>CM059039.1:47708140-48908140 GCA_030279155.1 Forsythia viridissima
CAGTATCATGCAAAAAATGGCAAGGTATTGATTTGAGTCAAAACTTTTCCATAACGAGTATTTCTGGACTGTATATAAACATTTGATAACTCAGCAATCAAAAGTAAAATAAAAAAAAAAAAAAAAAAAAAAAAAACTATTTTTTCCACTGGATTGCCGAGATGGCTCGGCAACCAGGTCTGGTTGCCGAGGAACCTCGGCAACCAAAGATGGTTGCCGAGCAATCTCGGCAACCAGTTGTAGTAAAATTTTTTTTTTTTTTTTTTTTTTTGTTTTTTTTTTCCTTAGAGCAATCTCGTCAACCATGTAGTAAAATGAATAAACACTCATTTTGTATACTGGTGGCTAAGGAATATATATTTGGCTCAGCTTCCCGTATGATTTTCATATCCTTTGAGAGTTATTACAATTTTTAGATCCAGTTCTTTGATCTTAAAATTGCTGTTCAAGTTTAGAAAATATGAAACATGTTAACAACCAATGATGGTTGCCAAAATTATCCAAAAGCATGAAGCAGACACAACAAGGACAAGAGGAAAGGAACATTTCGATTTACAAAAATCCAACTGAAATAGGTAAAAAATCAATGATAATTGTAAAAGGTAAACAACAACTGCACCTTAAAAATTATTGTAATAATACTTCCAATTAACACTAAAAATTAAAACTGCTGTAATAATACCTACAAATCTTAACTGTAAGATATCTTTCACAAAACTCAGCTCCCAGCTCCAAAGGTAATAGAGAATAAAACAAATTAGGATTGAAGTTGTAAAAAAATACAAAACTCCTCCTTGAATGAATCTGAATTTCAACTGAATTTAATGTAATTCCAATTGTAATCCTAGTCAATAAAAGTGTGCTAAGCTTCAAAAGCAACTTAAAAAATATTACAAAATGACGGTGTAAAAAGAAGTTGAAAAACGACGTCGTGTAGGACGAAAATGTGAACAGTAAAAAATTTAAGACTCTTATATTATTGTAAGAATATATATATTTGGAGATTAAACTGATCCCTATGAAATGTGTAATAGGTGTGGAGCAATGGGAGGTTTCACAACGTGAAGCACAGGGTGCAATGCTACAAACCAAATATTCGTGTCTCAATCGTATTGTTTGTATTGGGTCCAAAAGATGAACAAGTGGAAGCGCCGCCGCAGCTGGTAGACTCTGACAGCCGTCGTCTTTTCGTACCTTTCGACTTTGAAGTCTACAGAAAGCTACGAACTAACACAAATTCTCCAACTGGTGAAGCACTCAAATTGTTCCTTGCCAAAAATTAAATTAGATAAAAATATGGAGAAAACAGATACAATATTATTAATATATTTTTATGGCTTTTATATTTATCATGTATTTTGTATACTATATATTTCATGCAATATTATCTTTTTTTTAGTAATAAAATACTAAATTATATGTTTCACTATATTTTGTGTTAGTTCCATATATCTGCTCTAGTATCTTCTAATATATCATTCTAATTAATTCAGAGATTGTTGTTCAAATTATAATTAATTAAAAAAATGTTAAATAACGAATTTAAAATAATAAATCAAAGATAACTCTTAGAATTCAACTTAACATTTCTATTTCGTTTATGTTTGTAAATATCAATTTAATTAAAATTCTATTTGACGTCAATTTAACTCGTGTATCTCGTATAATTAAATATAAAAACATAAAAAAAAATATTGAAGTGTTATAACGTATCTCTAAATATTTTTTTTTTAAAAAATAAATAAATAAAAATCTGAAAAGTTGGAGGGCCAGGCCCCCTTAACTCCACCAATGGATACACCAACCCACATTATTCAATTTGCACCTGAGATACGAATTTATTCTCAACTATCTTTCTCACCAACCATAATTTATCTTTCTCACCAACCATAATTATGTTCATTGAATTTTAAAATGACTTCTAGAATGTTATGTTTTATATGTTTTAAAGAATCGTTTTCTTTGGTAAATCGTTTCTCTGTCAACAATATTTTTACAACATGAGTAAGTAATTAAATATAAAAGTAAAAAGATGATCTCAAATTTTTTTTTTTCATTACGTAAATGAAAGAAATGTGAAATGGATTTTAAAAAAAAAAATGAATGGAAAAATTGTAACTTTTTTATTACCGTATTAAAATTCAAATTATGGTTGTCAAAACTGAAATGGAGATGAAAAGATTATTTTTAATACATTGGATTACTGTGATTATAGTTCACAACTAAGATTTGAAACTTGTTTTATTTTTAATTTAATTAATAATTATATTTAGAGAGAGAAAAAGAGATAGAGAACATTAACAATTCTGTAATTTTTGTTTCTTAAAGAGAACATTAACAATTCTTTAATTTTTGTTTCTTAATTACATTTATATTGTTTTCATTTACATCGTCAAATTAAGCGTGCGTAATAAAAAAAAGAACATACACAATAAATATTATTTACAAAAAATCACTATTCCAACAAATGTACAATATTATATAGTCAATCATTATCATTAGTATATAGTCAATCATGGTTTAAGTTACTATTCGTATCACTACTATATAAAAACTCATATTTGATTACAATTATACTTCTATAGATATAAATATAAATATCAGTATCGAACAATACAATACAACATGTTATCAACAATCATATTTTTTTATATTTATTACAATTGCTACTTTAACATTTTAATTATTAATAATTAAAAAATAAAAATATTTAAAATATTTAAAATTGACAATATAATTACAAAAGTACGTGCAACGCAATCTGTGTCTAACTAATATATAAAACGTGTGAACGTTGGAGTAACATTTAGTTGACACTTTTGCCCTCGCGCGCGTGTGTGTGTTTTGTTTTGTTTGTCAAAGTTAACTTTTATTATAAACATTTATTCATATCAATTATTTACTACACTTAGACTTTTTATTAAAAACATTAATTCTTATCAACAAATAAAATAATTATTTATTTTTTAACTATTTAAACTCTCAAACAAGTTAACTCAATATATTATAAAGGGTAATTAGCACAATTTGTCCCTATCATCTGAGTTTATTGTGCAAATCGTCTATATCGTTTGAATTTTAGTATTTAGGTTCTTAAATTAATCATTTTTTGTGCAAAACGTCCTTACCGTCTATTTTTGTCAACTATTGCCATTAAATCAATACGTCAATAGCAATGTCTCATTTTATAAATGATATTTTCATCAAATCTATTTGATTGCACCACGTGTTCGACAAAAACCATTAAAAAATAAACCCCTCTCCAAACTTTCTCTTTCTCTCTCTCTCTCTCTTCTCTGATTCTCCGTTTTCTCCAATGTCAATCAATAACATACCATTGTATAATCAAGAATTACCCAAACAAAAACTACTTACACAAAAGCATGAAACTCAAACCCCAAAAAATTAAAGATTTAAAAATTAAGAAGAAACCCAAAAACGAGGAGAAAAAAAAAAGAGAACCTACCTCACAGAGCAACACAGAAATACTGAGACATGATCAAAAATTGTAATTTGAGGGTTTTCAGCACTGATTGATAAGAATTAAATAAATAAGAAGTGGAGAGAGATATTTGTAGTGCAAGGTAGTGGGTAAAAAGGTCACTTTCAGTAAAAAAATAAAAAATAAAAATTCTAAAGATCTTTTTCTTTATTGGCGGGCAGTAATAATTTTGATTGTTGGAAAGCTCTATTTGTTTGAGTAAATTTCTGGGGTCCTGAAACCTGATTTGGAAGAAAAAAATTTAAGGTAGTGTACAAGGATTCAAGTTTTTGCTTTATCATAAGGTAAAATATATAGAGTACCGATCTACTGTCCATGGAGGACAGTATGTAAAAACCCATTTGATTACATGGCATGTCCATGTCAGCCAAGAGGCCAAATCAGCAAGAGGGTTTAATTAACAAATTCAAACCACTGGTCTCTGCCTTATTCCCCTACTCTCAGCTGTTCTCTCTCTCCCGTCTTCATTTCTCCGCGCAGCCGTCGTTACACAGTGACCCATTTCCTCGCGACCCAAAAAATTCAGCGACCGTTGTTGTTTTTCCAGTGACCCCGACTCCATCTTGCTGAAATATCTCCCAAATCGAACGCCTGTTTGGGCCATTTCCGCGACCATACGGTTGCTGATTTTGCGCATAAAGGTTGCTGATTTTGTCGCCTATAACTGTTCCAGTGACCGCAACTCCACTCCAGCTTGCTGATTTTGGCCTCTACGCTGACCGCATGTTTGCTCACTTTCCGCGCCCAATTTTTTGCTGATTTTTTGGCCGAGAAGGTATGTTTGTCCCTCTTTTTGCTCGGCTGAGGGTTGAGAAACTTTTTGCCAAAATTTTCTGAAATTTTGGGCGAAAAGTTGCTTGAATTTTTATGAACATTATGGGCGAAAATTTCTGAAATTTCGTGGGCTTTGATGAGGGAGAGGAAGATTGAGAATTTTTTGAAGGGTTGTTACCCCTCCTCGTACCCAATGATTTGTAAATGAAAAACAACCCTTCGTAGATTGTATATTATGAAACCATGAATGTGTTGTTTCTAACTTCATGGGCAGTAGATCGGTACTCATTTTTTGATTTTATGTTGTGGATGATAATATGTTAGACACTGGTTTGTGGAATTCTGAAATATGTGATGCATATTGAGGTCAATTAATGTTGTTGTGTTGAGGCTGTGATGATATTGACAAATTCTTGGAAAAATGAGCAAATGATTATCGGGTCGGAGAATATGAAAACTGTATCTTGGCTTGGCAACCCGGATGGCATGAGATTAGGAGTTAGGAAACTCTAATCCAAAATGCAACCGGTGAAATGCAGCCATGGCGGTGACGTAACTTTCTTCGCCCGTTGCATTCCTATTTGAGCCTCTTATTTGACGTTTGTATACAGTTCAAAAGGTAGATGATTTTGGGTTTGTTGGTTTGGATTTCAATAAATCAATAGGTCTCCATTAATGTCCACCTCCAGTGTGAATGACGTGCAATCCCGCATTAGATGTAGATGTGGTGCGTATATGAAAATACACACATCACATAGTGAACGGAATCCTCTTCGTAAGTATTGGAGATGCCATAATGTAACGGTACGTGTATTGTTTTGATAATGTGTTAATTGTTTTATGTTTACGGAATGACTTTGTTTAATATTTTGGTTTTGTAGGACGGTGTGATATATGGAGGGTTCACTTGGGCAGATGAGGTTGAACCCCAAGTTGGCAGCCATTTATCAGTATCCGAAATGCGCGTGAGAGGTGTTGCTGACTTGAATGCTCATGTCATGAAGTTATCGGAGAGGCTCGACAAGGTTGAGAACAAGTTGGGTGAATCTTCTAACAGTTGCTTGTATTTTCTTATTAACAATTGTAATTTCTGAACACATCTTGTAAATATGAATCGTTATTTGGATGTAATAACATTTTAGGTATGTATTGATAAAAATGATTGTGTTGGATGTTTCAAGTTCTATTTTAGTTCATTTTTGTGCTGGGAGTTTATATATGTTATATGAAACAAAAATGTCCAGATTGACATTTTATATATTTTACAAAGATGATGTTCAAATTTTCATGATTTTGTCTGTTCAAATTCCATAACTTGTTTGACTCTACATAAAACAAGCTGCCTTCAACAAACAAAGCAAAAGAATTGTAAAACATGTTTTCCCATTAATACAATCCCCTAGCTTTTAAAGATAACAGTACACATGCTATAAATCAAACAACACATACTAAGATAACAGTACTTAGGCTTTTCGCCATCCAGATACATGGTAAAAATTTACACTTCACAAAAACCAATTGACAACATCATAATTACTGCTAGCATGAGAAGTGAATGTGACGTCGTCTCTTCCATCATCTTGGGTGGTCGCGAAATCATTCATGTTCGGTTGATACGTAGTCGGCCTACGATAATCAAAACAAGTAAAAGTCAATATATAAGATATATTATGAATTGAAATTGACGACTACCAAAAAATAAAATATAAAGACAATAACAAACCTATCATTCAATTGAGGACATGTTCTTTTGTCGTGGCCATGTTCCCCACAACACCGACATTGTCTATTGCTCTTGGAAATAGCTTTCTCTTTTGATGATTTTAGTCTTTTACCGCAACATTTAGCTCTAACTGAATTAGGATCACAAATTGCGTCGGCGTGGTCGCGGCTTTTGCTCCTGTTCTTACTAAATTCACTATTCCCACCGTCTTCCAATTCGTTGATTTGTATATGCA
This sequence comes from Forsythia viridissima, assembly GCA_030279155.1. Taxonomy (NCBI): domain Eukaryota; kingdom Viridiplantae; phylum Streptophyta; class Magnoliopsida; order Lamiales; family Oleaceae; genus Forsythia; species Forsythia viridissima. Next base: position 47,714,375 of record CM059039.1, read on the forward strand.
TCGAATTTAACCCTTCCATGAGCAAGGTGGTATGAGCATCAGTCAACGTAGCGTCATCAACCACCTGTGAACACTTATGTGCCAACATCCCATGTCTTGCCATCAACGAGGTACTCGAAGCTCCAACACTTAACGAGGTACTCGAACCACCCACTTTTGCATTCTTCGTCCACCTTCGCAAGATGTAATTTTCTAGTAGAATCATCACTTGTTTTTTCCTGAAGTAGCTAATCATGTGGCGACATGAATAACCCTCAAATTCAAATGTCCGACAACTGCATGTGATAAAATCAGTCTCTGTACAATAGGTAAGCTGCCGTTGTCGATCAAATGATTTGCCAAGTTCAAATCGCTGAACTACATAGATCTTCCCATCGAAAGAGCCTGCTTTCTTGGAACAAATATAGTAATTACTTTGATCAACTTCAGTTTGAAACAACAAAAATATCTTCTTCGTGTAGACATGTACCATCTGATTCTCCATCTGAAATTTCGACGTCAGTCTTGGTTGTTCGCTCAGATCAATGTGGTTGGCAACTAGCTCTTCATGCCGTTGATGACGTAAGGCCATATTAAAACGGGTGATGAAATCCATAAGTGAATTCTTACGGTTCACATACCTCTTAAAAAAAGAATAAGTAGTCTCTGACCTTTGACTGCTTGACATTCCTGCACTGAAGATGTGTTTAACATATGCAGGAACCCATCGGCTGCGAATTTCGTACATGCCAATTAGCCATTCATTGCAATCTAAACTAGTTGACTCCATTATTGCAGACCAACGATCCTCGAACTCCGTTGGTGATTCTGAATTTTTAATGATATTGACCAACATATGATACTGCTCATTATATACCATCACATTCATCTTCTCAGAAAATTTATTTAGTATGTGCCATAAACAGTACCGATGAAAGGTCGTTGGCATAATCATTGATATAGCTTTGGCAATCGCTGCGTCCTGATCAGTAATAATCACGTTGGGCGCTTGTCTACGCATACATTCAAGAAACTTCAACAACAACCAAACGAATGACTCAGTCGACACGTCACTCAATAAACCACATGCAAAGACAGTGGTTTGTCCATGATGGTTCATGCCAACAAACGGTGCAAACATCATCGAGTACTTATTGTTGTTGTATGTTGTGTCAAACACCATAGCATCACAAAAGTATAGATATGCTCTTCGTGACTCTGAATCTGCCCAAAAACAACGAACCAATTTATTTTCCGCATCAGTCTCATAATCGAAAAAGAAATTGGGGCTTTTCTCCTTTTCAAACGTGAAATACTCAATTAGTGTCTCAGCGTCATGACCTCGAAGCTCTTCACGAATATTTTTTTCATGGTTTCGTAGGTCTCTCTCTGCACACCCAACTGATTCTGGACCACCTGAATCTATCTCCATAAGTCGTAGTTGCTGACACGTGGGTATGTTAGCTACTGAAAATTGATGTGCTAGTGCCTTCTTTGTGGATGATACAATTCTGTGTGATCTCAACAAATGTACTCTACTAGGCGTAGTTAAACCATGGTATGTTCCTCAACAAATTTATTCACAACCCATAAATTTCTAGTTTGTTGCTTCACAACAGACAATCTAGCATTGCACCCAACCCGTGTATGTCCACGATTTCTTTCGCAAACCAGTTCAACAGCATCTTTGTATTTGTTCTGATATGTTTCGTCGATTTTTCCTTCTTTAGAGCAAACAAATAATTTCCAATATGTTTCATTTGTCTCCTTCTTCTTCTTACTATTGGCTATGCGTGCACTAAATCCAGCCTCCCGCGCGTACTGATTGTAAAAAGTATATGCATCTTCATGTGATTCAAATTCTTGTCCAATCTTCGAAATTCGAATTATTGAAACTTGTGGAACAAACACATTGCTTGCACTTTCTGCCTCCATTCCTACAAAGACATGAAATAATAAACATAAATACGCCATTATTTTTCATAAACATCACTGCTGTCCAAAGCTTGGAATACACTATCTTTTACAACAAAATCAGATGAAAAATATTACATTGCCCATGATGTTCAGAAAAATTCCAGAAAACTGGCAAAAAGTTTCTCAACCCTCGGCCGAGCAAAAAGAGGGACGAACATACCTTCTCGGCCAAAAAATCAACAAAAAATTGGGCGCGGAAAGTGAGCAAACAGGCGGCCAGCGTAGAGGCCAAAATCAGCAAGCTGGAGTGGAGTCGCGGTCACCGGAACAGTTATAGGCGACAAAATCAGCAACCCTTATGCGCAAAATCAGCAACCGTATGGTCGCGGAAATGGCCCAAACAGGCGTCCGATTTGGGAGATATTTCATCAAGATGGAGTCGGGGTCACCGGAAAAACAACAACAGTCGCTGAATTTTTTGGGTCGCGAGGAAATGGGTCACTGTGTAACGACGGCTGCGCAGAGAAACAAAGACGGGAGAGAGAGAACAGCCGAGAATGGGGGAATAGGGCAGAGACCAGTGGTTTGAATTTGTTAATTAAATCCTCTTGCTGATTTGGCCTCTTGGCTGACATGGACATGCCATGTAATCAAATGGGTTTTTACATACTGTCCCCCATGGGCAGTAGATCGGTACTCAAAATATATATGCGTTTTTGTAATAATAAATCAAAGATAACTCTTAGAATTCAATTTAAAATTTCTATTTTGTTTATGTTTGTAAATATCAATTTAATTAAAATTCTATTCGACGTCAATTTAACTCGTGTATCTCGTATAATTAAATATAAAAACATAAAAAAATATTGAAGTGTTATAATTAAAGGACTTGATCTAATGTCGACCAAGGTCGTCCACCAGAGTCATTAGATCAAAACCTTGAATCGCTAAATATTTATTTAAAAAAAAATAAAAATAATAAAAATCTGAAAAGTTGGAGGGCCAGGCCCCCTTAACTCCACCTAGAGCTGGCAAATAGGCTGGGTTGGGCCAGCCCAACCTGCTAGAGCAAGGCCACACATGAAAATGGACTGGGCTGGCCCAGCCCAGTTTTGTATGGGCCAGAAGTATGCTAGCCCAGTCCAGCTCATTGGCCCAACTTGTCTTAATTTTCTTTTTTTTTTTTAAATAAATTTTTTTGTACAATCTAATACATTACATCAAATACAATCTTGGATAAATTTAGACTATATATTATGAGATTTTTAAAAAGATTAATTTATAAAATTGGGGCTCTCATGTATTAGTTAATAGATAAACGTTAATTTTCTTTCAAAATAATAATTTTTTTTTGTTAATTGTAAACTATTTGTAGACACTTTTTTTCTTAAAAATACAAATATTAAAAGCATGCTAGCCATATTGTTTTAAGATATAAGCATGCTTTGATTAAATTAAAAAATTTACTTATAAGTAAATTTAAAAAAAATAATTTACTTGTCACACCAAATATATTTTGGATTGAAACTTAAATTAAACTAAATTTTAATTAAATCTAAACAATTTTATGTTGGATCCTAAGATTTTTGGACTAATGTTTATTGGTGACTTTGGCTTAGATCATTTTAGATTGATATTATTTGACTTATATATTGGGGCTATTCACAAAATGAATTAGTGTTAAGGAGCAAAAAAAAATCAAAAATACAAAAATCAAAATCAAAATCAAAATCGGGTTGGCCCAACTAGCCCGCGGGCTAGATGGGCCGGGCCATCTTGACCCGATTTTATTTGGGCTAGGGCCAACTCAACCCAAAAAAGCGGGCTACATAGGCCGGCCCGTGGGCCGGGCCAATTTTGCCACTTCTAACTCCATCAATGGTATAAGCCGGGCCAATTTTGCCACTTCTAACTCCACCAATGGATATACCAACCCACATTATTCAATTTGCACCTGACATATGAATTAATTCTCAACTATCTTTCTCACGCACCATAACAATTATGTTCATTGAATTTTAAAATGACTTCTAGAATGTTATGTTTTAAAGAATGTTTTCTTTGGTAAATCGTTTTCCTAGTTTGCCGAGGTGGTAGTTGAATCATCCATCTACTTTTCAACTTGATAAAAATGTATTCAAATGACTATTAGAATATCTTAAATGTATAATAACTTCCATTATTTAACTTTAGATTGTGTTTGATTGCAAGTAGAAAATTTGAGTGGAAAGAAATATTTTCTATATAAATGAATTATCAAGAAATTATGAGTTGAAAAAGGTTAACAAATTTTTCATGGAAAATATGTGGCCAAAAGTGAAAAAATGAGAAAAAAAATTTCATAGAAAAAAAAAAGTTGCAATCAAACAAAACAAGGAAAATAGGTGGGAAAATGTCTTTTCTAAGGAAATTTTTTGACAATCAAACAAATAAGTTGGAAAATAGGCAGAAAAAAGACATTTTCCATAGAAAATAAATGTCAATCAAACACACCCTTAGATTCTCTTTTAATGGCAAACCTACAATCTATATAGTTACATTGACACTACAATTTATTATAAGTACACCGTATTTTAATTGCACTTGAGATAATCAACTTTGTTCATTGTAGCAATTATGTTTTTGAGTTTTTTTTTATCGAATTCTTATCTTCAACTTCTATTAATTAGTACATTTCATACTTAAATGGTTTCTGTATAAATATTTTTTTTACTTCCTTTGAAATAAAGAAAAAATATTGGGGCGTACTTTATATTTATTTTTTATTTTAAAATATAATTGGCAAGTAAGTCATTTTACGAATTTTAACAAATGTTTTGGATAGAAATCGTTATTAGATATAAGATTGTTCATTAATGAAAATTGAGGATAAACATGCGATAACGTTGGAAACATGAGTGCTATAATATTTAAAGATTAAGGACGTTAATTGTAATTAAAATGTGGTGAAAAAAATAAAAAATATGTTGTGAATATAATTACTTATATCTCTATCTCTATTTATTAAAAGAGATAACTTATTGTGGGTACTATTCTTAGGAATGTGTGCCCACATAATACTATTTTTTTTTTCCATCATCAATATCAATATCAATATTCAATATCACTATCACTATATATTATATTATATTAAAAGAGGGACTCAATTTGGGCTGTGTTCAAATGAGTGCACAATACTTTTAATTTTTTTTTAAAACTTTTTCCTCATTCCTGCCATTTCTTTCTTTTTATTTTTTTCCAACATTTCGCCACGCCGAGCTACTATTTAATTTTTTAAACTTTTCCTTATTTTCATATCCTTTCTTTCAATTTTAAAGCAGTAGAATAATCTTGTGAGATCATAATTGAAGTATTCAGTTCTAAGATTTGTATTAAACAATTATGTTAGTGAACTACACACCATTCATTACATTATCTAAAAATGAAGAACGTTATTGTTAAAGATCAATTGAAGCTATATCGCGCACTTTTAAATAATAAGTACTTTTTTCAATAAATTTTAATATATGTTTTATTTAGTCTTTCATAAGTGAGAAAATAATTAAGAAACTCATTAACAATTACTACGCTATTAAATATTTAATTAAAATACAATACTTGTCTTGCACGTGAATTTCACTAGTTATATATAAAGGGTGGTTATATTGCCACTACAATTTGTTATAAGTTCACCACATTTTAATTGTACTTAAAATCCTCAAATTTTGTTCATTATTGCAATTATGTTCTTAACTTTTTCTCATCGAATTTTTATTTTCAACTTTCGATAATTAGCATATTTCATCAATGGTTTTTGTCAAGATATTTTGTTTATGTGTTTTGAAATGAGGAAAAAATATTTTATCGTATAATTGTATCTATTTTTTTAAAAAATATGACAGACAAACAAGTCTTTTTACGAATTTTCAACAAATGTTTTTGATAGAAACCGTTATCAAATACAAGATGTGCTAATTAATAAAAATTGAAGATAAAAATATGATAAAAAAATTTGGGGACATGAATATTATAATTTTAAAAGATTAATGATGTTAAATATAATTAAAATATGGTGCAAAAAATAAAAAGTGTTGTGTTAATATAATTATCCATATATAAAATGTGTGAATGTTGGAGTAACATTTAGTTGACACTTTTGCCCTCGTGTGTGTGTATATATATCCTACTCTACTATATGTATAAGAGTTTTAATTTTTTTCACTGTAGATTTTTTGTCTAATACGATACCGTTTTGACATTTTAGCCGCAATTTTTTATTTTGCTTTTTTTTTTTTATTTAAAGATTTGACTTTAGTTTTGTCGAATAACTTAACAAAGTCAAAGCCAAGCAAATTTTTTTTTTCTTTTTTTAATTTTAGAAAGTCCAATTGCCATTTTTGACTTATTTTATTTTTTATTTTATTTTTTCAAAAATTTGGCTTTGGTTTTGTCAATAACTCCACAAAACCAAAGCCAACATATTTTTGACTTTTTTTTTTTAGATTTGGCTTTACTCAACAAAACCAAAGGCTAAGTAAATTTTTTTTTTTAAGCTTAGAGAGTCTAGCCGTCATTTTTGACTTTTTTTTTCCTACTATATATGTAAGAGTTTTTCTTTTTTTACTCAATAAAATCAAACTATTTTGTTCTAATACCCACGGTGGGCATTGTTATAATGCCCACTAGAGCTGGCAAACGGGCCGCCCGACCCGCCAAATTCGGGCCACACATTGAAACTGCCCTGCCCAGCCCAGTTTTGTGCGGGCCAGCACAACACGGCCCGGCCTATCGGGCCAACTTGGCCCTAATTTTTTGTTTTTAACTTTTATTCGTTGAAGTACAGAGACGCCATGTTGTGGCAGCACAGGATAAGACATGTTGATGACTTCCTTTCAAACGTGAATATCAATAATAAATTGAAAGTGCCATGGTTATTTTGAGGTGTCAATCCGGGTTAGGCGGGTAGGGTCGGCCCACCTCCGATGAGGCCCGGTAACGACCCGCGTTCGAAAAAGTCCGCGCAACTGCGGGTTGCGGGCCGGGTCGGCCCAGCCCACGAAATTTTTTCAAAAGCCCGACCCACCCATTGGCCCATACGGGTTGAGCCCATATGGGCCACAGTTCGATCCAGTTCGGCCCGTATGAAAAAAAATTAATTTTTTTTGAAATTACTAAAAAAAATTAGTTACTTATTGTAATTCAAAAAAAAAAATGTTTACATATATAACAAAAAATGTGTTAAATTACTAAATAAAAAATAAATAACAATGATAAATTCACATTTGTTAATTTTTTAATTCAATTTCTATTTTTTATTTATATATTTAAAGACTAAAACGTGAATGCATCTTTCACTTTAAACGGCTCTTTGCCATTTTTTTTATTTTTTTTTTAAATATCATTTCAAATATGAAAGTTTGAATTTTCTGCTCATTTTTTTTTTTTAAAATCAAAGCGATTCACGGGCCGGCCCGCAGGTTGGCTTCTTCGGCCCGTGAACGGCCTGCGGGTTGGCTTTCTCGGCCCGTGAACAGTCCGCCCAGTTCACGGGCCGGCCCGCGGTTCCAGGTCGAGGCGGGTAGGTCGTTGCCGGTTCGGTCGGCCCGTCCGTCTTGACACCTCTATGGTTATTAAACATATATTCTCTCATAATGTTTTTTCTTTTCTGAATGTAAACACCAAATTTTTAGACTGATACAATTGTAATTAAATTTACATTCGACTGTATATTTTGTGAGAATTTACTGAAATTGACGTCAAATTTTTTATTTTTCTCCTACTAAAAGCCATGTTAAACTTCTATAGGCTTGAAAGTCACAGTTCCAAATCTGGTCCTCTTCTTCTTTTTCATCTTAAGTCTTAACTTATTGTTTTGAGATAAAAGCATGTTTGGTTTAAATTAAAAAGTTTACTTATAAGTAAATTTAAAATAAATAATTTATTTGTCACACCAAATATACTTTGGATTAAAACTTAAATTAAACTAAATTTTAATTAAATCTAAACACTTTTATGTTGAATCCTGAGATTTTTGAACTAATGTTTATTGGTAACTTTGGCTTAGATCATTTTAGATTGATATTATTTGAATTATGTATTGGGACTATTCACAAAATGATTGATTAGTATTAATGAGCAAAAAAAAATCATAAAAATAAAAAAAAAACCCAAAAAAAAAAATAATCAAAATAATCAAAATCAAAAAATCAAAATCGGGCCGGCCCAACTTGCCCGCAGGCTAGATGGGCTGGGCCATCTTGCGGTTTTATTTGGGTCAGGGCCAACCCAACCCAACCCAACCCAACCCAACCCAACCCAACCCTACCCTACCCTACCCTACCCAAAAAGGTGGGGCTACATGGGCCGGCCCGCGGGTCGAGCCGATTTTGCCACCTCTAATACCCATCGAGACGCTTGTCCAACAAGAAGCCTCATTACAATCATCCAACACTTGTTGGACAAGTGTCCCAGTTGGCATTAGAACCAGAGTGTAAAATCAAAGTCAAGCAAATTTTTTTTAAACTTAGAAAGTTTAGCCGCCATTTTTTTTTTTTTTTGGTTTTTTTTTTTGCGGAAGTATTAAATGTTTGTAAATTGTTTCCTTTTATTTTTATTTTCAATTGATCTGAAATTTTTTTGTCATCTTGGTAATGTTGTTAAGATTGTGTTAATATACAATCCTTTATTTTTATAATTGTATTTTTATAAGTTAGAAAAATTAGATTAATTTATCCTAATTTTGTTAACCAAAAGATTTTTTTGTCTTGTGGAAATTTTAGAAAAAAATGTGAATTTAGTATTGTAAAAAAACTAATATTTTAACGTTTGTAAGAAGCACATGAAAGTAAATCTATTTATTAAGCATTACATTAACAAGATGGGAAACATTTTTTGAGCAATAATAAGAATAAGTGGCTGAAATTTAAATTCCAAGAGGCCAATTAAAACAAATGTATTTAAGAAAAAATGGGTAAATTGTTCAAGCTTATATTGTATAAAAATGAGTTATACAAATAGGTGCTAAGTAAAATTGGTCATTTTGGAGACATCAATTGATTCACAAGATGGGTTGACAAACTTGGTTGGGAGATTTCCAGGCAATTACATCTAGTTGGTTGCCGGTTGGGGAACAAAAAATGGTTGCCGAGCTAGCTAGCACGGCAACCATGTCTGGTTGCCGAGCTGGCTCGACATCCATGACTGGTTGCCGAGCCAGCTCGGCAACCAAAACTGGTTGCCGGCTAGTTGGTTGCCGAGATGGCTCGGTAACCAATTTTGGTTGCCGAGCCATCTCGGCAATCCCCGGGGGGGAGGGGGGGAAATTTTTTTTTTTTTTTTTTGGCGGAGGTATCAAATGTTTGTAAATTTTTTCCTTTTATTTTTAGTTTGAATTGATCTGAATTTTTTTTGTCATCTTGGCAATATTGTTGAGCTTGTGTTAATATACAATTCTTTATTTTTATAATTGTATTTTTATAACTTACAAAAGTTAGATTAATTTATCTTAATTTTGTTAATGAAAATATTTTTTTGTCTTGTGGAAACTTTAGGATAAAATGTGAACTTAGCATTGTAAAAAAACTAAAATTTTGACGAAGCACATGAAAGTAAATCTTTTTATTAAGCATTACATTAACAAGGAAAGATTTTTTGAGCAATAACAAGAATAAGTGGCTGATATTTAAATTCCAAGAAGGCAATTAAAACAAATGTATTTAAGAAGAAATGGGTAAATTGTTTAAGTTATATTGTATAAAAATGAGTTATACAAATAGGTGCTAATTATAATTGGTCATTTCCGAGATATCAACTGATTCACAAGATGGGTCGACAAACTTGGTTGCGGAGCGGCAACCAAATCTGGTTATCGAACTGGCTCGACAACAAAAAATGGTTGCCGAGCTAGCTAGCTCGGCAACCATTCCTAGTTGCCGAGCTGGCTCGGCAACCATTTTTGGTTGCCGAGCCATCTCCGCAATCCAGGCCGGGGGGGAGGGGTGTTGGAATATTTTTTCTTTTTTTTTTTTTTTGGTTTTTTTTTTCGGAGATATTAAATGTTTGTAAATTGTTTCCTTTAATTTTTATTTTCAATTTATTTGAATTTTTTGTGTTATCTTGGTAATATTGTTGAGCTTGTGTTAATATACAATCCTTTATTTTTATAATTGTATTTTTATAAGTTACAAAAATTAGGTTAATTTATCCTAATTTTGTTAATCAAAAAAATATTTTTTCTTGTGGAAACTTTAGAAAAAATTGTGAAATTAGCATTGTAAAAAAACTTAGCTCTGGTAATCAAACGAGATAGCTTGGCAACCAATTTTGGTTGCCGAGTCATTTCCGCAATCTGTAGGGGAAATTATTATTTTTTTACTTGCTGAGGTTTGAAATGTTTATATACAGTCCAGAAATACTGGGGAATATTTTTTTTTAATTTTGGGTGTTTAATTTTCTGAATTTTGATTTAACCATTTTATTTAACTGTTCCCGTTTTTTTTTTTTTTTGTCTATTTTATTTGACCTAAAAAAAAAGAAAAAATTATTTATAGTGTGCTTGCCGAGATAGCTCGGCAATTAAACCAAAATGGGAAAAAAAAAGTAATAACTTTAATTTAACTTACCCATACCTATGTTACTCTATTCACTTTATCTATCTAATTTATTATACTATGTATCTACTTTATTACTACAAACAAGAACAATGAATGCATTTTGTTGTTTTGCATTGACTAAATCAAACTTCCTTTATCCCTTTTTCCTCTCTCTCTCCGTATATTTCTCTTTTGAATCTTTGTCTTCTTTCTTTCTACTTTATCTTTTCATTATCTTTCTTTTCCTCCATTGATTGCAAAACTCATTGTCTTCTTCTTTGATTGCAAAACATTACATTACAATATTAACATTACAGGTATGTGAATTTCATTTTATTATCATTTATTATGTAATATATTGATGTTGAATATGTTAAAAATTTTAAAATATACATTTAAAAAATTTGTGTAGTAGATTAGTTGTTGGAAGGGGATGAAATGCCGGTCGCCGAAGTTGACCGGCAACCAACGGTGGTTGCCGAGGAAACTCGGCAATCGATTGCCGAGGTTCCTCGGCAACCAAATATGGTTGCCGAGATTCCTCGGCAACCGAAAAAAAAATTAAATATTTTTTTTTTCTTTTCCTTAAGAATAAAACTGTAAAATGAAAAAAAAATTATTTGTATTTTGTATATTGGGAAAGGAATGTATGTATCAAAAAGATTGAAATTACTTTAATTTGTAATTTTTTGGTAATAATGTTAAGTTAAGTCATATGGTATTGACTAAGAGTTTATTGTTTTGTAAATATGTTATAATCTTATGAAATATATTTCATAATTATTTATACTTAATTTTTTTTGTTTGCAGATATGGATGTACAATACGTTGCTGATGAAAATGTTAGATTTGGTGGAAAGCTTACACAGATTAGTAATTTTAGATATGTTCAGGTTGTCATTGGAAATTATAATGAGGAACAGTTGAACGAATTTAGAAATAGTTGCTTTTGTTATTTAGAAGAGTTATACAATAGAAGAATGCGCTTTAGTGGTAAGTTAGTACATGAATTTCTTTTTAATATGGTACATACAAATAAGGGAAATGAAATTTGGTTTAAAGTAGATGATCAGTTAGTGAGATTTGAATTGCAAGAGTATTGTTTGATATCTGGATTACTATGTCATGATAATTCTGAGACTATGTCTATTTATAGTACTTTAGGTAAACATAGACTTAGAAGGAGGTATTTTAATAATGCCTCACAGATATCTTTGAATCAATTGGAGAATGTTTTCTTGAATTGTGGAGATCAAAACGATAAGTATAAGCTAGGGTTAGCATTAGTTATTGAAGGATTTTTCAAGCCCATGGAAAGGAAAAAAATAAATGTACAGACATTATCATTAGTTGATAATTTGGAAATTTGTTATGATTATCCATGGGGAAGGCATTCTTTTTTTATACTCCTTCGCTCACTAATTAAATCATGGGGACGTTTGGCAGCTAGGGGCATCAATGGTAGTACTATGCCCTACACTATATATGGTTGTCCTACAATTTTCCAGGTTAGTAATTATTTAGATTACTAATTGTATTTACATTTATTAGTATTGTATTATTTAATATATATTGATTTTATTTATATTTTTATAGTTGTGGATATATGAGGCATGCCCACAGATTGGTGAAAGATTTGGGGCTAAATTGCAAAATGGGTTCCCACGTATTTTGAGTTGGGATATCCTTGAGAAAATAGAAAGAAAGGATGTTTGTGAATTTTTTAACTCCACACAGGTTAGTACATTTTGTTTTGTGAATATATATTTTTAGTGATTTTATGTATTATTGTTATTTAATAATATGTATTTGTAGATTGTTGCTGCTGTACCAATACTATTACCAACACAAGAAGAATTAGAACAAGCATATGTGTATACTATGGTTTTAGTAGAGGATTCAGCAGATATTCGTTTTGATCCTATTGTGGATCAGTTTGAGTATGGGGGAGAACATGTTGATGAACATGTTGATGAGATTGAAGAAGAAGTGGATGAGGAAGAAAGAAATGAAGGAAATATACCACCAGCTGAACCAGATGAGAATTTTGATAAAAGTTGGTCCCCATATATAAGTAACGAGGAGGAGTTACCCGATGATATCTGGCCTGCAAGGCCTGCAAGAAACGTTACTTATATGGACTATTATAATGAAGAACAAAATATTCCTGAGACTTCTCAAAGGCCTTCAACTTCAGGTTACAACTACTCAGGTTACAACTACTCTAATGAATACGTAACATATGAAAATTTGAGCTCTATGTTCGATGAACAGAGAAATTATTTTGATACCCGATTAGATGAGCAAAGATCTTATATTGATAACACAAGAGATGACTTATTGCTGCGTTTAGATGAGTTACAACCCAATAGTGATGTAAAGGAACTGCAGCAATATATAGATAGCAAATTTGACTCATTTCGGGGTGAACAGAGTAGCTTATTTGGTAGTTTGCAGGATCAGTTCCAAAGTTCTTTTGGACAAATCCAGAGAATGTTTGAAGGGATGAATGTTCACAAAGCTGGTGGTGGTGGTGGTGGTGGTGGTGGTAGTGGTGGTGGTGGTGGTGGTGGAAATGAAATAGAACGTACTGATGTAGGGGAGACATCAATTGATGCGTTCATTCCAATTTTGTACGACATAGATAAAAAAATTGAAAGTGATTTTGCTAATTGGATGAGTCGCGCAAAATCTCGGTAAGTTATAATATTTAATATAAGTTATAATATTTGGTATAAGTATTTAAGTTATCCATTTTTCTAAACGTATTTGTCCTTTTTTGTAGTGATGTTATAAGATTGCATGGGGGCTATACTTTGAATAAAGAGAAGCTCATGGATCTTGGGAATCCTGAATATCCACTCAACTCCGAGGTAAAGATTAATTATATTTTTTAACTTATACATTAAGTATATTTATTAATGGTAGTATACATAAGAATATAATGTTGTATGATGTATTGTATGAAAAGGATATGGATGCTGGATTAATGTTGATCAGAGCAAGAAGCAGAAATTTCCAGGATATATTTTCAGATAAGTATGCAGTCTTGGATTCTGGTTTTGGATCTCTTATGATTGAACTTAGAGTTAAACTTTTGGATCCAAGAGGGCAAATTGTACAACATGCTGCTTCTTCTTCTTCCTCTTCTTCTCTTGATAACATGGTGATGGGATATGTAAATAGTTATTTTCCTAAAAATTTTGGTAAAAAATGGAAGGAATGTAATTATTTACTATGGCCATATCTTGTACACAACAAATATTGGGTATTGTTTCATGTGGACTTGAAGAGGTGGAAGCTCACAGTATTTGATAATTATCAAAAATTAGCTGATGATGCATCCATGTATGTTGCTGTACTTCCTATTATTGGAGGTCTTCCAGATGTGATTAGGAGGTATGTGCCAGAACTTGGTACAAACATTGAGCGTTTGGAATACTGGAGGAAACCCATTACTGATATACCTCAACTTGATAGATACAGGTAATTAGTAATTAGTTTAAATAATTTATTTTATTCTTAATAATAGTTATGTATAATTACTAATGTTTTAAAAACTTTATTTGCAGTGATGGGGGTATACTTGTGATGAAGTATGTTGAGTGTCTATTAGCTGGACTACCTTTGGATGCAGTGAGATTGGACAAAATACCTATTTATAGGTATAAAATGATGCTTGATTTTTTCAAGAAGGAGTTATTTTTTATTCCATATCAAAGAGATGTTTAATAAAGTGAAATTGTAAATTTATAATTTGTATTAAACAATGTAATTTGATTTGATTGAATAAAAGGGTTGTTGTTTTGTTATTCACAATAATTGTACTCAGTTCAATGTTGTTTTTATTTTCAATTTACTTAAATTTTTTGCGGGTAGTGAGCTGTAATTTATATTTATTGAATTTACCAGGTTTTGTAGAAAAGATGAACAATTACTTTTTTATTGCAAAAAAGATGAACACGTTTTTTTTTTTCCAGTCTGTTAAGATTGGCCTAATAATTTCCTCTACTGATTGCGGGTTCGGCAACTAAAATTGGTTGCTAAGCTATCTCGTTTGATTGCCAGAGCTAAGTTTATGAATCAATTGATGCTCCAAAATGACCAATTTTACTTAGCACCTATTTGTATAACTCATTTTTATACAATATAAGCTTGAACAATTTACCCATTTGTTCTTAAATACATTTGTTTTAATTGGCCTCTTGGAATTTAAATTTCAGCCACTTATTCTTATTATTGCTCAAAAAATGTTTCCCATCTTGTTAATGTAATGCTTAATAAATAGATTTACTTTCATGTGCTTCTTACAAACGTTAAAATATTAGTTTTTTTACAATACTAAATTTACATTTTTTTCTAAAATTTCCACAAGACAAAAAAATCTTTTGGTTAACAAAATTATGATAAATTAATCTAATTTTTCTAACTTATAAAAATACAATTATAAAAATAAAGCATTGTATATTAACACAAGCTCAACAAACAAAAAAATTTCAGATCAATTGAAAATAAAAATAAAAGGAAACAATTTACAAACATTTAATACTACCGCAAAAAAAAAACCAAAAAAAAAAAAAAAAAAATTTTTCCCCCCGATTGCCGAGATGGCTCGGCAACCAAAATTGGTTGCCGAGCCATCTCGGCAACCAACTGGTTGTACCATTTTTTGTTCCCCAACCAGCAACCAACCAAATGTAATTGCCTGGAAATCTCTCAACCAAGTTTGTCAACCCGTCTTGTGAATGAATTGATGTCTCCAAAATGACCAATTTTATTTAGCACCTATTTGTATAACTCATTTTTATGAACAATTTACCCATTTCTTCTTAAATACATTTGGTTTAATTGGCCTCTTGAAATTTAAATTTCAGCCACTTATTCTTATTATTGCTTAAAAAATGTTTCCCATCTTGTTAATGTACTGCTTAATAAATAGGTTTACTTTCATGTGTTTCTTACAAACGTTAAAATATTAGTTTTTTTACAATACTAAATTCACATTTTTTTCTAAAATTTCCACAAGACAAAAAAATGTTTTTTTGGCCTCTTGGAATTTAAATTTCAGCCACTTATTCTTATTATTGCTCAAAAAATGTTTCCCATCTTGCTAATGTAATGCTTAATAAATAGATTTACTTTCATGTGCTTCTTACAAACGTTAAAATATTAGTTTTTTTACAATACTAAATTTACATTTTTTTCTAAAATTTCCACAAGACAAAAAAATCTTTTGGTTAACAAAATTAGGATAAATTAATCTAATTTTTCTAACTTATAAAAATACAATTATAAAAATAAAGCATTGTATATTAACACAAGCTCAACAACATTACCAAGATGAAAAAAAAATTTCAGATCAATTGAAAATAAAAATAAAAGGAAACAATTTACAAACATTTGATACTTCCGCAAAAAAAAAAACCAAAAAAAAAAAAAAAAAAAAATTTTCCCCCCGATTGCCGAGATGGCTCGGCAACCATTTTTTGTTCCCCAACCAGCAACCAACCAAATGTAATTGCCTGGAAATCTCTCAACCAAGTTTGTCAACCCGTCTTGTGAATGAATTGATGTCTCTAAAATGACCAATTTTATTTAGCACCTATTTGTATAACTCATTTTTATGAACAATTTACCCATTTCTTCTTAAATACATTTGTTTTAATTGGCCTCTTGGAATTTAAATTTCAGCCACTTATTCTTATTATTGCTCAAAAAATGTTTCCCATCTTGTTAATGTACTGCTTAATAAATAGGTTTACTTTCATGTGTTTCTTACAAACGTTAAAATATTAGTTTTTTTACAATACTAAATTCACATTTTTTTCTAAAATTTCCAAGACAAAAAAATGTTTTGGTTAACAAAATTAGGATAAATTAATCTAATTTTTCTAACTTATAAAAATACAATTATAAAAATAAAGCATTGTATATTAACACAACCTCAACAACATTACCAAGATGACAAAAAAATTTCAGATCAATTGAAAATAAAAATAAAAGGAAACAATTTACAAACATTTGATACTTCCGAAAAAAAAATATATATAATTTTTCCCCCGATTGCCGAGATGGCTCGGCAACCAAAATTGGTTGCCGAGCTGGCATGGTTGCCGAGCCAGCTCGGCAACCAGACATGGTTGCTGAGCTAGCTAGCTCGGCAAATATTTTTTGTTCCCCAACCGGCAACCAACCAGATGTAATTGCCTAGAAATCACCCAACCAAGTTTGTCAACCCATGTTGTGAATCAATTGATGTCTCCGAAATGACCAATTTTACTTAGCACTTATTTGTATAACTCATTTTTATACAATATAAGCTTCAACAATTTACCCATTTCTTCTTAAATACATTTGTTTTAATTGGCCTTTTGGAATTTAAATTTTAGCCACTTATTCTTATTATTGCTCAAAAAATGTTTCCCATATTAAGTTTGTTAATGTAATACTTAATAAAAAGATGTTTCATGTGCTTCTTTACAAACGTTAAAATATTAGTTTTTTTACAATACTAAGTTCACTTTTTTTTCTAAAGTTTCCATAAGACAAAAAATTCTTTTGATTAACAAAATTAGGATAAATTAATCTAATTTTTGTAACTTATAAAAATACAATTATAAAAATAAACTATTGTATATTAACACAAGCTCAACAAAATTGCCAAGATGACATAAAAAATTCAAGTCAATTGAAACAATTTACATTTGTTGTATGTCAAAATACCATTACATGAATGTTTATATGTTTATATACAGTCTGGAAGGAAATGGACGCTCGTTATAGAAAAGTTTTACCTTAAATGAATACCTTGTCATTTTTTGCAAATGTATTTTGTACATTTAAAGCTTTAAGACCATTTTTCTATGAAGAAATCCAAAATCCAAACATTGAAATACTTAAAAACTGAACTACTTGGTAACAGTTGGGGAGAAGAAATTTGTGGTGGAGAGAGGATTTCTATGCGACAAGCTACTTTCCAAAAATATGTCATAGCTGAGGTGAGTTGACAATCAAATTGTATTGCTGAGCTATCTTGGCAATGTTTTTAAAAAAAAAAAAAAATTTTTTTTTTTAAATATTTTTTTTTCTTTTGATTGCCAAGCCATCAAATGTTTATATATAGTAGAAATGTTTATTTTTTTTAAAA
Organism: Forsythia viridissima; assembly: GCA_030279155.1. NCBI lineage: Eukaryota > Viridiplantae > Streptophyta > Magnoliopsida > Lamiales > Oleaceae > Forsythia > Forsythia viridissima. The sequence continues at coordinate 47,731,988 of CM059039.1, forward strand.
TCCTGTATTTTTATAAATGTATTTTAATAGGTTACAAAAAAAAGAATAATTTTTCCCAATTTTGTTAATAAAAAATTTTTTTTTTCTTGTCGAAACTTTAGCAAAAAAGGTTTACTTAGCTTTGTAAAAAATTAATATTTGAATGTTTGCAAAGATGTATGAAGCATTTATAAACATTATGAGCTCAATATGGGAAACATTTTTTCACTAATAACAACAATAAATGGCTGAAATATAAATTCCAAGAAGCTAATTAAAACAAATGTATTTAAGAAAAAATGAGTAAATTGTTCAAGCTTATATTCTATATAAAAATGAGTTATACAATTACTAAAACATAAACAAGGAATATCTTGATTTTTAACATAGAAAAATGGTTGACAAGATGTTTCAGCCACCAAGTTTGGTTGCCGTGAGATCTCGGCAACAAAATTTGGTAATGAAACTAAAGTGGAAAAAAAAAAATAAGAACTTAAATTATTTTATACAATTACTAAAACATATGAACAATGAATATACGTGCCACAAGTAAAGATATTTTATTTTCTAAGACGAAAATGTGGTTCATAAGATGTCTTGAGTAATATCTTGGCAACGCTGGTCTGGTTGCTGAGCTAACTCAGGAACCAAAATTGGTTGCCGAGATGGTTCAGTTGCCGAGGCATGTTGTAAATCTAGAGAAATTTTTCCTTGTTTTTTTTTTATTTGTGGTTTGCCTCAAATCAATACCTTGCAATTTTTTGCATAATACTGTACATTTAAAGGTTTAAGTAACAAATATGATAACCAAAATAATAACTGCTCTTATATTTATGTTATAGTTAAAGGTACATCATATAGTTACAATATCAAAAGATAAACTAAAAATATTTAAAACATATCTTAATTGAAAGTTGAACATTGTTTAGTTAACATGGTTTGAAAATTCATTGGTTTTTTTTAGCCTTATCAATCACACAGCTGTTGAATTTCTTCTTCGTAATTGGTGCATCATCCAAATGAAACAAAGATCTTTTTGCTGTTCGTTCCAGGAAGCTTATAGGTTCACCTATATCCTCAACCAGAGCTTTGCCTTTGTCTTTGTCTTTGTTCTTTTTTTCCACTTCTGATGCATTGATAATAAAAAGGATTTCATATTTGCACTGAGGCAACTGTTGTTGTACCGACTGCTGTTGTATAGCTTTGACATAAAATATCTCATCTTCATCCATAGATAACCTTATATGTGTCTGTTAATATGAAATTTGATAAGTTGTAAAACAAATGAGTGTAAAATTGAAATAAAAGAAAAAGAAATACCGATGGTTGTTCCATCATAGTTTGAGCAGTTGATTGTAAAAAATATTCTGCTGGATTTCCAATAGCTGTAGCATTAATGTATCCAGTAGAATCCATCAATTGCATGTATACCTTAGCTCTATAAGAAAAAACAAAATAAATTTATGTTATGAAAATTAAATAGAATGTGTAAATAAATGTAAATAAAAGTTTAAAAATATTTAATTTGGTCATGATTACCTTGGTATTGCTTCAGCTTCAAGACATTTACAAAACACACAATGGTATATGTCACCATAATTTTCGCTTGAAATTTTGTTGCAATTGTTGCAACTCATATACCAATAAGTCTGATTCAAAACTGTAACACATGCTTTCCCTTTTATCCAGAAAAATTGTTTCTGTCAATATAACAATATATAAATAAGTTATAAAACAATTTTTAAAATTTGTACAATTATTTAAAGTATAAAGAGTTATACCACAGTTTTCAGCCCTTGAATATTCTTTATTTCTGTGAAGTCTTTCTCATCAGTTGGAATACAAAGCTTGGAAGATAGCTATGATAGTGTTAAATTCAAATAATATTTGTCACATACAATTTCATCAATCAGTTCACAATTAGTACGTCCCCTGTACACAAAAGTATATAAGTTATAATTTGAAGTCAAATGTGTAATAAATAAACAACTAATTAATATATATTTACCAAGATTTGAATTCTTCTACAATTTCAAATTCTCCATCTATGAAGAAAGAGGTGTCTGCTTTTGTGGCTAATGATAAACCTGTACATTAAAATATAAATAGAACATGTTAATAGTTATGCAAAGATGATAATAATAGGTTTATAAAATATGATCAATTACCATTGAATGAGGTTACTTTGAGGTGCTTTCCAATTAGAACATGTTTTCTTTTCAGATTTTCAGATATGTATTTGCATTCGTTATCCACAAAGGTTTCCCACATGGTTAACAGAATTGTGTCGAACCTATTATTTATAAAAGGAATAGTATGTAAAACTTAAGGAAAAAAATTGTATAGCTATTATATAAAAAGAAATATGTATGGAGTGAAATAAATATAAATGTTATACTTTTTGTTTATCAATACCAAATCTTGCACTTGACATTCTTTTTCATATCTGGTTTGAATAATCCTTTTAGGTTTTATATCAATGACCATCCCAGCAACACCTGTAAAAAACAAAAAACAAAAAAGTAAAAAAAATGTATATTAACATTCAAAAGTTTAGTGTAATGTGTAGAAATTAGTTTTAGTGACTTACTTATATCTATGTTTGAATCCATATAGTTAGGGAAATCTTCAAAATCAGTAAAGGTATAAGTAGACATTATGAGATCGTTATTATTTTCTTCAACTTTGCGTATTCTTGTTCTTCCTGAAATTATCCACTGAACTTCTCCACATTTTGCCCTGTACTCTGGGTTTGTTATTTTAACCATTGCATTTGATACCAAATAAGTGTTTCCTAATGTTAATTGATCTTGAAAAGCTGTAATATTTTGACCATATAAAGTTGCTTGAACTGTTGATCCCTGATGCATAAAAAGAATTTAAAAATTAAAAATTTTGATGATATAAGAAGTGAAAGATATAATGCAGTAATATTTACCTCTGTGTCCATGAGAATTAAATTTTGATACTTGGTTGGACTTTTTTGAGCAATTCTGGGAGAAAATTTTTCAGCAACCACAACTTTGACTGTCCATCCACTACTTCCTGGAGAAACATTACTAATCAATTGAAATTCTTTACTCATTTTGAAGGCTGTGCAATACAAGTTACAATTTTGTTATATTTATAGAGGTACTGAAGAGAATTGGAAGAACAGGTACGAAAATTTAGCTAAGTAATTGAGTGAGTGATGAGAGTATTTGATTTATTGAAGAGGTATTTATACACAAATATAGATAGAAACAGTAATCTGCAAAATAAAATAAATATAGTAAATTAAGAAGTATATTGTTAGAGTTAAATAGGTTATGATTCAGTTTGTTTAAAATATAGATGAAAATAAAAATTTATTTAGAAGTAAATATTGGTTGTATAAACCTATGTTCCTTAGTTTTAAAGTAAAAACTATTAGTTGTGATTCAACTGTGTTTTGAAGTGTAATACTGTTCTTGTAACTTTAATAAGATATTATACTACTTATCTTTACAATAAAAGGATAAAACAAATAGCAGAATAGAAGAAAATAGTGAATCTATTTTTATTGTTTTTTATTGGTTTGCAGAATACCTTTTTGGAGGATATCTTTTTTGTGGTAATTAATTAGTAGCGGTAGTCATATTTACTGTAAGGAAATGGAAGCGTAAGAAATAGAACATTGACAAGCTTTGGTATTCTAAGTCCAGACCAAAGTTTTATTTTGTTACTATAAGGAAATTGTAATATGTAAATTCACTGGTATGTATCTAGTGTTATTTATGTACAGTATCAATTAATTTAGCAAGATCCAACTCTAAGTATTTCCACCTCTTTTCCTTCCCTTGGTCTGTTTATTTGATTCAGGAGAAATTGTTATTGGAGATTGGTGCATTGGGATACATTTTTCGTTACCAAAGTTGCAACTTTGGCAATCAAATGTGATTCCTAAAGTTGCATTGTGGCCGTCAAGGTTCACAATGGTTGCCGCAAAGGTGGTTGGCGCCACAAACCTTTGGTTGCCCAGGTGGCTCGGCAACCAAATGTGGTTGCCGAACCACAAACCCTTGGTTGCCGAGGTGGCTCGGCAACCAAATCTGGTTGTCGAGGTGGCTCGACAACCATCCATAGTTGCCGAGCTGGCTCGGCAACCTTGGATGGTTGCCGAGCTGGCTCGGCAACCTTGATTGGTTGCCGAGCTAGCTCGGCAACCATTTGTAGTTGTAAAAAACAAAGTTTTTTTTTTTTTTTCCTTTAGGTAATAAAATGATAAAAATTCATTCTATACAAAAAAAGATTGATATTATGCAATCTTTTTATAATAATCTTCATTAACCAAGTTGGTATAGGCTAAGACATTGTAGACTAAGACATTGCCATAAATGTTGATAACAGCTACGCGGTAGCAGTAATCAAAAATATTTATAGGTGCCAGCATAATTTAATGCTTATCATATATTATTATAGAAAGTAATTTTAAATAATATTATAAGAAAAAAAATTATGTTGTTATTTACATTTTTTTTAGTATATATTGTAAGGATATATTTATATATATTAGAAAATTAACAGAGGAAAGAAAATAAAATATAGTTAATAGTTTGATAATTTATTAGACATCAAATTGATTCTTATTTTCAAAGCTAGTTGTTTAGGTGATCTGTGAAGAAAAAGAGTAAGAGAAGCAGCTAATAAGCACAAAATTTTATAATTTATTTAAGAAGATATATATTCAATATTCATTTTGAATCAAACAACCGAGATATACATTAAACTGACAATCTAGATTTGAATAATTAAATACCCTACCGAGCAGTAACAACCAAAGAGATATAGATGAAAGATGTAGTAATAAAATGATAGTAATACTAATCTATAATTTTAGAGCAGAGAGTCATAATTTGACTTTGGCCTAAAAAGATATGTGAATGACATGTAAGAAAAGACGGAGAAAGTGTAAATTCAATGAATGATTACAAAGTGCTAAAATTTGAAAGTGCTTGTGTAACCACCCCAAACAAGCTATTGCGGACTTAGCAATTATATTGGCTACCTCAACAAATATGTATTGGTTGAGTCATCTAGGCAAGAGTTAGGAACCATTGATAAGTAAATATCAGTAAGTGTATCAGTTCTTATATTAAAAATTTTGTATTATTTTTATTTCTTATTAATAAAAAAAATATGTTAAAATATCTAGGAAATGAAGTATATAATTAAATTGTATACAAATTAGCAAGTATAAGAGCTACATAAATTGATTCAAAATGAGAAGCTGTTTTTTATTCAGAATATATCCTATCAAAAACTTTTATAGCTACTCAGCTTAATTTAATGTTTAGCATATCTATATCCTTACAATAATATAATAATACAAGTAAACAAAATACGTATTATTACTTACTGTATCACAAGAGTGAGTAATGGATATTGTTGTATTTAATATTATAGGCAAAAAAATTACATTATTCTTCAACTTTTTATTAGTAACAATATATATATTTGTGAAATTTAGGAAAAAACTAAAAGGGGAAAAAAATTTAATAAAAACAATTGACAAAAAATAATTAAATTTGTTGAATTACATTTGTACTCTATTGTTCTCTTTATCTAATAATTAAGATATACATTCATTATTATGATTTATTTAAATAAAGATAAAGATATACATGAAATGAAATACTGACAAATTTAGGTTGTAATAATTAAATACCTAAAAACTTTTACGGCTAGAATTAAAGATATACATTACATCATATCATAATAATAGTAATCTAATAGTATTAGAATAGTAATAAATAAAATTTCATCCAAAAAAAATGTCAAAAATAGATAAATATTTTTAAAAAAAAAGTACTACAGGAAAAAAACATTTTATATTTATACTAATAATTAGAAGATTATTGTATAGGTAATTTTAAATTCTCTATATACTAAAAAAAAATTAGGTCTATTTAATTGTATAGTATCAATTTTTATCAGTAAAAAATAAATATTTGTAAATTTTTAAAAAATGTGAAAAAGGAAAGTTGTAGAAAATGGCTATACGTATAGTTTCATCATTGCATAATTAGCACAAAAAAAAATTAATCAATTCGGCGAAATACATATTTATAATTTTAATCTTGTACATTTCCTATTTTGAATAAACAATTGGTATAATGCAATAACTATTGGAACAAGAATATAAATATTTAAAAAATAATGTCAGCATTAATCACAGATATAAAAATAATATTACAATATATTAATGGAAATCTCTACAATATCATATTACAATATCAAAAATAATATAAATAAAAGCATTATATAAACTGTGAAAGAAAACAATTAGAAAATGTGTACGATCTATAATCCCTTCTTCAACTTCTTATTTTCCTGCAAGGAAAAAAAATAATAAACACATGAGATTATTTTATTAGAAGAAACTCATTTTAATGTAATAAGTCAATTAAATCATTTATACCTTATTTATAAATATAGTAATGATTAATATACACTGAAATGCAATATTTGGGAAAACTAAAGAATAATCATCACAAATATAGAATACTGTAAATTAATAGGAGGCGTAAAGTTGAACATAATTAAACAACTACTAAAAAATAAAAATAATGATACTATAAATTCACTAAAGCTAAAATTTCTTTATAGACAACATTTTTTGTACACTTTAAATGTAAATGTGAATTTTGAAGTGGTTTTATCAACACTTTAATTGAACTTATTGTTTTAGCTCTAGATAATGCCACATATAATTGTCCATGTGAAAATACAGATTCTGGAAGATATAAACCAACAAAATCTAGAGTTTGTCCTTGAGCTTTATTTATTGTCATTGCAAAGCATGGGCGAACAGGAAATTGTGTTCTTTTAAAAGGAAATGAATTTTTATCACTTTGAAGAGGTATAAATGGAATTCTTGGTAAGAAACATGTTTTCCTTTATATTCTCCAATACAAATTTCAGCATGAATAACATTACGTTCAAATGATCGACAAACTAATCTTGTTCCATTACATAATCCTTCTGAGGGGTTAATATTTCTAAGTAATATAACAGGACAATTTTTTTTTAATATAAGTTCATGTGGTGGAATACCATTTGGAGTTAAAGTATTTAAAAAATCTTCGTGAATACTTTGATCTATTTGTTCCAATGTTTCATCATAACTATAATATGTACATGTTTCACCAGGTAATTCCTTAAGTAAAATATTGTTTATTAAATCAACACATTCATTTTTTGGAGTTAAAATAACACTATTAATTACTGCATCTAAATTTGTAATATAGTGTTCTAAATTAGGAAAGACAATGTGAATTAAATTTTGTAAAGATTTGTATTCTTCTTCAAATGGTATAATTATTTCGTTAGGAAGCGTAATCATACCACATGTATGTTCAATCTGAATCCCATCACCAATATTAAGTAACAATTGAGAAAATAATGGATCTAATTGTGCTCTCATATTTTGGACTAATTGAAATTTTCTAAAATGTGGCCATAAACTAGAATGAACTAAACTTGCCAATAATATTTTTTCTTTGTCCCCTTTTTGAACAACAGGTAATACTTGTCTAAAATCTCCACCTAGAACAACAATTTTGCCACCGAATGGTAAATTACTTTCATTAATATCTTTTAACATGTTGTCAACAGCTTCAACAGCATAACGATGCATCATTGGTGCCTCATCCCAAATGATTAAATTTGTCATTCGAAACAAATCTGCTAATGCAGATTGTTTACTAACAGAACATGTAATATCACTATTTATTTCTAAAGGAATTTTAAATCTTGAATGTGCAGTTCGTGCTCCAGGTAATAAAGAAGCTGCAACTCCAGAAGAAGCAGTAGCCAATGCAATAAGATTTTTGGATCTAACAAATGTAAGCAAGGCTTTATATAAAAATGTTTTACCTGTACCACCTGGTCCATCTATGAAAAACGTTCCAGATTTCCTGTTTAAAACATGTTCCACAATTTCATCATAAGCTAATTTTTGTTCTTTATTTAACATATTTGTATATAACATATCATTATTTCCAATTACATTATTTGCCATCTCTTCGCTAACAATATTAACTAATCTTTCTTCTTCTCCTATAGTTATTTGAAATGGTACAACAGAATATTCATTTATGTTTTTACCACTTTCTTCTAATATATGATTGATATAATGTAGAGCTTGAATTTCGGCATTTATAACAGATAAACCTTCATTGACATAGTCATCATACATAAAGTTACCAAATTTAATCCACAATGCTTTTGGATCATCAGGTCCACATAAAGTTAATATTGTAGCAAATAAACGTCTTAAAGAAGAAGGCATTTCATAACTAATAGCTTCTTCTAAACACATTTCACAATAATTATTACCATTTAATAAGCCATATGCAACAGCTGCTTCATGAAAAGATTGCATAGAAATACCATTTACTATTTTTAAACTTGCATAAGATGTTGGTCCCCTAATATGATTAAGCAAAATTCGTAGATAATATCTTTCACCTTCAATTATGTTAGCTGAAACTAATCTTCCAATTACATTTCCACGTTTTCTTTTTATCCATATTTTACCTTGTGTATCCCATACAAAATACTGGGGAAATTCTCTATACAATAATGTATTTGCAAATTTATTGCATGTATTCATTCTAAAAAATTCAGTTAACATTGTTATTTTTCTATAATCTGTATCAATAATATTTAACAAATTTTCAGAATCTTTATATGTTACTAAATGGTTATTTTCAAGATGTAATTGTAACGATATAACTGAAGGAAAAATTTCAGATAAAATAAATCCATATATTCTCCAAAGAGCTTCAGGTGGAGATATCCATCTAGCAGATTGATATCTTTCAATTTCATCGACATTATTTGTATTATTATTTACACAAAAATTTACCTTATCATGTCCTTTGTATACATATTTATATAAATATTTTACTGCTTTTACAGTTGAACATATTTCTACATTGATATGACAATCATATTTTGCGCATAAATATGGATTATAAGGTACAACCCATCTATTATCTAATAAACTACCTCTAATAGTAATTGTTTGATAAGTATTAGAACGCCTATAATTTGGGTAACAATTTTCTCCAAGAAAAGTTTTTGCAATAAATTCTTTTGGATATTTATTTTTACACTTTCCATCTTTATTCATACAAATATTGTTAGGATTTAGTATACCACAAGGACCATGTATCATATGTTTAATTACAACAGAATGTAAATGAGAGTTTTGATTTTTATTAGGTATTTCACATGAAACAATTTCATCAATTAAATCTGTGTTATTAACTTTACAATTTTGTTTTAGAATTAACAAAAAATGTGCATGTGGAAGGCCTCTTTTTTGGAATTCTATTACATAAATATAAGCAGCAACTTCACCAAAAATATGTCTTTCAAATAAATCAATTTTTAATTCTTTCAATTTTGCTCTAAATATACGAGTAATCAAATCAGGTCTATTTTGACTTATATCATTATATTTCAACTCATTTTTTATTTCATCCCAATTTGGATTACAAGTTATTGTTAAAAATATATCCGATTTTCCAAACCTTTGAACCAGAGCCATTGCATCCATATATCTTTTTTTCATATCTCTGGGGCCACCAATAAAAGAAGAAGGTAAAATAATTTTTTTACCAATTTTATAACCTCTATTTTCACCATTTTGTACACTATCAACAATTCCTTGATATAATTCAGCACGTATTTTATTTTGATTTTTTCTAAAATAATCTAATCTACTTGTTTCAATTTTAACATACATATCAACCACATATTGTTGAAAAAGTCTTCCAGCATGAACTAAAATGCACTTATTAGTAGGTCTTACCTGTAACTTATAACAATAATATTCCCTGCAAGATACTTGTAGTTTCTTTTTAGGCCTTCTCATAACTGCAAATAAATAAATTAAATTAATAAAGTTTGATAATAAAAATAAAATAATAAACTATGTTTAAAATATTAACTTGAATTCTCGTTTTCAATTAATTGATTCGCAGAATTTATAACATTTATATCTAACAAATTATTCACAATATTATAAGAATCAACATTGTTTAAACAATACTTTTGGATACCTTCATGCCATCCAGATTCACCATAAGGAAATAATAATGGATATTGAAGTGGATCATAACAACCAAAATAGTAATGTATTTTATGTATACTATCAGAATGACAATGTATTAATATATCTCTTGATCTGGTGTTAGTAGTAATAGAAGGATCTTCATCAACCCATATTGCAGCTACTTGTGATGCTGAAGGTGTATTGTATACTCTTTGATCAAGTCCCGCATCACATCTAATTTGTATCTTACATAACTCTAAAGAATCAACACTACTTAATGAACGAAAAAATTGTGAATATGGATTAATCTTCAATATATTGATTAATTTATTCAACATATATTGACAAAATTTATCTGATTTTTGTAACCTATGTTGTACTTCATTTTCAGTATCATAAAAGTACAATTGTAAAAATGAAGGATTGTTATCAGTAGGTATAATAGAATTTATATAATGATAAACTTGTCCTTGAATTCTAAATGTATATATACCTTTGTATGATTTTCCCAAATTTTGATCATATTTTACTCCAAATGATGTAAATGCAAAATGATTATTATAATTGCGTACATTACTTTTAAAATGTAAGGATTCATTGGAATTGGTAGTATATAGTTCATACAATTCATCAGGACAAGAATTTAGTTTCAATTTGACTTTACCATCACAACAACAAAAACCTTTAGTTTCTTTCTCAAATTTTATAGCTTTACAGTACCTACAAATTGTTGGTGGTGTTAATATATGAGTTTTTGTGGGAATATTTTGTATAACAACATATTTACTATATTGTGTAATATTAGAATTATTATTTAATATATCATCATCAACTATATCAACTATATCAAGTTCCTCAACAGCTATATCACCTTCATCAACTATTCTTTGATTATCAACTACAAAATAGAAATCCAATATTATAATGCATATTCAAAAAAATTTTAATATATATTATATAAATTTAAGAAATACTTGCCTGTTGATAAACTTGAACTACCGTGCAACCTAGTAACTTTCTTTTTTGGCTCAATTTTTCTCTGTGCATACAAATCTCTCCTTCTTTTATTCCTCAAATCTTTTTTTTCTTGTGTATTCATTTATCCACAACACCTATATAAAATAAAGCAAAAAGAAAAAAGCTTCAAATAAATACCAAAAAAAAAAAAAATCACTAGGTTTAATACAAACTAAAATAACAAAATGAAAATATCGTGTTCAACTAATTTAGCAAGAAGTTTTAGTAACAACTGTAAAAGATTAAATCTTGGGTAGGGAATCACAATAACCACAATTTGGTAGCCTACAACCAGCACATGTAACTGTGAAGATAGTATAGCATCTCAAGAACAAGTTGGCCTGTGGTTGTCAAGCATCTCGGCAGCCACACTGTGGCTGCCAAGATGCTTTACATGCTCGGCAACCACAGTGTGGTTGCCGAGGCAAGTCGGCAACCACAGGGTGGTTGACTCTCGGCAACCACACTGTGGTTGCCGAGCTGTCTCCGCAACCACACAAATAACCAGGTTTAATAGAAACTAAATTACCAAATTAAAATATGGTTTTCAACTAATTTAGCAAGAACTTTTGGTGACAACTGTAAAAGATTAAACTACTATTATTCTTGGGTAGGGAATCACAATAACCACCCTACAACCACCACATGTAACTGTGAAGATAGCATAACATCTTAGCCTGTGCTTGCTAAGCATCTCGGTAACCACATTGTGGTTGCCGAGATGCTTTACATGCTCGGCAACCACAGTGTGTGGTTGCCGAGCTGTCTCGGCAACCACAGTGTGGTTGCCGAGGCATCTCGGCAACCAACCTGTGGTTGCCAAGATGCCGAACTGTCTCGGCAATCACAGTATGTGTGCCACATATTACTGTGTTAGTGTTATCCAAGAAGAAATTTCTTGACTCGTTTGGTTGATTCAATCTTGGTAGGACAACCAATAAATCTTAGGTTTTATTAGCTCAAATTGTTTGTAGAGCTGCTGTTGGGAGAAAATGCAAAGATGAGAAAAAATTAATATTACTGATAAGATAACAAAATCAGCATCATATGAAGGAGTTTTCAATTTTGCTGATATTTTTCCTTGAATGAAACTAATTCATTTCTTGTTTGGACTGGAAAAAATGTTGATTAAAATGCATAAAAAAATTGATTATATTATTAAAGAAATTATCCAAGAGCATAAAGCAGACACAACAAGGACAAGAGGAAAGAAACATTTCTATTTACAAAAATCCAACTGAAATAAGTAAAAAATCAATGATAATTGTAAAAGGTAAACAACAACTGCACCTTAAAAATTATTGTAATAATACTTCCAATTAACACTAAAAATTAAAATTGCTGTAATAATACCTACAAATCTTAACTGTAACTGTAAGATATCTTTCACAAAACTCAGCTCCGAGCTCCAAAAGTAATAGAGAATAAAACAAATTTGGATTAAAGTTGTAAAAGAAGACAAAACTCCTCCTTGAATGAATCTGAATTTCAACTGAATTTAATGTAATTCCAATTGTAATCCTTATCCTTATAGTCAATAAAAGTGTGCTAACCTTGAAAAGCAACATAAAAAATATTACAAGATGACGGTGTAAAAATAAGTTGAAAAACGACGTCGTGTAGGACGAAAATGTGAACAGTAAAAAATTTAAGACAGTTGAAAAACGACGTCGTGTAGGACGAAAATGTGAACAGTAAAAAATTTAAGACTCTTATATTATTGTAAGGATATATATTTTAAGTTTAGAATGCCAAGTGGCGCCATTTTTAATTTATTATTATTATTTTTTAAGATTTGGCTTTAGTTTTTCAGCGCTCATTATTTCATTTTTTTATTTTATTTTTCTTTTTCCTCATTTTTTCTTTCTTTCTTCAATCTCAATCTAAACAGATTTAAATTTTTTTTCCTTATTTTTGTCGAGCAGCTCGACAATGCAAAATACAATTTTTTTTGTTTTTTTTGTTTTTTTGTTTTTTGTGTTTGTCAAGCTCGACACAATCAAATACCAATTTTTTTTCTTTATTTTTGTCGAGCAGCTTGACATTGTTCATATACCATATATATTTTTTTGTCCATTAGCTCAATTTTTTTTGAGATTAGAAAACCAAACAATGCACATTCTGAGAATTATATATTTCTTTTCTTATTTTTTTTTCTTTTCACTATTCATATATTCGTCTATATTTTCATTCAATTTTTTACCAATTTTTTTTATTTGATCTTATAAGTAAATTGTACACAATTATTTTTTCTCATTTTTTTCATTTTTTTTCTTTCTCGAGTAGCTCGACACTATCCAGATTTCATTTTCTTTTGTCGAGTAGCTCTCTCATACCATTTATTTTTGGTCGACAGAAAAATAGGAGTCCAATAATTAAACAATGAAAAAGTTTTAAAAAGTAAACTAAACAATAAGAGGAAATTTTTTTTTAAAAAAAACTACATCTTTGTCGAGTAACTTGACAGAGAATTTTTGTAGCTCGACAAAATCTTTGTCGAGTTACTCGACAGAGAGTAACTCGACAAACTTTCTGTTGAGTAACTCTATCTTTGTCAAGTTACAATAAAATAAAATAAAAATTTAAAAATTTTGTCGAGTAATTCGACAAACAGTCTTTTGAATTTTTTGTTTTTTTTGACACATGCTATAAAGGCTTTGACCTATTTTGAAATTTTCTTCTTCTTTTTTTTTTTAATATATTGTGGTGTATGGGATTTAGCCAATTTCTTACTTTTTTTTTTCTTCTTTATTTATTATTTATTGTAATGTGTGCGAATCATTAGTCAACAATTTTTTTTTCTTTTACATTTTTTCATTCAATTTTTTTTTTTAACTTATAAGCAAATTGTATACAATTAGATCCAATCACTTTTACTGAATTATTTATTACAGATTATTCTAAATAAATACTATTATTATTTTTTCTTATTTTTTTTTTACTATTCACGCATTCGTCCAGATTTTCATTCAATTTTTCACCATTTATTTTTATTTTTTTATTTGATGTTATAAGCAAATTGTACACAATTCTTTAATATTTAGCTTTTGGGTCATTAGTAAAAAAAATTGAAAAAGTTGGAGCCGAGTTTGAAGAACGAATGTTTGGTCCAATTCAAATTTTCGAAATGGTGCAATTCAATAAAAATATAAAAATAGTTACTTTACCAACATCCAAATGTCGTTTACGAATCTTAGTTATTTAATTTTTTTGTATGAGTTATTTAAATTTTTTTTTAACGAGTTATTTGTTTATTTAGTTGTACTTTTCTTAATAAAATTTCAACTTAATTAATTATATTAAATAGTATGTTCAAAAATATATTTTTTATATTTATTATTTACGTATCCCAAATCCCCATTTAATTTACCCCACCCTCACAACCACCACTCCCAAATCCATTTCTTTCCCCCACCTATTTTATACACTACTCAACGGAATAATTTTTCCTCATCAGAATACATATTTTTTCATCCTCATTAGAATACATATATTTTTTAAAAAATTTTGGCCAACTCAATCGCTTTATTTACTTTATCCAAATTTGGTCAACATCAAACGTTTCCAATCACTTTTGTTCTCTAAATTTATTTTACCAAATTTGTTTCCCACTTATTGTTTTTCATATTTTTCAAAAGTTACAAATTATTTAGGGAAATTGTCGCAAATGGTCCCTAACTTTTCATTTTTGGCGCAATGGTCCCTAACCTATCTATTTAGGTGCGAAAATGGTCATTGTGGACGGATTCCGTTAAAAATCCATTAAACAACCTTTTATTTAGGTGCGCAAATGGTCTCTCTCATTGTTTTTGTCTTTATTAGTGAGGGTAAAATTGTCAAGTTACATCTTTCTTTCAATTGGCGCAAATGGTCCCTAACCTTTACCTTTTTCTGGCGCAAATGGTCCCTAACCCATAATTATATTTTGGTGTACAATTAATCCTTATTTGATGAAAAAGACAAAAATATATTTACTTTTAATTAAAAAAATTTGCAATTGAATTCCCAACCTTTAAAAAAATTAAAAGAAAAACTAACAAATTGACAATATACTAAATTATTTTGTATATTTTATGAACTATTATAAAATAACTAAAATTGAAATTCATAATTATTAACGAGTGTGTTAATTAAAATTATTTTATTATTATTAAGTAATCATATTATTTAAAATTCAAACATTAATTTTATCATTACAACATAAAAAGAAAAATAAATTTGTCACAATTAAATTTTTTAATTATGTTCAACCCAACTCGATTATATACGGTCCCATATTTACTGGGTCAATCTAACCCACTTTTGAGCCACAAAGAAACTGGATCAGTCTTATTTTAAAATTTAATTTATTTTTGTATTTAAAAAAAAAAAGGTTCCACCCCACCCCCACCCCCACCCCCACCCCCACCCCCACCAGACCAAAAATGAGGGGATTTCTCTCCTCCACGGTCGCCGTTGACGGCGACCGGAGAGGAGAGAAATCTCCTCCCTTCTGGTCGCGAAACCAGGGAGATTTTTGCAGCGATTAGGGGGGAGAAATCCCCCCTATTCATTGCGAATTTCTTTGTGGCTCAAAAGTGGGTTTGATTGACCCAGTAAATATGAGACCGTATAAATTCGAGCTGAGTTGAGCATAATTAAAAATTTTAGGGTAAATTCAGGGCCGGTCACTGTTTGGGCACTTATGGGCTCTAAAGTCATATGCTCAAAACTTAATTCAATTAAAGTCATATTTTATAGCTAAAAGACCAACATACCCTTAATTGTAAAAAAAAGCTAATTGTGATACTGTTTTGTGGTGATTTTGTACTACTAATGAAATATTTTAAGAACAATATTATTCTCTTGTTTATTCTCTATTGATTAATTCGTCTACTACCATTAAACACATAATATATTTATACTTATGTATCCAATGAGAATCTATGTCCTAATTGAATCTCAAACATGTTTTAATTCAAGGGAAGAATTAGAAACATTGTTTATAGTTTTAAATGAGAACCCTTTGCATGACTTCCCATTAACTTGAGAATGACTGGTAGTTATTCTTTCTTTATTTTAGCATTGCTCTAAAGTATGTGTTTGCTTTTATGGGACTCAGATACCTTGGAAGAGCTTTAATTTGCAACAAAAAGATGTACATTTATCCGTGATACTGTTTTGAAAAAAAAAATTAAAGATTATCATTTTAAGCTAAAGAGACGACTTTAAACAGATAAAATCCATCATAGGTAGTGGCAAGGCAACTGGTCTTGACTGTCTCGTCGAGACCATTCCGAAAACATATTATAATAAAAATTCTGAGCATGTGTGCAAATTCTATGATCATTTCTATTGTAATACTATTTTTTGTGATACTGTTTTGCATAATACAGTATCAAACAACACACATGACTATGATATCATGCTTTTATCTTTGATACTGTTTAATTAGTCATATGTTTTGTTTGATACTGTATTATGCAAAACAGTATCATATATTAAAATATAGATTAAAACAGTATCAATTTATATTAATGCACATTACATAAACAAAACATTATCATGGATTAAAACTAAGACATTCAAACAGTATCACAGGTTCAAATCTTGCCATAATTAAACAATATCAAAGATCATATAGATTCAAACAGTATCACAGGATTAAAGCAGTACCATGGATTAAAACGGTATCAAAATATATTAATTACCTAAACAAAACAGTATCATAGATTAAAACTAAGACATTCAAACAATATCACAGGTTCAAACCTTGCCATAATTAAACAGTATCAAATATCACATATATTCAAACAGTATCACATGATTAAAACATGTTTCAAATGATAGTGAAATATTATGACAAAGTTTCAATCTATTAAACCTTGCCATAATTAAACAGTATCATAGATTAAAACTAAGACTTTAAAGCAGTATCATGGATTAAAACTAAGACATTCAAACATTAAATGATGGAATATTCAAGCTCCTATTTACAACAATTTTATGTCTATTTATATTGTGATACTGTTTTGTATAATACAGTATCAAATAACATACCATGACTAAACATTAGATGATGGAACATTCAAGCTCCTATTTACATTAATTAGATGGTGGAGCATTCAAGCTCCTATTTACATAAGATAGTGGAGTATTCAAGTTCATATTTACAGCATTCAAACTCATATTTACAGCATTCTATGCCCATTTCTGTTGTGATACTGTTTTGTATAATACAATATCAAACAACTTTAACAACTAATTAACAACACAAAGAAATAATCTAATGACCAACTTAATACAATATCAAGTTGCTATTCTATAATACAGTATCAACAAAAGATGTTACCTCATTGTTTACATAACTGGAAAATGCTCATTGTTTACATAACTGCTAAAATACTTAACCCAGGTTAATCATATTGGTCAGCCTCTCTTGTAGCACGGATAGATCAATACTAGCTGTTAGATCACTAGCCTGAAAAAATAATCAAATACAAGAATTAAGATTAAAACAAAGAAATTAATAACAATATTCCTACGTTAATTTGTTACCTCAATCTGGATTCTATGAAGTAACTTGTCATTTACTTTTGTAGTTTCACAGCTAACAACATTCAGTCCCCAACTGAAAATTGATCCAAAATCTTCACCAAAAAATTGCTTAAAAAGTGACACTGCGCCGTAGAAACACTCGCCGGAGGTTGCCGAAGGTCACCGGAGGTGGAAGCGGTTGTCACCGGAGGTCGTCGGAAGTGGTCGCCGGTGGTCGCCGGAGGTGGAGACGGTTGTTGCCGGAGATGGAGGAGGTTTGTGGAGTTGAAAGATTGTGTCAATGAAAAATATGGTTAAAAGGGGTGATTTTGGAATTAATATAAAATATTGATGTGAAGTATGACTTAATCACAATTTAAAAAAAAAAATTGACCTAATTTGAAACTAGTCATATGGAGATGACTTATTGGCAATTTTCTCAAAATTTTATTTGTGACAAATTTATTTTTCTTTTTATGTTGTAATGATAAAATTAAAGTTTGAATTTTAAATAATATGATTACTTAATAATAATCAAATAATTTTAATTAGCACACTCGTTAATAATTATGAATTTCAATTTTAGTTATTTTATAATAGTTCATAAAATATACAAAATAATTTAGTATATTATCAATTTGTTAGTTTTTCTTTTAATTTTTTTTAATAAAAAAAATAAAGTATCAGATTCATTTTACTTTTTTTAAAGGTTAAGAATCCAATTGCAAATTTCTTTAATTAAAAGTAAATATATTTTTGTATTTTTCATCAAATAAGGATTAATTGTGCACCAAAATATAATTATAGGTTAGGGACCATTTGCGCTAATTGAAAGAAAGATGTAACTTGACAATTTTACCCCCACTAATAAAGAAAAAAACAATGAGACGGACCATTTGCGCACTTAAATGAAAGGTTGTTTAACGGATTTTTAACGGAATCCGTCCACAATGACTATTTCCGCACCTAAATGGATAGGTTAGGGACCATTGCGCCAAAAATAAAAGGTTAGGGACCATTTGCGCACTAACATGATATGTTAGGGACCATTTTCGCCAATTTTTCATAATTTTATTACATTGAACCAATCTATCTGACATAAAAATACTAATAAAAATTAATTTACGAATTATGTATTTTACATTTTGAATGATAATAAAACGAATAATTAAATATGAAGAATACAATTAGAGTTCTAATATTTGTAGTTATTATACAAATAACTAAATTAAATAAAAGTATTTGAAGAACAAGTTTGTGATAAAGTTATTTTCTTTTTATAACCACAAAATAAAAGTTTAAATTTTAAATAATAAAACAAATAATTTTATTTAATACTTTTGTTAATAATTATTAGCTTAAATTTTAGTTATTTCATATTAGTTTGTATAAATATACCAAAAAAAATTACCTATATTATCAATTTGGTCAACAAAGTCTTATTAAAAAAAAAAAAAAAGAACTCATAAGTTTCTTTTAATTTTTTTATAAAAGATAAAAGTACCGAACTTATTTGTACCTTTTGCAGGAGTAAAAAACTCAATTGCAATTTTTTTTTATTAAAATTAAAAGTACGTTGATATTTTTCGTCAAATAAACATCAATTGCGTACCAAAATACATAGGTTAAAAACGTCTATACCAAAAAACAAACGTTAAAGACTATTTCTGCTGCGTACCAAAATACATAGGTTAAAAGCGTCTATACCAAAAAACAAACGTTAAAGATTATTTCTGCTGAGACAGCGATAATTTGTGCCAAATTCCCGTACATAAAATACCCATTTATTTCATTGTGGCACAATCATTAACTGACATTTAAGGAACCAAATGCTTAATACTGTCTTCTTCATAATGTGGCACAAATCACAGTATTAATTTGGTCCACTAACTTACACCTTAACAAGTATCTGAATTCTTATCATAAAACATTTGTACTAGATTATTTGATAATGAAACATAGAAGCGTATAACTATGAGCTAAACTCCTACACTTCGACATGATCAGAAAAATTCACCCACGACATAATTACAACTCAAATTGTAAAACCATCTTCCATGTCAAATGTCAACCAGATCTCATTCACTCTGTTCCGAAACTCGAATGGAGAATTGTATTGTGCAACAATATACTCGGTCGAGTTCTCGCCCGAATAGCTCTTGTCGATAGCATCAGACCAAATGGTTCCGGCCACACTAGTGTACAAGGCAGCAGCCTCCTCGCCAACTTGGTCGTCATTTACAAATCCCCCAAATTGCCTTACAGCAACATAAGTCGGTCCCCATTTTTGTACATGAAGGCCTTTAGCAGAAGGTGGGTTCGGTTGGTTCTCTTTGGGAACATAGAAACTCACTACAAATGATGAAGCACAGAAGGGTCCATCACTCGGTTTCACTTCGGTGATTACTGGAGCTGTCATTTCTATTTTTTGTTTATCATTATTGTTGCCCTGGATATATCCAAATAGCCTGCATCAGTGAAAATAAATTAATCTCTCTTTCACAAAGTAATACGTTAAATGGATGTATATATGTTTTGTGTCACCAAGCAAGTTATAGCGAAAAATTAATCCTTTCATGCTAAGAATGCTGATAAATTCCTGAAAAAGGAATCAAACATAACATGCTTGATTAAATAAACCTCACAGATTTTAAAGTTCGATTGGCAAACCAATTTAGAAGGATTGATGTTTATTATGAAATTGAATCTAGGAAGTATTTGATCTTGAGCAAGCTAAGATTGAAAATCCATTTAATCCCGGCAGCAAGAACTTTACATTAGCTACTCGTAGATTAATACCATATTAGAGTTGACTTTTTGCAGTCATGAGAAAAATAGACATTTTCATATGAAAGAGTTACTAGATGATCCAAGAAAGCTACTAGATGATCCAAGAAAGCGCTCTTACACCTTTTCACTTGGGATATCTAACGGCTTGCAAATTCTTACTATGAACAAAAGGGACAACTTTTATGACAAAGTGTGCACTCACATCATGTTTTGTACGCAAAATGGGATAGGAATTAACAAAGTTAACGAACAGATGCACGTGACAAATTTCATCAAGACGCATGTATAATCCTATCTACTGCTATACACATGCCATTAATGTGGATAAGGGTGGCAATGGACTGAGCTGAGATGGTTCACGGGCCCAAACTCTGGACTTGGCTAGGCTCGTGCCCTATACGAGCTCGGGCTTTTGGGCCCATGAGTCGAGTCGAGTCGAGCCGAGCTGAGCTTGGCTTGTTGCCCAAAAGTGGGGCTCGCCATGAGTTGAGCACGTCCACTAGCTTGTCAATTTTTATTTTATTTTTTAATCTAAATTTACTGAAAAAATCTTTAAAAAATTTCTTACAAATAACATCATGACAGAATTACAACAAAAAATTAAAACAAATAATTATTACGACAAATTTAAGCCTGAATTTGGCCCAAAAATGAGCCAGCTTGGGCCTAGGCACATGGGCTCGGCTTGTCCCACTTGGCCAAAACTTGAGCTCGGCCCGGGATTTTACGGGCCAGCCCGCGAGCCGTGGGCCCAATTGCCATCCATATGTGTCAGCCAACTATGTTCTTTTCAAGTAATACAGTTCATTTTGTTGCTTCTTTCAGTTTTTCTTGTAGAGTTCAATGGTGAAGTTATATTCATCACGCATTAATCTTAAACATGCCGAACCAGGAACGTTTGTTTATATAATGTTTATTCGAGCTGAATTCTCTACTAGCAAACTACTATCATGATAAGCTTAGTGATAAGTGTAATTTATACACTTATATTGACTCATTAAATGAAGAGTTTTTGTATAATTCAAAGTATTTTAGAGTCGATATCTATTGAGTTTTTGTTCATTTTTGTGATTGTAGGACAAAATCTCCGAACTCAAGTCACATTGGTGAAATCGGCGAGTAAATGAGAATAAATTGATTTTTTGAAGTGAATATCAAGAGCTAAACATTAGAAGATGAGAAAGAAGATACATCAATAGATTTAAGGTGTGTTGGAGTGACAATGAAGAGTTGAAGTGAAGGATCAAACACCCGAAAACCGAAGAAGCAAATTGAGAAACTACAACCGAAGTATGTGGAGAAATTAGAGCACAACCTTTGGTACAAACATTTCCATAAGGAAAATGATATATCATTGGAAAGATAATTGAATTACGGTTCTAACGCTTTTTACGGATTGCAATTTGGAGTTTCCTACAAGAAGTTATAGTCGTTTGAAAATCAGTCGCCGGCGGGAAAGAACTCTGTCCGCTCGAGCGGGCCGGAGGCTCGCTCGAGCGGACCTTCGACCGAAAACTTGCTCGTTCTGTCCGCTCGAGCGGCCGTGGCACCTGCTTGGGCGGACAGATCCGCGGCCAAAGACTTATTTAGGTTAAAAATCTATTTTTGGAAGATTTTTGGAGACTTTGGGTACAAAATTCAACCCTAATTGAACCCATATAAATAGGAAAACTCTTATAACAATTAGGGAGTCGAATTTGGGAGAGAAGAAGAAGGCAAAACACAAGATCGTTACAAGAATTTCTTCATCCGGGCAAGATTATTGGAATTTCAAGCAAGAGAAATTTGGGATTCTTGGGCAATTCATTGAAGACATTCAAGAGGGCCAATTTAATCTTCAAAGTTCTTCTTGCAATCAAATATTCTGAGTGATAAATTCTCCATTTATTATGTGTTTTTGTAAATTAAACATGATGGGCTAAACTCTTTATGCTAAGGATGATGATGTAAACCATATGTTGAAGTTTTAATTTAAGGATTCTCGTTTCTGATCTTAATTTGTGTTTGTTTGATTTATGCCATAGTTTTAATATCCGTTTGAATGATTGATCACCGTTTAAACGTGTTTGTGATTTATTTTCGTTTCCGAAAGGTTCAAAATAGATTAGCTCATTATGATCTTAAACACCAAGTCCTATAGAGATTAGGAATAATTTCCTATGCTTGGTGCAATCAAATTTGATAATCTTGGTATTGAAAGCGTTTTTATATATTCGTATTCAAAATAGGAATATTTTGGAATTTATATGAAAATATGTTTAATTCTACTCGAAAGAAATTATTAGATAACTTAGGATTATCGATTGTTAATTTGAACATAAATTGGATTAGAACGTAGGATTTCGAGGATTAAAATAGATACTAATGGTGGAGTCGGATTCCTAGCATAACTCATTTACTTGATTTTTCTCCAAAAACTATATTTGCATTTAGTTAAATCGTAGTTATAGTTTAGATAATTTGATCCAAACATTTATTGTGTGTATTCGATTTAAACTCGAATTGGTCGAAATTAAGCTAAAGTCTAATCCTCGTGGGAACGATACTCTTTTACTCACTTTTTACTATTACTTGTCTACGAACCCTTACGCTTGCGGGATTTCACCGTACACTTAGCTTAAAAAATTTACAGCTCAGTTAATTTAGTGGCTCTTTTGGACAGAAGCAATGTCTACTGTTTAGTCTAACAAAGAGGCAAAGCACAATCCAATCCCAATTAATTCGACCCATTTACTTGACCACACATTTTAGCAAATTCTTATACCAATTGTTTTCAATATGATTTCTCCTTTTCATTTGTGTGTGGGATTTTCCTTGAGTAAACGTATGAAAATGGGATCAAATCAAATAATTTGGATCACTAACTAGATGGAACATCATAAAAATTTGAATGAAACCAAATCTAATTGGAGAAATAAATTAATGAACAGAAGAAACATATCCTTACTGGAGGAAGGCGGTTCTGGTGGCTCCGACGAGGGAAATATCATCAATAGGAGAGGTAGAAATCCACATACTAGAATTGTAACGGCGAATTTCAAAGCCGTTCCCAGTATGAATCACGTCGTAGCTCGGGCACTCGATACGGTTGCACGTGGGAGGAAAAACCCCAACCTTTTCACCATGATTCCCCGGCAACAAGCTCAGGTTTGAGCTGGAGAGAAGACTGAGAAGAAATGATAGATTGAAGAGATTAAAAGCAGCCATTTTGATGGGATTTTTGGTGAGAAATGGAGGGATTGAATTCCCGTGTTCCTTTACGATAGAGTATAAAATTTTGTGGGACAAAATCTGATTCAGTGGCTTGCATTATGACACGAAGAAGATAAAATTATCAAGAATTACATAGCGCAATGGCAGGGATATTTAAACCTTGTCATTGGTGATAAAAAATGGTAGGATGAAAATTTTAGACATAAAAATAGGTTATTTTTTTGGGAAAAATGGCTATCGAATATCTCCATAATTTTATATCTTGCCTAAAAAATTCACGTCCGTCCCGTCCTGTCCCATCCTAATCCTAATTCTAATTCTAATCCTAATCCTAATCCTAATCCTAACCCTAACCCTAACCCACCGAGAAATTGGGACTGAGACAAAAAATATGGTTCCCTACTTCTCTTTCTAATTTTTGTTTTTTATATTTTAAAATTTAAATTATATTTAAAAAATAATATAAATAAATAAATAAGTAAACAAAAAATATGGTTCCCTACTTCTCTTTCTAATTTTTGTTTTTTATATTTTAAAATTTAAATTATATTTAAAAAATAATATAAATAAATAAATAAGTAAACGAGAAGTTGTAATGAGAAGTTGAATGTATTTGAAATGAATTTAGCTCTATGTTTAAACTTTAAAGATGAGAAAAATCTTTTTGTCCACATTTATTAATGCATTCTATTTATAAACTTCTAATAATTGTCATAGAAATAATTTTTACTAAAAGTAGTTTGGTGGATTTTAAAAGTCATTTTTTAGAAGATTTTAATAATAAATAATAAAATATATAGTTGAAAAATTGATATAAGTTGTGACTCTATAAAATATAATAGTTAAAAATGAGTGTTGAAAAAAAAATTATTTTAAACTCTTACAAAAAAGGGATTTTTTCATAAATAAACCACTTTTTTAAAATAATTCTAATTTTATCAATTTAACAAATTTATTCTAAAAATACTATATTCTTAAAATTATATTAATTAATAAAATAATAAATTAAAATAAAATCTATACTACAAAATATATATATTTCCACGTGAATTCACTTAAATTTATATTTAAGTCCTTGATTATTTGCACAATAAGTCTTTCATCTTTATAAAATTTTCACTTTAGTCCCTATACTTCCTCTTTCATTTCAATTTTATCCTTTTTTATTTGCAACCCAAGTCCTTCAACTTTTACATTTGTACAAGTTGGTCTCCATATTTATACTTTTATATCAATTTAGTCCTTTATAGTATCACTATTTGATACATATGTTACAAATGATATTGTGTATCAATATTTGACATAAATGTTACAAATAATATTTTGTAACAATCTGTGTTACAAATTGAAATATAAAATATCAGTGATACAAAATATTAATTCATGTAACATGTATTGTGTAAAATAACATAATATAATCTAAAACATATTCATTGATACAAAATATTATTTGTAACATTTGTATCAAACAGTGATACACAATATGATTTGTAACATTTGTAACAGATTGTGATATTAAACAGAAATTGTTACAACTGTTACAATTGCAAAATCAACTCTAAACTTCAATAAGTTCGTTATAGTATGATATAGATATGTAACACAATGTTAAATTTAACAAATAAAACTATTGATTTCATCATTTGTAACATACGTAACATCAGTGATACAAAATACCAATTCATGTAACATGTGATGTGTAAAATAACATAATATAATATGTAACATATTTAGTGATACAAAATATCATTTGTAACATCTGTATCAAATAGTGATACAAAGGACTAAATTGATATAAAAGTATAAATATGGGGACCAACTTGTACAAATTTAAAAGTTGAAGGACTTGGGTTGCAAATAAAAAATGACAAAATTGAAATGAAAGACGAAGTATAGGGACTAAAGTAAAAATTTTATAAAGATGAAGAACTTATTGTACAAATAATCAAGGACTCAAAAACAAATTTGAGTGAATTCATGTGGAAATAGTTATTTAATTTTAATTCATTATTTTATTATTTAATATAATATTAATTATATAGTATTTTTGAAATAAATAAGTTAAATTGTTAGATTTAGAATTATTTTAATATTTATAAGTAGTGGGTGTAATATCCACTACAAAAAAATGCGCAAAGTGCATTGAAACTTTAAGGTATTGGGCTTGGATCAGCCCCGGTTAAAATCATACTTGTCAATCCATATATAATTCTAAGGGAAGGGTAAATTTCAGCAATAGTTATTGAAGTTTTATTTTAAAATTTTAAAATAGTCATTAAAATAATTTTTCTTATAATAGTAATTACTCAAATTTCTAATAGTTACACTAGTAATCAATTGATTGAAAATGTTAACCTAAAATCCTATGTATGACTTTTAAATTCCAACACAAACACGAAGAATGTTAACTAATATGCTACGTAAGGTAAGGTATGTGTTAATTGCAGCAAATAGGAGTAATTGTTAACTAATATCTTTTTTGAAGTGTAAATATGTAATTGTTAATTACATTACATGTTGGTGTCAAAGGCCACAAACCATATTTGCAAGTTGCTGTGTGAATGTGGCCCCCATGAAGTCAAAGGAAAAAAACTAAAAATTGGATTATAATGTAAACCAAATGGATTCTAACTACTTTATAGTTGATATCTATTGAATTTTTGTTTATTTTCGTAATTATAGGATAAAATTTCTGAATTCGAGTTACATTAACTAAATCGACAAGAAAATGAAAGAAATTGATGTTTTGAAATGAAGATCAAGAGCCGAGCATTGAGTGATGAGAAAGAAGATAAAACCAACAAATCTAAAGTGTGTTAAAGTGATAATGAAGACTTGAAGTGAAGAATCAACATCGTAGCGTGTGGGTAAATTAGAGCACAAGGTTTGGTACAAAAATCTCCACAAGGAAAATCATATACCATTTGAAAGATAATTGAAATACGAGTCCAACGCTTTTTACGGATTGCAATTCGAAATTTTATAAGAGAAGTTATGACCGTTTGAAAAGCAATCACTGACGGAGCCACTCTCGGGCCGCTTGAGCGGACCTGCAGAGCACCACCCTTGCTTCTCCGGTGCAATAACAGCCCAACATGAAGGAAGAATATGCAAGGTTGTGGCGACAAAAATGAGAATTGTCGTACTAAGGCCTTGTTTATAATCAATTAAAATTTTGCTAAAAAGCTAAAGTCAAAGTCAGCAATCAATTTTAACCACACATTTTATTGGCCCACAATTTTTTACCACTTTTCAACCACACATTTCATCAACTTTTACAAAAAAAACTGATTTTAATCAAAATCAAACACACCCTAAGTGTTGTTCACTGGGGAGGGGGATTGGAAGCAACATTTGTCATCATCATGCAAGTACCTTTCATGGTCTACCAATTATAGGGATGGAAATGGAGCGGGGCGGGGCGTCCATTACTATCATCATCCCGTGGGACATTTTTGGGAGGCCAGGCGGAGTGGCGTGGGGTGGCGTGGGGGCTGGTGGGGATTGAAAAATCTCCATTTATCGCTCCTATTTAAATTTTAAAGCATAAAATAAAATGATTCGAAACGGGTTCGGAGAATTCGGAGCGGGGACCATGATCCCCGTCCCCGTCCCCGTCCCCGTCTCCGTCTCATTTGAGACCGGACGGGGTGGAGCAGGGCGGAGATGGATTTTTTTGCCATCTCTAATCAGTTAATCATATAACTCCTCAAATGGGACAGAGATATCATGAGTTCGGAGGAGAAACACAACCTATTTGTAGGCTGGACCAAGTCCCTGATTACATTAGATAAGAGGGTCGGCATCGCCGGGATGGTATCAAGAGCGGTGAGTTCATCAGCAAGGGTTTTGATTGTTGACTTAGTTGTGTAAACACCAATAGACGATAGTATTATCAAATGAGGGTATTTTGTAGTAGTACTATACGTGTTTTAGTTTTTATTGTCGAAGTTCACTAAACCGAAAAAAAAAAAAAAAAGGAAAATCAACGTAAATTTCTGGTTGCCCTGCAGATTGAAAATAAGAAGCTGGGTTGGTTTGAATACTAATTGAAGAGGTAAAGAAGTTGAGGATCTTGATCATGAATATACTCTTTCCCCACCTCCACTCCCTTCTTTGAAATGTTCCCAGAATAATTTATAGTTTAATATTTTTCATATATTTTTTTCAATCAAACCATCATCCTGGTGGAATTTTATTAATACGCGAATAATATTAAAATACAAACTTTGGAGGGATTGTACGACTTGACCTCCACTCAACGAAACATAGTCCAGAAAGATTATTTGTATTACATTGAAAGACTTAGTTATTATACCTCATTTCATGGAAGATTGTTATCAATTTATGATAACAAGTCTCTGTTAGTGATTATTATGAGTGTGATCAGATGCAGTTGCAGTTGCTGCCATGTCCAGAGCTTGAGGATGGTTTTCATCTGAAATCATGTGTGAACTTTTCCCTACTACCTCATTCTTCTTGATTACTTCTTCGATATTCACATCCTCATCAATGGTTAGGACAACAGTTTTTGTTCCATGTGGACCAGGAACAATGTCTTCATGGACTTTTATGTGTTCATCAATTTTCACTTTATCTGATTCCTGAATGATTCTCTTCTTTCTCTTTTTAAGGAAGCAGAAAAGGGCGACTGAGAGAAATGCTAGGAAGAATAATCCACCAAGTGAGACGAAAATGAAGATGATCACAGTATGGTGTCCTGGAGTGGGTGGTGGTGGTGGAACAATATGTGGTGGTGGTGGTGGAGAGATGTGATGGGGTGGAGATGGAACAATATGTGGTGGTGGTGGAGAGATGGGATGGGGTGGAGATGGAACAATATGTGGTGGTGGTGGTGGAGAGATGGGATGGGGTGGAGATGGAACAATATGAGGTGGTGGTTGTGGTGATGGAGTGGGAACAACATGAGGAGGTGGTGGAGAGATGGGAAGAGGTGGAGAGGGAACAATATGAGGTGGTGGTGGTGGTGGTGGTGTTATGACGGGTGGATGTGGTGGTGCAACTTTCGGAGGAGATGGCGGTGGAACGTTGGGTGGGGATGGATAATTGTAAGGTGGTGTAGGAGGAAAATATGGGAAGTCTTCATAGTTTGGGAGTGTGGCCATCGCAATTTTATCCAAATGATATGTTTCAGAAAAGATTGGTGTGAGATTGTTTGTGTTGTGACACTTATTTGTAGTAACAATTTATAAGGTTTTAAATACTTCTTTTTTAAGTTTATACTTGCAAGTCTTATGTGACTTGACACTCATTCTAAGAATAAGAAGGGCTGTCATTGATTGATTGTATTCAAATTCACCCTTTTAAGCTTGAAAAATCCTGGTGGTGAAGTCAACATTTTATTTAGTGCTTATTTTGATAAAAGTTGATTAAGTATTTATTTGGTCAAGATTAAAATTTGCTAAAAATTTGCTATCAAAAGTGAAATATTAATATTAGTGCCCGTTTGGTAGAGTTTATAAACTAGTTTATTTGACCAAAAATAATTTATTTGACCAAAAAATTTGTTTTAGTAGCATGACATTGTTGACCAGTCTTGATCAAATAAACCATTTTGTCAAATAAATTAGTTTATAAACTCTACCAAACGGGTTCTTAATCACACATTTTTTGTTAACTTTTCAACCATATATTTTATCACCAAAATTTGCTAAAAACTCTAAATATTTGGTTGAAAAGTTGATCAAAGTTATGAATTCCATAAAATGTGTGGTTAAAATTAATTGTTGATTTTGACTGAAACTTTTATTTACTTTTTAAGCAAAATCAAACAAATACATATTTATTTGTCATTATGTTACATACTAATGTTGTCTTGTTCGTTGCACGTGATGATGTAGAAATTGTGATCCTAATAGTGTGAATTGAGTCGAGTTGCAAAGATAAAGTGTTTGTGTGAAATGTAATAATTATTAATTGAGTCCAAGTTTAATTAGTGTCATTTGAATCAAAGACTAGTTTTCAGTCCGTGCGATGCAAGTATGTATTTGTGCTGTAGTATTTAATATCGTTTTGATTATTTATTTTATATTATCTTTATAGTAAATTATCAAATGTGTATCTTAACATAGGGATGACAATGAATCAAGTCGAGCTGGCTCGGTTCACCCCAACATGAGCCGCTCGGTTTGGGCTGAGTGAGCTGAGTTGAGCAGTCCACGAGACTGACTCTTTTTTTTCAGTTTGAACTTTGAATACTTTTTCTGGGAATTTAAAAATAAAAAAGAAATAAAATATGTGTCTGGACAAGTGTGCTCTATTTTTTTTGGGCTAGGCCCATGCTTAAGCTCATCCCACGAAGAGCCCTAGTCCATTATGGGTCGAGCCAAAATGGATCGAGCAGATGAGTCCAGAAGCTACTCAGCACATTTGAATAGCTTAACACATTGTCGTAAAAATTTATTTGAAGATATAAAGACAAAAACTATTAAGTAAATATAGAAGATTTGAATGAACAAATTGTTCTAAACCAATATATTCTTATCACGAGCCTCATAAGCATTACTCAAATGACTTGAGCATGTCAATATACCTTCTCCAGGGAAAATGTTAAGCGTGCGAAATTTAACTAATGCACAAAAGGAACTTTTTATAATCATCATAAAGAACCTTGTTGGTTAGACAGGTCATACTAACATTGTAAAAATACATGAATCCTACCACGTTTAACCATTTAAATAAAAGATATGGCATTGATAAAATGCACGATTAACTCCCATGTCTTCACAAGTCTAATGCTATCTCCTCAGATATACTTTTTTTACTTTATAAACTCTGTTTTTTCACAAGTCTTCGCGGGCTTGTTCTTGGCTTTCCACGTTTGAGGATTCTGTTTCTTCCTTCTCAAGGGATTTCTCAGCAACATTCTTGGCAATAGTCTGCTTGTTTTGATCATTGCTTTCAAGGGCGGATTTAAGGGGGGCGGGACCTAACTATAGTCCGGTCCTACTCCGGAAAAAATTGTTCTTTATAGTCTTTAAAAAAAATATATTAACAACCCAATCTTGAAATGAGCAATCCGATCTCCAAAAAATTCCTAAATCCACTCTTGATTGCTTTCAAAGGTCTTGGCTTTTCACATTTGAGGATTCTGTTTCTTCGTTCACAAGTGAGTTATCGGGAACATTCTTGGTACCAATCTACTTGTTTTGATCAACACTTGCCAAAAAAAATTTGGCTGGCTTGTTCTTGATTCTTCTCTGGAGCGTTGACTGGCCCCTCCGTGGGCTGCTGAGGTTTTCGGGTTTCTAAGTGTGGCAGTTTGATGTCTTCTTTTTCTGCTGGGCTAATCAGTTTTGGCATATTAACAAACAGCATTCCACCATCAAATCTTGCACTGATTTTTTTGGTGTCACAATTTGGTGAAAGCGGGAAATCCTAATGAAAACCGATCCACCTGTTATTCTCAAGTTGCCTTGCTCCACTGATTGTTAGGACTCTTGATTCACGCGTTAATTGGGCTTTCAACTGTTCTTTCTTAAACCCTGTAAAATACAATATACTTTCAGCATTGCATAACTTCATTTAGAGTAAAATGGATCATATTGCATCCATAATTTGTTATACAATCATGAGATCAGTTTGATAAGTGCATTTTGTGCACTTATTATGACCTTTAAACTAAGCTTTTATTCCGTCATTTTATTGAATTATTACTTAATTTTGTGTTTTAATCTTCATATTTCAGTCTTGGACCTGTTTATAAGCAATTGGAGAAGAATGGACAGAAAGATCAACAACTTGGTGAAATCGACAAGTAAATGGAGTTTTTGAAGTGAATATCAAGAGCCAAACATTGGAACATGAGGAAGAAGATAAAATCAATAAGTTTAAGGTGTTTTGGAGTGACAATGAAGAGTTGAATCAATGGATCAAACACCAGAAAGCTAAAGAACCGAATTGAGAAACTACCTACAGCAGCATGTGGGGAAATTCAAGTACAACTTTTGATATAGAAATCTCCAAAAGTCAAATTATATACCATTGGAAAGATAATTGAATTACGAGTCTAACACTTTTTACGGATCTCAATTTGGAGTTTCCTACAAGAAGTTATGACCATTTGAAAAACAGCCGCCGCAGAGGAAACAGCGTAAGCTGGGCGATCGCCCAGGCTTAAATCTGGGCGATCGCCCGACCCTATTTTTCAACCGCAGAATGGTTTCCCCTTGACCTGGGCGACCGCCCGGGTTTGCACTGGGCGATCGCCCAGTGTATTTTCGACAGAGGAGGAATTTTATTTCCTTTTTGAGTTCAACTTCACTTAGGAAACCTTTGGGACACGATTTTAATGAATTTTTGGGATCTTCTAGGGCACAATTAGGTAAGTATATATATGAGTTATTAACTCATATCAGGGGTTCGGTTTTTGTTGAGTTTTGGGGGAAGAAAACATTACAAGACACACAACACGGAAGATCAAGATTCATCTATCCAAGAACGAAGATCAAGATCAAGATCAAGATTTATTCTCGCTCAAGATTTCTTCGTTCCGGGTTATGAATTCCATAGTTTCTTCTTCTTCTTCTTTTCTTATTATTAGTATGTTAGGCTAGTTTATTTTGTGCTAGGATTACGATGAAGTTTGTAATCTAAATTCTTCCATCTTGAGACTTGATTTTTGGCAATTTATTTCATGATAGTTTTGAATAATTAATTTTGATTTATATGAATCTACAATTACTTGATCAATAATTGTATGATTGTTGTGGTGTGTTTTACTGTCGAAAGATCGAAAGCATGCTAGACGCTATTTTAATTATCTTAAAGTCCGATAGGGGATAGAAATATACCGCTATG
Source organism: Forsythia viridissima (assembly GCA_030279155.1). Lineage (NCBI taxonomy): Eukaryota > Viridiplantae > Streptophyta > Magnoliopsida > Lamiales > Oleaceae > Forsythia > Forsythia viridissima. The sequence goes on from CM059039.1 coordinate 47,764,407, forward strand.
CTTTAGGTGATCTTTAATTATCCATAGAAATTTAATGCTTTCATTTGTATTCGCATTCGTCATAGAAATATAGTCGAGTCATGCATATGAATAGGTTTAGCATTATTCGAAAGAAACTGTTGAACAATCTAGGGATATTGATCTTCATAACTGATGTAATTTGTCAAGACCAAGAATCAAGATAGAGGAATTAACGATTATAAATGGATTCGGGATCCTAGTACTCTTCTTTCTCATTTTTAAAGTAATCTTTATTGATCTAATTTTTAGTTATTTGATTTATAATTAGTTCATTGTTTTTAGTTCAAATTCTTATTAGTTCTTAAACACTCAATTTCAAAAGTTCAATAGATTCGGTTAAGGTTATTGTAATTGAACTGAATTATCTAAATCCTCGTGGGATCGATACTTGGACTCAAAATCCATTTTACTACTTGAGCGATCCGTGCACTTGCGGAATTATTTAAGATACAAAATCGCTATCAAGTTTTTGGCGCCGTTGCCGGGGATTTAGTTTTAGTTCTTTTCAGTTATATTAACACTAATTCGAACTTTATTTAATTAATTTTTTTTATTAATTTTTATTATTTTTTTTAGTTTATTTTAGTTTTCAACTTGTCTTGTTTCAGACCACAACACAAGATGGAAGACCAGGAGATTGATGAAAACAATATGCTAGTTGGAGACTTTTTTACTCCACAGACCATCCAAAGACAATCTAGCATTGATGAGGACAACATGCTGTTTGGAGATTTTCTTGCAATGCAGCATGCCAATATAACGAGATATGAGGCTAATTACGAAGTTGATGAGGACAATATGCTTTTTGGAGATTTTCTTGCAATGCAGCATGCCAATATAACAAGATATGGGGCCACTTCTGATATTGATGAGGACAACATGCTTGTTGGAGAATTTATCACAGATCATCCAAATTTCTCTTGGAATGATAATTACAATAACAACAGACCACAATATTCTCAGTTTCAGCAGCCAGAAAAGAAATTTTCATTAGAAGATGCACTCGGTAAATTCATCGAGAGGACTGATAAATTCATCGAAAAAACTGAACAATTCATGAGACAGACAGAGATCAATCTTCAAAATCAAAGCGCTTCAATAAAAAATTTGGAAATACAGATGGGTCAGATGGCAGTAGCTATATCAGCCAGAGTACAAAATACGTTGTCAAGCAATACAGAGGTGAATCCCAATGAAAGTGTTACATCTGTTACTATCAGCATTGATGTTCAATTACCAGAAATTCATATGAAGAGGCATGTTGCAAATAAAGAAAATGAACCATCCACTGATGAGGAGCACGTGGAACAGACTGAGCAGACAACAGATATTAAAGAGAGCTCATGTACACCACAGGTTATAGCAACCGTTTCCATCAAACCATATGAGCCTTCGATCCAACTTCCTCAGAGATTACAAAAGCACGAGTTAGACAATCAATTCTCCTACTCTTCTATTTCTTCTAAAATTGATTTTGTGATCAAGGTCGACGAAGAAGTTGAAATTTTCGTGGTTGTGTTCGAGCAAGATGCTACACTAAAATCATATTTTTATGGGGAGCACAAATTCAAAATTTTGAGGATAAATGAAAAATGGTGCAAAGTCAATAGATGCAAGCAAAGCAAGTTCTCAAAAGCACTATTTAGAGTGCCGTGAGAAATCAGCCAATAAGTCAAGCTAATGACTATAAATAAGCGCTTAATGGGAGGCAACCCATTTTCTAACCCTTTTATTTACTTGCTTTATATGTAGTAGTTTTAATTAGTTTAAATAATTTATTAGTTTTTATTTCATTTATCTATGCCCTTAAAAAAAGTTTTACTATGTCAATCGCAGGATGTCCTACTTTGCAAGAGTCCCAACTCTACATCTGATTCCATTTCAACCGGACCTTCAGTCAGCCAGATCCATCTTCTCCACATCTATCTCCGGGGAGTACCTGACTCTTTTCCTCCTCTATTTGCTTTATTTTGCTATTACATTGGGGACAATGTAATGTTTTAGTTTGGGGGTGGGTTAAGTATCAGGATACTTAAGTATTTTGAGTTTGCTTATTTTTTCGGGTTCCAAAAAAAAAAAAAAAAAAAAAATCTTTCATAGTTATTGTTGAATATCTTGCTGCCAATGATGAAATTTGTTTGAAGTTAAGTACATTCTTAGTTAGAATATTAGACAACACTTTAATTCATGCTTCTACCTGAACACTTATCCATGTTAGACTAGATTTGACGCACGTAGCCACTGTTGACTTATCATTTATTGAAAACATGACTTGAGTGTATGTGTTGATATTATTGACTTAGATCATTGTGAAAAATTCCGTTCCTAAATTTTTAGACTAGTAACCAAACTGTTTGAGAACAGTTTGGGGGTGTTAAAGTACTACTTGTGTTTTGAGAATTTTGATGGTTTTGACTTTCTGAGTCTCATCTTTGGTTGAATAGGTTATAGTAAAGGAATCTAAACCGAGCACTACTTACTGCTGAATAAATAAAATAAAATATCTGACTCGAGCAATTAAGCCTGTTAGGGTATTTTAAAACCTGGTGCCCTAAAGTCATCTGACTTGGGAGTCATCGGCCCAAAGCTCGTTACATGAGTCCAAAAAAAAAATAAATAAAAAAAAAAATAAAAATAATTTGTACATCTTTACGTCTCTTATAGCCTGTGGGACTCGAGCAATTAAGCCTGTTAAGGTATTTCAAAACCTGGTGCCCTATGGTCATCTGACTTGGGAGTCATCGGCCCAAAGCTCGCTACAAGGGTCACATAGAAAGCTAGTATGAGAGAAGTATTGCACAAGATGTAAGATCATTTATATGAGTAAAATAAATAAAAAGTGCTAAAGGTGCTCGGTAAGGATTGCTAGATTAAAACCTAAGAGACTGAATATGAGAATTTAGAAATCATTCACCACCCTAGTTCTGAGAATACAAGTTCTAATTTTACCACTTTATTTGAAAAAAGCTTTGTGTTGATCAATAGGAACCAAATGTGCTAGAACACCTCGGGATTGGAGAGAAAAACATAAGAAGTGTGTAATTTACGAGAGGTGTAAGGAATAAATGACTACAAAGGGTTCGGGATTGTAAAAGTATCAACAACACAATATTGGTCGTGGTATAATACATGTGTAAGTTCAATTTTTGGTTAATCACACACTCACCAAAAGTCAAGCATTGGATAAGTGAAAATTTCTTTGTGTTGTTTGATCTCTTTCTAAACGTGTACTTTATTTTTCAAACTTGAGGCATATGGTAAGAAATTTAGCATTAATTCATTTCATGTTAATTCTTTTAGCTTAGTTTAAAGCTCTACTTTATTTTATTTTTGATCGAGGACGAACAAAGGTTTAGTTTGGGGGTGTTTGATAAGTGCATTTTGTGCACTTATTATGACCTTTAAACTAAGCTTTTATTCCGTCATTTTATTGAATTATTACTTAATTTTGTGTTTTAATCTTCATATTTCAGTCTTGGACCTGTTTATAAGCAATTGGAGAAGAATGGACAGAAAGATCAACAACTTGGTGAAATCGACAAGTAAATGGAGTTTTTGAAGTGAATATCAAGAGCCAAACATTGGAACATGAGGAAGAAGATAAAATCAATAAGTTTAAGGTGTTTTGGAGTGACAATGAAGAGTTGAATCAATGGATCAAACACCAGAAAGCTAAAGAACCGAATTGAGAAACTACCTACAGCAGCATGTGGGGAAATTCAAGTACAACTTTTGATATAGAAATCTCCAAAAGTCAAATTATATACCATTGGAAAGATAATTGAATTACGAGTCTAACACTTTTTACGGATCTCAATTTGGAGTTTCCTACAAGAAGTTATGACCATTTGAAAAACAGCCGCCGCAGAGGAAACAGCGTAAGCTGGGCGATCGCCCAGGCTTAAATCTGGGCGATCGCCCGACCCTATTTTTCAACCGCAGAATGGTTTCCCCTTGACCTGGGCGACCGCCCGGGTTTGCACTGGGCGATCGCCCAGTGTATTTTCGACAGAGGAGGAATTTTATTTCCTTTTTGAGTTCAACTTCACTTAGGAAACCTTTGGGACACGATTTTAATGAATTTTTGGGATCTTCTAGGGCACAATTAGGTAAGTATATATATGAGTTATTAACTCATATCAGGGGTTCGGTTTTTGTTGAGTTTTGGGGGAAGAAAACATTACAAGACACACAACACGGAAGATCAAGATTCATCTATCCAAGAACGAAGATCAAGATCAAGATCAAGATTTATTCTCGCTCAAGATTTCTTCGTTCCGGGTTATGAATTCCATAGTTTCTTCTTCTCCTTCTTTTCTTATTATTAGTATGTTAGGCTAGTTTATTTTGTGCTAGGATTACGATGAAGTTTGTAATCTAAATTCTTCCATCTTGAGACTTGATTTTTGGCAATTTATTTCATGATAGTTTTGAATAATTAATTTTGATTTATATGAATCTACAATTACTTGATCAATAATTGTATGATTGTTGTGGTGTGTTTTACTGTCGAAAGATCGAAAGCATGCTAGACGCTATTTTAATTATCTTAAAGTCCGATAGGGGATAGAAATATACCGCTATGCTTTAGGTGATCTTTAATTATCCATAGAAATTTAATGCTTTCATTTGTATTCGCATTCGTCATAGAAATATAGTCGAGTCATGCATATGAATAGGTTTAGCATTATTCGAAAGAAACTGTTGAACAATCTAGGGATATTGATCTTCATAACTGATGTAATTTGTCAAGACCAAGAATCAAGATAGAGGAATTAACGATTATAAATGGATTCGGGATCCTAGTACTCTTCTTTCTCATTTTTAAAGTAATCTTTATTGATCTAATTTTTAGTTATTTGATTTATAATTAGTTCATTGTTTTTAGTTCAAATTCTTATTAGTTCTTAAACACTCAATTTCAAAAGTTCAATAGATTCGGTTAAGGTTATTGTAATTGAACTGAATTATCTAAATCCTCGTGGGATCGATACTTGGACTCAAAATCCATTTTACTACTTGAGCGATCCGTGCACTTGCGGAATTATTTAAGATACAAAATCGCTATCACAGTTGATGATAATGACTCATAGATTGATTAGCAATATCAGTTTTCAAAGCTAAAAATATATAAAGAACAGAATACGAGTAGCCCATGTCATAAAATGTTCAATATAAATCAGTACAGAGCTCGTTAGTCTTGTATAACTTACGTCATAAATTTTTTCATCGGACTTTTTATGCTCTGATGTACTTTAAAGTTTCGTTTTTTAATAAATTGGTAAGGGTATACTGCCAACCCCATTGAATAACAGACTAACGTCAGTGTTATTTAAATTTTTTTCAAGAATTTCGATGGGAAAAAAGGCAGTAAGTGAAAACTTAATTGTCTGTTTTGGTAAACAAAAGGGAAATAAAGCTTTAAATTTATCAGTAGAAGTAGCTTAGAAGTTCCTTCAACAAAAAATCATTAATGGTCTTATTTTTCTTTTAGTACAGTAATGAAACTAAAATCAAACAACACCTAACATGCTCAACTTGACAACACCTAACCTGATATAGTTTATTGTATTCAGTAACAAAATGTCATGTGGATTAATGAAAGTAACAAAATAAAAATGACTAAATGCAATCTAGAAATCAAAAGTTTATAAGGGACACACCAGTAAGATCTAAAACGAGAGTATCACAATCTTCCTCCTGTATCAATTCACTTGCTGGTTGAAATAACTCATTTAATAATTTGCTGCAGCCCCATCTTGGAATCCATCAAATTTGGTTTCTTTCTAAGTGCTGACACAGTTTCTGTTTTCAATGAGAAAAATGTTAGAAAAATAACTTGTTGATTTCATGATCAAAGAATAGAGACAGGCTTCAAGCGTGTTACCCTACCACTTCCGAAATATGTTGTACAAATGTGAGTTCTCTAACAAATATCATAATTAGTAAGGAATGCTACCAGGATTTTTATTGTTCCTGAACCAGTGGCGTCAGTTGATAGATATAGTGTGACAAATAGTGAAGTAATGCCAAGAACATATTAATGAAGAGATCTTACCATAGAACCAAATCGATATGTAGTCAAGATATAAATGCCATATGGATCACAGTCAACCAAGCAATAGGCAGTCAGGCGTAGTGTTTCAGTAAGGAGACGCAAAAATCTGGATGGAAAATATGGCATGGTTACAAATAACAAAACGCTAAAATGAAATACCAATTTATTTAGCTGTAACCATACAAATAGTTTTTACCTTCTTGTCGGAACATCAGGATAGCCTCTTCCTTGTAAATAGTAGTTACATAATTTCTTTTTAGGAAATATAAAAATATAAGCATGATAATCATACAGTGATTACAATGCAGCGGTTTTGTCTACAAAACTGATCATTTGCCAGTCTCTGAAAAACTGCATGACATAAATCACAACCAATGTAATCTTCAATCAATGTGAATGATACAAATGACTGAAGCCGCCAAGAGCCAGCTAAATGAAAGTGTCATACTTCATTCTTTTTCCACAACTAAGATGCACTGAGCAACACTAATAACATCTAGAGTGTATCTCGAAGCAAACTATACATTGACGAACTCACTAAACTGCTACACCAAGTTCATGATAAACCCAGTAATCCAGTAAAAGTACATCATCATTCTAACTGTAAAAGTATAGCCAAACTTATTGGTTAAAGAGAACTTTAGTACAAAACTGCCAATAAAATTGTATGAATATGTTATGCATATTAGTCAATTGGATACCTTCTACATATTTTACATGGACAAGAATGGAGTGTGCCTGCAAGGGTACCAGGAATATACAGTTAGCTCAGATCATGATGTTGAAGGGGCCAATAGTATCATCTTCAGTTCAATTCTTATGCTCACTGCAAATATCGTCCCAGCTTCTGAATATCTAAGCCAGCCCATTGCCAATCTGAAATAAGATATGGAGCAACAAACAAACAATAAGACTGGCTATACACACACAAATATACAATGACCCAAGGCGAAGTAATAAAACTAACTCCTGTAGGTATTAGTCGAGTGAAACAAAACAAAGTAGTAATATATTATAATGGATCACATGACTATGTAAGATCTTAGATGCTAACTTGATACTCATATAGAGTTCCATGTATAATGACATATGCCTTTTTCTGGTGTTCTTTTGATTCTTCCTCAGAGGTGACTTAATAGAAGGCTTCTATTGACAAATAAAGATATTCACTATGTAGATTCCAATATCCAAAATCAGATTACATTTTGGTATTCTTAAGCCAGGTACTATGTAAAGGCAACCAGGTAACTCATAAATAGGTGCAATTCCCATAAAAATATTATTCTTAAAAGTGAAAAAGAATCTCAAACGAGCATGTAAGCAAAATCCATATAAAATCTTGGTTGCTGGAAGAAGAGTCTTTACCAGAAAAAGAAAGGTTTTACAGTTACAGAGTGCTGCATTTGCAATTGAAATACCAAAAAACTTTAGTGACACATTTTGATCTCTGTTTTCGTGGATCAACTGTCATCTTAAGAAAGCATCCACCCGTTTCCAACCGAGGCCGACAAAAAAGGAAACGTGATACAGAGAAATGTGAGGTTTTCCAAATGTAGTTCATAGACATAATCTGAATAATCAGAAAAATTCATTTGAACTCATCATGCATAGATATGGCTCTTATATCTATCAGTCGATCTAAGAGAGGAAACTGAAAGGTTAGAAACATCGCATGATAACACTTCCAATACCACTTGGTAGCTAAACATACATCTAATCAGTCACAGCATATTCATGTTGTTGGATATACAAAATAATCAACATAGTAATCAAAAGTTATATTAACAATATGTTAATCAGTCACAGCATCATATTCATGTTGTTGGATATACAAAATAATCAACATAGTAATCAAAAAGTTATATTAACAATTAAAATAATAAAATATAATGTTTTTGCCACCAACAAAAGGAAATTATGCATACCCAAAAAGGAAACAATAAAGCAAAGATGAAACACAAGCAGGTGAATTACATTATGACAAGACCCACTAATCATATGCAAATTGTAAAACCCTCAAACTTATATTATGCATACAATTGTATCAATTAAAAATTTATTCATATATTCACAGAAGAAATTGAACCTCAGCCCGAGATAGATGGTCTCCATATCAGTAGAAACGAAATCGTAGCTTGACTCACCCGTGTCCATCAATTCACCAATAGATACATAAAAACCCAAAATATGAAGGGATCAAAGGAGAAAATGAAAAATTTCCCTTCTCAAACTCTGTCACGACGGTGATGAAATTGAAGAAAAAAATCGTAAACACTCAAGATGTCCTCACCGGCCATTACTCCGGACTCGATTTGACGAAAAATGATTACCTACACTTCAAACTTGACCACATTTTTGTTGCATGATAGCACCATTATTCTTTATGATAGCAGATTCATCAGTGAAATAACCATTATCGTGCATAGAATTGTTTACCATGCCTACGTGATGACCACAAATTCCCAAAATCCATTGGCATTACATGTTGTATTCCCCAATCTTTTTTCGGCAGACGTCCAATTCTTGCAGAGCTTTGAAAACTTTGGTCATCATCTCACGAGAATGGGATCGAGAATGCTAAAATAACACAATTAATAATCGTAACCAACAATGAACTACATTATCGAAATAGGTAAACCAAAAAGGCCAAATTTTTTGTTTACCAGATGAAAGAAAATAATGACATTTAAAAATTAATTACAAAGTCATACTATCTAACCTGGAGTCCAAGAGCCCATTTCTGATCGATTAGAAACTGGGGTCTTCCTCCAAATTGTTGATAATCAACAACTCCAGGAAGCCATTGCCGAACAGGCAATGTTACAGTGTCTAGTAGAATAAAATAAAAAAAAGCACTACAGAAAGTTGAAAAGAGGAGAATTTGCATGATGAACAAGACTATACAACATGACAACTGATACAATTTGGATAAATAGAAGATTACCGCTTCAAGAGAACCTTTCCACCCTCACTAGTATTAAGCCTTGCAAGGTGCTTCTTCTTGTCCAATGCATATGCTTTGTCAGTTTTTCTCTTTGGCATTTTCTGCAACTGCGTATCTACAAAAATGCTTCAGTATGGAGAAGCCTAAATTTACAACTGGTATGTCTACAAATATGGATTTCTTTAACCAGGAAAAACGGAAAAGCCAACTTAACTGATAACTGAAATAGAATCAGTTTTTGCTCTTCTCGTGAAGTCATAAAATATTTGAGATAAGATGGGGACAAATTAGCCCAAGTCACATTGGAAGTCAAATTAAAATTATAACAACTCAAGTGATGTACATAAAAAGCTCACGGTAGTTAAATTGTGCAAATTTCAGAAATATGCATGGCTGGAGATGGGGAGACCAGCCAGTGCCATGGTTTCCTAATCAAGGAGAAAATATTGGTTGGTGGAGTATGTCCTTTACTTCTTTTGTGTGTGTATTCTCTGCATAAACTTGTGAAAAATCAAAAATCAGAAGGAAAAAAAAAAGGCAAATATGTAAACAGTGTTTCCAATGGAGAACCCTAAGTCCATAATTTACATACTAAAAGGAAATAACATACAAACATAAATATCAGTACTTGCAGATAGCTGAAAATATTAATCAAAGATGACGAAAAGGAAGTAAAGTTTACACAACTCCAGCAGGAAATGTACTAAAACTGGAAATAGAGCCTTGGTTCCTGTTACAGAATGTTTTTGCTCTATACCCTTCCCAAGTACTCAAGCTACATGCATATGGGAACAAAAGCAACCCAGAAACATTAGTAAACAAGTGATGCATGAGTAAAACATTAACAAATATATTGGAGAAAATCATACACAAAAACAAAAATCAAAAAATCTGATTTCAATAGATTATTATAAGAATTACTGCAGATTACAAGCTTAAAATATCGATGGTGGAGATTTCAGAACTTATAAAAGAAATCAAGGGTGAAAAGAAAATGCCAATTTTGACATATGTGACAAAGTCCTAAGGTGACAACCTGGCAAATAGACATCCTCGAGAATTAGCTTTGAAGAAAATTGGACAGTAAGGAGGCCCACAAAGGTAGTATTATTGGCCTCACCAATAATCACCACAAGAACAATTGCCATCTCTAAAGCGGTGAAATCTACTAGCATCCCTCACGACAATTTCTCGTTTAGTAACCATGGCTATTAGTTTAATTGCATTGTGGCAGTCGTTGCAAATCCTATGACTTTGCACAAGTTGCAATGGGGTTGAATCATTAGTGCTGATTAGCCCAAATGAAACAGCCAACTTTTCACTATGATAAGTTTGCAGGCGCTCGTCTCGTTCATCCACATCAGGAAGCAAGGTTTTTCCTTCAGGAACATATCCATTTCTAGAGATCTCCAGCATTAAGTTATCTAAATTATCATAGATATCCTTGGTTAGATGATGGGATTTATCTCCACTGAAGAAAACATGTGGCTGCTTCTTAATTTCTATCCAAGTACATGCAGACAACATTCTCAAACCTTTTCTCTTCAAGGTTTTGACGACTTCGGCCGCTTCTTCCAACTTTCCAGAATTGTTGTAAATATTCAAAAGTACAACATAATTAGATAGCTTTTCTGGTTCCATCCCATAAAGTTTCTCAGCAGCAAATTTGCCAAGCACAAAATTCTTGTGGACCCGGCAAGCCGTTAGCAAGGCAGCCCACATGTTTATCGTAGGCCTGAATGGAGCATCTCTTATCAATGCAAAAGCTTCATCCAGAAGCCCTTCTCGGCCTAATAATTCAATCATACAAGCATAGTGCATTGCTCGAGGTTTCACCTTGAAATCCCTACTCATTGATTCAAATATTTCCCACCCACAATCAGATAGCCCTGAATAACTACAAGAAGATAAAACTGCTAAAAAAGTAACATGATTGGGAACCATTCCTTCAGAAATCATCCGCTCGAATAACTCAACCGCCTCGATGCCACGACCGTGATTGCCATATCCAGATATTAAGGCATTCCAAGATATGACATTCTTTTTTGGCATCCTCTCAAAAACATGACGAGCATCTTCTATCCTTCCCCATTTGCAATAGAAGTCTACAAGTGTTGTATTAGCAACTATATCTAACCCAAAACCATGACGAACTAGCCCAGCATGAGCTTGTTTGGCATGCTCTAACGAGGCTAATCTTGTACAAACTCGTATAATAATTGAAAATGTAAAATGGTCCATTTTGACGCCAGAATCTTGCATTTCATAATACATGTTCAAAGCTTCCTCACTATAACCATGAAGTGCATAACCCGCAATAATACTATTCCATCCTACTGTGGTTTTTTCTGGCATCTCATCAAAAACAAACCTTGCATCCTCTACGCTACCACACTTGCTATACATGTCAATCAACGCACAAGACACAAAGATATCATCATACAGGCCCATCTTCAAAGTGCAAGCATGCAATTGTTGTCCAGGAGAAATGAGTTCCAGCCCGGCCGAAGATCGAATCATCGTAGCAAATGTCCGTGATCCAACATCCACAAACTCCTCCCACATCATCAAGAACAACCTAAATGCCTCTACATAATCTCCAACGTCCACAAGCCCCCCAATTATGGTGTTCCAAGAAACCAAGTTCCTCTCAGGCATAGTATCAAACAACCTATACGCATCGATCATCATCCCGCATTTCACATGCATCAACAACACCCTATTTCTTATATACAAATCCGGTTCAAACCCAGAATTCAGCATATAATTAAACACCCTTTTGACACCTCTAATTGATTTCAATCCAATGCAAGCACTCACCAAAGCATCATAAGTACTGCAATTAACATCATTGCCACCCTCGCAATCCAAAATCTCAAACAATTCAAAAACCTCACGGTACCTTTTACACAAAACCAACTTCTCTATTTGACCACAAATTCCAGAATTAAACTTCGAACTATCCAAATGGGTTTCTGTTTCTTCCTTCAGATTCTTTTCTTCTGTTTTGAAGGGTTTGGGCATGGGTCTGGGCCTTAAGCCTGGTTGGTCTAGAAGAGAACACTGAAATTGGAAAAACGGGACTCTGCATTTTTGCCTTTTAAACAAATAAAACTCGGAAAAAGAGAATCTTTGTTTCAAAATAGTGGGTTTGGCTAATGAACATGCAAATCTGCAGCTACTTTGAATTTGATCCAGAGGCAAGGATATGTCCATATGCTAAACGAAAAATGGTTTCTGAATAATCAAATTCAACAAAACAAGAAAGCAAAGAAGAGAAGGACCTGTAAAGAGATTTGGATGTGAAGAAATTGTTTCAGGAATATGAGATTAAGATTGTCAGCTTTGAAAGATCCGCCAGTTTTGATCTTCTTATTCTTGTAATATATGCAGATGTGCGTTTGCTTGTTTGACATTATTAGTTCAACGACTCGTAAGGAAAATATCAAATTTGTGTATGCACAGATTTTATGGACTTGCTACACTTGTAGGGTTGCGAAAAAAAAAAAGTTAAACCCCAAGGTTGGGCATCCACCTCCATTTGGTGGAGAATGTAATTGATGAGGAAAATTTGTGTATGCATAGATTTTATCGTTATAACACTCAGTTAGCCCACCATTTCGATTAGTGACACTAGAAATTTTCGATCGATTAGTACAATCCACCTCACATTTTATTGATTAAAATTATAAAAATTATAATTAATAACTAATTGTAATTTAGGTATTAGACACTTTTCATTTATTTTTATAAGAATATTGAAGGCATTAAACATTTTTCCTTATAAAAGTCAGAAAATATGTTGTAACGAGAATGTTGTGTATAATTATTGCACGTGCTTGAAAGGAGAAGGAAGGATATTTTCAAAAGTATTTAGTGTTTGTTTGGTAGAGTTTAAAAGTAGTTTTTTAATAGATTTTGAAAAAAGTTGATGATATATGTTATTGAAAAATTGTGGGTCCCATAAAATATATGATTGAAAATAAATTTTAAAAAAAACTCTTCCAAACATACTCTTAATTTCTTTCCTTTATTTTTGATCAGAAAATAAAAGTTTAATTGCAAAATTGAATCGAAATTAGTTGGTTTGAATTTATGTGAATCTATTAACATTTCGATTTTAATCAAAGTTTAGGTTTCAATTGTTAAAAAAATGTTAGAAGTTGTCCTAGACCGTTTACCAAATAAAAAAAAATGGTTTACCTCGACGAGAGACTATGTGAAGTGTTGGAACCTAGAAGTGAAAATCAATTGAAGATAAACTAAACTCAATTAAACTCATTGAACCAATTAAATATAAACCCAACTCAATTAGCATACGAAGTGTAGAAATTTGACTTGTATTGAGACTAATATATTTTGATATTTATGTTTAAAAAATTTCAATGTAAGTATTGTATCAAGATTTTAGACTACTCTTTATGTTTTTACTCGTTTGTAATTTTATGTTCCATATTAGATAACTTTCAATTTCTGACAACTTATTATATATTAGTTTTATATTACCAAAGTAAAAATATTAGTTTCATATTATGGTATATATGTTAATTAGCCAATGTAGGTGAATTCGAAATCAAATTCATGATCAGAAAATTGGAGATAAGATTCATGGACATATAACCTATGTGTTACTCCTGAAGATTGCAAAGTCATAAAAGTCCTCGTTTGTTTGAACTTCTTTGAAGAAGATCGAAAATATGCAAATTTTTAATGAGCTCAATTTAACATCTGAAAAATTACTTGGTAAGATTTTTGAATTTGTAATTAATACTCCATGATGTGTTGAAGATGCTGGGTAGATGATAACATCATTTTATTACTGTCCACGAAATAGTGGAAATTCCATCGTTATAATCGCCATTGTTGAAGATTGAATTTTTGTTAAAGATCGTCAGATATATGTAATTTTTTGGATAGTACAATTGAGAACCAATTCAAACAAAATATTAACTAGGTAAAAATTCATCTCTTTAATTTTGGAATCAAACATGATTTTTAAATCGAAACCCCATTGAAAATAATAGCAGTTACTAAGGCCATGTTCGGTAGCCATTTTTTCCCTAAAAATTCCATTTTTTTGCCTATAATTTTTGACTTTTCAACATTTTTACACTACAAAAAAGTTTGAAAAATTAATAAAGTACTCAAAAAAACTCATTTTTTTCTAAAAAAAACTACATCGAACATGTTCTAAATCAAAACCCATTAATGAGTGCTTCCTTCACCAGATGTATTGGAAATAGCGGGAATTCAATGCGTGATATGAATGGCAAATTAGGAAATAATTAGTTGTGTTTGGTAATGACCAATGTTGTAAAAAGCGTAAAGCGTGGCTAGGCATGGAGGTCGAGTTTCAAGCTTTTCGAGTTTAGGCGAGGTCTAGGCGAGAGTGAGACAAGAGAAATGTGAAAGTGAAGCGTGAGGCGTGACTAAGCGTGGAGGTCGAACTTCAAGTCTAGGCGAAATTTAGGCGGACTTTTTAGAACAGTGGTAATAACTAATGATATATTTAAATCCCTTAATATTAGCATTAGTTACTAAATGATAATAATGTTTAATTGATATGTTAATTATTTTTTTATGGTAATAGTAAAAAATAAATGATATATAGTAGTTTTATAAATAAATAAAAAAGGAATATAGTAAAATTCAAAATTAGTAAAAAAAAAATATATAGGTAAGGAGTACTTTCACTTAAAAAAATTTAAAACATTTAGGCTAGAGAATTGGACCTTAGCTATTTTGGGCTGGACTTGTATGAACTACACGGCCTATAACAAAAACAAAAAAATATGGCCTTGGTTTTTTGTTTTGGGCTGGGCTGGGACTGACCCAAGCGGTAGTTAGGCCCGACCCACTCCCCCTCAATCCGCCACTTATTAAGGCTTGGTTTGGTATTGCTGTGCTTTTAAGAGAATCAGCTTCTGCTGTGCTATAGAAAGAATCAGCTGTGGGAAGAATCAGATAAGTGTTTGGTAAACTCTTGTTTCAAAATTGCTGTATGTTTCAAAAACAGCATTTGAGCGTTTGGTAAACAAAAGTGATTTATTGCTATAATGGTATTAAATTACTAAAAAGGACATTGAATATAATAATGTTATTTTGTATTATTATTATTATCACGAGTGGTAAAATTCATTTTTTTTCCTAATCATATATTTTTTAAAAAGACAATGTATTCATTATTATTATTTTAAAAAAATAAAAATAATAAACACATAATAAATTTCAAATTTTATAAAAATTACAAAATAATAATATAGTCATACAATGCAAAAATTAATTACATTTATATTTTTTTTATGCATCAACTCGCTTCAATTCAATTTTCAAATGAGATTAAAGAAATTAATTTAATTAATTAAGGGTACAATGGGTATTTTAATAATATATAAATGTAAAAGCTAAAAGCAGAATCTGAAAAGCTGCCTTTTTGCTGCTTCTCAAAATCTGCTGTCAGGAGAGTCAGATTATTTTATAATCACTTTTAAAAAATTTGTCAAACGCCTAAATCAACTTCTGATTATTTGAGAATCAGAAGTTGGGCTCCAAAATCAATCCCAAACGGGGCCTAAGTTCAATATAATGATGTTATTGTGTGTTGCATTAATTGCTCCTTTGAGATGACGCTTATAAGGAGGAGAGAGCCCGCCCTCGCTTTGGGCGAACTCAAGAATTTTTGGAATTTGAGTTCTACTGGAAAAAAAAAATTGTACTTTAAGATCGAACTGTTACTAAAAATTGTTGGGATTGTGATTTAATTTTGAGTATGTGAAGAATAGTGGTTAAAAGGGTATTTATATATAGATAAAAATAGTAGTTTTCATAGGATAGGTTCTAAAGATGCACGTGTTAGATTGAAGAGTTTCGACTTTCGAGTGGTTAACATTTTTGATAATGTAATACGATTGATTTAACGAGAAATTCTTGCTTGCACACCATGTATATTCAATATCGGCCAATATGCTACGTAATGAGGTTTGAGGGTTATGATTGCTCATTGAACAAGCTTGTGTTGATACACATGACTCAATTTATAGTATGTTTGTAAGTGTTTATAAATATTTATAAATTGGTTAAATATTATTTTTATCTACACATTTTGTAAGATTTATAATTTTTATTAACTTTTTATTTACACATTTCGTAATATCTACTACTCATAATCTACAAAAATCTTTAGCGAACGTCATAAAACTAAAATAACACATATTTTTGTAAATATTTTAATATATGGATTTTTCCTTGCTAGAGAAGACTTGACATAAAAACAAAGAATAATGCCATTCGAAAGTTCGCAAATGACAAAAACCAAGTCAATTATTCCAATCGTGTGAATTACTCATCTGCCCTACTATTGATGAAAAATTAGTCAACAAAAGGAAAACTTCTATGAACTCATAACACAACCGGGAAGAAAAAACATCAACAAAATTATATATTATATTTGAATCAGAGAGTTTGATTCATCTATAAATGAGCCATTTAGCTTTCAACTGAAAGCATAAGTTACTTTATTTTTTCTACAATTGCAGACGATATATAATGTTTTGCTGTTTTTCCAAGAGACTCCAAGGAAAAAAATTTGATAATTCGACTATCACGCAGAATCCGCCGCCGCCAGGTTACGGTGGTGATGGGAAAGGTGGAAAGTTCAGTGGCATAAAGGATGGGAATATGGTGGTGTTGGCCGGGGCAGGGGCTGCTGTGGCTGCAACAGCCGCTACTGCGGCAGTAGTAGTAGCTGCGGACGAAAGTGAACGCGATCGTGATAATCGAGGTGGTGGTGCTGGTGGTTGTGGGGCTGCACCTGTAACGACTGGTGGGGACGGGAACAGCGGTGGTACTTCGCAAGGTTGTTGTTGCGGTGGAGGTGATGGCGGCGGCGGCTGTGGTGGTGGTGGTTGTGGTGGCTGCGGTGGTTGTGGAGGCTGAATATTGTTGTTCCTTGATTTCCTGGAGTTGTGTTAACATATGATATTAAAAGTTACTGTATTGCCTTTGTAAATTTAATTCTTTCTTGTATATTTGAAGTGTTCTTGAAAGAAAATGTCAATTTATTGTTTATTACAAGCAATGGATTCTATGAAATTTGTGAATAAAAATTGTGGATTTTACGAAATGTGTGAATAAAAATGATATTTGATCAGTTTATAAGTATTTATATGTACAAATATACATACGTCAATCTCTTTATGCCACAATAGAATAACTTTTTACATTCATCTATTTTTTTTTTAGAGTATAGTTAATTTTTTAATATCTATATTTAATGTATATTGTTATAAAAAAAATATGTACTGCATTTATATTAACGGTGAACAATGTTCTAAAAAGCATAAAACGTGGTTAGGCGTGGAAGTCGAACTTCAAGATTTTTGAGCCTAGGTGAGGCTTAGGCGAGAGCGAGACAAGGACAAGGCGAGGGCGAAGTGTGATGCGTAGCTAAGCGTTGAAGCCGAGTTTCAAGCCTAGGCAGAGCTTATGCGGGCTTTTTAGAACATTGACGTTGAGATATATTAAAAATATATAAGTTAAAATAAATGTTACAATTATAATAATTAAATTTTCTTAATATGTTGCAAAATGAAAGCAAGTCTATTTTTTAAGCACGTAAGGAGCATAATTTTTTAAATTTGAAAACTAACCGAGATAAAAAGGGAAATTGGCACAAATGGTCCCTCACGTATAATGTTAGTGCGCAAATGGTCCATAACCTTTCATTTTTTGCGCAATGGTCCCTAACCTTCTACTGTTGGTGCGCAATTGGTTCTTTTTAACAGATTCTGTTAAAAACATTTCATTTAGGTGCGCAAATTGTCCCTAAATTTGTTTTGTCTTTATTAGTAGGAGTAAAATAGTCAAGTTACATTTTTTTCAACCTTTCAATTGGCGCAAATAGTCTCAACCTTATTTTTAATATAGAAATTTACAATTGGATTCATAATCTTTACAAAAAGTGAAAATAGGTCCAATACTTTAATTTTTTTATTAAATTATTTTTTATTATTAAGTAATCATATTATTTAAAATTCAAACTTTAATTTTATCATTAAAACATAAAAAGAAAAATAAATTTGTCACAAATAAAATTTTAATTATGTTCAATCTAGCTTGATTTTATACGGTCTCATATTTACTGGGCCAACCCTACTGCTTTTGAGCAACTGGGCCAACCCAATTTTAAATTTTAATTTATTTTTCTATTTTAAAAAAAAAGATAAAAAAATTCTTCACCATCTTCCCCACCCACCCCTCTAACGGAAATGGAGGGGGGGGGGGGGGGGGGGAATTTTTCTTGTTTCCGGCATCGCAGTGCCAGAAACTGCCGAAAACAAGGGGGAAAATTCCCCCCTATTTATGCTCGCGAAACTAGGGAGATTCTTCTCCATGGTTTCGCCACCAAATCATGGGGTCTCTCGGTCGTTGAGGAACCAGATCAGAGGGGGTGGATTTCTCTCCTCCGGTCGTCGGGGAGAAATCCCCCCTGATTTGGTTGATTTACATTTAGGGGAGGGGAGAGGAAGACATTTGCTTTTTCTTTTTTCTTTTTTTTTTTCTTTTTTTTCTAAATAGAAAAATAAATTAAAATTTAAAATTGGATTGACCCAGTTGCCCAAAAGCGGGTTGGGTTGGCCAGTAAATATGAGACCGTATAAAATCGAGTTGGGTTGAACATAATTAAAAGTTTTATTTGTGACAAATTTATTTTTCATAAAATTAAAGTTTGAATTTTAAATAATATGATTACTTAATAATAATAAAATAATTTTAATTAGCACATTTGTTAATAATTATAAGTTTAAATTTTAGTTATTCAAAATAATTTAGTATATTATCAATTTGTTAGTTTTCTTTTAATTTTTAATAAAAACAATTAAAATATCGGACCTATTTTTACTTTTTTAAAAGGTTAGGAATCAAATTGTAAATTTCTTTAATTAAAAGTAAGGTTAGGAACCATTTGCACAAATTGAAAGATTGAAAAAAAATGTAACTTGACAATTTTACCCCTACTAATAAAGACAAAAAAATGATATGGACCATTTGCGCACCTAAATGAAAGATTTTTAATAGATTTTTAACGGAATCCGTCAAAAAGGACCAATTGCGCACCTAAATGGATAGGTTAGAAATTATTCTGCCAAAAATGAAAGGTTAAGGACCATTTGCGCACTAACATGATACGTTAGGGACCATTTGCGCCAATTACCCCATTTTTAATGTTAACACACTTAATCACAGCACAATAAAAATGATAGATCACAGAAAACAAAAAACATCAAATTACTTATTTGTAATTACAATATATAGTACAATACTACACATTTAAATGTTAAAGAATCTAATTGAAATTATAAAATAGAAGACTCAATACAAAAAATATATGGGTTAATTTTATTGGTGGTCATTAAAATTTTGGCAAAATTACAAAATAGTCATTGAAATTACAAAGTTTCAGTGCCGATCATTGAAGTATACTAATGAGTTCACCAACGATGATTTTATTAAATTCTCAACGTAAATTGATGACGTGTCACAGTTAAATGTCCACGTGACACACAATCGATTAATATTTGAAAAAAATTGATGCAACATGGACTTAATATACTCATAACAATAAATCCAGACCACAAAAGATGCACATAAAATATGAGGACATAGATACAATTTTTTGATAATATCTAAATCGGATCCCAAAACTATTTGTACAATCCAATTTTTTTTTCCCAAAATGATCCAAAAACCTAATCCCCCACTCTAATTGGTTAAATCGAATTGTTCAAATGGTTTAGGGATTTGATTTAGATATTATCCATAAATTGCAGTTAGGTCCTCACATTTTAGATGTATTAATTGTTGTCCGAATTTATTGTTATTGGTACATTAAGTTTATGTGGCGTCAATTTTTGTCAAATATCGATCAATCGTGTGCCACATGAATACTTAAAAAAAATAAAGAATATAGAATAATCTTGTTATTCGAGTTCAGCGACTGATTCATAACTTAAACAAATAATGGAGATTTAAAAACTCAAGTCAACTGCATCTCCCTCTAATTCTTCATTCTTACGCTGTTTTGAAGACGACAGACTTAAAAATTTATGATTATCAACAAAAAAACAAGACAACAAGAAAATATTGAGTAAATTCCATGAAGGCCACACACAAATGATATATTGATATTGATATTTGACCTCATCATCACTTTGATATGTGTGTGTATATATATATATATATATATATATATCTAGCTCTACAAGAACTTTAATTAAACTTTGTCCATGCTGTGATGAAAGCGGGTGCAATAGTTTTCTGGGTCTTCTTTTCTGTGGTTGCTGCGTTTATTTTATGGATATGGGCCATGGTTTTTTGTAAACGCTGTGACTGTGAATCATGGTGCTTCAGGAGAAGAAGGAGATATCCACCAACGACAACACGAGTAGTAAGTACCCCGCCACCTCCACAAGTTCGTAATGATGTGGAAATGGGTGTAAGGGACAAGAAAATTGACGAAAAGGATGGGGGGATGACTATATTGGCCGGAGCTGGTGGTGCAGTAGTAGCTACTACCGTCACCGCAGTTGCTATTGAAGTTGGTACAAGTGATGGTGGTGGTGGTGGTGGAGATGGAGGGGGCGGCGGCGGTTGTGGCGGAGGGTGCGGAGGGTGTGGCGGTGGGTGCGGTGGATGTGGTGGTTGATATCAAGATATGATAGGTGACAAGCCAGTTGTACTTTCACTGAGATAATAAATTTATGTCCTTTTTTCAGCCCTTGTAATTTTGAGTTTTCCTACATTGGGCGGGGGAAAAATTACCCATCGCGAATATGGCAAGTGTCTTTTCAATAAAGCCTATTACAATAGCAAACCAAAATTAATAAATAGACAGGTCCACTTGTTGTGGCAACCAAAATCTCTCCTCTCTCTCTCTCTTTCCCAATTTTACTTTTTCCCATTGTCCTGACAAGGAAATGTCTCGAAAGCAAAATCCTTCTAACTGTGTCAGAGATTTATTGACTAAACGAATTGTAAATCAAGAGATGTGCACGAGTAGTAGGGATCTGAGGGAGAGAGCCAACAGGCCAACCCCAAGACAGATTTTCACTATATTTCAATAAAAATCTGCCCCACACGGGAATCGAACCTGCGTTACCGAAGAATTTCTTCCCATGTCACCTCAAACCTTACCAACTCACGTATGCCCTTGGGGACTACTTTCTCCCATTCTCGTTCGTGCCATAGTTTGCTACTTTGGAATCCCGTTGCAACGTCACTACCGAAAATCACTCGCGTCGGTTTGCTGTGAAAACCAAAAATCATTCATCTCTCTCACCAGACTTCCAAATTTTTCTAAAATACCATTCTCATTCGTGCCCTAGGTTGCTATCCATAACTCCAATTGCACCGCCAGTAAACCCACATCCTGCCATTTACCAATAGATTCAACGAGGTGATTTTTTTGCTATGAATTGTCCACCATTAGATTTTCTATTTTAGTTGGTTAAAGATAGATATGCAAACTCTAATCAGACAAATGAGCCTGATAATTTGATTTTCAGACAATTGATTAAGAGTATATTTTTCGGTGCTTATAAGTATTTATAAGCTAATCAGACAAATGAGCCTGATAATTTGATTTTCAGACAATTGATTAAGATTATATTTGCCGGTACTTATAAGCATTTAGAAGCTGGTCAAACATCATTTTTATCCATATATTCGTATGACCCACAACTTTTACCCACTTTTTATCTACACATTTTGTAGGACTTACTGTTTACAATCTAAAAAAATATTTGTCAAACATACTCTAAATTGAGCATAATGTTCCTGAGAAAAAATTGAAGCTTTTGTTCTTCCTTTAATTTGGTGATCAATTTTAGAATCAACACGCTGCTCCGATTATACAATTTGATTTTTAATTTATTTCATTTCTTTATAGGAATAAAGTGCATATTGAAGTGCGCTATCACTTTATCAGAGAAAAAGTTCTGCAAGAAGAAATTGATCAGCAGTGGGGGCGGTGGAGGCCGCGTTGGGGATGGTGGTGGAGGGGTGAAGGCTGGACCTTTAGTAATTTGTTCAATTATTTTCTTAGTTTTTATTCTTTTTAATTATTTATTTATTGCACTTTTAAGTAACTCAGAAGCAATTATGTCCATTGCAAGTTTAGGGTTTTTTTTTTTACTTAGGTATTCCTACTTAAACATTAACCTTGTCGTTTCTAATTGGTTGCCTAATGCTCCAAGATCTAAATCCCGAGAGTTAACTAACCTACTAACATTTAGGGGCCCATACGATTGACATCAAAATTCCAAACTTAAAATTTGATACGAAAAACTATTTATTCTTGAAATTTAGACAGATTCATATCTCAAATTCAAAATTTGTTGGGTGATCGATGACAAGAGACAACTCAAGTGACGAAATAGACCTCTGTCTCATATCCTTTTCCATCAACAGTTCAGGAACAGTGTCCATAAGATTTTCATCAGCAATTTTAGTTGCTTCACAACCTTCAAAGTTCACAATCACAGTTTTTCTAGTCTTCTTGACTATCTGCAATTCTTTTAATCATTACGCTCTTATCACTCGCAATTTCCAAATTTCCCCTTCCCTTTAATTCGTTGCATACTTGCAAAAATATATGTACATTATGATATTCTGTACTCTTATGTATAGATGTAATTTTAAGGTATCACAAGAGCAGAACACTGAACACTGCTATAACCTTAGCCCGGGCAAAGTTAGGTCTTGCCACGCTGATCTCCCTTACAATGCTTGCAATAATTTTGGCACTGCCAGAATATCTCATGAGCACTGCGAGGAAGGTCAAATTGGGTCATGGGTTAACCATATAACCACACCAGGTCAAGGATTAACCAACTAATAATATTGAGTTCTAATGGCATTTTGATCCTTCCATAATAGCGTTAGTAGGCCTCATTCACAATCTGAGCTTGAACGTAACACCTCCATAAAACCGCTGAAGGTAGGGTACAATAGCGCTAAGGTTTAAAATACATGAAGGCCGATAGCCTACTTTTAGAACATAACGGGTAATTTATCACTTTTGAGAAACATGGGTTAACATCTTTTATCAGTACTTCGAATGTAGGTTATAAAACTTTCAATCACTTTAATGATTCTAACAGCATACAGCGCTTTTAATGTCATTTTAATTAAAATCTGCGATTGACATCATTGTTAAAGCTAATAGATACAGCATCACATTCAAGCAAATGAACAAGAGAGGTCCAGTTTCATTTAACATCAAACAGTTCGATGTTGTACAATGGATTGTATATACTCTCTAGAGAAGTGAAAGTATGGAATTTACAGACCTGAGAGGGAAGACTATGGCTTTCTCCACCAGAAAGGAGCTACAAAGACAAATGCTCAACAATGAACCTGCATCATTTCTCTGAAACGCTCAGTCTTGCCAGATCATATGACTGGACTACAAAGAAAGTGCAAAATTAATTAATATAAAAAATTATAAATACGTTTTACCTCCTCAATGTTTTCCATAAGCAGCTCCTTAGCTTGCTGATCTTAGGATGATTCACATGGTACAGCATGTGCTGCATCAATCAAGACCTAAATCATTGTCAAATTCACAGAACGAAAATAAACCAGGGAAATAAAAAGAGCAAAATATTACCAGATAACTCAATATTCAGGCTGTCAGCACCCGCTGTAGTAGCCACTATGGAGCAGCATAAGTCATAACAGACTAGTCTTGATAATTTTCACCATTATCAGAAGAGCAAAGTAGAGCTAGCAGCGTTTAGTTAATATAAATGCCTAATCTGTTAGAAATAAAATCTATAAGCCTTTAATTACATATACATAATTAAAGACACCATTTATCATGCTAGAATTACCAAGTACAATAATTTAGAAGAATACCTGTCTCCATTGGTATTGAAATTGAGAGGGTTGGGATCTTCCGCAGTCTAATCACCCCAATAATGCTCAATGGAATCTCTGTCTATAATGGTGTAGAAGAGGAAAGCAAAAGTTGTGATTGACCCGGGGACCATAACCCTATTTATAATATTCTGTATATCCTAGTTCAATTAGAAGTCCATCAATTCTAATTGGACTAGGATTCGGTCTCTACACATTACAGAGTCCGTACTCAGTTCAGATGTTTTGAGGGCCCAATCAACAGATCACTTAATAGCCCTATTAATCAGATAGCCCATATAATTGCAATACAATATGTAGTCCATCATAGAGATAAAAAATCCAACAATCTCCCACTTGGGCTACATATGTTATCCGAAACAATTATATTTTAAACCTTATGTGTACACTTAAATTGCTATCTTACTTGAAACATCTCCGTACAATCTGGTCCATCTACTATACCAGTATGAGATCAAAGCGGTCTTCGTCACATTAATCGGTAACTAAACCCATCAATGGTCACCATACCAACATATTCAATGACATAGATCGAGTATGGATGTGTAGCATGGAAATTATATGCAAGGTGATCTTAATACATGTCTATTTCCAACTGGTCCTACTTTATTCTTTACTGAGATCATACCAGAGTTTTCCAATCTTAATGTCAAACCACACTTGGAATAAAATTCAGAGACTGAAATAAATTATTTATTATTTAAAATAATCATAAAATGTGTCTATTACATCAAAATAACAAACTCCCACTAAACCAGCACATCATCAAGTAATACAACACCCATATGAGCAGTGTGCTCATGAAACACCTTGGGCGGTAAACCCTTGGTGAGCGGATCCGCAATCATAAAGTTTGTACTGATATGCTCTATAGACACTTGACCACTCTGAACTCTTTCTTTAACAACAAAAAATTTGATGTCTATGTGCTTAGACTTTGTAGAGCTTCTATTGTTGTTGGAATAGAGTACAGCCGATCTATTGTCACAATGTAACTTTAATGGTCTTGCAATACCATCTACAACACGCAGCCTAGTGACAAAGTTTCGCAGCCATATTCCATGATTTGATGCCTCATAACAAGCTACAAATTCAGCTGTCATGGTAGATGGAGCTATGAGTGTCTGCTTAACACTCTTCCAGGAAATAGCTCCTCCAGCCAGCAGATAAATATAGCCCGACGTGGATCTCTTACTGTCTTGGCATCCAGCAAAGTCGGAATCAGAATATCCAATGACCTCCAAATGATCTGATTTTCGATAAGTGAGCATGTAATCTTTTGTTTTCTGCAAATAACGCATAACCCTCTTGGCTGCAGTCCAATAATCCATCCCAGGGTTACTTAAATATCTACCTAATAATCCCACTATGAACGCTATATCTGGACGCGTACATACTTGGGCATACATAAGACTCTCTATGGCTGACGCATAAGGGATCTTCTGCATTTCCTTTACTTCAAACTCATTCTTTGGGCACTGATTGAGACTGAATTTGTCTCCTTTGGAAATGGGTGTATCTTCCGGTTTACAATCCTTCATGCCGAATCTCTCGAGAATTCTTTCGATATAGCTCTTTTGTAATAATCTAAGGATACCTCGAGAGCGATCTCGATGTATCTGTATGCCTAATACAAAAGAGGCGTCCCCAAGATCTTTCATTTCAAAATTCGTAGTTAGAAATCTCTTGGTTTCGTGCAATAAGCCCATATTACTGCTAGCAAGCAGTATATCATCGACATATAAGACCAGGAATATGTATTTACTCCTACTGAACTTGTGGTACACACAATCTTCCACTATATTTACTTCAAACCCGAATGAAGTAATGACTTGGTGAAATTTGTGATACCATTGACGGGAAGCTTGCTTGAGACCATAGATGGATTTCTTCAATTTGCAGACCATTTTCTTTGGATCACCTGATACAAAGTTTTCTGGCTGCACCATATATATAGTTTCCTCAATATCTCCATTGAGAAACGCAGTCTTTACATCCATCTGATGTAGCTCCAAATCAAAATGAGCTACTAATGCCATTATTATCCTGAAAGAGTCTTTTGAGGACACCGGAGAGAAAGTCTCTTTGTAATCAATGCCTTCTTTCTGAGTAAAACCCTTGGCAACCAGACGAGCCTTATATCTCTCAACATTGCCTTTTGAATCCCTTTTGATTTTAAATATCCATTTACAACCAATAGGTTTCACACCAATAGACAATTCGACGAGATCCCAAACGTCATTGGTTTTCATAGATTTCAACTCATCTTTCATGGCATCAATCCACTTTTGAGAATTGGAACTTTGATTGGCTTGATGGAAAGTGATTGGATCATCTTCCACCACCCCTATATCACCATCATGTTCTTGGAGAAAAACGATATAATCATCTGGAATCGCCCTTCTTGTTTCTCTAGTGGATCTTCGCAATGGCATTTGTTCTTGAGGTTATTGAGTTTGCTCATCAGGAGCAACAAATTCATTTTGGATAGAAAAGTTGTCAACATTGTCTTGATATTCCGGATTCGCTTCTTGAACAATGTCAGTGATCTGATCATTGTCAATAACGACAGTAGGAAGAGAAACAAATTCCTCTTCAAAGACGATGTTCCTAACCTTATCTTTCCCTCCAAACTCAACATTCTCAAAGAACTTCGCATTTCCCGTCTCGAAAAAGGACCTAGTCGAAGGATCATAGAATTTATAACCCCTGGACCGTTCAGAGTATCCAACAAAATAGCAGCTTACAGTTCTTGAGTCCAGTTTCTTTTCACTTGGCCTGTAAGGCCTTGCTTCAGCTGGACATCCCCAAATGTGCAAGTGCCTAAGACCAGGCTTCTTGCTGATCCAAAGTTCATAAGGGGTTTTAGTTAGTGCTTTACTTGGAACCCTGTTAAGGATATATGTTGCAGTCTTTAGTGCATCTCCCCAGAGTGATTCTAGTAAAGAAGAATGACTAATCATACTTCTTACCATGTCCTTAAGCGTTCTGTTTCGCCTCTCAGCAACACCATTCATGCTAGGTTTCCCAGGCATTGTGTATTGTGGGACGATACCGCATTCCTCTAGGTATTTAGCGAAAGGTCCTGGATGTTGTTCACCAGATCCGTCATATCTGCCATAATATTCGCCACCGCGATCAGATTTGACGGCTTTAATCTTCTTGCCAAGTTGATTTTCAACTTCGACTTTGAAGGCCTTAAACACGTCCAGTGATTGAGACTTTTCATGAATTAAATATAGGTAGCCATATCGTGAATAATCGTCTATAAACGTAATAAAATACTATTGACCATTCCATGAATCTGTAGGGAATGGTCCGCAAATATCAGTATGAATTAGTTGTAAGACGTCAGAGCTTCTGTTGGCTCCCAATTTCCTGATGTTTGTTTGTTTTTCCTTTATACATTCGACACATACTTGAAAGTTTGTTAAATCAATAGGATTAAGAATCCCATCTAACACAAGTCTTTCAATTCTCTGTTTAGAGATATGCCCTAAGCGTTTGTGCCACAATGCAGCGGAATCCTCATTAGTTAATTTATTTATTGTACCGTGTGAACTTGTATGCAAAGTTTCATTATACGAGGCATTGGTATTCAACAGATATAGGTTATCATTCAAACATAAAGAACCGATACCAATAAGATTCGAATTTCGAAAGAGAGTAACTTTATTGTTTCCAAATGAACAAAGAAAACCAGATTTGTCCAATTCAGCAACAGAAATTAAATTCCGTCTAAATGACGGTACAACATAAATCTCTTCTAAATTCAAAAAATGACCAGTACTTAACAATAACCTAAAAGTGCCAATAGCCTCAACTGCAACTGTATTGCCATCGCCCACATAGATGAATCTTTCAGCATCAATTGACTTTCTGCTCCACAGGCAACCCTGCATAGATACACTTACGTGAATAGTAGCACCAGAATCTATCCACCATGTATGTTTAGGTACAGAAGCTAAATTAACTTCAGAACAAACCAAAGCGAAAAGTTTACCTTTCTTAGCACGCCATTCGGCGTATTTGGAGCATTCTTTTTTCATGTGTCCACCCTTCTTGCAAAAGTAACAGGTGAATTCTTTATCCTGTTTCTTTTGTAATTTTTGTTGTGGTGCCCCAACTGCAGCTTCCTTTCCCCTTTTCCTCTTTTTATCCTGATGATTAGTGGATAAATGAGCACTTTCAGTCCTATTTTTCTTAAGCCTTTCCTCTTCTTGCACACAGTGAGATATGAGCTCATTAAGAGTCCATTTATCCTTTTGGGTGTTGTAACTCACTTTAAATTGTCCATATTGTGCAGGAAGAGAAATCAAAACCAGATGCACGAGCAAGTCCTCAGACAGCTCTAACTTAAGTGCTTTAAGCTTAGAAGTGAGATTGGACATCTCTATTATGTACTCTCTTATATTCCCTTTTCCTTTATACCTTATGGAAATAAGGTTATCAAGAAGAGTACTTGTTTCAGCTTTTTCGTTTTTAGCAAAACGTTGCTCAATATCCTTAAGGAATTTATTAGCATTTTGCTCCTCAGATATAGAGCCCCTGAAAGTTTCTGGAATAGAACATTTCATGATCATCAGACTCATGCGGTTAGAACGGTCCCACTTCTCTATGTCCCTTTTTGCCTCAGAGGAACTTTTTGCAGTGAGAGCGGGAGGTTGTTCTGTCCGAAGTGCAAGGTCAAGATCCATGCAACCGAGAACAATCATTATATTCTCTTTCCAATGTTTGAAGTTTGAGCCATTAAGGACAGGAATAGAATTGATGTTGGCAGATATTGTAGAAACAGAACCTGTAGCTGAATAGAAAAGAAAAGAATACATTAAGCTCACGAATCATGCTACATAAATCCAAAAAAGCATGTATTTTATTGGTGGGCCCATCACAAGATACCTAGCACAACATTGACATTTAGTCTTTGGACAGAAATATCAATTGTAAGTGGTACTCTCCGCGCGGTAGTCAAACATAGATAATAAATCTGTCAAACAATATGCCTTTCTTTAGACCAACTTATTGTCCACATGAAATCTTTATAATTATCACATATTTACTGCCACATGTATGTCTGCTATTTGGCCAAACAATAACCTTCCTTTGGGCCGGTCATTGTTCGCATAAGTAACAGATATACTCATCTTTATATTGCAAAATAAACAAATCAATACAATAGAGGTTACTTTGGCAACATATTGCATTAATATTATTCACTTCGAAATATAAGACATTTGAATCAAGAAATTTTGAGAATTTTGGAGGAAAAATTAAGGTTTAAAACTCAGATGACCTTAAAGTTGAAATTTTAATACTTTAGGGATTTAAAATTTAGGATTTATGAAGTTTTGAGTTGAATCCTAAATTCTAAAACTTTAATGGCTTTAAAATTGAAGAAATTTTAAAACTTTAGGATTAAAATTGCAAATTTTAAAATTTTAGTGGCCAACTTATAACAAATTTCAACTTCAAGGGCTAAATTATTAAAATCCCATAACTGTTGGGTTAGATTACATAATATTTAAAACTTTAGGGCTTAGTTTTAAATTATCATAACCTTAGGGATTTAAATAATTAAGTTTTAAACTTCAGGACTTAATGTGCAATATATAACATAAATCTCCAAAATTGCAAGGCAAACCCTTCCCTCCATCTAATTCTCAACCTAAGTCTCGTTTTTAAAAAGAATGCAGCTAGGGTTTGAAACCCTAGCCGCTAGCCACCGCCGCCCCTCCAGATCTGTTGGGGGCGGCAGAGCCTCCCCGAAGAGCACCGCCGGCAGGCGCTGCAAACAGCAGAGTCGCCCGCGGCGTTGCAAAACCAGCGCGCGGCGCTGCACCATACAGCAGCGCCTGCTTCCAAAAATATATATATATTTTTTTTTGTGTTCTTTAGGTCTTCAAATCTAATCCAACAACCAAAGGGATGATTCATGATCAACGATTCAAGATTCATGCTCAACGATTCAAGAACATTCATAAAAAAAAAAACTAAATCTATATGTTCAAAAATCATAATCCCAGTTATATATATATACACCATAATATAAGAGAGATGAATGTGAGAATTCCAAACATTAAGCTACAAACCAAGAATTCATTCGAATTAAATCACTCAACTGTCTCCAGAAAAAAAAAAAATCAACCCACGTTGAACAGAAATAAAATTGGCAAATTGTAGCTATTATTTCAATTTTATGTATGCAGATTCTGTAGTTCTTTATTTTCCTCAATAAAACAACTCAAAAATTCATATACATACAATGATTTTTACCATAAAAAACCTTTTCTTCATGTATACAATTTGAGCATGTAATAAATTGATTAAAACAATTATCATACTGATAATTCAACATAATAATGGCTCTGATACCAATTGTTAGAAATAAAATCTATAAGCCTTTAATTACATATACATAATTAAAGACACCATTTATCATGCTAGAATTACCAAGTACAATAATTTAGAAGAATACCTATCTCCATTGGTATTGAAATTGAGAGGGTTGGGATCTTCTGCAGTCTAATCACCCCAATAATGCTCAATGGAATCTCTGTCTATAATGGTGTAGAAGAGGAAAGCAAAAGTTGTGATTGACCCGGGGACCATAACCCTATTTATAATATTCTGTATATCCTAGTTCAATTAGAAGTCCATCAATCCTAATTGGACTAGGATTCGGTCTCTACACATTACAGAGTCCGTACTCAGTTCAGATGTTTTGAAGGCCCAATCAACAGATCACTTAATAGCCCTATTAATCAGATAGCCCTATTAATCAGATAGCCCATATAATTGCAATACAATATGTAGCCCATCATAGAAATAAAAAATCCAACAATCCTCAATAATTAGATACATAAGCACATGCAAGGCAAGCCTCTGAAAGAGTTCTTTTTTCATAGAAACGTAAGACCTCATTCCAGATGTTTGATCAAACAAGTAAAAGAGACTTCCAAGAAAACAACCACAAAATGGCAATGGGTGATACTAAAAGTAATCCTCAAAATATCCAATCTGTTAGATGTCATGGTTTCTTAAGGTGGTAGCCAATTGATGTCTATGCAATGTAACTGTTTCATTTCATACAAAATTGCCGACAATGTGATCTTTATATCTCGAAAGTTTATATGAGATCGATCTCCTGAAAAGAACAAATTAACCTTGTTCTTCACAGTAATCCAACTACAACCTGGACTCTTTTTTATCCCTTTTGATCTCTTAGCCAATCTGAGTTGTTCTTCATCTCTCCTCTTCCCTAAAACACTATATATATCTGACAACACCACGTATGGAGCTGCATTATTTGGTTCCAGTTCTAAAATAAGTTGAGTAGCAAGCTTTGCAATATCAAGACGCATGTGAGCCCGACTTGCACCAAGAAGAGCACCCCAAACACCAGAATGGGGTTCAACTGGCATCGACTCAATCACATTTAACGCTTCATCAAGAAAACCAGCTCTACCAAGGAGATCTACCATACAAGCATAATGATCAGGCCCTGGTTCAACTTTGTAGAAGTCTCTCATAGAACTGAAGTATTTCCATCCTTCTTGCACAAGTCCCACATGGGTACAAGCAGATAGGACACCAAGAAAGGTAATTTCGTTTGGTTCCAATCTTCCATTCTCCAAATGCCTGAATAACTGAATTGCCTCTTCTCCATATCCATTATGGGCCAAACCAGTAATCATAGAATTAAAGGAAACAATGTTGGGTGCACTGATGGATTTGAATATCCTATAGGCATCTTCTAAACTTCCACACTTGGAATACATAGAGATGAGAGCATTTTGGACTGACAAATCAAGCTCCATATTCATTTTAAAGACATGAGCATGCACTTGCAAACCCTGATTTAATAATGCCAAACCAGCTGAGGCACTAAGCACACCACTTAAAGTAAGAGGATTGGGTCTGACTGCATTTCGAAGCATCTGAATGAACCAATAGACAGCCTTTTCATGGTCACCATTATTCACAAATCCTGAAATAAGAGCAGTCCAAGCAATATCATCTCTCTCAGGCATCCTGTTAAATAAATCAATGCAATTTTCGGTTAAACCTTTATTAGAGAATCCAGTAATCATTGTCGTCCAAGAAACTAAATCTTTGGCTTCCATCTTCTCAAAGAGTTGATAAGCCTCTTCCAGTTCGCCAGCTTGAACATAACCATTAATCAGAGAATTCCAGGAAACGAGATCTTTTCTATTCATCGTGTTAAACATATTTCTAGCTGCATTCATACAACTGAACCTCGAGTACATAGTAATAATAGAATTGCACATAAATACATCAAACTCAAATCCCATATGGGAAACCAGGCCATGCAGTTGAAATCCTTCTTCAAATCTTCCAAATCTCCCGCAAGCCTCAAATATGGCAGTCACCACCATAGGTTCAAGTCCCACCTCACCTCCTCTTCTCATTTGCAAAAATAAATTGAACCCATCTTTGAAACACCCCATTTTCAAATATCCATTGATCATAGTACACCAAGTAACCTCATTTTTCTTCTCTCCCATCACATTGAAAAACTCTCTAGCCTCACTAAATCTCCCATTCTTACAATAACCATTCACCATTGAGCTCCAAGACACCACATCTTTCTCCACCATTCCTTCAAAAATATGAAGTGCCTCCTCCAATTTCCCAATTTTCAAATACCCATTTAGAAGAGCATTTGAACAAACGGGGTCCCTCCAATTCAAAGGTGCCTCACTGTACAATATCTTGGCCTCATCAAACCTGCCTACATTAACAAACCCCGTGATCATCGCAGCATAAGACACCGCATTTCTCTCTGGCATTCTCAAAAACA
Organism: Forsythia viridissima; assembly: GCA_030279155.1. NCBI lineage: Eukaryota > Viridiplantae > Streptophyta > Magnoliopsida > Lamiales > Oleaceae > Forsythia > Forsythia viridissima. The sequence goes on from CM059039.1 coordinate 47,797,188, forward strand.
ATCTATAGGCCTCATCAATTCCATTAAACCTGTTTTCATTCCTCATATAAGCTGTGATCATTGCGTTCCACGAGGCAATATTATGTTGAGGCATTTCGTCAAACATATTTCGGGCCTTTGTGATTTGACCATTCTGTGCATAAGCAGAGAGCATCGCAGTATAAGAAACAGTGGTTTTAGAAGACATGCGATGGAAAATCGACTCGGCCTCCTTGATGTTACCGTTCTGGCCATGTTTTGATATCTGGGTGTTGCAGTAGATTACAAGCTTGTTTGTTTTGACAGTGGATTTTGAGCATGATTTAATTAAAGAAACGGAGTATCGATTTAGAAAAGTTTTTGCACGCGAAGCCTTTGTCCCAGAAATAAACTTGTGGAGTTTAATCATAGAGTTGCATTCTTCGCAAGCATGGTTCAGAAGAGTTCTCATGGAGTTCACATAAGAGCCTTTGCTTTTCCCTCCATTACAAACTTTTAAAGCTACTGATAGCGTACTTGCATTACCACAAAAGTCGCAAGCGACGACTTAGGAATGGGGAATATGCAATATCAACCCTCATGAAACAAGAATTTCTAAATGAATATTAAGAGTTAATTTTACTAATGATCTCTCAAGTAAAAATGCTAACGTAATATCTTACGTATCCTTATTAATTGTCACTTTATACTAGCTGACATTATTGCGTACGGGTAAGACGGGATTGTGTTTAAAAAAAATTGTACGTGTGATATACGAGATATCAAATCAAAAACATTTGCGCCATCTCCATTTCCAAATGATTTTAAATAAAAATACGCAATAATTATTAAATTACAATCAAGTATGATCTTAACTTAAAAGGTGCACATTCCAATAATCTTCTACACGAATTAGTTTCAAGGAGAATGATCTCCTCAGATTTAAAAACTCTACTCACAACAACTCTATCAAACGGACTCTAAAAGTATAAGAAAATTAATTTAATGACTATTTTGAAATTTATTACAAACTTTATTGACTTTCATTGAAATTAACTCATTATTTGAACATTATACTTATTAATAAAAATTATATTTCTTTTAAATTTATTTTTAGGACAAATAAAAAGTTTAAATTTATATCTTGTGAATAATTACAATAATGAATAGAACATGATAATCCAAAATAATTGGTTTTCTTTTTTCTTTTTCAAATAATAAATATTATTTTTTAAAATTTTATATTTATGACAAATAAAAAGTTTTAATTTATAGCATGTGACTAATTTTAAATAGTGAATAAAAATAAGTGATTTTCCTTTAAACTCGAAGAACTCACGTTCCACCCCGTCCATACTGATTTAGGTGGAACCGTGGAAGTAATAGACTAGTTTACCCGCGAATTTGACAAAATCTATCAGGTTGACCGTTGACGAAGGAATTTTATGACACATTTGAGTAACGCACCAAATGTCATAGCTAATCAAGAAATTCTAGAAGTATTTGCATAGGCTTGTAATAAAAAGAATGGGTATTTCTATGAATTAATGTAGTTATCAATTTCTAAATAATCGAATGGAGAAAAAATATTATTCACAAAATTGCATATAAGAACTATGAAATGAAACAATGAGGAGTCTTCAATTTATGCCAGGAGATGTCTAATTTCCAATATATAACAAGTGAGTCATTAAATTTTTTTTTTTAATCGAAATGTAAATATATATTATGATCAAAAAGCTGTACAATTACATTGGGCATCCCCAGGAATACAAATCAGAAAAGCCAAAGAAAGGCTGAATCACCTAAATAAAGGAGCACCAAGAAACAGACAAAAGCGAACAAATACGATGGGCATACCCAGGAGAACCAAAAACAAAAGTCAGCTAAGTCTGCAAGGGTAATGAATCAAGTGGAATAAAAACATTAGGATACAAAGAAAAAATGACTTTGTATACATGTGTTTTAATCCTCTTGATGATGCTGTCAGGGGTGGCTTTTAGATCTTCAAAAACCAATCTATTCCTCGAAGTCCAAATCCGGTAGACTGTGGCAGCAAACGCGACCCTCTTAACTTTACTTCTCCAACTTGTACCCCGACCCTCTTTTTTAATCCATTTCAACGAGCTTGCAATCGAAGTCATGGATCTCGAAATGCCAATCCACTGTTTGATTGAGGACCAAACAATAGAACTGAATCTGCAATGAAAGAACAAGTGTCGGCCGGTTTCCTCAAAAGAACCATAGATGGTGCAAGCCTGTCAATATCAAGATAAAGAAGCTTGTCCTTAGTTAGCAATCTGTCCAAAGCACTCAACCAAAGAATGAACGAGTGTTTCGGAGTGATACACGAATTCCACACGTCATTTGCCCAAATCTTGAAAGTGTCTTTGAATCTAAAGTAATCATACGCTTTGGAATTGAAGGAAGCCGGACCCAGATTCTACGCGGACACAGTCTGAATGGCTGACCGAGAATCACCTTCACGAGATAAGATTTTGTCCCTGATGAAGAACAGTCTTTTGAGTAAAGGGGAATCATCCTTCCTCGGAGAATGCTCCCAAATAGAGTTTCCTCTCAAGTACACATGATTGGCCCAACGAATCCAAAGAGTATCCTTTTTTTGATGGATATTCCATAATGATTTAACAAGTAAAGTTGAATTCCAGCACTTCAAGTCTCGAAGTCCTAGCCCTCCTTCCGTTTTTGGGAGACAAATGTGTTTCCAAGCAACCAACGGCTTCTTGTGACCCCAAAGGAAGTTTCGGCATAATCTTGTAATACGTTCAATCACAGCAGCTGGGACGGGAAGGATTGAAAGCCAAAAGCACTTGACCCCTTGAAGAACGGATCTAATTAATTCGATTCTCCCCGCATAAGAAAGAGATGCTCATGTCCAAACATTAGTATATGCAGCAATCTTATCAATAAAAGGTGCATAATGAAGGATTTTTAACCTTGCAGCTGTAAGAGGGATCCCCAAATAACGGAAAGGCATATCACCAATCGGAAAAGACGTAGCATCTTTGATTTAAGAGCTGACCAAAGATTCCAGCGGTGTAAAGAGCTGATTTAAGAGCATTCGCCTTTAGTCCCGAAGTATCACCAAAGCTGTTAAGACAGTCTATCAAAATTTTAACGAAAATAGGATCCCCTCTAGCGGCAAAGAGTAGGTCATCTGCAAACGCAAGGTGCGTTACTTTCAGCTGACAGCACTTGGGGTGGAAATTGAAAGCTGAGTTTTCTGTCTTAAGTTTCAATAACCGAGAGAGATATTCCATACAGATCACAAAAAGGAAAGGAGAAAGAGGATCACCTTGTAGAAGTCCTCTTTTACCTTTGAAAAATCCGTACATGCTGCCATTAACTGAGATGGAATAAGAAGCTGAAGATACACATTCAAAAATCCAGTTGACAAAAATGGAGGAAAAACCGATTCCAACCATGGTGAAACGAATGAAATCCCAATTGATTGTATCATAAGCTTTTCTCAAATCAATTTTCAATAGACATCTAGGAGAAACATGCTTACGATTATATTGTCGAAGGAGTTCTTGTGCAAGATGAATATTCTCAGTCATACTACGTCCCTATACAAAGGCTGATTGTGCCTGATCCACCAATGTATCAAGATCCGAGCCATCCTAGAAGCAAGGATTTTTGCAATGACTTTATAGGACACGTTGCAACAAGCAATCGGTCTAAAGTCTCCCACTTCCGAAGTGTGATTTGATTTAGGAATTAAGGCAATATTGGTATGGTTGATCTGTTTCAACAACTTAGAAGCAGAAAAGAACTCAGAAATTGCCCCACAAAAATCATCCCCCACAATATGCCAAGACTTCTTGAAGAAAGAGGAAGTGTACCCATCCGGACCCGGAGATTTATCTTCACCAATGTCAAACAATGCTTGTTTAATTTCAGCGGCTGAGACCGGAAGAATAAGAGAATCAGCTTGGTTTGAGGAAACCAGGGGCCCATTCTCCAAAACACACAACTCAGGCTGATTGCAAACACTGTCCGAGCCGAGAAGATCAACGTAAAACCGTAAGAATTCATCAGCCACTTCTTGCTCCGAGGTAGTAAAACTCCCCTTCTAGTTGCGAATCAAAGAAATATGATTTCGTTTGACGTTTCTCTTGACAATGCCGTGAAAGAACTTTGTACATTTATCACTATGCATGAGATACCTGCTTTTGGCTTGCTGAAAATAAAAATCTCTCTCGGAATCAGCAAGGAAGACAGCTTGTTTCCCAAGTCTCGTAACCTCAATCTGGAGGAGTTCATTAGCAGGCTGATCATGCAACTGAAGTTGAGCAGCAGTGAGCTCAGATTTTGCATTATCAGCTCTGACCGAGATATGAGCATAATGTTTCTTGTTTAAAAGATTCAGAGGAGTCTTTAACCTTTTAAGCTTTTTACAAAGGCTGAATTGAAGGTTACCATTCACGGTTGGGGTCCAATGAGAAGTAACCAAATCACTGAAATCAGGGTGCAAAGTCCACATATTGAAGAATTTGAAATGCTTATTTCGTGGTACAGATTGCTGGAAGAGGGAAACCAAGCACGGTGAATGGTCTGAAAAATAGCTCGAAGAGGGGAAAAAAGATTCCGTGAAAAGACTGGAATTCATCCAATTGCAATTAACGAAGGCACTATCTAGCTTACTCAAAACAGAGGTGTTATTCTAAGTATAAAAGCAGCCAGAGGATCGAATTTCAGATAGGCTTGCACGCATGCAGCACTCAGAGAAATCTTTTATTTCCTAAGGAGTGATTTCAGAACCATTCAATCTATCATCCACAGCAAGCACACTATTGAAATCCCCCAAGGACTAGCCACGGAAGTGGACACATAACACTGTTGTCGATGATAAATTTCCACAGTGGTCTTCTGCTAACAATAGAATGAAGTGCATAAGTGAAGCTAATAAGGAAAGATATTGATGATACCTTGCACAACACTTTGCAATGGATAACTTGAGGTAGAGAATGAAGCACTTCAAGCTGGACTTTAGCGGGATTCCATAGGACCAGAATGCGTCCACCTTCACAGGGTAGGAAATTGTTTATTTGCAGCCACCCAGGAAATTTGTTTGTCATGACTCGATTCAGTTTATCCGAATTGAGCTTAGTTTCTAAAACACCAAAAATATCAATATTCTGTCACCTAATAAGGTCCCTGACCTCATTTTGTTTCAGGGGTTTGTGGAGTCCCCTAATGTTCCAGAAATCAGCCTTCATGATGATAATGGAAGGGAAGAACCCTTCTTTTTACCAGATGATTTAGAAGAAGTACATTTGTCAATAAGGATGTCTTTAACAACCGAGGAAGTAGTCCCTGTCTGAGCAGATTTATCTATACATTGAGCCACGGCCGAAATCAAAGCAGAGGGCAGACTGTTACTTACTTGCTTTCCTTTCAGAATGTTGCTGCGTTTTTTGTTTTTAGAGACTAAAGTGAATGCTCATTCTCCATCCGATGCCTGGATATGAGCCAAAGGAAGACTATGATTCACAGGATTTTCCACAATATCAGACACAGCAGGAGGTAATCCTTGAGCAACCGGAGCTGATTCTTGAACCAAGGCTGGTTCATGGACTGTCGGGGTTGGTTGTTGAACAACCTGGGAATTTGAGTTCACAACAACCTAAGGAGTAATTTTATCAAAAGCAGGGGCTGCCTCTTTGTTCGAATCTACCTTTGACTTTAAATTGCTCCCACAATTGGAAGTATAATGTCCAAACATTTTACATGAAGAACAGAATTTTGGTTCATGTTCGTAGAAAACAGATTGAACGCGCAGTCCCGTTGGGAGATTAATGTTAACTCTTCGAACAAGAGAAATAGAGGCATCAACTTCAACAAGAACACGAGCATATGAAAGTCTCTCTTTCATTACTGTAAGCTTATCCGTAGTAATTGGTTTACCCACCATTGAGGTAATCTTACCAAGGGCTCTTTGGTTCCAACATTCAAGAGGAAGACCCAGCAGGGTGATCCACACAGGCATATTACTAATCTCATTGTCATCAAAATCGAAACAGCGAGGGATGATTTTCAGCATTAAAGGCCGTCCAAACACAGTATACGACCCTCCATTGAGCACAGAAATTCTGTCCTCTTCGCTTTCAAACTTGAAAATAAGCCATCCACTTTCATGGGGAAAGTATTTGTATCCAACTTTCCAAGAGTCACAGAGTTTCAAGAGGGCTGCTTTTCCAGGGAAACGACCTGCAAAGTAACCTACCAGACCAAAACCCCATCTATTTTCAATAATATCCAGCTCTGCATCAACCAAGGTAACAACATCAGTGCTGTTTTGAAAAGAGTCCAGTCTCAATCCTTGTCCCAAATTTCGGTTATCCTTGAATAAGTTGACCCACGGAGCTTTTCCCGGTTTACCTGAATTATTTTCAGCAAACAGCCAACCTTTGTTCTTTGATTTTTCAAAGGAGCATTCTGATTCCGTGTCCGTATCACCAAGAGTTCCAGAGCCACTAACCGAAGCTGGTTTTGTGGGAAGATGAGGAAATGAAGTAGCATCCAGCTAGTATTCTGAGCAATTTTGAGAAGGGTCTGGACTGGCTTGACAAAGACCTTTCCAGAAATCCTTAGAAACTGAATTATCTAAGGGAGCTGAAGATTCCTCCACAAAGTTATCAGCTTTATCTGAAGTTCGAACAGAAGAATGAACATTCTTAACCGACCCTTTAATAGCAACCTGCTTCAAAGGAGCTAGGGCTCCTCGATTTTTCTTACCCATTGCAAAGACTGCACAAAGAACAACTTTATGCTATCTAAGGATGAAAGAGAGCAAGAAAAAAAAAACAGCAAATAGCAGTAAACACAACCTTCAAACCAGAGAAACTCGAATGAACAGTAACTCGGGGAAGAAAGAGTCTGGGCACTTACAAATCTTAAGAAAACTGTAGTAGACACGGGATAATGCTTCAAATTGCTCGTTTCTTGAGAAAAATCCCAGAAATTGTACCTTAAAACCCAGGCGATTGTTGGAGGTTAATAACTGAACAATAAATGATCCCCAAACATCATAAATGCAAGATCAAAAGGCAGAAAGAAAGAAGGAGAATAACGTGGGGGTTAAGCACCTGGGGAGAACTTTCTCTCTCTAGGCGAGAGCTTCTCTCTCTAACTTGACTTCAAATTTTGGGTTGCATGTTGAGTCATTAAATTTTTACTTTTGTAACAAGTGGGTCGTCAATTGATTGTATATATATGTTTGGTCGCTAAATGTTAAGGTTTACGCATATTTTTAAAAGTAATAAGAATATAACAAGCAACAACAAAAATTTGATCCAACTAGGCAAGAAGGATGCCTACCTCTCATGTTGATGGCTAAAATGTTAAAGCTTACGCATATTTTTTTAAAATAACAAGAAAATAACAAGCATTAAAGAAATTTTTTTGTAACAAGTGGGTCGTCAATTGATTGTATATATCTGTTTGGTCGCTAAAATGTTAAGGTTTACGCATATTTTTAAAAGTAACAAGAAAATAACAAGCAACAACAAAAATTTGATCCAACTAGGCAAGAAGGATGCCTACCTCTCATGTTGATGGATAAAATATTAAAGCTTACGCATATTTTTTAAAATAACAAGAAAATAACAAGCAGTAAAGAAATTTTGATACAACTAGGCAGAAGGATGCATATCTCCCATGTTGGTCGCTAAAATGTTAAAGTTTACACATATTTTTAAAAGTAACAAGAATTTTAGGTGTTCTCAACTCATATTTTAATATATTTTTTAAAGTTTACACATATTTTTAAAAATTTGTGCCTTGAACTCAAATTTTGAATAGATTTTAAAAATCCATATAAGTTTATGTATCTCCAACTCAGATTTTAATATATTTCATTGAAATTTAGGTGTTCTCAACTCGAATTTAAATAATTTTTTTTAGAAATTTAAGTGTACTCAATAATTAGTGAATTTCTAAAGATTTCATTAATTAATGGATTTTAATCGATTTCAATAGATTTAGAACTATAATTATAACTACTAAATTTTGTAACAATTATAAATACAAACCTCAAAATTTCAATTGGCTTCTTTTTCTCTATTTCAAACCTCTCACCTTTCATATACTATTTTGTTAAAGGTAATTATATTCATACAACACTTTTTATTTTTTACACCAGTTTTTAATTACATTTAACATCCTTAATCTATGAACATTATAGCACTCATGTCCCCAACTTTTTTTTTATCATATTTTTATTCTCAACTTTTCATTAATTATCACATCTTGTGTTTGATAACGGTTTTCGTCTAAAATATTTGTTGGGAATTCGTAAAAAGATTTATTTGTCTGTCATATTTTAAAAAAATAATAGATACAAAAGTACGATAAAATATTTTTCCTTACTTCAAAGTATGTAAACAAAATATATCGACAAAAACCATCATTAATGATAAAATGTGTTAATTAATGAAGGTTGAAGATAAGAATTCGATGACAAAAAGTTAAGAACGTAATTGTAACAATGAACAAAAGTTAAGAATCTTAAGTACAATTAAAATGTTGTGTGAATATAACCACCCTTTTGTGAAACATTTTTGTATCAATTGACTTCTTTTCTCTCTCTCTCTCTCACACACACACACACACACACACAAACACACACACAAACTTCTCACATTTCATATAAGATTGGGTTAATTTCATCAACGGTCACTGAAGTTACCTTCAAATTACAAAATGGTCACTAAAGTTCAAAAGTTTAAGTAGTGGTCACTGAAATTATAAATTCTTTCACTAATGGTCACTCCATTAAATTTTTAATTTAAAATGGGGATGTGACATAATGATGCGTATTTATTTATTACATGATAGTCCATATACTTTATATAATATTTATTTTAGTCCATATATTTCAATTAAGTGTTTCAAAAATTACATTTTAGGTCCTTAATCTTTTACATCTTTACACTTTGATTTCCAAATTTTTACATTTTTACACTTTGGTCTCTAAATTTTTAATTATCTTTCAATTAAGTTCTCTAAAAAATTGCATCTTAGGTCCTTCAACTTTATACATCTTTAAACTTTGGTCTCCCAAATCATATATTTTAGTGGCCAAAATAAGTGTAATTTTAGTGGTCAAAATAAGTGCACTTTCAATTAAATCCTTGATTTTACACTCGAACTTTCACCTAAACGAATAAAATAATATATAGATGATATGATCTCAGCTAGTAGTAGTAAGAGTGAAATTGAGAAACTAAAGGTTCTCCTAAAGTCTGAGTTTGATATGAAAGATTTAGGTAGTGCTAGAAAGATTCTAGGCATAGTTATTAAAATGAGCAGACTTGAAGATAGGTTAACCATAACTCAAGAGACATACTTGAAAAAGGTTGTCTCTAAGTTTGGGATGAAAGATGCTAAATTTGTTAATGTGTCTGTTGCTGGTCACATGGTTCTTTCCCCTAATCAGTCTCCAACTAACAATGATGAAAGAAAATAAATGGAGCACATTCCCTATGCTAATGCTATAGGATAAGTGATGTACTCCATGTTAACTACCAAGCCAGATTTAGCATTTGCCATAAGTTTGCTTAGCAGATTTATGGCTAATCCCGAGAAGCCCCATTTGGCAGGTCTAAAGTGGCTATTAAAATATATAGCTAGTTTCTTAAACATTGGTCTCGTATATGTAAAGTCCCATGATGTTTTTTCTTTAACTGGTTATGTGGATTCTGATTTTGTTGGTGATAGGATCAACGAAAATTCACTACTGCTTTATTTTTTACACTTGAAAAAAATTGTATATCATGGACATCACAGCTTCAGTCTTTAGTTGCTTTTTCAAGCACTGAAGCTGAGTATGTTGCTATCACTGAGGCTGTAAAGGAAAGCTTATGGTTAAAATGTTACTTTCTGAAATAAATATACTGAAAGATGATGTTATCCTTTATACTGATAGCCAAAGTGCTTTAATGCATTGTAAAAAACCATGTTTATCATGAAAGATCAAAGCATATAGAGATGAAGTACCATTTTGTAAGAGAACAATTATCTTCTGGTGAATTGATATTGTTAAAAATTGATACTTCTGAAAATCCAACTGACATAGGTACCAAGGTGCTCCCTGTAAGTAAATTCAATTCATATTTATCTAAATTGTTAATTGATACATGTTGAATTTCAATGTTTGCAGGGTCTTGACTGGGAAGCACAGGGCAATGATGAAACAACAACCACAATAAAAATGGATAGCATTCTGCAACCAAGAATACTGGTATGGGTTAGTGATCCAAGGTGAAGAATGTTATGAAATCGTGTCTCTCAAACCCAGCTTTTTAAAGGGGTTAAAAGCGCGCCTTATTTCCTTCAGCTTATTGTTGTGTCGTGGCAGTGTGTGATTGCCTCATTTGTAGAGTAAAGGATTGTGCTTCTTTCAGATCAATATCAACCATTGGATTTAATCCAATGGATGTAATTGATTAAGTGATTCGTAAAACGGAAGGTGAACAGTAATTCTTGGTTAGGAGGTTAAACTTGCTGAAGGAGGGTGTGGCTTTGGGGTAGATTGGTTAGGGTATTCTTATGATCTAGGGAGACCGGTATCTATTATTGGAAGGCAGAATGCAATGTTCCATAGTAGTTTGTTAACCTGAGCCTAAACTTCATCTGTTGGCTAAAGTGACTGTCAGAAGATATGTTTGGTCTATTCTATATTGTATAGGATTTTTCATAATTTGTAGTTTAGAGGTTGTAAACTCAACAATATACTTACTTACTTACGTACTTACAATGAAAAATACTTCGTAACAACTATATTTGCAAAGCTATCTTAAAATCATAGATGTTAAAAGTCTATGAATCGATAATAAGATTACTTTTCATAAAAATATTGTTTTATTGGTGTAATGTGGGAATGATATTTTCATCCCCAATATTAGATTAGTAGCTTTAGTTTATTGTAAAGAAACTAAAAAAAATTTATATTGCATTGCAATGTATAAATTGGTACACGTTTGATGGACGTTTTTTATTATATTGATTCACAATGATTCACAACTTTCTAATCTTGTGTACCTTATCTAAATGTTTTTCTTTTAGTTTCGCACTTGGTAAAAAATAGTTTCCTAAGTTCATGTGGAAAAGAGTTTTGTTCTAAGAAATATTTATCATTCGAAAAGAGAAAAAATTGTAGTATTTGTTTAAAAAATACGTTGAGAAAAGACAGATGTATAGAAGAGATAATGTTTTTTGAACTCTCTTAAAATGGAATCTATTCCAAACATATATGCTATGGTGTCCTTACTTCGATCGAGTACAAATATCTAAATTTGATATTTTTTTTAGATGTCCAGTCAACTGTTGCGCTTCAACGCATTTAAGAAATAACTAGTTAGCTCTAGGTTCGAGTGACATTTCTCCCATAACCACAACTCATTTGCTGATTCTTCAACATCAAGGTTCACATTTGGCATAAGTAGCCGAGTGGTCGCTTTCACTATAACGCTTGCCTACCTAAGAAATAGTAGTATCCAATTTTCTGTTGTGATAACTATCACCATATTCGCCTAGCCCTAGCTAATCCAATATTGGCATCTAGGAGTAGTGCTGCCATAAGAGAGTGTTGCAAGCCCTCTCTCAAGTCATCATCTACTGTGCAGCATTTGTGTCCCTAGCAGCACGACATTGTCAATAACGCTTGGAAACGGACACGAGCCGATTAAACTTATCTTCCTCATATGTTGACTCGTTAAGCATTTTAAACATTATAATCTTTACACAATTATCCATTTCAACAAGTAAATTATAAGAAAGTAAATAAGTTTACTTAAGATATCCGTTTTGTAAATAATTATTCGACTTAAATAATTGAATAAGATAATGGGATTTTAATGGGGACAGCCGACGTCCCGACAGGGTTGGTGGAAATAGAAACAAGGGATCACATCACGTGGCTGTGGGTTTCCTTTCATTACTGTAAAAGCTTCTAAAGGATTGTGTGAAATCAAACTCATGTGCACCAAATATTCCGGTGGGTGCTAGCTAGCTAACAAGGCTAATTAAATTTGGGTTAATTACACCCAAGGACCCATCCTTTTCAATATATCATTTTTTCGCCTCTATTCAATTTTATTCACACGTGTCATTCCAACATTTCATTAATTCACACAAATAATCCCCATAATAAGATCTGTTCAAATATTCCATCAGAATAATTGAAAAAGACAATTTTATCCTCACATTTTAAATAAACAAAAAATAAATATAAAACAACAAGAGAAAAAATAAGTTGTGAATCAACTCTTATATTATTGTCAAAATAAGTAATTTTTTATAAATAAATAATTAAAAGTAACATATTCGAACATATTAAAACAAAAGTTCACATTAAAGTTAACTTACTTGCAAGCTAGACATACATGCTTTAAGAATGATTTGATTCTTTTTCTCTGTAGAAAATCGAGTAGTTTTTTTTAGAGCATCGAATAATTTCATGATTAAGACTTTATTGAATTAAATCAAACATGTAATCACCCCTAACTTTGACCCATACACTATCATAGCTTGAAATTATACACAAATAACAACTATTGATAAGCAGTGGAAGAATTTTTCAATTATTCAAAGGTACCAACTTGGTTTGAAAATCCAGCCTTTAAGCATCTTAATTGGGCACCGGACAAATGTTAGGTCCAATATACAATATATACATAACCAATTTCAAGTGCAATCTATTCAATATATTCCACTTAACAATAAAAATATATAAATTATTTAAGTTCCACTAACAGTTATTAGTTTACCTAAATATTGCTTTATCCCTAGCTAGCATGTTCAACCCAACAAATATTCATATTAATTTTTATATGAAGTTATAATCACTTGTCCTAAATAAGTGATTATTTTATAGAAAAGTAGACAAACTAAAGAAGCGACGATCGACTATTTTATGTGATTATGTAGTGGGGGCGAACAAAAGTACTAGGCTGAATCAAAATTGAAATTAATTGAACGATTCGATCTGGTTCTTCTTAAATTTAAACTAGGTAATTGGTATTTAAATCAAGAACCGATCATTTATGGTTAAATTATTAGTTCTAGAATCAAAACCGAAGAACCGAACCGACCCTGTTATTTTTTAATATTTTCTAAAAATTCGGCTTATAAAAATAAAAATATTGTATTTCTATGATTATTATTTTGTAGAGATGAATTTATGTGTTCAAAACATCACATGTTGTTCTTTTGTGAATGAATTAAGATTTATAATTTGTTAGATTGTTGTGTTGTTTCAAACCAGTTTCGGTTTAGTTCCATAATTCAAGTTGGAACTGACAGTTTTATTTACAAAACACCAAGTGGTTCTCGGTTTGGTTCCAAACCAAACCGCATCCATACCTAATCTATAGATATATTGAATATTGAATTCGTCGAATCTACCATTTTGCATACCGTAGATTTTTAACGCGAGAGCACAATATTCATTAACATAATAAATTTGGTACGATTGAATACTTTACATGTTAGTTAACGATCATATTCATTTTTCTATTAGACGTTCTTGTTGGGTTCACTTTATTTGTGGAGGTGATTAAAGCCTTAAAGGGGATAAGTTCCTTGTTCACATAACTTCGCTGCTATTTGACCTAACATAATCTTAAAGTTATCGCAAGTCCTTCATCCTACCTTGTTTAGACCATACATGATACATGAATGAGTTTTCTTGGTTCCCTCGAAAGTGTTTTGGTGGTAGACAAAGACATTATATCTATTATTATTGGCCTTCCTAAGTGGATGTGGTCCCTTATTTTTAATACTATCTAGGTCACATGAGTGGTTGTATCAAATTGATTTTAATTTCTATTTAATTTTTTTTTAAGTGATCATTTAAAAGAAACCAAATCGTGATATTTAGAAAATGTATAAGTAAATTGTACGTATTTAGTTGAAATGTCAAATCGAATTTAACGTGAATATCTTTTTGTCACTATGTTGAGTTCATTATTAAAACACATCGTATCGAGATTCATGATCTATGCCACCTGTCAACCTACCCCATTTTTTTCGTAGTTTAAGTTCGTTAAAATCCCAAACCAAAAAACTATAGAATTTAGGGGTTGTTTAGGGACAATAAAATTATTTTCGACTTTATTATCATTGATTGGTGGGTATACATGTAGATTGGTGGGTTTACGAAAAGGAGAAGATGTCCACTAGCCACGTGTCTCTTCTTCTTACGTTTGGTCTTTGGGATATGACATTGAATTTGGCATTTATATAATTTGCCTATTTAAGGGCTTGATCTTGTTGAGGGGAGCCAATGTGTGAAGTGCACAAACCCTTTGAAATTTCGCTTCCGTCAATTCTCTTGCTTAGTATCTATATTTCTTGAAGAATATGGACTCTATGGTAGCTGATAATTGGGAATCGGTCGATGGGTACGGCGATTTCATCAATAGTGAAAATTCACAAATTGATCAAAGTGTTCTCATGTCTCTACTCGACGAATCACAAAACGAAGATTGTGATGATGAAAGATTAACAAATGTGATCCGATCACTAGAGGCCGAAATCAAGCCCAACAGTGATTGTTATTTATTTGATAATATCGAGTGGGAGAGTGATCTGGTAGAGTGTCAATCATCAAGTGATGAGTCGATGAACGAGCTGGATTTCTCAAAACTACATGATCTCGACTTCCAATGGATGGATTTGGAGATGATCCCTTCTTCACCAAGTGGTGGCATGGCAAGTTGGTACATCGATCCTTATGGACAAGAGATGGGTGCAGTGACAGAATTTGGTGGGCTAAAAAATTACTCTCAGCTTAGTTATGGAACCCCATTAATGGAAGATCATGATTATGGCTTTTTGTGGCAAGAAACAAATGTCTCACAGATGAAAAACTAAGACTTTGATGTGTATGTACATTTTTACTATGGATTAGAGTTATCCAATTATCCAATAATTAATGGTTTAATTTTCAAATTTCTCTACTTCTTTTGTTAGTTAGACGTTTGTCTATTGCGGAAATGATCTTTTCCACCTGATGGGGGAAATTATAATGCCAATTGGACACTTGTCCATTAGAGGAGCCCCACTAGGTGGAAGAGATTATTTCCGTTTTCTATTGTCCATCAATAATAGTCCAGAAAATATGAGGATAAAAAGAATTAAATATAATAATATTGA
This sequence comes from Forsythia viridissima, assembly GCA_030279155.1. NCBI lineage: Eukaryota > Viridiplantae > Streptophyta > Magnoliopsida > Lamiales > Oleaceae > Forsythia > Forsythia viridissima. The sequence goes on from CM059039.1 coordinate 47,812,329, forward strand.
CTATTGAAGATACATGTTCCTCTTCAACAAGTTGGAAAAAAAAAAAAAAACAACGAACTTTTAAATAAAATTTTTTTTCTAGAAAAAGTGAAAAACAGTTGATAAAATCTTTAAACTGAATTTTTTGAAATTATTTTTCAGTAAAATTTAAAATTATTTTCACATAAGCACGACAGTATGTAAATTTCTCTGTTATGAGAAGAAAAAAGAACTTAAATATTCGTGTATCACTCTTCAATTTCTCATCTCTTTCAAAATTTGCTGACCGCTTCAATTCATCTCCCTGATTCGATCATCTTCCTAAATCAACATCTTCAAAATTTGTTCACCTCCTCAATCCATCTCTCTCAATCGATAATCTCTTTCCATCGATTATCTCGAATGACATCTGTTTACCACTTTAACCCATCATCATAATAGAATATACGGTCAGATCCCATCACAAAAAAACTGTATAGTGATAATTTAATCTTCCCATATTAAGTTTGCTAGTTGCAAAGGATCAAAAACTTGTTACTCTATTACATGTTGTTGTGATTTTTGTACAATAATTGGAATATTAAAGTGAAACAATGATTTTTCATTTAAATTCAAATGTAGCAAAGTGTAAGAACAATAATTGTAAATAATAAAAGATGGCACATAAATAAAAATTTAAAAATCAAGTCACTTGGGGAATTCAAATTTGAATTAAATTTAATAGTCCACTAATTCTAACTCTTACGACTTAAGAAATAATTATAGTTTTTGACTATTAGTTTGATGTAGTTGTGTACTTGTGATATTTCATAATTATGATAGTTCTTGTAAATATTGGAAAATAGTAACATATATTTTAATTTTCCATGAATTAATAATATATAGGCTCAAGTTTTTACATAAAACTTGCAAAAATCCGTGAACACCGACACGAGTTTAGTACCATATACGAAATTACAAATACGAATTATACAGAATTTTACTAGTACACGACTCATAGTCGCGACATTATAACATAGAAGAAGGAGACTCATGGAATGTTAGTGCTTGTTTGTTATGGATTATAAATTGGTTTATTTGATTAAAATAGTTTATTTGATCAAGAATTGTCAAGAATGTCACGTTACGAAAGCAAAAATTTTGATCAAATAAACTATTTTTGGTCAAATAAATTAGTTTATAATTTACACAAAACAGGCTATTAATTACGTTATTATATATAATTCTTATAGATACTTGAACTAAAAATTTCCCTGATTAAGTTGATTAATTTTTTATTAAATCAAATAATTAAATATTTATGCCACTTGTGTGTGATTAGGTCAAAACACATTCATTGCACTACATTACCTTTTTGCTTTATTGTTACACCAATATCTGCATAAGCCATATCTTAAAGATCATGTTTCTGTGCTGTCATTTCAATTGCTATATGCAATAAAGCAGGATCTGGACCATCTACTCGCTTGTAGATTGATTTACAAACAAATAATAAGTGGTTCCGATATTTTTACTTTTTCTAAATTCAAATCTTGTCACAATTCACGTGTTGAATATTTTTTAAAAAAAATTAAATTCAATGGCACTTACGAAAAGACGTTAATGACATATTTGGTGAAGTAAATTACACACTACTACATCATATCAAAAAGGAAAATTGGTGCAAATAGTTACTAATGTATGATATTAATGCGTTAATGGTCTTTAACCTTTTATTTTTGACGGAATGGTCCCTAACTTATCTATTTAAGTGTACAATTGATCATTTTTTACGGATTTCGTTAAAAATCCGTTAAAAACTTTTATATTAGGTGCGCAAATGGTTCCTCTCACTTTTTTTTTTTGTTATTATTAGTGAGAATAAAATTGTCAAGTTACATGCGCAAATGGTCCCTAACATTCACCTTGGTGTGGAAATGGTCCATAACCTTTGTTTTTTGGTGCAATAGTTCCTAACATATATGTTTTGGTGCACAATTGGTCCTTATTTAATGAAAAAGACAAAAACATCCTTAGTTTTAATTAAAGAAATTTGCAATTGAATTCATAACCTTTGCAAAAAGTGAAAATGGGTCCGATACTTTAATTTTTTTATTAAAAATTAAAAAAAACTAACAAATTGATAATATACTAAATTATTTTGTCCGGCTCATTTCATTTGTTAGTTTGTTTGAATATACAAAATAATTTAGTATATTATCAATTTGTTAGTTTCTTTGAATTTTTAATAAAAAAATTAAAATATCGGACTCATTTTCACTTTTTGCAAATGTTAGGAATCTAATTGTAAATTTCTTTAATTAAAACTAAGAATATTTTTATTGTTTTAATTAAATAAGGACCAATTGCGCATCAAAACATATAAGTTAGAGACAATTGCGCCAAAAAACAAAGGTTAGTGACCATTTCCATAATAAAGTAAAGGTTATGGACTATTTGCGCCAATTGAAAGAAAGAAAAAAATGTAATTTGACAATTTTACCCCTATTAATAAAGACAAAAAAAGAGAGATGGGCCATTTGAGCACCTAATAGAAAGGTTTTTAATGGATTTTTAACGGAATCCGTAAAAAATGACCAATTGCCGTTTAAATGGATAGGTTAGGGACCATTTCGCTAAAAATGAAAGGTTATGGACCATTTGCGCACTAATGTCATACTTTAAGGACCATTTGCGCCAATTTCCTATTAAAAACGAAATCAAAACTTGGAATATTGCGTGACCGACATGGACAGAAGGTGCCCTTGTGAATAGAGTATCCATGGCAATAATGAAAATCATGTAGGGCATCCTATGGACAGTAGTGTTCGGTGTTCCACATATACTTAAATCCTAGATTATAAAATAAGAAACAAGCACACTTAATTATTAAACAATCTTTGATGCACATGAATGGTGGTTGTAAACCATGATTCAAGTCCAAATCAATATTGACAAAATAAATATAAGATTTCTTTGATCCAATCTCCAATGTAAGTTCGTTCATCAATTATATTCATAATTAGGTACATGTGCATGAACAGTGGGAACATCATGGGACACTGTCACATGGGAGTTGTGAAATATCTTCTTATATATACAAGTAAACTTCAATCCATAATTTGCATCCTGTCTATACTTTGCATTTCATCTTCTGATCTTCCATTCTTGTTTCATTTCTTGCAATATGGATATCAGTGTAGTAATTGAGAATTCTTTCTCTGAGATGAGCCATGATGTCTTGAATGACATTGAGTTCTCGGATGTCGACAGTGCCCTTCTCGAGTCATTTCTCGAGGAGTCCCCGATGGAGGGTGGAGACGACGAAATGTTAAGAAACGTAATCCAATCTCTGGAAGAAGAGATTTCGGATCATAATTCGATACCCGTGACTTATGAAGGTAGCTATGTGGATGATTGTCCTTGTCCATCACTTGATTTGGATCTAATGGACAGTTGTTCAACATCATCTGATAGTTTTGATTTCAGTTGGAATACAGACTATATGACAAATTATTTGATGGAGCATGGTGCAGAACAATTTGTAGGGATTGAGAATTATTCACAAGATTATGGGGTACCCTTGGAGGAGATGGGATATATTTCTTTGTGGCAAGAAACTTATCAGTACACAACCTATGGCTAAAGTCTAAGCATATTTTCATTTTTTTTTTTGTCTTTGGATCAAAAAAATGATTCAATTTATTGTATTCTTGCTATGTTAGTACTTGATATATGTGTACATTTTAATAGTAAATCGTTGAACTCTTATCCCAGCTGTCAATCTATCTTGATATGAGAGAAAACTTGATTTGTCTTACTGAGTATGTACATAAAAGTTGTAGAGATTTTACAAAATGTGTGAATACAAATGATATTGGCCAATTTATAAGTACTTATAAATACTAACAGGGTGATGTTTTCTTACTCATAGTGGGTATGAGTTATTTTATCTATTGCTGAGATGACAGCTTTTAATTGACAATTCATGAACCCCACTCTCATATTTTTTCATGAATTGTCAATTAGAGACTGTCACCTCAGCAGTGGGTAGGATAACTCTTACTCACTATGGATAGAAGAACATCACCCAACACTAACAAGCATGTTCAATGTTCAAACACGAGCCACCGGCTCGTGATTTTGCATTGAGAATTATTTGCAAGGGAAGAGCTGCACTGATTCATACACCCAAATTTTCTATCAAATGTTGGTTTTAGTTCTATCACTTTAACACTTTAGCGAGTCACAACGTACTTCATCAACTTCGCTACGACATTTCCTCACCACCAAAAGAGGATTCGTCAAAGTGGTTTACCATCAAGCTAATCTCCTGACTAGGGTGAAAGAAAAAAAAAAATTAAAATATTGTCTATAGTATTTTCTTTGTACATTCGAGAGCACAATTAATATACTAAACTTGACGGTTGTGAAATAAACAATTTTTAAAATCTGAAATCTAATCAAATGAATATTTAAATTAATTTTTTTATCAAAACATGTTCATTATTGTACCATAGATGCACATGAATGGTAGGATCAACATGGTGAGTCCTGATCTGTTGTCTTCAGTGGGCAACAATTTTTTGCCCACATACTGACTTGTCAGCATGCGTCAGCATGTGGGCTGTTGATACAAAAAGTTGCCTTTTGCATCAACAGCCCACATGCTGACTGTAGGCAAGGATTTCTTGCCCACTGGGGGCAGGAGATCAGAATTCTCAACAAGGTTAGCTGTCCACGAGGTGGTTGCTGGTTTTAGACAAAGCTTCAACTCCAATTATAAAAAAGTTCGATCCAATATATATCCAGTCAACTATGATGAATGTTATAATCTGAGTTTACGTGGTACCATGATGGACAAGTCAGCATCGAAAACTATACAATTTGATCAAAAGACTACGATTAATGGGCAAAGAGTCGTGGCGGGGCGTTGTGCTAATTTACAATTACACTATATAAGTAGTAAAAATAAATGTGAGTTCTGTGTTGATCGAATTGTTTAATATATTAATTATTAAAATTGAACTAAACTAATTTTAACTTTATTTAATCCATTAATTTTGAGTGAATTATAAACAGAAATTAACTTAAAAAATTAACTAACTAACTAAACTTGAATTGATTCAATGAGATAATGGGACTAACAATTTTACCATAGCTTTAACCGGTACAATTTTGATCCTCAAATTTTGACAATATAAAATCATGTAATAGATCAAATCCTCTTATCTTATTTGACAGTCTCTCTCAAGTAAACTCAAAATTACTTTTAACCAAAAATTATTATATTTCTATGAAACTACAATGAATAAAAGTGTATTAATAGAACTAAGAAGAGTAATGATATAGCACCCACAGTTGACTATATCACTAATCGAGCTAGGAAATTCACAAGTTCGCCTAAATAACAGGTGCACGATATTGCGAATAATAATATAATGATGAGTCAAGTATCATTTCCTATGAGGATTGTGTTATTAAATATCAAAATTAATAATTCTTAACTTTATTCGAATGATCGATTTTATAAGATCGAGTGAAATGAAAACATAAAGAAACTTAACAAAAGCAACTAAACTAATTAAAATGACCACAAATCACAATCTCGGTTCTCGAGTTTGAAAGAATACGACCAATTGAAGGTGTTAGGATCCCACGAATTCACCATAGTTTATCCTATTTCACTTATCATGCTATGATGAAACTTCATTCATGTTGATGGTCGACTACAATTACTTGATGATGTCTCCCGAGCAAAATCAAACATACTCTAAATTGTGAACCTTCTTATCCTCTATGTGAATTTCAACAAGTTAGAGTGCATTATATTAAGAGTTGGGTTTCCATTTTAAAATATCAATATTGTTAACAGAAGTAATCCAAGCTTTTAGATGTTACAATTTCGATATTTAATCGATGTGAGATTTATCTCTTAAACATGTTCCCATAAGATGGTGACACACTTGATAATACAAATCTTGAAATCCATGTCTCCATTTGAGACTTAAGACTCTTAGTTAGATCTAATTGCTCTTTTGAGCTTAATTGAATTTTGATGTCATATTAAGAGTTGATGTTCCATATTAAAATGTTAATTTTGTTAAGAGAAGTAGCACAAATTTTTATATATTTATTATAATTTTGATATTTAATCGGTTTGAGATTTATCCCTTAACACATTAAAACCCAAAGAAACTCAAATATAAGACCGCACAAATGGTAAAAACATATATCTACCTTCTACTCAATTTGTGATTTTTATTGCAAGTGTTAAGTGAGCAGATTACCCCTCAGTCTCAAACCAGGAACACAAATCATTCAAGCATTGATATAAAAAAATATGTACGTAAGAAGAATTAACAATAAAAACTCAACATAAAACTCAATTCTAATGTCAAAACATAGTAATGAGAGGAAGTTTAGCTTAAATTTTAAGAGGCATTAACAAATATATGTATCATTAGCAACAATAATACATGAGTAGACTTGTAAAATTGAAAGAATGAATAATCTTTATTCAATTAATAATTTATATACAATATACAAATATATATAGCTAATAAAGTTACTACTAAGTAGGAAAATATAATATATTTGAATATATTATAATATCAATATTTGATATTATGATAAATTTTCTACAAGACTCAAATAGTTTTAGTCAACTTATCCTCGTCATTAGTTAATATGTAACATTAATTAATTAATGTTAAATTGAAGCAGCAAAATAGTAACTTTTAAATTCTAATTATTTTCACACCACTAATTATATTCCGACCAAAAAGTCATTTGGAAGAGTGTAAAATGCCCATCATATTTAAAAAAAAATATTAAATATAAAATTGCGATATTTTTTTTTCTTTATTTCAAAGCACGTGAACAGAATATTTCGTGAGAAATTAATATTAAAAATGAGATAATTAATAGAAGATTAAAGATATGAATTCAACGGAAAAAAATCATGAACATAAATGCTAAAATGAACAAATGTCTATGAATTTTTTTTCCTTAAATTTAAATTATCTTCAATCTTCCATTAATTAGAACACATCTCATCTTCTACATTTGTTGATATTCTACAAAATAAAGTCACATTCATCATTAACGCAAAAATCATTCTTTTAATTTTTTTTTTCTTGTCATTGACATATCGAATATATTTTCTAATTTTATAAATATTAAAATTTAATAGATGTTATTTTTTTTCCTTTTAAAATATCTATGATAAATATATTATTTTAGATAAATAATTAATAATATTACATATTGTTATAAAAGTAAAAATAAATTTTATAATAGTAATAATACGTAAAGAGGTCAATATAATCAGTGTCTATTTTAGTAATTGTATATACTCACTAAAGCAAATTAATTTTTTTACCAAACGATCAAATGTTGATTTTGAAATATACAATAATTTTGAAATAAAAATTTACCAAACACTTAATTTATTCTTTCCGCTGCTGATAATTTCATTACCACAATTAAAGTTGAACCAAACCTAAGTACTAAATCTGTCGATGCCTAAACTAAACCAAGCCTAGAAACTTGGTAATTTCTACCGTGCTCGTGAAAACACTATTTGTCCCATCATGTCTTAAGAAATACTAGGTTTTCGAATTTTTTTAATAAAGAACAAGGAATAAACTTCAACTTGGGAGTGCATTTAATCTAGTATTCAATTTATTTTATAGATTTTATTTAAGTAATTAATTTTTGTGAAGTTCATGAACTTCTATTAATTTTTATAGACTCTACATATAAAACACTTTCATGAATTCTTATAGACTTTTATAAATTTATATGAACTTTCATAAAGAAAAAATTATTAAATATAATCATCAAAATATCATGCTCTATGAACTTAAAATATATAATTAAAATCGTATCAAAATAACACCACACAAAAAGTAAAAAAATAAAAAAGGCATCAATGCTCATCATGATAAAAGAACAATATAAATTCTCCACAATTGACCCACACAACAACAAAAAAAAAAGAAGGAAAAAACCACTCCCCAAAAAAAAAAAAAATGAAAAATACATTGGTAAACTATTAATTCTTATCATAACCTAAACCTGTTGAAAGTTATTAAACTAGCAGCCAACTAATATATAAAAAATTTAATTTTTAATTAATCTATATTTTTCGTTAAATCTTATAAAAAAATACATTGAGACAATGGCGAGGCGCGAGGCGCAACTAGACGTGGAGATCACGGTTCAAGTCTAAACAAGTTTTTAGAACAGTAGAAAAACGATGGAAAAGAAGAGAAAAAGAAAACGAAAAAGAGAATATTAAAGAGAAAAATATAAGAGGTTGAAGAAAGAGAAAAAAAATATTGATATCCTTTTCATAAAAAAAAAGTTGGTAATTGATTATGGCTCTATCTTTTGTAAAAAGAAAGATGAAAGAGAAATGTTGAAGACGGAGGAAAAATATCGAAAGTTTTTTTTTTTTTTTCCCCATTTCTTGTTAAAGTCTTTCAAGACTTTGGAGGTGAATGCAAGAGAGAATGTGAAAATTTTAATTTGTACTTTCTTCTTTAAAAGGACATAGAGAATTTTGTAAAAGATAGTACGAGAATTTTATAAAAATTATTGATATTTTAAATACCCAATGACTTAGTTTGAAAAAAATTATTGATTGAATATTAATGACTTTTAATTTTTTTTAAATTTTTATTTTAAATTTACCTCCTAAGTGGCATAATGCTCTCAAACTTTTTAATTCAATAAAAAAATATTGATTAAATATTAATGACTTTTGAATACTCTCAAATTTTTTAATTCAATAAAAATCTAAATTAAATTCACCTCCTTTGTGGCATAATGCCAACTACCAATTACGAATTGCCATTAGTCTCGTCTCATTAAATTTCATATGTAATTGATTTGATGTCAACTCCCAGTCAACATACAATAAAATTTAATTAGAGTCTTATTTAATTGTTCGTATGTTGTACTTTCATAAGAAAGTCCAACAATTATGTTAGAATTAACTTTTCTTGATTTTATGTAGAAAATGATAATTGATGCCAAAGATAAGTATCATAACATAAATAAACTTCTATAAAAGCTTTAATAGTGTTGCATCAATTTCCGTTGCAGCCTCTATAGTGGTGGTAGTGGGTTGATTCGAGCTGACTTGGCTCATGATGTCCAATTCGGCCCAGACCATGGCCAATCAGTCATGAGCTAGCCCCCAAGCCTACTTTTGACATGCTGCTTTCTACAAAAATGCATCCTATTACAAGGGCTCGTGGGCGGGCGCGTAAAAAATCCACAACCCATGCCAACTCAGCTCACTTGAGCTCACTTGACAAAGTTTGAGCTTGGCTTAGCCAATTGTCATGTGTTTTGACAGCTCAGGCCATACATGGGCTGAGCCCAAACAAGACAACCCGATCCCATTACCACTCCTAGGCCTCCAACAAGTAAATTAGAAGACTTTGATTTCGTAAGACAGAATCAAGAAAGAGTGTATCGTTAAACTATTGTTTATTGTCTTAAGTGACATGACTTTAAGTCATTAATATATATTAATTTTGACTTACCAAAAACTTTCTTATATTCTTAGAGGGGAAGGAAGAAATATATTTTTCTATTTTGAGGGTATATTTCATTGATTCTATATGGTTTTAAGATTGCAATAATTTGTGTTGCATCAACTTTTGCTAAAGTTGATGACCCACACATGAACGTGGCGTGTTGTTCTTTTCCTTGAGAAAAAGCTGATTATTAAGGTAAAAAGAGATTAATAGCTTTTTCTAATAAAATTAAGCTTCTTATTACTTCACTAAATTCCTCAAATCCAGAGTCATTAATATACTTTTGGCAAGTGTCGAGTACTCATATGCCGTATTTATGTATTTATATCTATGAGTCCTGATTTCCTGCCCACAGATGGGCAGGAATCTTTGCCCTTGTCAGCATGTGGGCAGTTGATGTAAAAAGCAGCTTTTTACATCAACTGCCCACATGCTGACTCAGCATGTGGACAATGATCAATTCCGTTATACCTATATCTGCTCAAAACATGTTTAGTATATTGAATTGAAAAAGATTAAACAAAATCGAAAGTGCACGTAAAAAACTTGTTAATTGTCTCGTACAGTCAATTAGGTCAACAATTTTAAACATACGATCAATCTGTAACTTAAAGTTGTAATAATTTTATTATGTGAAGTTTATTTAGAAGATTTACTCTCGTACAATATTGAATCATATCATTTAAAATTTTACGCTTTTAATAAGACTACTTAACAAAGTAAACCCAAACACATCTTAATTTATTGGAAGATAAAGCAGATTTCTTCTTTACAGCAGGTAATTAAAAGTAGCTTTCTGATAAATTATAAATTAAAACAAGTGTGATCCAAAGATTATTCATGTAACGTTAAATTACAAGTTTTACTATGGCTATACGTAAACAAAAAAAACTTTGCTCACTTTAGATGACATGTTTTATTAATAATGGATGATAATAGTACACTTTTTGAACTTAAGTGCAAAAAAAGTAATTTCTTATGTTCGGAGACGGAAACAACAATGTAAAAATTAAAAAAGTTACACGTTCACGTGATTTAGTTATATTTCTCATAATCATACGTCGAATGTAATGTCTTTCCGACACTTGGTTCCTTTCAGACTCGTTACTTGAAAAGGATTGAGTAAATTTATTATGAAACTTCTAGTTCGGAAAGTCCATAACTTCTTGATATTCCTAAGTGTATCGATATATTTCATTGTCATCGAAAAATATCTATCATACATTTGCATATCCAACCTCATACAGCTCATATCATTATCAATTAATTGTTGTATCGAATTTTTGTGCATTTGATCTAGTAATGCTATAAAACAACCATTCAGGCGTTGTTCAGAAACCTACTAATTTTTTTTCGTTTTTTATCGACTTAGTTGATTGAACTGACGTTAGTTGACTTTGAGATACTAAAATCAAGGTGATTTGATTTGACCGAAAAATGTTGATTTCATTATTTTGAATGTAAATAAAAAATAATTCATTGAGTTATTTATATTTTATAGTAAGAAATTAAAAATAATGCAAACCCAAGTCTTGTCATCAAAGGTCAATGCCTTAATGTAGTGAACAATGACTTTGGTCCCTTTTTGGCACTTTTCTTAGCAATTTTTTTGACACTAATGAACCCGCCTATTCCAATCGCGCTCCATCAAAAGAAGTTCATTCATTAATCATGCAAATCCCTTTTCATTTCCTTGTTTCAGTCCACACAAAGTCACAAATTTACCAATTTTTTTTCATCAAATCGAAAGCAAAAGCGAAAAAGATTACATCCCATAAACAAAAAGCATCCCAAAAAGCAAAAAAGCATGTTGAAAATTAGCAATAACAACATGCATATACCACCCAAGATCCTTTTATATAAATATAAATACTCAGTTCCCATGCATTCTCACTCTTCTTCTTCTTCACCCAAACAATGGCGGAGATTGTACTTGCAGAACCCACAAATGATATTGCCAGCACCAGCAATGGAAGAACGTATATTTCAAGTGATACAAGGCCATTTACAAGATCACTCACTTATGGGCGGGAACATGTGCCAGAACCATTTGATAGTGAGAAGTTGCCTGTTACTTTGGTTTCTGAGATCCAAAGATTTCTTCGAGTGGCCAATCAGATTGAAAGTGAAGAGCCTCGTGTGGCTTATCTTTGTAAGTCTGTGTATAATTAGTTAAACAAGTTTGATTTTCTTTTCTTGGTGAGTAAATTGAAGATTTTTCCACTGTTGAATTTTTCTTGAATTTTGGTGGAGATAATGTGGGCTACATATGCCAAGTTATAGCATGTGATTAACTAGATTGTGATGTCTTCGTGGTTTAATTATTTGTATAGGACTGACTTGAATCATTTTTTCCCTTTATTTCTTCTAAATTTGTTCATTTAAGCTTTTTAGATACTGATTTTGCTGTATTTTGAAAATTTCTACTTGGTTGTTGTGTTATTGACTGTGGATTGTGTGTTTAAATTGTTGAAAAATCTTAGTTTGGCAAGTATTTCTTTATCACTCGTGCATCCTAAGACATGAAAGCCGAGCCATAATTTTTGGAGCTACTAAAATTTCTCAACAACAACCTGAAAATAGGAGTTTTTGTTAAGTTTGTTCAGTAGGAAATTAGTTAAAGACTAGCCCCCTTTTTTTTCCGCAATAATAAACTATGCATTGATTCGAGCACAAGTCTTGTGTAATTATATGTTTGAGAACCTGTGTGCAAAACTTAATTGAACAAGTTATCTGGCCAGGTCGTTTTCATGCTTTTGAAGTAGCACATAACTTGGACAGAAATTCAAATGGTCGGGGGGTGCGACAGTTCAAAACTGCTCTTCTTCAGCGGCTTCAACAGGTAATTTTCAAACTGAAGCCTCAGTTGTTACTGTGTGAAGATATTAAAAGTCACTTCTTATAACCCCTTACGATCATGATAAAGGTAAAAGCATAGCATTATGATTAATAGTTGGATTTTTTTATCAATTTTCTTAATAAAACATTGCCACACTTAATGTTATCATAATTTAAGTAGCTTGACTTGCATTATATCTTTAAATAGTTCAAACTTGCCATTTTTGACTCCCTTCTGAAGACAGAGCAGAAACATTGCTGATCATGGTCTATCTTGTAAATGGATTTTTTTCCTTTATTCGATTGGAAGAAAGTGAAGCATTCACGCCCTGGATTTTGCCCTCTTGTTAAGTATGAAGATATATCAATTGTGACGTAGGGTCAATAAATTTTCCTTAAATGGGTTATAGGTTACAGTCTTCATTTTATATGTGTGTTCTGACAATTAGGTATCTCTTCAACATGTTATAAAAATTCTCCTCTGGCTTTCTTTTCTTCTAAGATCACCTCTGGTCCCTTCAATCAGCACCTGCTAGAGATCTTTCCCCTCTTATCTCTCCATGAAACGTAAAATCTTACATGGAAAATGCTGTGTTTGACTGCTCCAACTACATTTAGAGGTGTTGAGAGTTCATATCAATCTTCTGATTTCCTTTGATAGAATTATCACTCCCAGTGATATGTGGCAGCCTTCTTCATGATTCACTGTAGAGTAAATTCTAGACCGCTGAAGATACTGACACAATTCTTTTCCCTGAACAGGACGACCCGTGAAAATATAACAAAGGAAGTACTTATTTTCTGGATTATCTAAATTGGTATTTGATGATAGGAGAATTGTTCTCAAATATGATATGGTCATGGCATGCATGGTATGAGGAAAACATGAGATGATAATGGCAAGGTCCTCCCGGATTTTCTCATACAATGCTGTTACTAAACCTTGTTTCTTGCTTCTCGTTGCTGTTACTAGAACCAGTGATTTTATTCTCTAAATATCCAATATAGTTGGTGTCTCTGCTACATTTGAAACAGTTCACGTAAGTTACAGAAGGAGCATTATTAGGCTCTTTGCAAAATGGAAAGGCCTATTTATTTCTGGTTTCTATCATCCCCAAAGATTTATGGCTTGTTCATTTATGTTTATTTCTTTATGCCTATCAATTAAGTCCAAACTGAAAACAGTAATTCGGAAAACAGGGTGTCTCCAAAATCTTTTATTGTTGTCAAAGAGACTTTCAATTTAATATATGTTACGAATTTCCCGTTTATATACTTTTTTCTGCAGGATGAAGAAGTTACAATTAGAAAAAGTAAGGAAAAGCGCCATTTGCATGAATTAAGACGTGTATATCGTGAGTACAGATACTACATCATCAAACACGGTGGAGAATGTACTTTGGAAAATAGGTGACTAGTTCTAGTTTGCTTGATATCCTGTTGTTCATTTGCTCGAATGAACTATCCATAACAATTTTGTTTTTCTGATGAAATAAATATGAAATGATTTCACAGAGATAAGTTGAACAAAGCACTTGCCATTGCACAAGTGCTAGATGAAGTACTAAATGCATTTACAACCTCAGCGGGTTCCCAGGTTTTCTTTGTGTCTCCTTTGCCTCTTCCCCTTATTCTATTGCCTTATTCTATTGTTCCCATATTTTGCTAGACTTAATGACAACTCGTGAAAAACTGACTATAAAACTCGTAATCATCTAGAAAATCCCTCTTATATCAGATATATTATTTCTATTTTTGCTTCTGACAGGCCCTTGCTGAGACTGACAGCGTTAATGCAAAGTCTGATTTTTTTGCGACATATAACATCCTTCCTCTGTATCAAGGAGGTGTCCATCAGGCAATAATGCAACTTCCCGAGGTCTGATTCTCTTTAATTAACTACACGCATTCTTTTAAAATGGCTATTCCTGCAAAGCATAAATTTCTATATGTCATTAAGGATCTCACTGCTTTAACAGTCGAATGCAGTGTTGTTTATTCAGACACTTCTGTAGCCAGTTCATTTTCTTGAGTAAATCAGCATGTTCATTGCAGCGTGATTACACTGTGATATATGGAATGACCTTTGATAAAATATAGAAGTCTACAGATCAAAGCTTCGGTGGCTGCTGTTCGCAATGTTCGTGGTTTACCTTTTGTGGAAGATTTAAAACGACGAGCAGCTTACATGGATCTGTTTGATTGGCTTCAGTTTTGCTTCGGATTTCAGGTACCCCATGCCCTTACCTTCTTTTCCCAGTTTTTCTTTCTTTTGACTTGTAATATTTATTTGTTTTGTCTTTAATGTGATCTATCTTACTTTATTCAAGCAAAATGACTTAAAGTATGATAGTGAATTGGTTAATGAGTTTCTGTATTATGGATTTCTCAATTTTCAATTTACGTATCTGACGTAGAATGTAACAAGAAATAGAAATAGGGAAGAGAAAGGGAAGAAAGGAGAGAGAATAGAGAAGAATTAGGGGGAAGAAATAATCACTTTTTAATCATCAAAAATAGTTTATCTTGCAAATGAAATCCTAGGTCTTATTTATAATGTAAAGAACTTAAATCTAAAAGAACTTCTAGTAAATAACAACTATTAAAATGATCGAATCCTATCTAATAAAGCTAGTTCAATCCTATTCAAACTCCTCTTTTTCGATATCTTCAATTCCTATCATTATTCCTCATCATTATCTTCCAATGATAAGTATATTTATGTTCTACTATTTATGCTGGCATTGTTTGTCTCTTTTCAGGAAGGAAATGTAGCCAACCAGAGGGAGCATTTAATCCTTCTCCTTGCTAATACTCATATTCGACAAACTCACAAGCAAGCATCAATGTTAAAGGTGTGCCAAGTACTGTAACATAAAATTTCCGCTCATATATTCTTTTTGTCCTTTTTTCTCCATGAGAAGTGCCTTTTCCTTTTGGATATTAGCTAGGGGATGGAGTTGTGGATGGACTGTTGAAAAAGTTCTTTAAAAATTATAAGGATTGGTGCAAATTTCTGGGCAGAAAAAGCAACATTGAGTAAGATTCTTTGAACTGAAACATAGCTTTGGCTACCATGGAACTGTTAATGATACTATGCTCTTCGCAAACCTCATCTACAGTTTTCGTTTTCTTCTTTCTCCGACTTTATTTACAATTTCTAGCTGTTTTAAATGTATTTTCTGCATTTTCATTTTCAGTAACATCAAATTGTACTTTATTTTCTTTATGCAGATTACCATATCTAAAACAGGAAGCCCAACAATATAAACTTCTGTACATAGCACTTTATCTTCTCATATGGGGTGAAGCTGCAAATTTAAGGTTCATGCCAGAGTGCCTCTGTTACATATTTCACCATGTAAGTTGAGATTTTGTTGCTATTAGTTTCTTCCCTGATATATTTTCAATTTTTCAATACTCTTGTTGAGAAAAATCGGTTTCATCCTCATAGTTTTCTATATGTAGTTTGATCACAAGCATTTTCTTGATCAAACTTTAGGATATCAAGACTCCCTTTTGCATGAAGCATACTAGTTTTGTCATTGTTTCAATATTTTATGATGAAGTTCCTCTTTGTTCTTTTTGTTCACATAAAGGTTATAGACTATTTGAATATTAAGTTATCTATTGATGTAAATTCTCTCATTTTATTAAATTTAACAGGTCTAGATGTAGAGCTCAGATGTGTATATTACTGTATACTTTTATGGTGTTTTTTGACTTCTATTTCCAATTTTCATTCTCTTCTAGATGGCATACGAAATGCATAATGTATTGACTGGGGCTGTAAGCATGATAACTGGAGAAAGAGTCATGCCAGCATATGGCGGAGGAACTGAGGCTTTCCTTGATCATGTAGTTTCTCCAATATATGAGGTTATACGTGAGGTACTGTGAAGCGACAAGTGCATTTCCCTGTGTTGTTTCTGAACATAGTTCCTAATTTTTTGCCGTTAATCAATGAAGGAAGCTATGAAAAACAGAAATGGAACAACTGATCATTCAACATGGAGGAACTATGACGACTTAAATGAGTTTTTCTGGTAAGAAAACTCCAACTATATGCTTAGGTAACTTGAATTTGTGGGTTTGCTGAATTTTTCCTCTCTGAAAGTTGTTCTCATGTGCTTGTTGGTTACATTTCAGGTCTCCAGATTGCTTTCAAATAGGTTGGCCCATGCGTCTAGACCATGATTTCTTTTGTGTACACCCTCCAAAAGATTGCAAAAAGGAGAAATCCTGGACATCACTCAGGACTAGTAAAGATAACAAAAGCAAAAGAACCAAAGATGAAGAAATGGGAGTAAGCCATACTTTTTCAACCTACTCATGCATATTACTATCACAAGACAGATGCCGTGTTGACTCCTTCCATTAGATGCCGTTATATGCAAATGATCTCCTGATAGTTTGTTGTGATCAAATCTCCATGGGAGAAAATATGTTACAAATTATTTTCATGTTTTAGTGATCTTGTACTTCCAAAAAATGGGTTTCAGATCTGGTTTTAGAAAGTGGTTTTCATAATTTTAAGTTACATCCTTCCTTTGTCGCTGTTTATCAAGCAGCTAATCAGTTGGTACCAACATAAGAACCGGTATGCAGCTAATATTATAGGACCATCACTAACCTTTACATCCATACATTTCAGGCCTCAACGGATGAAACACGGAAGCCAAAATGGCTAGGAAAGACAAATTTTGTAGAGATACGTTCATTTTGGCAGATTTTCAGAAGCTTTGATAGAATGTGGAGCTTTCTTATTTTATCCCTTCAGGTGATTTTCAGGAATCTACTGTTTAAACCTTATAAAGGATGTATGGATAACTGAATTTTTGTCTTGGTTTTTCTTAGGCATTGATAATTATGGCATCTCATGATTTGGAATCTCCATTACAAATATTTGATGCAAAAATACTCGAGGATGTTATGAGCATCTTCATTACATCAGCGGTTCTCAAACTAATTCAAGGTACAGTATGTGGTAGAAGCAATTCATTTCATGTGATATTTCCTCAAACGTAATAAAATGCTTTCAGTATACTAATTTAAGGAAGTCAATTGACAAGTTTTTCAAGCTACTTATTCTGGTGTGCTGTGGGGCCCTGGGAGGGAACGTGAATTCAAAGAGAACGAGAAGAAATGAACAGTCTCTTGATTCAACAGATTCATAGCATGATGATTGCAGTCTTTAACTTCAATATATTAACCCAAATAAGACATAAACACAACTTAATAAATTTTTACACTCACCTATATGGGCTCAGCTACATGGATGTGCTACCTTTAACTCAGGCATGAGCTCATTCTTCATTTTAGTACAAATCCATAATAACTTTCTCATCCTGGTGGCTGGTGGCACTTAGTTTATGTTTATGCTGTTTCTTCACAGTCCAATATTTGGTCCCAAAGAAATTGCTGTCTGAAAAAATCTTTCTTTAGTCTTCAGAAATTTGATTAATCACGCAAAACTCTGTATACATTTCTCAACTTTCGCAACCAGTCTTAGTCCTTTGAGTGGCATCATTAATAACGCACTCTATAAAATTCTTCACCATTAGAATCTAAAGGTGCATTTGTTGGAAGTTTCCGTCTTTCCCTTGGTGTTTCAGAGCCAATAAAACTCACAAGAAAATTTTTTTACAACACTATTTGGTAATGTTTGTGGAATTTCATTTATTACCTCCCAAGTTAGCCTGTTATGGTTTTTTCCCAAGGTTTTAGTCTATTCTAGTATTGTTTCTAAAGATTGATGATGTATACTTTAGGGTAACGTTTCTTGTTTGCTTACTGGAACTTTTTTTTTTTTTTTCACACAACTATTTCTACAATGGAGTGCCTTCATAATATTCACTGTGGAATAATAATTTGTGTACTTTCTTCCCCTTTCCCTAAGCAGTTCTAGTGTGCTATTAGCATCATTATTTACCAGCCTCCTCTTCAATGTACGTATTAAAACAATCTGAAAAGATTACCGATATTGCAGCTATTCTTGACATTGCCTTCACATGGAAAGCTAGATGCACAATGGACTCTGCTCAACGTATAAAAAATGTGGTTAAGGTGGTTCTAGCCATGATATGGACAATTGTTCTTCCTATATTTTACTCTAGATCTAGAAGAAATAACACTTGTTACTCCACACAAAATGGTAGCTGGCTTGGAGAGTGGTGTTATTCTTCCTACATGGTTGCAGTTGCATTTTATTTGATAACTAATGCAGTCAATATGGTCCTTTTTCTTGTGCCTGCGGTTGGAAAATACATTGAGACCTCCAACACTCGAATGTGTACAATCTTTTCTCTGTGGATGCAGGTAAGAATTCAGTGTCCTATTTGTTACATTTTGCCATGTTTCTGGATTCGCATCAATTGAAACTACAGTTGGAGTTTTGAGTCTAATACACGTGAATATTGGATAACGTATTGTTGTCTGTTATAAAGTAGAGTTTTTTCAATATTCTTTCACCAGATTTAGGTCCTCCTTCAGACCAACAAGTAGGTGGAGTATATCTGAAAACAAAGACAGCCAGCTTATCATCAGTTTTATATTTTAGCATAAATATTTATCTGGTTATTATTCTGCATCACGAGACGCTGGGACTTTGATTTTCCATGGTCAAGAGTTTTCCTACTTTTATTGTCTATCTTATTATACTTGTTATTGGATCATTGTTGTCATGTTGTATTCTGTGATAATTATTTATCTCCTAATAGTCTTTGAGCAAAATATTATTTGATTTTGTAATCTATTTATTCCTTTAGCTTTTGTATATATAATTATTAATCCAAACTTTCGTGACATTTTACGAATCTCTCCACATTTTGTAGCCTAGGTTATATGTTGGAAGAGGAATGCAAGAGAGCCAAGTATCTCTCGTAAAGTATTTTCGTAATCTATGCACTCAAAGTTTTCTGCTCTATCTTTATCTCGATCTTGTTCATAAGTGTGTATGCTTCTTGCTTTTAGGTACACATTATTCTGGGTGTTGTTATTCCTCAGCAAATTTTCATTTAGCTATACATTTGAGGTGAGTAATTTTGCTTTGTTTTGCTTTTCACAACAACCTGGTGTACAATGTTCATCAATCTGTTTCCTTATGAGGATGACTAAATTAGCCAAGACACAATGTGAGTTGATCAATGTGCACGGTAAAGATTGCGGTCTTGTCGTGTTACCTTAGCAAGGCACTTTTTTTGTCAGCATAATTTATGAGCTTGCATCCCATTGGAAAACTTTTACTTATCAAAGAAAATAAACTCGTTTCTGCTATTTATGAAATAAGTATTAGGTACTATTACTAATCCCTGGAGTTCATACATGACCTATTCTGATTGTGAAGATGTGAAGAAAGAATCATGCAGGCTTATAAGTTATAAATTTGCTTGTCATACGTTTTGCAGATTAAACCACTCATATCACCCACGAGACAGATCATGAGAATTGGGGTTAAAAACTATGACTGGCATGAGCTTTTTCCAAAAGGTGACCCCCTATTATTCCATTATTCACCTAAGACAATTGAGATGATGTATTGAAATTTAATTTGTGGCAATCATCTGATGTGAATTTTCTAATTCCAGTGAAGAACAATGCTGGTGCCATTGCAGCTATTTGGTCTCCAATTATACTTGTGAGCGTTTAAAGACATACCAGAATCAATACTGTGTTTGAATCACAGTTGATTTATACTTATCGTCCAAGATGCTTTTCATCACAAGTGTTTTAAGAGCATTTTCATTTTTCTTGTATTTAGGTGTATTTCATGGATGCACAAATATGGTATTCTGTTTACTGTTCTGTCTTTGGTGGCATTTATGGGATTCTTCACCATCTTGGTGAGGTATGCAATCCCCATTTCTTTTGTAACTTTCCTTTTCTCATGACGTGAAATGATAGTATTCTTAATCCTCTTGTTTCAAACAGATTCGAACACAAGGAATGCTGCGAAGTAGATTTGAAGCTTTGCCGTCTGCATTTAATGCATGCCTTATTCCAAAACAGATAAAAGATAATAAAGACGGGATCAAAAAATGGCTCTTCCACCAGAAATTTCTAAAGGTTTGTTCAATCTAATATATACTAACTATGTCGAGTGTATTTTTCCTGTCTTAATTGTAGTGAGTTTCAGGCTTCAGGAAATGAGAAGAACGGGGATGTGAAGTTTGTTCTTGTATGGAACCAAATCATTAGCAGCTTCCGTGAAGAGGACCTGATAAGCAACAGGTTAATTATGTCTTGTCCGATGTTTTTTTGATTAGTCTTATGTTAGTGTAAACATAATATATAATATGCGTTACTGGATCAGGGAAATGGATTTGATGAAAATACCTGTCTCATCAGAGTTATTTTCTGGCCAGGTCCGTTGGCCTGTTTTCCTCTTAGCAAATAAGGTACTGTGCGCATTTTCAAAGTCGTTAATGTGCTATTTTTGGATTCTATGACTTCTAAGGTTTCTTTTATTGTTTATAGTTGTCAATAGCTCTAAGCATTGCAAGAGATTTTGTGGGAGAAGATCACAACCTTTTAAAAAAAATTAGAAAGGACAACTATATGTACTTGGTTGTAATTGAGTGTTACGAATCTCTGAAGTGCACCTTGGATATTCTCGTGGTGGGTGACCTGGAGAGAAGGTACTAGGATTCATCATTTCCTAAAATCAATTTCACCTTGTCATTAAAAACCATTATTTTCCTCTATTTCACTTCCAATTCCCACATATTTCCCTCTCTTTGGTTTCTGTTGTATTTCAGAATCATTTTTGGAATAATGGATGAGATTGAGGAAAGCATTGGAAGATCATCACTCGTTGAGGACATCCGTATGAGTGAATTACCTGCTTTACATGCTAAATGTACTGAGTTGGTTGAGCTTCTGGTAAACATCATTTGCCGAGTTCTAACTCAAGTTTAAGTATACCTAAGCATCCAGAATTCCCACTTCTCATGGAAATAATGATGTCATACTTTGATGAAGGTTGAAGGGAATGAAGACCATTATTATAAAGTTGTGAAGGCAATTCAAGATATTTTTGAGCATGTAACAAATGAATTGTTGGTAAATGGTTCCAGGTTAGCATACTTCCTAAGCAATAGTTTTCAAGTTCGTAGTGTAATGTTTTTCTACGTCCTAGTTCGTGATTGAAATACAGGCTCCTTTGTTAATGTACCAGGACTTTGGATTTGCTTTACACTCACCAGCAATTAGAGGGAGAAGCTACTGGATTTTTCAGCCACCTTGAACGAGAATTATTTGCTTCAGAGCATTCTATCCATTTTCCTTTGCCAGATAGTGGCCCTTTAATGGACAAGGTACCTTGATTCATGTCAGTAATGACAAATTTTTGGACCTCAATTTGGGTTAAGATCATTTCTTCTTTTTAGGCCCTAGATTATACATCTTACATTTTCAGGGGCATGTACATAAGTAATCATCAATATGCATCTAATGAATGAACCCCGTTTGACAATAGATTAAGCGCTTTCATTTGTTGCTCACCGTCAAAGATAAAGCAATGTACACACCCTCAAACTTGGAAGCTCGGAGACGGATTTCGTTTTTTGCTACTTCTCTCTTTATGGATATGCCTAAAGCTCCAAAAGTGCGCAATATGTTGTCATTCAGGTGCACTCCAATAACATATTTTTATGTTTCTTTTGGTTTCTTTTAGCTATATTTGCCTACCGTCCCATCCACTTTAACTTTCTGCATTGCAAAATATAATTAAAGAAGAATAAAGATCTTGTCATTATCAAGTTCATGTTCTTCTTTAAGGTATCAATTCCATTGCTAATCTCTCAAAGTGATATCCTTCAACCCAATAATTTGGGAAATGAAGTTGAAATTTTGATTCAACTAAGGTTCTTCTCTGATTGTAAATTTACATAGTACCTATCAATTGCATGGATAGGAATTCCCAAAATTCTGTTTGAGCTTCGATTTTATAAATCATGGACCATAGTCAGGATTCAGAAAATCCACAAAAATGGATTGTCCTCAAACTATTGATCTTCTTTCAATTACAGTATTTTGACTCCGCACTATATGGAAGAAGTTCAGTTTTCAAGGAAGGAGCTTCACTCAAGCAAGGAAGCGGTTTCCATTAGCTTTTATATGCAAAAGATATATCCAGGTTATTATATATGCATCTGCTTAACTATTAAGGGGCAGAACATGTTTTTCTTGCATAAAATGTTGTCTGACACTTCTCTTTTAACTGTATATTTCACTATGTGTTCTCAGATGAATGGGGAAATTTTCTGGAGCGCATTGGAAGTGAAAACCTAGATGTAAATGATGAAATCAACGAGGAGGACCTAAGAGATTGGGCTTCATTTCGAGGGCAAACACTAAGTAGGACAGGTGAGTTATAAGAATAAAAATTTCCTTTGAAATTTGATTTTGTATTGAATGACAACCTCATCTAAAACATGAAACTGTTAGGTAATTAATTTAAGTACTGTATTTTCAAGACGCTTTGTCAAGTGTAGGGCGGATTCATTTTCTTTGCGAAATCCTGATGCATCAAATTTCCATAGATGAGTGACAAGCCCGTATTCAAGACATTTTCTTGCTCTAATACCAAACTGAATGACTACCTCATCTAATAGTTTAATCTGTTAGGGACGAAATGGATTTATTAATTTATTTTATATCTTCAACATTTCACTTCTAGCTAAAAGTTTATACCGACATAATTTTCTTTTGTTACAACAGTCAGAGGAATGATGTACTGCAGAAAAGCCCTAAAATTGCAAGCTTTTCTCGACATGGCTGAGGATGATGGTTTGTTTCATTAATCATTATTTCGAACTTGTCCAGTTGTGTTATTGTACTACAAATACATCAAGAGCCAATCTGAGACTTATTCACTGTGTCTGTTCTGCTTACCAGATATTCTTCAAGGTTATGACTCCATTGATAGAGCAAATGGTACATTATCAGCTCAACTTGACGCCATAGCAGATATGAAATTCACACATATTGTTTCTTGTCAAATGTATGGATTGCAAAAAAGTGCTGGAGACCCACAGGCTCAAGACATACTTGATTTAATGAAAAGGTACTTTTCTCTAGTCAAGAGATATATAATAAAAATTCTCAGTTCATAAGATCTTCAGAGTATGATTTCATCTAAACATCAACTGCTTACAGATATCCATCTTTACGTGTTGCTTATGTCGAGGAGAAGCCCATGGAAGATAGGAGTCAAAAGGTTTATTCATCAATATTAGTCAAAGCAATCAACGGTTTAGATGAGGTAATAATATAATGAGATATTTTGCATTGCTCACAAATTCATTAGAACAATTAGGATGGAAGAAAGTACTATCATGCTATAGAGAATAAATTTCATGGAAAGAGCTTATTTTGGAGGAATAATCATTGGACCAGATTTAAAAGTAAGGTTTTAGGGGTTAAACAGACACGAATAGGATTATATTAGTTAGACTTCTAATAGGAGGACAGTACGTTAGTGTTATTAGTGCACATGCTGCAGAAATAGGATTATATAAGGCAACAAAACATCAGTTCTGGGATGACGTGAGGAAAGATAACTTAGGTTATGAAAGAGTTCTTAAAAGTTTTAGCTTTAGGTTAAAAATGAAGAAGGCTATTTTGGACTTCGGTTTGGCTTATGATTTGGTGTTAGCTAATACGTGCTTCAAAAAGAGGGACTCTTGCGATACAACTTCTAAAAATTGGCAACACTTCAGTCAAATAGATTTCATCCTAGTAACCTTACTAGCTAGGCAGATAGGTTTTCGTGTAAGGATTGTAAGGTAATTTTTGGTGATAACTACACATTATAGGTTGGTGGAAATGCTGGTGTCTTTGTAAATGGGAAGCCAAGAGTGTGATTTGAGAGTCCTGTGCACAAGCATGAGAAGTTGTGTTGTTATCTTGGAATAAAGGATGGGGAGAAAGCTGTTTACAAGATATCTAGAAAACAGGAGAAGGAAAGTAGACATCTAAACCAAATCAAGTGTCAGACAACTTACAAATGGAAGAATTATTTCAATAAATTATATAACAAAAGCAATAGTATGAAAATTGGGGGTCTTTCAAAACTCGACTATAGATTGGAGTGTTAACTATACTAGAAGAGTTCGAGTTTCAGAAATGAGGGACACCATAAAGATAATGAAGATGAGAAAAGCATTTGGTCCAAATAGAATACCTATGGAAGTGTTTGGGCGAGGTATATTTGTTGTATGTTTATTTGGTATTTCAATTTTTCCTTGTTAAATACTCAACTTTTGCAGGAGATATATCGCATAAAGCTCCCAGGACCTCCAAATATTGGAGAAGGAAAACCAGAGAATCAAAATCATGCAATAATTTTCACACGCGGTGAAGCTCTCCAAGCAATTGATATGAACCAAGTATGCATAACATTAAGTGTCAGATGGTTAATGTACTATGAACTTTGTCATAATCACAGTGCTATGACAGGATAATTATCTCGAGGAAGCTCTTAAGATGAGAAATCTCTTACAAGAATTTCTACGGGTTCAAGGAAGGAGGCCTCCTACAATAATTGGCATGAGAGAGCACGTATTCACAGGAAGGTTAGAATCTAGGCCTCTTTATATCATAGTTGCCTCATCATATGCATGGATACAAATGGAAAGGAATATCCTAAGGATTTTCCAAACAAAAAACAAATTGCTTATGCTTGTGGTTGTGGTTGTGGTTGAAATTGATAGGTATTCTTCTCTCAGATTAACGCAAATCTTTGAAGAAATTTGCAACATTACCGACTCCCAGTTAAAGTCTTTGAGATGCTTTTGTTGAGGGATTCCTTATCTCTTGGCTTCCTTTTCCAAGAGGATCCCAAACCAGACATAGTCAGATATGAGCAGCCATAGATTTTATTAATGTAGAATAGAGAAGAAAACAGAAGATAAAATAATCCCTGTGATGGAGTGCCCGAACAATGTAAAACTTTCCTATTAAGGCTCATAGAAAACTGGAGTGTGTAAATATCATTTAAAACTTATAAAAATATGAACTGGAAAAATGTAGTTGAAAACATACAAATTACTAACTACGTGACAGGAACATTGTCGAAAAAAGAAAATAACAGATGAAAAACTCAATGTGCTGATTCAAAAGCAATTGTCACACTATTTTCTCATTGGTACATTTTAACTAGGTGTAAATTCTGATTAATTTACTGGATACTTGTATGAATTGTTATTCTATCAATCAGATCTTTTTATATAAGGGTTTGTTTGATTGGAGAAAGGTAGAAAAGAAAACAATTTTCATGTAAGTTAGAAAATAAAACCTCATCCCCTAGAGATGGCAAACGGGCGGCCCGGTCTGTGAAAAGATGGACCCAGTCCCGGACCAGGCCGTGAAATAAATCACGGGCCGACCCGTGGACCACGGACTTAGACCATGGTCCGTGGTCCAAATGGGACCAAATTGGTCCCTAATTATAAGTTGGGGACCAAAAATTGCAATTAATAATTATATTTCCATATTTTTTTTGTTGAACTTTACAAAAAAAAAAAAAATTTGATTTTCACGTGGGTCCGCGGACCGGCTTGTGGCTCGGCCCATATGGGCCGCGGACCACGGGCCGGTCCAAGCCCTTGTTTTTTATACGGGCCGAGCCTAAAGGGCCGAGCCGGACCCTATATGGCACAGGCCGAGCCTCGGCCCATTGCCATCTCTATCTTCCCCCCTAAAAAAATATTTTCCATGGAATTGGCCAAAAAAAAGTTTAAAGTGGTTATACCATAGAATTCATTTTCCTTTTCCATCTTGTATCAAACAACCAAAGTAGGAAAATATTTTCCTCGGATGTGACATTTTCCATGGAAAATGGTGCAATCAAACGGACCCAAATTCTGATTCTTGTTCTTTCCTGGAACCGAAGTATATGTGCTTGGTACTGTTCAATGTTTAACATCATCAACATATATTTAATCAAGATGTTGAAAATGCTATCTAGGAAGTAAATTCAGCTATAAAATCTTATTTTTCATTTCTCTAATACTTATTGTGCAGGGGTGTTGATAACTTCTGTCATTGATTCTTGAGATTAAAGTTTATAACATTTGGCAGATTTCTTCACTATAGCTAGGTTATGAAGCAGAAAAATCATATAAATAGAATGTGCAATGAATGAAAAGGGAAATAGCATCACGTACATGGAATATAGTGAAAAATGTTGTTTTTAACTATAGCTTGTATTCTACTGCAGTGTTTCTTCTTTAGCATGGTTTATGTCTTATCAGGAGACCAGCTTTGTCACCATTGGTCAAAGACTTCTGGCAAATCCTCTCAGGTAATGAGTGCATTAATTCTGCACTTCAATAACAAAAATCCTAGAAAAGAATTAAAACATAAAAGAATTGAGGCACACAATTCTTTTTATTTGTCACAGTTCGAATCAAAAGTTCCTTTATCTCCAACATAACAGTCTCTTTTCTACCACTAACATTGTTTAAGTTAAATGCGGATATGACGGTTCGAGTTTTATTCATTGCTTCTTCAAAGTACCTGATGGAATTATCTATATAATTCAACTGATATTAAAAGATATAACTATGATTAGCTGTTCTGACCATAATGTAGGGTTAGATTCCATTATGGGCATCCAGATCTATTTGACAGAATATTTCACTTAACAAGAGGTGGCATTAGCAAGGCATCAAAGACAATTAACTTGAGTGAGGATGTATTTGCCGGTACAGATTGATAAATTCAAGCTGTTGTTTTTTTTATCTTTGTAATACTAACTTATAGTTACAAGATAAATTGATGTGATTAGGATTCAATACTACATTACGACGGGGATATGTTACATATCACGAGTATATGCAAGTTGGCAAAGGACGTGATGTTGGACTCAACCAGATATCAAAGTTTGAAGCCAAAGTAGCAAATGGCAACAGTGAGCAAACTCTCAGCCGTGATATATACCGCCTTGGACGTCGGTTTGACTTCTTTCGGATGCTTTCTTGTTATTTCACTACCGTTGGCTTTTATTTTAACAGCTTGGTAATTTCCTTTTTCTTTATGAATTATGGAATTCTATAGTTTTACACCTGAGTATCAAAAGTGCTATCTATTTGACTATATTTACTCCAACACTTCAAAGTTGGAAGTCATGCATCTTGAAATCCTGTCGACCCGAAATTTTACACAATAATACACGTATCTGTTGTAAAATCCCGAATGTGGTTGTGGGGAGTTGGAAGCGCCTATTCTTAAGTCGCAGTTGGGGCTTTAAGTTGTAGCTATGGTCAAAGGAAAAAGCACATATAACCTACACCAAAGGAAGAAAACATCCAGTTGCAAGAAAGAGCTTTCTGGAGCTCTAATCTGATGAGTGATAAGTAATCCTAAGATCAGGATAAAGGGTGCTCCGGGGGAGAGCATGACACAGATATAGATACTTGCCACCCTTTCCAAGTGTGATTTCTCTGTGATGTATAAGTAATAATAGCATCCCTCTTCAATATCAATACATTTTTGCATTTCTTTTTATCTATCTAAGACTTTAGGCAATATGAAGAGCCAGGAACTGAGAACTTTTTAGGTCAAACCTTATTAGATTATTCAATCTAATAGAATGATTTGCCATATCTAAACTAATGATAATCCAAGCCATTTCAGCCAGACCTTTGAAGTGTTTATGTATGACAACTATTAGTTTCTTTCTTATACCAGACAATTAAATGATCATTACCTAAGGTCATCACCTTAAGGTCATTACTTAAAATTCTTCTGTTCTTTGATATGTTTGACGTTCTTCTGGTTAATTTTTTGAGATTATTTGTGTTTTCAATTTGCAGATTTCAGTTATTGGAGTATATGTTTTCCTCTATGGACAGCTTTACCTCGTACTTAGTGGTCTACAAAGAGCACTCCTCCTTGAGGCCAGAGTGAAAAATATTGAATCTTTGGAAACAGCCTTGGCTTCTCAGTCATTTATCCAGCTTGGGCTCTTAACGGGTTTACCAATGGTTGTAGAGATTGGATTGGAGAGAGGATTTCTTACTGCCCTCAAAGATTTTGTTCTCATGCAACTTCAGCTTGCTTCCGTTTTTTTTACTTTTTCTTATGGAACAAAATCTCATTATTACGGTCGAACAATTCTTCATGGGGGTGCCAAGTATAGACCCACTGGGCGTAAGGTGGTGGTCTTTCATGCAAATTTTACTGAAAACTACAGATTATATTCACGAAGTCATTTTGTGAAAGGATTTGAGCTACTACTTCTACTAATTGTTTATGATTTGTTTAGACGGTCCTACCAGAGTAGCACGGCATATGTGTTGATAACATACGCTATCTGGTTCATGTCGTTTACTTGGTTGTTTGCACCATTTTTTTTTAATCCTTCGGGATTCAACTGGGGCAAGATAGTTGATGACTGGAAAGATTGGAACAAGTGGATCGAGCAGCAGGGTGGAATAGGAATCCAACAAGATAAAAGTTGGCAGTCTTGGTGGAACGATGAGCAATCCCATCTCCTTCACTCTGGGCTGACTTCTCGGTTAATGGAATTACTTCTTTCACTAAGATTTTTCCTTTACCAGTATGGTTTGGTCTATCATCTAGATATATCTGGTCAGAACAAAAACTTTATCGTTTATGTGCTCTCCTGGGTTGTCATCGTTGTGATTTTCCTCCTAGTCAAGGTAAACTTCATCGTGATACAATTTTCCAGCTCTATCTATACACATGGGATTATAATTTAGTGAAAGAGTTCTTCAAACTTAAGACTCATTCTTTAGGAAATCTGCCAATAGGTTATACTTTTACTGGAAATTTGAGTGGCAGCTTAATTGAATGGTTTGCTAGCGGCATATCTATTTAATTAACTCATCTCTATGTGAAAAATGGTTGACGACATATCAGTGGATAGTCTCCACAGCACTGCTCCAGTCATATTTGAACGAACTTGCTCTCTTGTTTTTCTCTCTCTGTGTAGCCATGTATACTTGTAGTATAACTTGTACTTCTTAATTTAACATCATTAAGTTTCTCTTCTTTCAGTCACGAACTTCAAATTTGTACAAATTTGTTATGTAGGTTGTGAATTTGGGGAGGCAATATCTCAGCACTAATTATCACCTTGCGTTTAGGCTATTTAAAGCCTTTCTTTTCCTGGGAGTTGTGGCAACAATAGTAGCTCTGTCAATCATATGCGATCTCTCTGTCATGGATCTGGTTGTTTGTTGTCTGGCTTTTCTGCCTACTGGTTGGGGCTTAATATTGGTAAGTTCAGAAAAAATCCATATCTCTGTAAAATGTGTCTCGATAGTTTAAGCTGTCTCGTCTTGTATTTTGGACAAGGATGGGAGAGAATGGTCAGCCCATGTCGGTATACTATTGGGAGGACTTCTCACCTGACTCTTATTTTATAGGGCACTATTATTATTATTATTTACATTGATTTATTGATTGCTCGGTCAGGTTGGACAAACTGTGAGGCCTAAGATCGAGGGAACGGGATTGTGGCACTTCACTCGGGTTTTTGCTCAAGCTTATGATTATGGGATGGGTATAGTTCTTTTTGCACCCATTGCAGTTCTGGCATGGCTCCCTATAATTTCTGCCTTCCAGACACGTTTCCTATTCAACGAGGCTTTCAGCAGGAGATTGCAAATTCAACCAATTCTTGCTGGAAAGAAGAAGCATTGATGATCATTATCCAGTCCATATTGGTGCACAGAGCATCACTTTGCCTGTATATAATAGGAAAAGTAAATTATTGTATAGTCATGATCAATATCACATACCACAGTATACAGTGTGCATTTTTTTGATATTGAAAAAGATACATAGGATCAGTGTATGTCCTGAATCTTGTTGATTTTTTGGTTCAAAATCTGTTATAGAATTCTAACTATTCTGATTTGGTTATAATAAAAAATTTGTAATTTTAACGACTGTGATTTACTTTGACAAACAATTGTGATCAGCAAGTGTTTGAAGACGATGCAGATGTAGTTGCACTTCCTAATCCAACTTCAATTCTGCAAAAGAGGACATAGGTAAGCCAGCTCTGCCTTCTTCGAGAAAGGGGGTGGATGATCGTCTAAACTCTAATGCTCAAGTTAATGCTAGAATTTGAGATTGAGAAATTAAATTGACAGAGTTTGAGCTCATTCTTATTGTATACTTGGAGTATAGTAGACGAGGGGTTTTATAGACGAGGATAACTTTCATAAGGTTGGTCTTGTGTATGAACATTCTTTCCCTCCCTTCGAGCGTGGTACTATTGGGGAATGGTACGAAACGCAAAAGGGAGCTAAGATAGCTTTATCTCTTTCTGGATAAGAAAAAAGAAAGTCCATACAGTATTTTTTTGTATCCCGTATGGTGTCATTTTGAGGAGCTCACACTGGTCAACATCTCTACCCATTTGACTACCTTTTCTCACTGGCTTTGAATTCTTATACTTGGTTTTAAATACCTTCAGCAGGAGTGGTTTAGTGCTATATGTCTACAGAGTTTACATCTTCAAAATGGGTTGAGCAACCAACTTCACACTTGTCTAGCTCTACTAGTTGGCTCGTGTAGGGAGTGACCGAATAAAGCTTTCATCTGAGCTGACTTTAAAAATCCCATGTTAGTAACTGTGGCTCGATATTATGTCATAGGGTCTACATAAATATACTTAACAATCTGGTGACAAGAGGCAACTAGCTTGGCATTCCTATTGTATTTTGAACCGTAAAGAAAAGATTAATACTTATCATTAGTTGTTGATAATCATCTAATCACTTTGTTGTAATTTTAGTTGTTTGATTAATTAAGTTTGTTGTATCTTGTTGTAGGTTATCACGACCGTAGAGAGTTTCACTTGGCCCAAAAATCTACTATACGTCAGTCTTCACTTTGTCTAATTTTTTTTTTTTAAATTTCCTCAATTCTCTTTTTCTTCACTATTATTCTCCAAATATTTCCTTCTCAATCTTGTTCCTCCTATCAATCTCCATTTATTTTTCTACAATCGAATTCCACCGATAAGCGATATACTAGTATATACTTGTAAACACTCCATTTCATTTTCAAGAAATAAGGAGATCATACTCTTCTATATGGTATCACAGCCTTCTATATTCTTGCGACTCGCTTTAGATTGAAAACTCATCTTCCTCAATATCTACCTCTCATCTCCATCTCGGCTTTTTCTCTTCATACCAACTGCCACGGCCAGTGACACTGCAAACAACACCACTACCACCTCTTAATCATCACTAGACATTCAACCTCCACTGTCATCCAGATTAATGCAACCACGCAGCTGTCCATTCGCCTCACCACTTCAAACTAAGTCTCATTGGCTACATTGATGGAACTAATCCCCGCTCGCCTAAAACACTCACTGCAGGTGGTGTTACATAGAGATGGCAATGAGTCGAGCCGGACGTGGAACAATGGGTCCGGCTCGGCCCTTTTAACCGGCCGAGTTCGGCCTGTGAATAGACGGGCCGAGGACAATGATCCGGACCAGCCCGTGGTCCGCGATCCACAGGCCGGTCCGTGGATCCACGTGAAATCATACATATATATATTTTAGAAGTTTAAAAAAAATAAGAAATAAGTCAAGAAAAAATTAATAAATTTAAATTCAAACCCTCTTCTTTTTTCCGAACTTGGGACCGACTACTATTAGCGTAGGCAGAGTTAAAATTGTACACAAACAAGTTGTCACGTGTACCATTTTTTGTAAACTTAAATATCAAAATTTACAAGTTAAAATGAATAAAAATGGAATGAATTTATACAAAATAATAAATATACTTACATTTTATTTACGTATTCAGTTTGTCCATCTCTTCGGCCAATATCAGGCTTACTTTATCTTGGATTCGAAGTTCTGCATCTTCCCAATCTTTCAAACACATTAAACTCTCTAATATATCTGGTTTAAGTCTTAACCTTAAATCATTGAGAATCCTACCACATGTACTAAAAGCAGACTCCGATGCTACAGTTGATACCGGAGGTGTTAGTAGATCACGTGCTATAATAGAAACAATTGGGTATTGGCACTCGTTTTGTCTCCACCACCTAAGTATATCAAAATTATTCCTCTCGTCTTCATCTAACAAATTAAGCATGTCGTGACCAAAATATCTAGCTAACTCTAACGGTATGTCTCTAATATTAGTTTCAACATTTGTGGCACGGGAAAGAGAAGAAGAAGAAGAAGAACTAGGATTTTGAGTTCCCTTATAAATAAGGAAACTCTAATAATTATTAGGATTAGGATTAGGATTATTTGAAGAAGAAGAAGAAGAGTTTGGCGTAGGAGGTCTTCTAACGTTCCTACCGGTTTTTTCTGCATAAAATTCGTACATTTCACATAATATTTTTTCTAAATTACCGTAAGTTAATAGATTACCGTAACTCAAATTATTAGAAATTTTGGAAATAGTATGTTTAGTACCTTGTAAATTTACTCTAGGGTCCATAATAGACGCTAACGGAAACAACATAGGTAGGTCTTCCCAATATTTTCTAAACTTCATTTCCATTGTTTCAACATTATTAGAAAAAATTGCAAACGCCTTATATCTATTGAAATTATTTGCAATAAAATAAAAATGATTTAAAACTAATGGACTAGTAGGGTAGTATACACCACCACATGCATTTGTGGCGTCGAAAAATACTTTTAAAAATTTTCGAACATGAAATGCAATTTGCCAATCATGTGGTTGCAAATCGTATTGTGGACCGTGTGAATGTTGGCCATTATAATAAGCAATTACACAATGTTCATAACTTTCACATGATTCAATCATTAAATAAGTAGAGTTCCACCTATTACATATGTCTATACATATAGTTTTAGTTGGAAGAGAATTTTTTACGCATAATTCATCAAACACTTGTTTTCTAGAAGGTGAAGTAGTAATATAGTTTAAGGCATACCTAATTTTTTCTAATTGTAGGCCTATATACTTTAAGCCATCTTAGACAATTAAATTAAAAATATGGCATACACATCTAACATGAAACAAAATTCCACCGAAATCCGGTTGTAATTCCTCAATTAATTTTTCAATTACAATATTATTATGCGCAGCATTGTCAAACGTGATACTGCGAATTCTAGATTCGCAATTAAATTCTTTAATAATTGCCATTAAATAATTAAAAATTTGAAGGCCATTATGAGGGTAGTCAATTATTTTAAAAACAATTATTCTTTTATGTATAATCCATAGTTTATCAATATAATGTAAAGTAGCCGCAATATATCTTTTATGATTTAGACCGGACCATAAGTTCAAAGTGAATGATACAACACCAGCATATTTACTTAAATCATTTTTTATATTTTGTTTTCTTTTATTATATGCAACAATAGTATCAGAACGAAGAGTGTTTCTAGTAAAGGGTAAATACCTTGGTTGAAGATACATTTGTACGAACCGTGTGAAATGAGGGCTTTCCACTATGCTAAACGAGAACTCACCACTGGCCACCAACTGACACATGCCTTCCCGGTGCAAAGACTCTTGTGAATAAACCCAATTGTTAATATTGGGAGAAGAACTAGAAGATCCATCTGGAGATCCGAAATGTAGTTGTGATTGGTTGATATCAACTCCTCCGTACTTTTGCATACACTTCAAAAAATGTCGGTTAAGATGGCTCGTTCCACCACCCTTTTGCCAT
The DNA here is from genome assembly GCA_030279155.1 of Forsythia viridissima. NCBI lineage: Eukaryota > Viridiplantae > Streptophyta > Magnoliopsida > Lamiales > Oleaceae > Forsythia > Forsythia viridissima. The sequence continues at coordinate 47,846,348 of CM059039.1, forward strand.
GCAAACTGTTGTTTACAATATTTACAAACTGCCTTGAAAATTGGTTGTCCATCTACATATGCACTGGTTTGCACTCTATTGAAATGATCTCAATACCGAGCCTTTTGTTTTGCGACTTTTCGTTTAGTAGTCGGTTTATTAGTGTTGGTCGTTTCTAATTCTTCGTCAATATCATCTAAATTGAAAATTGGACCAGTGTTCACAACTCCAAAATCATCACCAAATTCTAGAATTGAAACATTATTTAAACCACTAAAATCATCTTGATTTTGGTTTTCGACATACTCGACATTTTCTTGAAAATTGTATTGATCCATGAATAATTGTAGATAATAGAAATATAGAAGTAGAAAAAATAAATGTGGAAATTGGAATATAGGGATGTAGAAGATAAGAAGAATAAGATTATAATTTATAAATCTAGAAATTCAACAATAAATTGCACAATATAATTTTTTCGGAAAATGGAAGTATGAAATATGAATGTAAGATTGTAAGTTGAAACTTGAGAGATTTGTGAAGAGAATAGAATTAATTTATGGGGTATATATAGGAAAAAAAATAGCCATTTGGAAAAAAAAAATTATTGGGGACCAAATTGCAAACAGTCAGAAATATGATCGTTGCACTGCAACGGTCATATTTCTGACCGTTGCATATTGCAACAATTGTTCCCTACTGGACCACGGACCATGGGCCAATCCACTGGCCGGCCCGTGGAATTTTTCACAGCCCGGTCCGGGACCAGGCTAGTCATTCGACGGGCCCGGGCCGAGGGTGGCCCGGTCTGTTTGCTATCTCTAGTGTTACATCTCCTAAGTCTTAATCCTGCCTATTCCTTCTACATGCGTCAAGATGAATTGATCCTTCACGCAATGTTCGCTTTTCTCACTAAACCTTGATCTTTCTCATCTCTTCGACCACAACCAGTCATGCTACATCGACCCAGCTTGATAGTAGTTTTTGTCAAACGCTCATAGTCTCACTTAATTATTTCATTTCAAAGACAAACTATCTTAGCTGACACAAGGAAATCAATTAGTAGCTGATTTCGTTTTCAAAATTAAAACCCTTGCTGATGAACTCACCACTCTTGGTGCCCCTTATAGCGATGCCGACCTTCCTATCTACTCGACTTGTTCTAGTCTACAAAGAGGTTGTTGCTGCCTTCCAAACTCGTGATATTCTTGTCCCACTTGAGGAGTTAAATAATAATTTGATACACCATGAAACATACTTGCATGATGCTGACCATGTTGCTCTCAATCCCTATCCCTCCATGAACAACATAGTACAACAACTCTCATTGGAGAAGCTAAAAGCAAAGTATCTTTTGCTGCTTCAGAAAATCTGCTACTAGATGTTAAAGATTCTTTTATAATCATTTTTTTAAAAAAAAAAATTAGCAAACACTTAAAACAACTTCTGATTGTTTGACAATCAGAAGTTGGGCTCTAAAATCAGTCTTAAATGAACCCTTAAATTCAAGAAGCTCTACTCTACAACCACGACTCGTCTGCTTCTTGATTCACTTGAACCAATTTGTGCTTCGCAGGCTATTAAAATTCCTCAATGGCATAATGCTATGTCTGGTGAGCTTAACGCTCTTCTTCGTAATGGTATATGGTGAGTTTTTTTTTTTTTTTCTCAAAAGTGCCAAAATAAAAGGATGGTGCTTTAGGCCAAAGAATATTTCCTTTCTGACATTTACCTGCGTCCTTTATATCGCAAATATATTTTTGGAATTTTGGAATAGAATGCAAAATTATCATATTTTGCCCTACGAAAATTGGAGCAAATTTAGATCAAAATTCAACATAAGTTGGGCTATAAGTTGACGTTATGTTATTTCTTTTATGTACGTATTGAGGTTTTTTTTTTTTAGAGAAAAATTGTAAACCCAGTATTTTTTTTTTCTTTTTGTGGATTGTACAAAGAGTAGAAATTGGTGGATGTGGTAGAGCTTAAGATATTATTTTTCTTACAATACTTGAAAATTTTGGGTAAGTGAAATTCTATATGATTGTAATGATTTTTCATATTGTGAAAATCTTTGATTGTCCATAAATTTTTCTCTATCTTTTGTCTCGTTATTTTTCCTCTCAACAAAGATCTTGCGAAGAATAGATGAATTGGTTTGAATTCCCAACAGTGGTATCAGAGCTTCAAGTCGTTTGGAGTGGTGGCGCACAAAGAATATATGTCTGTCAAATGTGATGTGGATAAATTTGACGGAAGAATCAATTTTGGCTTGTGTCAAGTACAAGTTAAGAATGTTTTGATTCAATCTGGACTCCACAAGACTTTGAAAGGAAAACTAATCTTCATTTCCGACGAAGATGCTAAAAATTTCTGTATGAGCGATGAGGATTGGAAAGATTTGAATTTGAAAGGTACAAGTACGATATGTGCCTGTCTAGCAAAAAATATTCTTCCAAATATTCATATGCAAAGAAACTTTGGAGAAACTTGAACACTTGTATCAAACAAAGAGAATTTCAAATTGATTGTACTTGAAAAAACAGTTTTATTCTTTACGAATGAATACATGTACGAAAATCTCATACCACTTGAGTGTTTTCAATGAGATTGTTTCTGAACTGGAGTAAAAATTGATGATGAAGATAAAGCATTAAGACTCATCTGGTCTTTTTCATCATCTTATCAATACATCAAACCAATTTTGATGTATGGAAAAAAACTGTGAGTTTTGCAGAAGTTAAAGTAAATTAATTTCTGAAGAAAGAAAGTTACGTGGTGGAAGTAATATTTTATTTGAACATGTTCCATTCAGTCAATGCGATGCAAATGAAGAAATCAATTGTGAAGAGTGTGGGGGCAAATCATATCACATCAGAATACCCTATTCTATTACAGCAACCCGAATATATTCAAGGTGGTCAATACTAGCAAAATAATCAATTTTCCAATACATTTAATTCAGGTTGGCGTAATCATTCAAATTTTTCTTGAGGGATAATCAGAATAACAACAGATCACAGAGTTCTCAGTTTCAGCAGCCAAAGAGAGTTTCACTAGAAAATATATTTGATAAGTTTGTAGAAAAAACTGAGCAGTACATGGAAGCAACTTGTTATTTGTTGCTGAAAAATAGAAGAAGAATAACTCTATGAAGAAAAGTATCTTGTTGGAACTACATGGTCATGTGAGGAAAACTGTCCAAAAGGTGGAGCAGACTCGACTAACTGCTCGAAGTTAGATATGGACAATGTGTCTCTCTTTATGGGAGATGATGATGTCGCTTGAATAAATATTTACGTCATCGGGCATGCTCTGGTTGCCATGATAAAAAATGTGTTACTACTAGTGGGTCCACATGTTTGCACACGGGCATTAATGTCATAGTGGGTCCACATGTTTGCACACGGGCATTAATTTGACATTAATGCAAGGTGTGTGGTGGAATTGATATTGATGGCTGATGAACTTCTAAGTAATTCAAGCAAGAGAGTTGCACTATAATTTTTCAACAATTATATTCGACATGAGTCGATAAAATTCTTAGAATTCGTTAATTCTAAGTGATTATACTCATATGGTAGAGTATAATAATTCTCTATTTTGAGAATTCAGACTCTCAAAGTTTATCATTTTTTTTTATGTATTGTGGTCAAGACTTGTAGAAAAATGACAAAGTTTTAGTTCATTTTCCATTAAGGTGAAGATTGTTAAGTTTTTTCCGCAAAAGTGCCAAAAATAAAAAGACTCCAATTAAAATAAAGAAATAAATAAGTTGGTGCTGTATGACAGAATATTTCCTTTCTTGCAATTGTCAATTGTCTGCCACCTTTGGGTGGAAGAAATATATGGCAAATATATTTTTGAGATTTTGGAATAGACAAAATTATCATATTTTAAAATTGGAGCAAATGTAGGTTAAAATACAACATAAGTTGGGCTATAAAGTGATGTTATTATTTTTTTATTTTTAATGTAGGTGACTTAATGATTTTTTTAAAGGAAAATTATAAGTGTATCATCTTTTTTTATCTTTGTGCATTGTATAAAGAGTGAAAATTGGTAGGTGAGATAAAGTTTAAGATATTATTTTTCTTACGATACTTGAAAAATTTAAGTCAATGAAATTCTTTATGATTGTAACGATTTTTTATATAGAAGAAAGTTTTGACAATCTATAAATTTTTCTCTATCTTTTTATATTTTTTGTCTCGTTATTTTTCTTCTAAACATGGATATTGTTGACAATAAAAAAATTTGTCTCCATTCCCAACACATGAAAATTAATGCTTGCTGACTCCACAAAAAAATATAGTTGGATGCAGATGAGTCTTTTTTATCAAACATAATCCTAACCCTATTTTTCGATATAAAGCAAACCTTGTGGCTAAGGGTGTTTTATGTCCTGGTGTCGACTTCAATGATATACTTAGCATTCCCCTTGTATTTGAACGGTATAGAATAAATTAACATTAGTTGTTCGATTAGCATCTTATCGCTTTGTTTTATCTCTTATCATAAATTATTAGATTAATATCTTATTATTTTGTATCTTGTTATTTTGTCGTAGACTATATATAATTGTAAGAAATGCATAATATCATTTTCTTTTATATATTTAGTTCAAATTCATCTCTATAGTTTTACGTGTCCAAAATTTAAAGTTAAAGAACCTCATCTAAGGAAATATGTAACAAATAATTGAATAGAATCAATTGCTCATTTAAACCGTACAACTTTGAAACAAATCTTTTTTCCCCCCTAAAATTATTCGTGATCTCATTTATTGTCCTAAAAACGAGGAAAGATTACAATCCTACCTCGAACAAGACCTATAAAAGAGGGCAGATTCTGGGACGGACAGAGAGAGAGAGAGGGACAAAAGTGGAAAATCAGCGGACTGTGTCTTGTAACCAACGAATCCACCAATGACATCGTACCAGATAATCATCATCGTTACCAAAGCAATTTCGTTGGTAATAAATTATATTCTTGTTAGATTATATTCTTGTAGATTTCAAATCCTGCACCCATAAATGAATAATAATTTTCACTTAAAATAATACCAACGAGTTGAAACATTGATATTGATATGATCGCCACACACTATTAAATTCAAATTCATCTACAAAACTAAGAAATGCTTCTGAAATTCCGATTCTCGCATTTCTCTACTGCTTTTTCGCCCAAAGTTCATACAATTTCTGCTCCTGTAATTAAAATTACCAAGTTCAGATCGCAAATGGGGTCATCATCTTATACGACGTCGTCTGGTTCTTCATCAAAATTGCTTTTCCGTCAGCTCTTTGAGAAGGAATCTTCTACGTACACTTACCTTCTAGCCGATGCTTCTCATCCTGATAAACCAGCCCTGGTTAGTTCTTTATTTGAATATATATTTTTCAACATGTAGTTGCGTGATTTAATTGTTCAAATACTTTTTACAGGAATTGGATAGTTTGTACTCTTAATGGGTATGGGTAAATGGGGATTTGTGCAATTGGGCTTAAATTAGTGAAAATTTGTTTGTACTCTGATTGAAAAGTTCTGTTCTTTTTGCCACAATACATTCAAGGGATTTATAAACTAGTACACCACTTACCTGGTGGAATCCGGCCGTAGAAGCGTGCTCGCGTTGAAGAATAATAAAGAAGTAACAAGGTTGAGGAAAGATTTGATGAATGGTGAAGAAAAATGAAGAAGAGAGGTTTGAGGAAATGGAGATTTTTTTTTTCAAAATTGAAGACAAACGTATATGTCTTTTTGTCATCATGAGTGGAGATGAAACTCCTACCGTCGTGATTAGAATTTTTTTTTTTGTTGGGTGAAATGCAAGTGCTTTGATTGAAGTTGTTATCCTCCTCTTTTAAGCTTGCTGTAATTAGCTCGTCTAATTCAATGCCTGGACCACTTGGACAGTGGAAGATGAAGCAAAATTATTAGGTTGTAGATTCAAACTCAATGCAATTTTCTTCTTTTTGGTTCTATTGATTTCTCATAGTTATCACATTAGAATCCAGTTTAAATATATAGTAGTCAAAGTTCAGGTAGGTAAATAAAAAGCAAAAAAAAAAAGCATTTATAGAAGAAGAGGAGTTGTGTGCAGAAAAATCTGGGAGACTTCTAGTAATGAACTTTGAGAACAAGAAAAAACCCCTAGATAGTGGAACTATCAAATGCAAATGGATGCCATTTTTTGGTTACAGTTATTTTATTCAAACTAATTATTATTTTATTTCTTGCATAGTACTTGTTGATAACAAGTCGACAATGAATAGTTAACCCGGTTTGCTACACCATTCAGTCATTTGCTTAATATTTTCTTATAGCTTTTGACCTGAGAGTATCCTGATGCACAGTTTATTCTGCATACAGTTGGTTGATCCGGTTGATAAGACAGTGGATAGGGATCTTTCTCTTGTGAAAGAATTGGGTTTGAAGCTTCTATATGCAATAAATACTCATGTGCATGCTGATCATGTCACTGGCACTGGTTTGATTAAGGTATGTCTTAACATCATATGGTCTTTGAACAAAGTGAATCAGTGAATTCGTTTTTTTCTTTACTTTTGGAGGTTGAGAGTTTTGAGTATTTTTTTTTTTTTTTGCTTAATACTTTTACTTTGTCCGCCAGCATTCTAACTCTTTCTTGTTTTACATGGCTGTGTCCTGCAGAGTAAGGCACCCGGAGTAAGATCTATTATTTCCAAAGCGAGTAATGCAAAAGCTGATCTTTTTGTTGAGCCTGGTGATAAAATAAGTTTTGGTGATCTATTCCTGGAGGTATACAAGCTTCTGAATGTATATGTGAACATTCACGCATAGGTTCTTTTTGTAGTCCAAACAAATGAACCAGAGAATATGTATTTCAGAAACTGATACTACGTCTGGGTTGTAAGGATAAGGCCTTAAACTAACAATAATGTTACTTTGAAGATCAAATGTATCTCAATACCAATTAAAATCAGTAGATGATTGTCAACTTTTTTGGTTAAATATGTAGAACCTTCTTGTCAGCATTCTACGAGTGTCCTGACATGTGGCCAACATGCATTTGTTGGCTCATTCCACGTCACTCCGCCTCACCTCACTATAGTGGAGGGACATCGAAGCCTTGCCACGAAGTCAAGGGAATTATCCTCTAACCTTCTTGTTTGCCGAAGCCCTAGCAAAAAATCAACTGAAAATTGCAAGAATGGTACTGACTTGGGGTAACGATCTAGCTATTTATAATGAGACATAAACAGTGTTATTTAATATATGACTCCGCATAGACTTGTGCATGTTGTCATTCATTTAGGGATTCCCGATCTTGTGGTTTCGTCAGTGGCCTGATGATATAATCTTTGTCTTCAACTATTGCCTACTTGGCTGACTTTAACCATTACAGGTTCGTGCTACCCCTGGTCACACCCTAGGTTGTGTCACCTATGTCACTGGAGATGGACATAATCAGCCTCAACCAAGAATGGCTTTCACTGGTGATGCTTTGTTGATACGTGGATGTGGCAGAACAGATTTTCAGGTATAATTCCTTAAAGAGAGGCGTTATGTTACAAATGTCCTTTTCCTGTTACTTTTTAAACCTTAAACTCAAGTCATTTGGCATCTAACCTCCTTTCTTTCCGTTCTCTCTCGATCCTAAGCAATTTTCTTTCATGCAAAGTGTTAAATCAAAGTTGAGGGGAGAGGAAGGGGAGGGGGGGTGGGGTGGGGGGCACAACCACCCTGGCCAGCTCAGGAATTAGGAGACCAATTTTCAGACTACCACAAATGAGACTATTCTGTATACATTGACAATTCTTGCTTAACTGCTTTAAAAAATTCAGCTTGTAGTAGTACAATAATTTATTTTCTGAGGCATAACGGCATGAGCATAAATGTAGCAACTTGTTCCTGGCTATAACATGTCACTTGGGTATTAGAAACATACAAGGTTAAGCGACCAGGAAGAAAAGGAAAATAGTAAATACTATGCTTTTAATTCATATTTTATTTAAACCTTGAGGCATCTAACTCGATTGATGCAGCTGTTGGCAAAATGTTTCAAAAGTAGAAGGTTAAAAGGGACATTTGCAAATCAATCACAAGTTAGTGTCAATCGTTTCAGCTTTACCTTTCTCTGCATTTCTGTTCAAGCCAAATGAATTGGTGTATAGGAACTTCATTCATTTAAAAGTTTTAAGTGGTAATAAATACTGTAATCACGTCTGGAAGTCTTCTTGCCTTGACTTAATCTGAGTCTTGCATTTTATGCTTCACAGAGTAGTTTTTAATTAGCTATATTCAACTCTGAATTTTATTACAGGGTGGAAGTTCTGAGCAGCTATACAAGTCAGTTCATTCGCAGGCAAGGACCCTAATTATATGTCTTCTATAAATTGTATGCAATTAACCATTGAATTACAGAACTACCCAATTGTTTCTGCCCCGTAGATAACCCTCTCAAATCATTTGCCCAAAACAGATCTTTACTTTACCTAAAGACACATTGTTGTATCCTGCTCATGACTACAAGGGGTTTTCTGTAAGTACTCTATATTTTGTTGTTTCGTTAATTCATAGTCACCCAAGAAATTAAACCTAGTTGCTCATGCACATCCGTTGTTTTCAGGTTAGTACCGTGGGAGAGGAAATGCTGCATAATCCCCGTCTGACAAAAGATGAGGTCATACCTACTAGAGGAAATTAGTTCTGATAAATAATATCTCCATTTTTCTCCAGAAAGCAACTTTAGATTCCTAAATCTTTGTATTTAATTATTTTTCTCATGAAATATTGCCTTTTGCAGGAAACGTTTAAAAATATCATGGCAAGTAAGTACCGTGACAATTAAATTACTAAAGGCTGAAGTAGTTTACTATGTAAATTCCATCAGTTCTTACGCCATTGCTGATCTTCTCAACAGATTTGAACTTGTCGTACCCAAAGATGATCGATGTAGCTGTCCCTGCTAACATGGTTTGTGGCTTGCAAGATGTCGAATCCAAAGCCAGCTAATGTTTCCGTTAGGCCTGAAAAGCAGTTTGTGATCATTGTTCTCTGAAAGCAGAAAGTTAAAAATTGCGTGCAAAAAAGTATAAACTGATAAATGTTGCATCTGGTAGTGTAAATGTTGAATAAAATGGCCCTTGCCGAAGGGTATATTCCACAATATTGTATTTGAACAGATTACAAAGGTTATTACCAGAAGAAAAAGATTAATGCAAGGACTCACAGAACCCTGGATTTATGTACTTCTCATGCCATCTTTTAATCTTCAATTTAATCTTTCCTATAGTATCAGATGTTTACTGTCTGGGTGACAAATTTCAGCTTTGTCGTGCTATCGTCACATCTTGGTGAATGTTTTAGGGCTGTACGCCTGTACAAAAAAATCGTCAAACTGCAAATCGAATTGAATTCGTTAGTTTGAAATAGTTGGTTTGGGTACACACACATCCTTCAACATTTCTTTTTCAAACTAAATCGAACCGTTTGAAAGTAGTTTGGTTAAATTTCAATGCTTAAAATTGCTTAAATCGAACTAAACCGTTTCTAATTTTTTATAATTAAAAATAAATTAATTTTACTTATTTATACATTTACAAGTACAAGGTAATCTTATTGGACTGTTCTATTTAAATTTTGCCAAACTATTGAGCCACTAGCTTCTGACCTAAAAGTTAATTATTAGGCCAACTTATCTACTACTTTGTGTCAGTCCCTCATTCCTATTTCATTTTACTGCAAATAGTAATGTAATATAACAATTGATATAAATATTAATATAATATAACATTTATATTTAAAAAAATTTCGTTTAAACTTGTATCGAGAATTTTAAACCAATTTACTTATATTTTAACTTGTTTTAAATATGTTATTATATGTTGATAGATAAACTGTGGTTTAAAACCGTACCGAACCGCAAATAATGGTTTGGTTTGATTTGGTTTACAATTTTTCCAAACCGTTTTAAATGGTTTGGCTTGAAAATAAGACAAAAACTGTTCAAAACGAACAGTGTTCATCTCTACATATTTGTCATTGCGATAAGTTGTTAAAACTTTATTTTTAACCACACATTCTGTAAAATTTACATCTTTTATCTATTTTTTATCCATGCTTTCTGTAATATCTACAATTTATAATTTATAAAAAGTTTGACCAAATATATATTTACCAAGTCACACATTTGGTTTTGTACAAAAATAATATGAGCTTGAAGGGCAGTTGAAGGAGGTTCATTGTAAATTTGTAATCCTTATTTTAGCTATATTGAATTCTTAATTGGTTTTTGGCACTACGATGTCAACTGTTAGACTAATATGAGCTTGAATTATGCATTCGACATGATAAATTTGTTAATTGTTCCGTCCAACGTACTAAATATATAATGCACAATTTATGCGATTACCAAATTGGCCCCTCAGTTCTTCGTTAGGTAAATTTTTTTTTTTAGTTCACAAGACAAAAGATTTGAAGCTGAACATATACACTCTTTTTTCTTATAAAAGAAAGTTACTTATTTACTTATAAGTAAATTTTGTAAGCTTAGCTAAATATGCACTTTGCCATGACACCACACATTCCCTCAAGGGGAGGATAACAAAAGCAGTTCTTTCCTGGTACTTCACAGAAAGGAAAGAAAATATGCCACTGAAGCTTCTCCATGCTCATAAGCACCACTACCACCCCCTACCAATACCAACACTTTGCACTCCTACCTGTAATTCTTTATCAAATTTTTTGACTGTGAAGCAAAATAATGCTGCAACAAAGTTGAGAATGCCAGCAGTGCCGCCGAGATATCATAGGAGGAGATCATTTCCGGCAACTCCCGCCACTCGGCGCCACCGCGCAATTTCAGCCTCGATTTCGCCTCTCGATTTGACGGAGGATAACATTAAGCAGGTGTTAGACGATGCTCGAGTTGAGGCAAGTCCTTCCTCTGCTGCATTTGTGTAGATATCCGCTTGGAAATTATATATTTCTCTTTGTAATAATCTTATAGTACACTTCACTCTGCAGTTGGCACAACTCTTTGATTCTTCAGTTGGCATAACAGGTGATTTCTCAAGGTACAATTGATGATTCAACTTTGCAGTTTAAATTGAAACTCGATATATAATAAAAATTAATGGGTTACAGGAAAAGCAGAACTTGCTGATCTGGATGGACCCTATGTGAAGATCAGACTTGGGGGCAAATTTTGGCATGAACGTTCAACTGTGCTAGCCAGGATTGGCAATTACTTGAAGCAGAGGATCCCTGTAAGTCAGTCTACCCCTTTGGCCTAAACCTTCCACCAGCTAAAAACTTGGTTCGTCCTGAAGTTATATTTCTAGTCAATAAACTTTATAATGTTTACCTCGTTAGTCACTAAAATCGATTTAGTCCACAGAAACTAAAACTATTGTACAAAAAAAAAAAAAATAAATTCATGTATGGCTTCTTTAAATACAACCCATAGTCAATGTACATGACCAAATAACACAAATAGATGTTCGATCGAAATAAATTTATATATTAAAATCACCATCGAGTTGTACAATACGTCCATGGTTAGGCCACATTAGCATACAGTTACTTTGGTCTCACAAAATCGATTTCAGTGACTAAAGGGGTAAACATTATAAAGTTTAGGAATCATTTGCGAGCATGCCTATAAGTTTAAGGACGAACCAGGTTTTTAATCCATTTTATATACTTGCAAATTCTTTACAGACTCTGATTTGCTGGAGATTTGTATAACCTGGATACCTTAATTTTTTCAGGAAATCTTGGAGGTAGATATAGAAGATGAAAAGCAGTTGGATGATAGCCCAGAAAACTTTTGAGTACCAAATGATCCTTGTGAAATTTTTTGACCTCTAAACCAAATTCTTCGAGTTCATTGAGCTTAAGAATACTCCTAACCTTCATTTCCAATAATGTGATTGATTTTTCTTATTTCTTCTTTGCTAATGAATCTGTTCATTATTATTATGTTACTTGTGTATCTGGTGTGTTCTATTTGTGACTAATTCTGGATAATATATGTCTTGTGTAGGATTCATCTGTGCTACGTAAAAATGGTGTGATTTCAGTAGAAAGGGTTAGAAGAGGGTCGCGTAAATCAAAACTAACATGACATGGTGTAATTGATAACGATCTAATTGAACTCGAATGCTATTCATAAATGTAGAGTGATGAAAAATGATTCATATAGTAAACTCTAATAGGAACAAAAGTTTATTGTTATTTGCGTCGTTTTATAGAATCAAAATGGTTACAGTCTGATTAAGTTTCAATGGTTGCTTGGTACTAACCGGTGAACAAGACTTATAAACTAGATTTCTTAAAACTTAATTTGATGCCAAACTCTAGTTGGTCCCAAAAAATAAAAAATCTCTCTATTTATGCAAACCTATAGTGGGTAACAATCAAGAGTATATAAGCAATATCGAAATATGTTGAGAAGTAATCTCTAATCTCAATTATGAGAACAATAATAATCAAAATGAAATTAGAAAACACGCAAAGATCATACACTAATGTGTAGTGGTTCACCCTAAACGTAAACGTGAAAGTCAAGTGTACTTGCCGCTGCATGTTTTTACTATTAAAAAAATGAAAAAGAAGTGTTAAAATACATCTCATCCCTCTTATGACAAACATGACCTCCCAATAAAATCTTTTATATATGGTAAGTATAATAGGGTGACCAATATTAGATCGGTCTAATGGAATAAGTGGACGGTCCACATCGATTAGGCATCTGACTACACTACCCAATATTACTTTTACATAGAACACATTAATGGCTGCAAGAATGCTCGCTCGACTTTTCTGTTATGCATGTAGGAATTTCAATTAGCAAATTATAGGGAGGAGGTTAACCAAGTTGCATAATTGAAACAAATACATACTTAAATGTACAATTTGCCAAAAAATAAATTAAATTAAATGACCGACTTAAAATTTTACTTAGAATTTGGTGACGAAACGGTGTTTTTAACTGGCTAAAATGAGATCATGAACCATGAACCATGAACCAGCAAAGTCTTGTTGAAAATACTAGTGCTAGTAGATAAAAATAATGTTTGATCAGCTTATAAATACTGATAAACACTAACAAAAATGCTGAAGTCAATTGGATACTTAAATTGTGCTTTATTATACCAAGTGTTCATTATTTATAGCAGCTTGTTTTTCTTGCTGATAAATTTATTCGACTTTCAGAAAATTGGGGGGTTAACGAATTTCGGGTTTTCGTGACACAAAAAATCCAATGATCAAATAAAATAAAAACCTTTTTTATGGTTGCTAAATTTTAGAGAGGCGAACGGAAAGAGTATCAGATATTAGTTTTGTACAAGCCAATGATATCTCTTATCCAAAAAAATCTTCCACTTGTGCCATTTTCATTTGAGAACAAGATCCTAACTTTATCTAGTCATGAAGCCCTTCTATGTGAGCCACAATTTCAATACTCTCAACTAGACCCACACAAATCTTGAGTGGCTTCTGCTGGCCCTTATTTGCTGCATGCCTTGTGCTTATTGCAGCAAAGTGTGGCAGTGTGACCCTGTGTTATACGCATTACCAAAATGGCAACTCAAGCATTGCTCTCTTCATCCTCCATCAGCTCGTCCGCAGAGGTCGCTAGACAGATACTTGGAGGAAGGCCAGTCCAATCTTCAAGGAAGGTTTCCTTCGTTGTGAAGGCCGCTTCTACTCCTCCCGTCAAGGTGAGCCTATTGCAGATTAAGCTCTAATCCCTAGCTATTCACGAGAGCGATAATAAAAACTAGAAAAACAAGCAAAGCACATGATACGTCCACTTTGTTGCTGCAGATTTTCAGTATAATAAGAACTACTTGTACGGAGTATGGACCTATACTATATGTATGGAATGCCTAAGTAGGTCGATTCGCAGTCAAGAGTATAGATGTACCATATGATTAGACTCCAAGTAGTGCAACGACCCTACAAGCACGCAGACACGTAAACTCTGCGTGTGTTGACATCAAAATATAAGTTTAATTACTAACTTTAGCCATTGATTATTTTTCAGCAAGGAGCAGACAGGCCACTCTGGTTTGCGTCCAAGCAGAGTCTGACCTATTTGGATGGCAGGTAAACCCATGCGTGCTCTTAGCAAATCTTTTTATGAAGAAGCTGAACATCAAAACATGATTTATTGACAAATAGTGAAGTCCAATAGATGACAATCAATAGAAGTTCATACTCTTAAGATATTCAGTTCTGAGAGTTGAAGTTAATGCAATTCAAAGGGTACCCAAATCTAATTACTTAACAAAATTTGAACTTTTCAGCCTCCCTGGTGACTACGGATTCGATCCATTGGGACTCTCAGATCCTGAAGGTACTGGAGGATTTATTGAGCCCAAATGGCTAGCCTATGGAGAAGTCATCAATGGACGTTATGCAATGTTGGGTGCAGTAGGAGCCATTGCACCTGAAATTTTAGGAAAGGCTGGACTAATTCCAGCAGAAACGGCACTGCCATGGTTCAAGACAGGAGTCTTTCCTCCAGCAGGAACATACAACTACTGGGCTGATTCCTACACCCTATTCGTTTTTGAAATGGCACTTATGGGATTCGCAGAGCACCGGAGATTTCAGGACTGGGCCAACCCTGGGTCCATGGGCAAGCAATACTTTTTGGGCTTAGAGAAAGGACTTGGAGGGTCTGGTGACCCTGCATACCCTGGTGGCCCCTTTTTCAACCCGTTGGGGTTGGGAAAAGATGAGAAATCCCTGAAGGAATTGAAGTTGAAGGAAGTGAAGAATGGAAGATTGGCTATGTTGGCAATCTTGGGTTACTTCATACAAGGTTTGGTGACTGGGGTTGGTCCCTACCAAAACCTGCTGGACCATTTGGCAGATCCTGTGAACAACAATGTCCTAACCAGCCTCAAATTCCACTAAATTGTAGTCATATGTTGTGTCTTTCTCTCAGTTGTAACATCATGTGTGCAGATAATTCAGCATCTCATATGTAATCTACAAACAGGAGATATGTTCAGGACTTGGAAACTTTGTTACTACTTGAATGATTTTTCGTACTGTTACGTGCTTTAAGAATATGTTGATGTCGTTTGTTTGTCTCTTACTAGTTCTATTTCCAATGTACTTCAATTTAATAATCGACAACATTAGCACACATGTATAAGGAGAAGCTCGGAAATTTCCTTCATAGGCTCTCCGAGGCATGTTCGTGTTGTAGATAATTAAGACGAGAGCTCGGAGATTAGACTACTAGGATGCAAAGGAAAGACATCACCAAAAGAACAATTTGACTTGCGATGAAGGTCACATATAAAACAAGCACCAATGAAACGGTGGGAGGTAACAAATCTTCTTACATTTTACCATCTTGGCATGTTTGGTAAGTTAACAACGATAAATAAAAATATTAAAAAGAAAAGAAAAAATAATAAATATTATTCACTATATTGTTTAATATTCATTTATTTTCCTAATATAGACTTCTATTCTCACTCGGACAAATGTACTTTTTAGGGTAAATAGCATCAGGGGTCCTGAACCTTTGAATGTTGCAACGATGGAGTCCTAAACTTTTGTTTACTAGCAACCGAAGTTCCGAACATTTCAAACGTACTCACCAGAAGTCGTTTTTGGACGGAAATCGTTAAAATCTCTGTTAACTCATCACGCGCGCCATGCGTGATGAATTTCTGAATGGCAAAATTGTCAAGTACCACAGGAAATCCCTCAAAAGCAAGTTCATATGAGGGATAATCATATTCATCTTGTTCATGTGATTGCACCAAATCACATTACTCCAGTGATGGCTTTTTCAAGTTGCGCACCATCAATTTCTAGTTCTCTTGTGCCGGTGCTTGTGGTGGCTATAGGCTGTTGAAAAACCCTAGCGGCGCAAACGGCCGACAATCTTATGCGCTGACCCCGGCCATCGACCTTCGTGTGGCGGTCTTTGGTGACCTTTTTTGGTGGATGTTGGGTTTGTAGTTGCTGTTTTTGTGGTTGTATTGTCAGCTGTTGTTGTTGGGATTTCTTGGTGGATGTTGGGTTTGTAGTTGCTGTTCTTGTTGGATCATCATCATCCACGTGTTGCTGCGGTGGCAGCGCAGCAGTGGTTGAATGGTGGAGGAGGTGGAAACACTGGTGGAGGTTGTGGATGATGATGATGGTGGAGGCTCTTGGACAATTTTGCCTTTCAAAAATTCATCACGTGCGGCGCGCGTGATGAGTTAACAGAGATTTTGACGTTTTCTGTTCAAAAAGACTCCTGGTGTGTACGTCTAAAAGGTTTGGCACTCCGGCTACTAGTAAACAAAGGTTTAATACCCCATCATTACAATGTTCAAAAGTTCGAGACCCCTAGTGCTATTTACCCAACTTTTTATGTACTTAAATGAAGCTCACTGAATTGAAAGACAATTCTCTGAGATTGATATGCCTAATTATGGATATTCATTTTTTGTTAGTATAGCTAGGTTGTAACTCGTCACTATATTTCGTGCATTGGGAATTAAGTTGCCCACACTTTAACTTCTACTACATTTCTAATTGATAAAAAAAAAAGGTTGAACCCAACTTTGAGGACCCCACCACTCCTGTCCTGATGACATGGTGGAAGATATAAATCACAGAATGTGTCTCAGTGGAGCAGGATTGAAAACTTGTTTTTTAACTGCGCTTGCAAGGAGCCTTTTCCATACCAAATCGATTTGATTTAAAAGGTTTCTAAATATTGAAACTTAAACCAAAATATTTTTGAACTGTTCGATTTGATTGGTCCACGTGAACCCGACCACTAATGATTTCAAATCAAAGAATTCGATTTGACTTGCGATTTAGCAATTTTTTTTTTTTTCAGTCTGAGTGTTTTCTGCAGCCCTCGTTTTATTTCTACTCACCTTTCTAAAAGTTGATCGACCTTGATGAATGAAGTTCCTATTCTTAAGAAAAATAAATTGAAAAATTAAGTACTTATTTACTTATAAATTCTTCAAGATTAGGCAATCTCTCAAATAACTGAATGCGACTCTCCCTGGCTGCAGGCCCGGCCCTGGGCATAGGCTGCTAGGCAGCCGCCTAGGGCCCCCATCCATTGTTGGGCCCCAAAAATCTGGCCCATAATTTTTTTTTTTTTTTTTTTAAGAATTTGCCACATTTTGAAAATCAACTCAAATGGCAAACAAGGCTCAAATTAGCACATTAATCATCATACACGTTATTCTCTTGGCTGTGATTTGTGAATCTACTACCCTGCAACAAATTAGCCTAAAATTATTTTCAATAACTGAAAAAAAGGCTATAAGATTTATATGTTTTTACATTAAATTTGAGCTTAATTACAATCATTTATATAATTATTTTTTTATTGTATTTGACTTTCAATAAGTCTTTTGCATTTTAATATTTTTTACGAAATAATTTTAGTTTCAGTTTAATCTTTTTTCTATTTTTGCTGTATTATTATTAAGGTTAGGGTTAAATCTTTTGATTTTAAGTTTTATTTTTTTCTAAGGCTGTGTTGATGAAGTTCATGGATCTGAAATTCATTTAACCTGTTTTCCTAATTTGTATTTGTGCCTATGAAGCAAATAAAATAAGATTGAATATGACTATTATTTATATTTGATTTTTTCTGCTGTGTTGTTATGCTATCATAATGTGTTTGAACTTTTTAAAGTTAATTTAACTACAAGAATACTATAAAAAGGGAGTAATAGAATGCGTCAGGACTTAATTGCTTTCGGTATTTGTTGGATTGATTCTTCATACTGAAAATGTTTCTTCACTGTTGTTGGATAATTTACTGAGTAATTTCATTGAGTAATCAAGCTCAAAGACAAAAAATTAAACGTAGTTCAACACTATAATTTAATATTGCTTTTGTATATATATTTTAAATTATTTATTAAGGCCCCATTTAAAGTTTCGCCTAAGGCCCTCAAAATCTCAGGCCGGCCCTGCCTGGCTGCCTCCTGAGATCTAAATCTAAACTTCAAATATACGCGTTCTACCATTGCTACAGGAGCGGGTGCGCCCACGCACATGCAAACGAATTTCACGAATCTTAAAAAACGCTCATTTTCGCCAAACGTTGGTCACGTCTGAATCTGATCACTTTCAGTTCCACCACTGGTACTCATTTATGTGCATATGTAATTCATATGCCGTATTTACAGATTTACGTTGATAGAAATCTGAATAAATCGTACTATTGTTTGTTTTATATCGTTATTTTTGTATACCTGTGATTTTTTCTATATCTTGTGTTGAATTGAAGGTTTTACCCGTGTTCTGTTACTGTTTATTCTATATGATTCTGTTAGATGTTAAAGCCCGTGATTTGAATCGGTAGTAGCCAAATTTCTCTGTGATCGAGTTTGGAGTTTTGCTTCATTATTGTGGATCTATGAATTGCCTGATGGCTCCAATTGGAAATTTCATTTTCCAGTTTAGTTCTTATCGAATTAGATTTCTGAGTGTTGTTTATGTTCATAGAATTGGTTGTATTGACTGGAAATTTGTGGACAAGCTTCTGAAATACGAGGAGTATAATGTGACTATTTACGTGAGTGTGTGAATTTGTTAATACTCTTATGTGTTGCTGCACCATTAGTTTTAGGTGTAGAACTCTTTGCTTGTGAAAGCCAGCTGCTAGATTTTATTACAGTTCAATGAAATTGGAAAAACAGTTGATAACATGGTTTGGACTGTTGATTTATCGTATGTTAGTAATTTTGTAATTTGTGGCCTACCTAATGTTTGATTCATGCTTTTTCGCAATTGTTCCGATTTTTTTTTTCAACTGACTTTTAAATTGATTACCTCATATCTGTAGGTTTGTCCAAAGCAAATAGTATTTATATATGTATATATTCCTATGCATATACAATTTGAATAGCGCAGTGTCATAAAAAATTTGATTTGGAAGAGTTCAGTTAAATGGCCTCATATATATAGCACTGAGTTGTTTCCTATATATTGATTTAAGAGAGATAGGTTCCTTTATGTTTATATCTATCCAGATTGGAAGTTAAGTAAACTTCACAGCATATATCTACGTTGACGGTCGATAAATGTGTAGTTTGTGAGCTGAAAGCATTCAATTTCATTGGGTTTTAATGAAGTCAGGTTTATCATATTAACAAAAAGAGCGAACGAAAAGCTCATAGTCATAATTTTTGCTCCCTGTTTATGAAGTCCGAGTAGAAAGAATTAGTATACTGATGCGAAAAGCCTTCCTTTCTCAGAGTTGATGCTGATGTTGTGTACTCCGTCAATTGTGACTTAGAGTGAGCAGGTTCGAGGATACTAGCTCTGATTTCTTTATCCTGAACAATGGCTTTGCCTTCGATTTCAAGAAGGAAACAATATGCTGCTGTCATGTACTTGACTCTCTTATTTCAAGCCTGTAATGGGTTTTATCTTCCCGGAAGCTACATGCATACATACTCGACATGGGACGAAATATATGCCAAAGTGAATTCATTGACCTCAATTGAAACTGAGCTTCCCTTCAGCTATTACAGTCTTCCTTATTGCAAACCTCAAGGGGGAGTTAAGAAAAGTGCTGAGAATCTCGGAGAACTGCTCATGGGAGATCAGATTGACAACTCTCCCTACCGTTTCCGGATGAATGTGAATGAGTCTGTTTACCTCTGTACTACACTTCCTTTGAGTGAGCATGAGGTAACACTTTTGAAGCAGAGAACAAATGATCTGTATCAAGTGAATATGATCCTTGACAATTTGCCTGCTATGAGGTATACCGACCAACACGGGGTTAAAATTCAGTGGACTGGGTTTCCAATTGGCTACACTCCAGCCAACAGTAATGATGATTATATCATCAACCACCTCAAGTTTAGGGTTCTGATTCATGAGTACGAAGGAGCTTCGGTGGAGGTAATTGGTACTGGGGAAGGAGGTATGGGTGTCATTTCTCGAGCTGATGAAAAGAAGACTTCAGGGTATGAGATTGTTGGTTTTGAGGTTGTCCCTTGTAGTGTAAAATATGATCCGGAGAAGATGGCAAAACTCCACATTTACGACAATTTTACAACTGTAAGCTGTCCACAGGAGCTTGACAACTCTCAAGTTATAAGGGAGCGAGAGAGAGTTTCATTTACATATGAGGTTGAGTTTGTAAAAAGCAACACTAGATGGCCATCTCGATGGGATGCTTATCTCAAGATGGAAGGAGCCCGTGTTCACTGGTTCTCAATTCTCAACTCATTGGTGGTAATTTTATTCTTGGCAGGCATTGTTTTTGTCATCTTTTTGAGAACTGTGAGAAGGGATCTGACGAGGTATGATGAATTGGACAAAGAATCTCAGGCCCAAATGAATGAGGAGCTTTCTGGATGGAAACTTGTTGTTGGTGATGTGTTTAGAGAACCAAATCATTCAAAGCTACTTTGTGTGATGGTTGGGGATGGAGTTCAGATTACGGGGATGGCAGTTGTATCTATTGTTTTTGCAGCTCTTGGTTTCATGTCACCAGCTTCACGAGGTATGTTGTTGACGGGGATGATAATTCTTTACCTTTTCCTGGGAATCGCAGCTGGTTATGTTGGTGTACGTATGTGGAGAACTATCAAAGGGCATTCTGATGGATGGAGTTCAGTTTCTTGGTCAATAGCATGCTTCTTTCCGGGAATTGTATTTGTTATTCTCACAGTACTGAATTCCATCCTTTGGGGAAGCAGCAGTACTGGAGCTATTCCCATTTCCTTATATTTTATACTTTTGTCTCTATGGTTCTGCATTTCAGTGCCACTCACCATCTTAGGAGGATTCTTGGGCACCCGAGCTGAGCCTATTCAGTATCCAGTTCGAACTAATCAAATCCCTAGAGAGATTCCTGCACGCAAATATCCGTCATGGCTTCTTATTCTTGGTGCTGGAACTCTTCCATTTGGGACCCTCTTTATTGAACTTTTCTTCATCCTCTCTAGCATCTGGCTTGGAAGGTTCTATTACGTCTTTGGCTTCCTGCTTATTGTCCTCATTTTGTTGGTTATTGTCTGTGCTGAAGTTTCTGTTGTCCTCACTTACATGCATCTTTGTGTTGAGGATTGGATGTGGTGGTGGAAAGCATTCTATGCATCAGGTTCAGTTTCACTATACGTGTTCTTGTACTCCATTAATTATTTGGTTTTCGAGCTCCAGAGTTTGAGTGGGCCAGTGTCGGCAATACTTTATCTTGGCTACTCCCTGATAATAGCAGTTGCAATCATGCTTTCTACTGGCACAATTGGTTTCCTTGTATCATTCTACTTTGTCCATTACCTTTTCTCATCAGTGAAGATCGATTGAAGACTTACTTCAGGTGATCATACTTAGTCAGTGGAAGAATTCCAGTTTGCGGCTTATAGTATTACAGCAGCATAAGAGAGTCTCAAATTGATACTTAGCCATTTCAGGACCTGTATATTTTTTTCTGCTTTCTCAAGGCTAGCGATATTGACAGTATTAAAATTGCGATTTAGCTGTTTTATTCTTATTTTGTGCTAAGTACATTTTTTTTTTTTTTTTTGCCTCTTCTTATAATCTTTCTAATAACCAATTTCTTCTCAGTGTTAGTACAGTGCTATTGAACGTTGACTCTGAAACGTCTCTGTTTTCAGCTTATTATCTCTTTATTCTTGTTGAATGGGTGCAGGAGGAAAACTTGAATTGAGATGGAGATTGGAGGTAACAGTACTAATTATTGTACTTAAATTTTTGCCATTTGAGCACTATTGTTGTCCCAATTAATTAGTATCAACTGCTTTAGTTTATTCTGGATGGTCCATTATTACCATGATTTAAACAAAATGGATTTTTACCATGATTTAAACAAAATGGATTTAATCAAGGAAAGCTCTCTACACCCAACCCTTTCTTGTGTCATTTCTATGGCAGTCGTTCATGGTTTGATTTATTAGACTAGAATTAGGTATTATAGTAGTGGATGATATGAATTACTTGCAAACTATGTCTCGTGTAAACAAGGACACATTTTGTATGCAATACTGCATATATAAAAATTTTATCTTATTTTTATTTTTTAATACTATTCAGTACAGGTCAGTACACGTTGTTAAACATATTATAAGACTACAAGAAGATACTGACGACTTGGTATGCAGTTTGAATTCTATAAAACCAACTTAATAAAGCAGGAGCATGAGAACAACAAAAACAGGGAGGATACATCCTTATGTTACAGTATAAGCATTTTGAGTTCCAGTTGCATACACCAAAACAACTAAATGTTTGAGTAAGGATTAACAACATTTACGGGAAGTCCCTAGTATTTCCCCCATTAATGTCACTTGCCACCACATTGTCAACTGCACTTAAACCATCTTCATCCATGTCTGAGAAGTTTGCTACATCATCAAAAAAGCTCCCATACTTTGTGCAAGCTCGACTAGGTTCTGGGGCAGTATTTACTGCGTACTCAGTCGAGTAGCCAAGAGAATTCGGATAATCGTCGACTGAAGATGAATTATCAATAGCAGGCTGATCAGGAGCAACTTTTTTAGCTGGTCGTTGAAACACCTTTAACCACTCTGTTGGAAATAGTGGCAGCAGAGCAGGTTTGCTAGAAGCAAGATCTTGTGCCAAAGTAGCACCAGTAATTGATGAACTACCTGCTTGCTGATTGCCAGATTTACCTGCAATTTGTTTTCCCAATTCCAAATTCTGTTGTTTGAGGCTTCTTATCAGTATGCAGCATAATAGTTGATTAAGGTATCAAAAAGAAAAAGGGTATGTGTGTATACATGCTCGCACGTAAATATAAATATAATCCCAACAAAATTACTTTTAGATAATTTTTATATCTATTTGGAAAGTCATCACAATTCATAACAAGGAAAATAAAGCAAAAACAGTGAGATTTAAGGTCATTTTCTGGTGAATGAAACCATATATAGGGGTCTGGTTTACCAACAAAGAATATTTCATATTGCAAGAAATTAAGTTGTGTTATTTCTCAAAATATTGCTTCTTGTGCTATAATATTCTGAAATATTTACCTCAACTGGTTCATGTTGCAGATTCCCATATGTCTGAGCTCTAAATGTTTTGATTTGGAGTTCATATGGCAAGATGAAATAGGAATAATAATCAAAATACAAACTCACTCTAAAATATACTGTATAAAGAGAAATTAAGATGTTACAATTATAATAAAACACTTGAAATGACAAAGGCAAAGGAGTCGTGTATACCCAATATTCTTTTCAAGTGTCCTGGGGCTTGAAGATCCATGACCTGCTAGGGTTACTGCAGGCAAAAAAAATTTAAGCTTCAATATTAAAGAGAAACAGTAGAAACTCGACGTAGAATCAAGTACTAGCAACTGGTTCTTTTCAATATTATATGCAACCTTTTGACAATTTTTCAATATTTAAGATTCATGACTTAAACCTTATCTTGAAACCCTTTTTCTCTAACACAGAGAAATAATTTGGTCGAATGAAATACAATGTATTCTAAGATGATAGTAGAATTTCCTAGTGCAATATCACATCCTCCTTTGCCCACAGCGTCTACATAGGTATTATTTATAATGTATAGACCAAACTCATGAACTTATTATCATAGGTCGGAACAAGTTGATAGATTCCCTTTATTTACATTCCATGTTTCATGTATGGTGACATGAGGGCGAAAAAAGAAAAGAGAGGGATAGAGTTTTTCTCGCTTTTGGCATAGCGGGACTTGTCAGGCTGACACAATGGGCTATTAACTTAGTGGTAAAACATGTCCTTGATAATTGTGTTGTTGTGTCTGGACTATGAGGCTCTCATCCCAATGGATAGTTCGATGATTTCTTTGTTAAAATTCTTTTTTGTCCATTTTGCCTTAAAGTTCCCAAATCTCTAAAAATAAACTATCTATGTTCTTATATTATTCTTCCCAAATCTCCAAAAAAAAACTATCTATGTTCTTATATTATTCTTCGGACCCATTACTGCAAAACTGCCAACACTTTCAGGAATGAAATTTTGGTCATTTTCTATTTGAGAGTTCTCAGCTATAAGAAGAGGAATGTTTCTTATTTAATTATCTCTCTCTTCGTTCTTACATCTTCACTGACAAGAGTGACTGCAGGGTAACAGTGGATGAATCCTTCAGAAATATTGCCCTACAATCCCAAACATTAAGCAAAAATCCAATATGATATGTGGCATAAGTGTGAAGTTAGAGAAGATAAAACTAGAATTTCGACCCCTCGTGTTTCTCGATGGAATTTTACTTTACTTTATTTTATTTTAATTGTTGGTATTGTTCGAAATTTTTACTTAGAAGCTGACTGGCTCAAAGCTAGTTGAAGTAGACCAAAGCATTTCATCGTAACCTAAAAATTGGCAACTATAAGTCACCCACATGCTATTTTTTTATTATGTTAAGGTGTGATAGTCTGGAACTAGTGAATTGGATTTGTCTGGAGAATTGGAGTAATTGTAGTTCCGCTAGATCTAATATGATATAAATATCATATTAGTCATTCTCTGATAAGTGTAAAAGCTATACCTATTTGTATTCATAATCTAACTTTTAGTGGATTTAAGTGGATTTTTTCTTATTTTCATATGTTAGGAAGTAGGAACACCCAAAAGTTTAGGAAAACAATTGCAACAAAGAAGCGTAAAGAAGAAGGTCGTACGGTGAAATAAATGGACACTTTATATTGCCAAGAGATGCAAAGATTTGTACTAAGGCTAATAATATATCATTGAAAATCTTATTGAATCAGGAATTTAACGCATTTAATGAATTTCAATTTGGAGTTTTCTTAAAAAAAATTGTGCGCATTTTACTCCAGACTTCCAGGATGCTTGGAAATTTTCGTATGAACGAAAATTCTAGTACAAATTTTCGCGAGCGCAAAAATTGTATTGAAGTTTCATGGGGCTCAAAAGTTACCACACAAGAGTTTCATGCAAGTGAAAATGAGAAAATTGTGTTCAACTCTGGCTCAAATTGCACAACTTCCAAGGGCATTTTAGGGACTTTTTGGGCAAGAATATGGAGCTTGTTTGGTGAAACTTGAATATCGGCTACAATTTTTATTTAACTTTTCAACCACATTTCTCACTAACTTTTTATCAAAATCTATTAAAAAGCTTCACCAAACAAGTGCATAGTCTTAAAATCCTACAACTATATATACAACATGTCTAGGACATAATAGAAAGAGCGTTTTACATTTTTTGACTTAACCAATACACGAGTGAGGAGGAGAAGAAGAAAAGAAGATATTAGAAGTAGGGGAAAGAAGAATAAGAAGCAAAAGAAGAAGAGAGAAGAAGAGAAAAGAAAGAAAAAGAAGAAGAAGAGAGAACACTTGTAGTCTATGGCCTCAAGCTCATGGATTTGTCTTCTTATCCTTTTATCTTTCTTTCTTCTCTCCTCTTTGAATAGTCATCTATACAATTATAAATTTTTGTAATTTTAGCACGAACTAATTTCTCTTTGCTAAGGCTACAGTGGAACTTATCTATGAAAATTTAAGTTTCATTTAATTATGTTATTCAAAATTCTCGCTTTCTTGTATTTAATACTTTTTAAAAGTCCGACAAACTTTTGAAGTGAATTGAATATCATAATCAAGACTTAGAGATGATTTATGTGTTTAGCTCATTGTTACGAATCCTATAAATTT
Source organism: Forsythia viridissima (assembly GCA_030279155.1). NCBI lineage: Eukaryota > Viridiplantae > Streptophyta > Magnoliopsida > Lamiales > Oleaceae > Forsythia > Forsythia viridissima. Next base: position 47,871,984 of record CM059039.1, read on the forward strand.
GGATAGGTCTTGCCAACCACATAAAAATTATGAAATTTTACAGAAGTATTCTCTAATGTGACATTTAAGTTGTTTAAAACTTTACGAAGTTTTAGTATCGGATAAGGTCGAAATAAATTTTCTACTACAAGTTTTTTTCCTATTTGTCAAAACTTAAATTATAATTTAAGTTGGTTGAAATGGTCAAACATATTTTTTATTAGGATTGGTTTTGGGCTGAGAAGAGTGAGGCAACCGCCTCGGTCCCAAAACCGAAAGGACCCATTTTCATTAAAAAAAAAAAAAAAAAGAATTTCAATCATTGAAGTTGGCCCCAAAAAAAAAATTGTGCAAATATGGCCCAAAATCAAACTGAATCTTTATTACCCTGCCCTATGTTTGCCTTTTTTTTTTTTTTTTTTTTTTTTTTTTTTTTAAGTTAACAAATAATTCCGTAAAAGACTTGTGGATTTTGAATGCATACTACAATTTGGGGTCAATTGGGGCCTAATTTATGGAATTCGCTTTAAGCTTTGAAAATCACATAACCGGCCCTGCTTTTTATTCATACATTTTGTAGGTCTCACAACTTATTACCTACTTATTCTCGATACATTCAATAAGACCGACAACTTATAAACACTTAAAAAATAATTTCAACACTACAAAATATGCTAGCGTGAGTGATCTTTCTCGCGCTAAATTAATCTTATAGCATAGGCATTATGGCAATAGGAATAACTATATACAATACCTAATCAAAATATAAAGTTGAAGCATATTGATTTAAATGAGATTAAAGTGTGTTGAAATTCTTGTTAAACCCCACTAATCTAAAATTAATTATTTTCAAAATCCCTTGTTATTAAAGAAATTAACTTACAGTATTCCCCGGGTATAAATGGCTTCTTCCACATTCTTCTTGTCCTACCCAGTCTGAACTTCTGCAAAAATAAGTGAAATTTGTAAAGAAATAAGCTTCATTTTGATAAAATCTTATTAACTAGTTTGAGTATAAAATAACTTAATAAGAAACCTGCAAGTGACTCTTCAAGTGGGTTATAGTTAGTCCTTCAATGTCCATCAAAGTCAAAATTGATTTAGGCGTCGCCCCTGCAACAATTAGAGTGCTATTTTTCAGTATCGACTTATTTGTTACGATAATAGAAGTTTTTCTGTTTCTTTTCTATATGGTGGATTAAAAAATATTGTTAGTCAGTCAACTTACAGGGAATTCAATGGTAGTTATCGAACTTTATTTTGTTTTAAAACGATATCATTAACATTTCTTTTTTATTTCAGTTTGATCAATCAGTTTACGGAATTCCAGTGCAGAGACCTCCACAACTATGTCATGTTGGATTTCATTTTCCATGTTGAGCATCCCGTTAGAAAAACTAACTAATTTTAACGAGTTTGATGACTAACATGAATCGCTATAAAATGAGTGAATAACAATATTTCAAACTCGTATATGTCTCACCGTAAAGCCAATCAAGAAAACAAAAGTACTTAACAAAGAAGATATTCAAGATAATAATGTGTCAATTTTCAGTGATGTAATAAATTTTTTAAAGATGAATTGGTGATCAGATGGTATATCTAAGCAATGCAGAGAGCCAGAGACACGAAATAGCCAAAGATTATGCAAAAATAAAGTGAAATTTAAGATGTATAAAATGAAAACTCAGCAAAGGGAGAAGGGTTATTAACTCTCTGCTCCACCAAGCTCATTTACAGCCTTAAGAAAGTGTTCATGAAGCTGTGGTGTCCATCGAAGCCGAGGTTTCGGATAATCCGAAGACCCTTTGATGATGTCCGAAGCATCATCTCTTTGCTGAACTTGTTTCTGAGTATCAGTTGATACATGCAGCTGCTCTCCGTTACCAACCACCGCATGAACCACCTGCTGACAGCCACTGAGGACTGGATGTTGAAGGTGGTGATACTGATTTTCAGGCAGCCCACTATCCATTTTTTTCTCTTCTTCCCTTTTTGCTCTGCCACTGCCACCACCGATACTGCCCCACCAACCACCTGCCGGCGCTCTCCTAGATCTCATAGCTTTATTATTGATTGTTAATTTGAGCTTAATAGGTAGTACAAAAATGATGAGACTCCAAAGAGGCACTGTGTAAATGCGTTTGGTGTGGGTTGATGCATGTAGCCATACGTGGAAGGCTTCTTTCGGAGGGCCTTTTTTCTTTGGTTTCTTTGCTGGCTTTGTCTGGTTCTTCTATGGAATTTGAAGGTTAAATTCATGTTTGTTTGTGATTATAAGTACTTATAAATTTGTCAAACAATATTTTTATCTACACATTTCATAAGATCCACAATTTTTATCTATTTTTTACCTACAAATTCCATATGTGCTTATAATCTATAAAAAGTTTTACCAAACATACAAGTGATTGTTTGGTAAAACTTTTTTCAAATTATAACCAATGGATCGAAACGTTGTGTATCCTAGAGGATGTTTGACTAATTTATAATTGCTTGTAAGTACTTATAAGTTGTGGGTCCTATAAAATATGTGGATAATAAGTGAGCTGTAATTTGTGGGTTCTACGAAATGTATGGATAAAAAATATATTTGACAAATTTAACGAGTTGAAATTATAATTTAAACATTAAAAAGCATTTAATATGTGGATAGATTCATGATTATGAGATATTAATCACTATATATTAATTAATCCCTAAATTACAACTAAGCTTGATTTAATGAGCTTAATTTTTAATTTTATTTCATAATGTGTGCCTAGAAAAGGGGGAAAATGGTTTACACATTTGGTTTAAAACCATAAGATGACTGGATTTTAATTTGCAAACAAAAGCTAGTTTATTATATTGTGTTTGGAGCATTTTAATCCTCCAACATATATTTTTGTTTTGTTTTGGCATTTCTCTATGACTTTAAATTCTTGTAGAACTCGAATCCTCTAACAAATTTTGTTCATTTTAATTGTTAACATATACGTACGTGTAGTGTTTGCGATCAAAAAATTTAATTGACAATAACCAAAAAAGAGTTATTTACATATCTTAAACCCTAATATCAATTGCGATAGTATTAATCAAAGTAAAATAAAAAACATGTAAAACGCACACATGAAAATCATTAGTCTTATAGAAAAGTTTTGTTGTTATGAACAATGCTAAATAGTCATATTATTAGACTAAAGCATACTATTTTGATATTGGAAAAATTGCATTGTAGTGTCTCCATTTAATATTTAAATGAGCATTGACTGAGTTTCCATTCAATTGAGTCCCATTTCAACCTTCAACTTAGCACTTGAATTTCAAGATACAGATTTTCGTCCAAAAATATCATTAAGATATCAAGTAATTGACATGAGACACTCTTTTAGTTGAAAATACAACCATCCCATCTAATTAAAAATAAATAAAATCTATTTTTTCTTCACCCAAACTCTCATACTCGTTCTTCACTCAACCTGTCCCTCTTTGTTAGGCCTCCTTGTCTTAAATCATCTAAACGGTTTTTTTTTTTTTTTTTTCCATCCAAGGGAAAGGGCCAAAAGGAATTGAACAAGGTGGGGTGTTGCAGGGACATGGAGTTGCAATGACGGTGTGAAGGTTAAGAAGTGGAGACATGATTTTTTAAAAGAAATCAACTTTTTATTTTGTTTTCAATTTTACTAAAAGTGAAGATGTAATTATCTTCTTTTTTTTTTTTTTTTTTTTTTATAATATGGGCCACAAATAATTTTTTTAAAACATAATTAATATTTGAAGATCCAATTGCCATTAAAAAATAAGGTTGAAGATTCAAATTTTACCAAAAATTAAAAGTATTTAAAGTGCTCAATTTTTTCGACTTCACCTTATTCTTTTGTTCTTAGACATTTTGAACTTGTCGAAAATTTTTACCACAACTCATCGTATCAACTCGTTTCATCAAATCTCGTGTCCTCAAATCAAATTATTAAATTCCTTTCATTATTCATAGGCTGATTCCGCAGTCGGATCCCTCGGTATGGTAGTTTCATACACAAATCAAATTTGAACTGGGGCCCGGCGAAACCTCAATTTTCAAACTAGCCGTTGCCATTTGTAAACCAAAGCTCAGCTAGTCAGCTCTCAACCGACAACGCTCTCTTTTTGTCCCTCACCTCTCTGTTTCGTTCTCTTCGCACCTTCTTCATCACTCTTCTCCAATCTTTGTGCTTTTCACTGTTTCTGTGTGATTTGTAAGGTATTACAAAAATGTTTACCGATGGTTTAGATGAAAAGGCTTTGAATTGGGTAAAGAAGGTAATGTTTCCGCGCTCACCAAAACTTTTTTCGTTTATGCCTTCCTAAGATTCTTAGTAATATGCTTATCAGTACAAAGTTGGTCCTTTTTCTTTCATGGTTCTTGAATATCATGAATGTATTTTGGTTGTAAAAGTTTTATCTTGAGTTAAATTTGGTTTTAAAGTTTCATATTCTGATTTCAATTTATTTGCAGGGATCAGATGGGGAACAAAGTGTACAATGGACTGAGAAGCTAGAGAAAAGATACCCACTTCCGAAATCCCCGTTAGCATATAGTTCTAGTAGTTACACGTCTAGCCATGTGTTGCCTCCGTTGAAATTTCATTCTGGTCTTCTGGGTCCCCGCAGCACGATGTCCCTAAGTGTAGGTAGTGATGAGGATGACTCTGATGATTACAATGATAATGAGAATGAGAGCGTGGGATCCGGCCCGGATGAAATTTATGGAAATCATTCTGATGAAGAGATAGTGGAGAGGCCAGTCATTAAGGGTTTTGATGAAGGGATGTTCAGTTTAAATTCGAGCACATCTTTGAATCATAGTAGGGGAAATGGAGAGAGTATTAGATATGGGTCTACGATAAATAGAGGGTTGTCTAAAGAGGATCTTAAGATTGAAGTGCCTGGGAATGTTAGAAGATATACGGGTGGTGAATGGGGTTTTGGGGGACATGGGCAGAACAGTGCAGTTTCAGATGGGAGTTGCCAGTTGCACGAAAAGATCCAACCTCGCAGTGCATATGTAAGTATTATCTTAACTTATGCTCTAGCATAGTCATTTAGAAATTTCAAAAAAAAAAAAAAGAATTATGAAGAAGATTATTGAGAATCGAATACTGATTTTGATCCTTCCTAGTTAATGTGGTTGAATGTTGTTAAATAATTTCAGGGTACACCTATAGGTAACTTAAATGATATGGCAGAATTAGGAACTCCCAGTGCACCACCTGTTATGCATATTGGAAGAGAAGTACATGACTTTGAGCTTGGAAATGAGCAGATAAATAATCAGGTAAACATGGCGAAAGAATCAGAACAATGTTTCTCCGGTGATGAAGTAGTTTTCTCAGGTCAAAGAGGAGTACCTGTAAAATCTGAGGTGGATGAAAGGTATGAAAATAGGCATGTCATTGGCCTTTGTTGCATAATGCATTTCAATTGATAGATTTATCACACTTTTTTCATTTTAACTTTCGTACTTTGCAGAGAAGAAGAAGAAACTCTTCAGGAAAAAGAGCCACCCACCTCTGTCTGGCATGCAAACTCAATGAATCACTCACCATATTATGACGCCAGGTGTTATTCTCAACTAATTTAATTCATAGTCTTGCTCTGGTTTTACATAGATTTGTTGTCCTGTTCTCCCACTTTTACGACTTTGAGCATCATCAACCATTTTCTGTATAGGTATAGGACTACAGCTTTTAAAATATGGGTTTTGGGCTCACTGGTAATCTGATATGTGGCCTACGCCTAACCAAATTTTTAAGATTCTGATGCATTCCTTTCACGTGCATTCAGTAGATTATGTAGTTGGCATGTAAACTTAATGCCAAAGCTTTAGTCTGTTCTGTACTTGATCCGTAAAGTAGCGGCCCATCCTGTTCAATTATGGTCAATCTGCATTGCAGAGGCATGTGTTATTTTGATAATTGGTCTTATTTCTCTCAACTCCTTAATTTTCTGATAACAGTGGGCAAAACACATGGCAAGTTCTTGTAGCTTATGATGCTTGCATTCGCTTATGCCTAAATGCATGGGCAAGAGGATGTACAGAGGCACCAGAATTCCTCCGCGATGAGTGCCTCCTTCTTCGTAATGCCTTCGGGTATGTCTTCAAAGTCTTAATGTTATCATAATTTACATGATTTTTTCCAGCATGCTATCTAGTTTGATCTAATGTATCTAAAATAGTTTTCTCTTTGATTTCTTATGTTTCTAGACTGCACAAACTTTTGTTGCAACCTCGAGGTGTAAAACCAGAAGAAATCACCAATAAGACCAGAGAACAAGCAAGGCCCTTAAAAGCTAAAAGGATAGTTGGAAAGATTCGTGTGGAAGGTCTAACTTTTTCTCCTTGGATAATAACTGCATTTTATTTTTATCTCTATTTGAAGCAATGGAAGACATGCCTGCAGCTAACCTTCTTATCTAAAAGATTGCTGCTAGAGATGGGACAATTTATCATTCTCATCTAAATGATTATGCTGCTAGAGATCGGACAATTTATTTTTTAAGTTTCTTCTTCTACACAAACCCTCACATGCATACGAGATTATTATTTTTTAATCAAGGGCCTAACACATGCACAATTTTCATAAATATGCGGCGGTGAGACTTGAAGTCAGGTCCTTTCCCTACTATTGTACCATATTGAACGGGCCTCATCTAAAAGCTTAAGCAGCAAGAGTGGGAAGAAAAATTTATTTATTAAAATTTCATTTTCAACAATATGTACCTATTAGTTTCTGAAAAAGGAAATTGTGTTGGCTTTTCCCTAATTGAGTTCTTATGATTGTATCCAAGTGTTTCATGGAACATAGATATTTTGATAGTCTGGTGTGTTTTAATTTATTTTAGTTTATATTGTGAAAATAAAAACATAATGGGCTTGTCCTTGATAATCTGAAATGTTTTAGTAAAACTCACTGTTGAAATAAGCACAGTATTCTATTTCTGTAAAAGTTATTCGTTGGGTGTATAATAATGGAAAATGATTTCTTTTTGGCAGTTAAGAAGCTCCGGATAATACCAGGAAGAAAACTAAAGAACACAAATTCAATGCGAAGTGCAATCTACATTCAAGCAGGGGCTGACTATGTCCGACATGTTTCATCATTAGTCAAACATGGAATCAATTCTCTTAAACTCAGTCCATTTTCGTCGGCATGTGAAGGTTTTGTGCTTCTCAGTAATTTCTTTTTGAAGCTTTTTACACCCAGGAATTAGTATTACTTGGGACACGAAGACAAATAATTTCTTCTGAAAGCTTTCACGATTTGATGAATACTTAGTTCTCAAACAATAACAATTTAAGATCAAATGGTATCGGTCAACACCTTAATTGAGTTAAGTGTTGGTTTTTATGTCCTGTGACTGTCGTCTATTGGCACTTTCAGAGAAAAGCTGTCAACATTGTAAAATATATTAATAGTTCTCTTAATTCTGCACTATTTGCAGAGTCGCTGTCATGCTTGGTTCAGCTAAAAAGTTCAGCAGAAAATAATGAAGTGGAACCTGGTTCTACCATCTCATTGCAGCCTGGAAGTGGAGAATACCATGACTTGTAAGTTGCCATTTAGTTCTTTTGTTGATAATCTGCTAGAACAGACTCATAGAGCAAGATCAGATAGAGAAGTCATTGGTAGATGATAGGACTTATCTGCGTGAGGTTATCTTTTTATTTGATTTATACTGTTCCACGCATCCTATTAAACATAACTAATAGTCTCCCAGCAATTTTTGAATGGTTATCCCGATCATGATCATCTCGGTGTTCAACTTTGCATGAATACATTAGAATTAAAGCTTCTCAAGTTTTGTATTTAAGAAATATCTCAATCATGAGCATTTGGTTTCAGTTTTCCTGAGAGCCAAGGAGATGTTCTTTTACTTGAAGTCCAGGATATAAAGAAAAATGTTCAAGGTCAAGCTACAGTTCCAATTTCTTCCATGACCGACAACCCTGTAAGTTATCTGATGATCCAAGAGTTCTTTATTGTCATTATGTTTTGCTGTCAACCATGACACTTGCTCTTACATAATGCAGAATGATAGAACTCGGTGGTGGCCCATCTATCAGAATGATCATGAATGTGTCGGGAAGGTCCTGCTCTTTATTGGTAGTACATTTACAAGTGATGAGACGTTGCACATGAAGGTTTAATACACCATTTCAAACCAAGATGATATTCTTCTTATTTTTTTCTTGTATTTAACTTAGTCAAGTCAAAGTAGTAAGAGAATAAACCTTAACCTAGACATAGCTCCCAGGAATCGGACAGGGGAAGTACCATTTTGCCACAGTAATCCATTTTTGCATAACATTTTACTTGACCTCTCTGTTTTCAATTGCGACAATTCATTTTAAATTGATGCTTTTGTAAACAATAAGTCCAATGCACTACACAACTGGTAACTACAGTGGCAACAGGCATTTCAAAGACAATAATGACCATGCAAATTAAGAGAAGACAAAGCCTTGTGCCTCATTGGCAATTCACTACACAACTGGTAACTCCAATGGTGACAGGCATTTTAACTCTTAATACCAGCATTTATCAGGGGTGGAGTTATGATTACCTTGTGCCTTATTGACAATTCTAAGTCTCCTAAAACTTTCCTAGTATGCACTAGGCAAACTTTAGTCCATGATGATGTAGTTACCATCTAATGCATAATACGCAGACATGCAAAACATATATGGACGCTATAAACTGGTAATCCTAAGGTTAAATGGTCATTATTTCAATCACAATTCTTGCATTGGTAACTGGATATATTTACTCTTCCCATGTAACTCTTTATTAATTTTATTTATGCTAGTACAATTAAGATTTAAGTAAGTTAAAGAACGGATACTGGAGATATTTTCTCCTAGGAGATTCAATACATATTTATAATTTGACCTAACATGTATGTCTGTTATATCACACGTGATAGAGTGGACCCATTGTGGAGACACTGGCTTATGATCTACTGCTGGAAGCTGCCATGCGTGCTCATCAGTTTCATGCACAAAATTTACGCATAGTTGGGCCTTGGAAGTGGCTCCTAACAGAGTTTGCCGAGTATTATGGAGTATCAGATTCGTATACTAAACTAAGGTATCTAAACATGCTATGCCTGCTCAATATAATAGACAGTTCTAAACTTTTACTAGCATGTGTCTGAATTTGGATTTTATGCAGATTTCTCTCTTATGTCATGGATGTTGCCACTCCTACAAAAGATTGCTTAGAATTCGTGCATGAGTTGCTTGTACCGGTCATTAAGGCCAGGACTGAGAGAAGTTTAACAAGACAAGAAGTAAGCCTCTAAAGCACACTTAATAATCACATCATGCATTGTCATTAGTTCTATTGAGAGCCTGGAACTCTCACAAATTGCCGTTCTTCAGAAAAATGTACCTTAAAATTATTCGTAAGGAACATTACAAATTGAATTAGATAGAGTGATAATACAGTGCACTTAATTGTGGTTTATTTCTTCATCTAGGACTGCCACAATTCTTTTCCCATCATGTTAGTCTTTTCAGTAGATTTATGACTACAAATGTCTTGTAGCTGCCAGCTATCACAAACTTTAGGTGTCTTTTGCTAATGTATTTTCCTTGAAAAGGAAAAAATAAATACTGCCTGCCTCTAAATGTTAGCGCACATGTTCATGATCTTGATTTGTGTATTTAGGTGTTTTGTAGTTTTCCCTTCTTAGTTTTGCTAATGTAATCCATGCGTGTTACTAATTTTTGTTGCAACAGAAAAGTATTTTGTTGGATTGTGAGACGCAAGTTGAGAGTCTTCTGGCAGATGTGTTTCAGAACTACAAGTCACTAGATGAAAACTCTCCAACAGGTTTAACCGACGTATCAGCTCCAACACCAGAAACTGCAGCACCGGCCCTAGCTCCTGCCATACAAGTGTATACGCTTCTTCATGATATACTTGCTCAAGATGCTCAGACCATGCTGAGAAACTATTTACAGGTCCATCTTACAAACCACTAAAGCTTGCAGAAGTGCCTTACACTCTTTTTTTCTTTTTCCTTTTCTTTGTGGGCATGGGCAGTAACCAAATACATACTCCTGGATTATTTTTTGTTGAATTACCTCGTCTAAAATATTAAGCTGTTAGGGAAAGGACACATTCATTTATTTATATTTAGTTTTCAACACGGCCCCTTCACATTTTTCTAGCTCTGATACCATGTTAAACCACCTTATCTAAAAGCTTATGCCGTTAGAGAAGAGAAACATTATATTATTTAAATTTAGTCTTAAACATATTCCCCACATTAAAGTTTCCAATACTAATTGGAGTAATATGAGAATCATTAACTCAAGTGATGAATTGATAATTAAAGTTCATGATTAAAATAGAAAAGAGCCACGGAGCTTAAGCGAAGACAAATTGCACTTATCATTATCTGAGAGATTCAAGCAGCTGAAAAAAAAAAAAAAAGATTTCATGTACTTAAAGACTTCTATGATGTCCCCTTTTACATCTTGGTGTTGACTTTAGAAGTAGATTACCTGGTTTCTATTATTATTGATATATTACAGAAATCAATAGTCTAATTTAAGGGCCATTTTATAGACTGCAGCAACAAAAAGGTGTCGCAAACACATGCTAGAAACCGATGAGTTTGTGTCAAGTAACTCAGAGGGTATCATCATGGATTCTGTTACAATCTCCACAGCCTACTTGAAGATGAAGAATCTCTGCATCAACATAAGCAATGAAATCCAGGCTGATATCAAGATCCATAATCAGCACATACTCCCCAGGTACTGCAAACTTATTGATTAGAAGAAAACCATCAAATTATGCATTCAACTGGTACAAGCAAGATCTTCTGACATCTATTTTCTTGTTCAGTTCAATAGATTTGTCAAGCATCACATCGGCAGTTTATAGCACTGAGTTGTGCAAGAGGCTTAGAGGTTTTCTTGCTGCATGGCCTCCATCAAGTCCCATGCCATATGTGAATGAACTTTTGGTAGCAATTTCTGATTTCGAGAGGAGTCTTGAATCATGGAATATCAGGTTTATAAATTTAACATCCTTGAATTTGGCCAAAATAATCTAGTAAAACCAATATGCTAGTAAAATTTTAAAGCGTAGACTGATAGTACGTAATTTCCTGTGCTTCAGGCCAGTGCAAGGTGGTGTAGACTCAAAAGACTTGTACCATAATTACATAATGGTCTGGATAGAGGATTTACAACTTAACTTGCTTGATCTTTGCAAGGCAGAAAAGGTATCTCTTTCTAGTTTTTCCTATCATTCATGTAGTGCAGTATGATGAAAATTATGGGAAGATGTAAATTCATATGATTGTCCATTTCCTCATCCAAGACAGTCAGGAACCCCAAATATTACAGCCGTTGTTTTATCTAACTTTTGCCTTGCAGTTTCTCATGGAAGTTCTCCTTGCAGGTACCTTGGTCAGGAGTAGCTACAAAATATTCAACATCTCCCTTCGCTGAAGAAATGTTCGAAAAAATGACAAGAATGCTTTTGGAGTATGAAGTTGTGATCAACAGATGGCCCCATTATACGTTGATTCTAGAGAATGTGAGTAATATTGTTACTCAACCTGTAAGAACACTAACAGTAGTGTGACAATACTGTTGTTGATTCTAGAGAATGTGAGTTTTATATATGCTAATGTTTTTTAACATATCTTGATGTTTCGAAGGCTGCAGCAAATGTGGAAAGGGCAATAATTAAAGCACTGGAAAGGCAGTACAATGATATTTTGACTCCTCTGAGAGATAGCATACCAAAAAAAATCGGCATACAGGTTCAGAAATTGGCTAGGAGGCAATCAACCACACATTATTCCATCCCTAGCCAGGTGTGTGCTACTCATGCATATTATCTCAGACGATGACCTTAGTGTGGTCTAAGTCCTAAAGGTCCAAACTAGGACATTGTTAGCCATCATGTTTTGTTACAAGGGATGGAAAGCAGATGTCAACTTTGGTTAAAAAATTTCCACCAGATGACTTACCCCCTGCTCATATTGCTTTCTATTTAAAAACTCATTCTTGTTTTATCCATCTTAACATCTCATTTTTACTGCATTCAGTTATGGACATATTCTTCCTATAGTGGCCAACAGTCGTAACTATAAGTATGAAGTATAGCTAGTCTAAGATCCACTCTGCAAATCCCCCTTTTAACTTGGTAAAATTTTCTGAATTCATAGGATTCCTTTACCTCAATTTTATTTATTTTTTGGTCCAATCTGCTCTAACAGTGTTCATATTAAATAAATGAACGTAACATGGTCCTCTATTTTTACTCCACCACCATCCTGTTCTTATTATGGCTAAAAGTACATCCCGGTGTATTGTGTCTTATATGTGCTAAACCTAGAACTCTTAGACTAAAGTTCTTTAAAAAAAACTTGAGTATCAGCCAGATTTGGAATAATCAAACAAAGAGAACAAATTAGCCTCTTTTATTTGTCATTGCATCAACTTAGAAGTGTTACAATTTCAAGATTTTATCCTTTGACTAATTAACTGAAGAACTGCCACTAGCTGTCAGATAAAGACATAGGTTTTTCCATTTGGTCAAACAACTAAAAGGTTACATGCAGGTTATTAATTTACAACATATATATTGAAATATCATGTTTTGGTCAATTTTCAATTGTCTTCAACCAAAAGGAATTATCCTTCCATCACCAATAAAATACTGCATGTGCATTACATGTAACTCTGTATCAAACTAATTTTGTGTCTCCTTTTACATTTTTGGCAGTTGGGAACTTTTCTAAACACTATGAAGAGAATTCTGGATGTTCTGCACTGTAGAATTGAGGATAAGCTTAAGTCATGGAACTCCTATTTTCCTGTAAATGGAGATCATAAATCAACCTTTGGGGAGCAGATGAATGCTGTGACAGTCTTGCTGCGAACAAAGTACAAGAATTACATTCAAGCTATAGTGGTCAAGCTTGCTAGCAATGTAAGTAGTTTAAAAAAAAAAAAAAAAATTTGAAGAAAGTCACTAGTTTAAATTTGGCTTTAATACAACCAGAGCATGTTTGTTACGTAGTAATGAATATGACTCGATAGCACAATGAACAAAAGTTTAGCTCTATTTCTCTTTTAGTACCATCCAAACCTTCTTGCCAAAAATGCTGTTAGGTCCTTTCATAGGACGTTGACATGAGAGAGCAAGAAAGCTGTGAATGATATCTAATTCTCAAGAAAACATAAAAACGTGCAGTGTAAATGGTTGTCTACTTTTCTGCTCTAGGATCCGTAAGTTGTGGTATTTACAATTTTTAAATGATTAATTTCAGATGCAAGCAAATAGAAGCACCCGGCTTCAAAGGATCTTGGAAGATACAAAAGAAGCAGATGGGGAAGCTGATATCCGTGAAAAGATGCAAATACTTGGCGCACAACTCTCCGACTCCATATCTAACTTACACGAGGCTTTTACGAGTCAAATATTTGTTGCAATCTGTCGTGCTTTCTGGGACAAAATGGGACAGGTAAAACTGGATACACATCTTATTTCCACTTTTTCCAAATTTATGGTTAATTCTGATTCATGTCGACGTTTCCATTCATCAGATTGTACTAAAATTTCTGGAGGGCAGAAAGGAGAATCGAATTTGGTACAATGGATCATATCATGCTTTGGGAGTGAGTATTCTATGCACAAATGTGTAACGAAATAGAACTTTTGTCGTAATGTTAATCTTAAGTTCAACAAGTCCTTTTTTATTTGATTTAAAAACATGTTCACTGATTTGGATCACTTTACGATTTTCAGATTCTGGACGACATATATGCATCACAGATGCAGCGATTACTAGGAAATGCATTACAAGAGAAAGATCTGGAACCCCCTCGTTCAATAATTGAAGCTCGATCTATCCTGTCAAGAGATACAACAAATAGAATGGAATCATCAACATATTTGTATTTTTAGAGAACACTTCCCTTTTGTTCTTTCCAAACCAATGTAAATGACTGGGTAGTCGAGAGACCCTCCTGAAAAACTACAGTGCATACAAGATTTTGATGGTGGTTGTATATCATTCTTATATGTAAAACAATTATTCTTTAATAAAATTCTTTTCACCATTTCATAAATCTGTTGTGAACTTGTAATTGCCACAGCTTCAAAGCCTACGTACTTTCAACTATGATTACCCCATTTTGTGACTTCAAAGCCTACGTACTTTCAACCATGATTACCCCATTTTGTGACTTCTTCAAGTTGGACAACATACATGAGTAACCAACTCGATAATGACAATGATCTATATGCAGGAGATTATGAGCCTCTTGATGACTTGTGATCTTTATTGTCTTTTTTATAAAGAAAAAATTAGACTTTCATTTCGATAGTGAGTATGAGCTTCATCACAAGGACTTTAGAGTCCTGAAGGAAATACGATCAAGATGCATGGCAAGGAGTTTGTCACATAAATTTTAACTCGTATTCTATTCATTAGCTATTAGTCCTTTGGATTGGTTGCCGAAGGTTAGGCAGTACATCTCCATCTTAAGTTTGTATTTGATTATTAGCATTAATAGAAACTCAACCCTAGTAGTGGTTTAAGAAGGAAAAAAACCTGGATACTGACAGACATCTTCTCTAATTTTTATATTCCCTTATTTTTCTCCTGCGATATATAATATAAAGTTGCATGTTAGTTACATAAATACAGTCACAATAAGGAAACAAATTTATCACAGTTAATGTCCTCAACTCGTTTCTTAAAAAGTTTAGATCTCAGGAGCTACAACTTTGGCATAATCTCTTTTCCTCATCGACAATGGTTGAATCTTTCGAGGACAAAAACCTTTACATTCAAGACTAATAAGCCAATTACCATTTATGGATTACTAGAAATAGATTGGTTTTTGAAGATGTCAAGCTTTCTCCGGATAGAGTTATCAAACAAATTAAAACACATGTATACAAAGTCTTGTTCTCTTTGTATCCTAATGTTTTAATACCGTTTGAGTTTAGCCTTTAGTTTGTTTTGATCATGGTTGAGTTGGTATATTTTTGTTCTCCCGGGGATACCCGGTGTTCTTGTATTGTGATTCTGAACACTTGCTTCCTTGCCCGAGTATGCCCGGTGTAAGTGTACATTTCTTTTGATCTATACAAATTTACATTTTTGATAAAAAAAAAAAAAAGACTAATAAGCCAATAAAGTTACTGATTAAGATGCCAATATCACCCTCGGAGAAACATATATCAGCCATCTAGAAGACCAAGAAAGAAAATACAACTATGAAGTACAATCCAAAGAGACGGGACTAGAAAAGAGTTCCAAGTTGGTAAATCGGTAGCTACTAAGCCTGGCTTCATTCGTTTTTTCACTCTCCTTGCAACCTTGATCAGATAACATGAAAAGAAATAAGCGAAAGAAGACCAGAATGTGGTTTTTCAAGCAGCAAACAAGCAAGCTCAATGATATAGCCCTCCATAAATTTCAGCGTACAAAAAAACATAAAAACAAAATAAGAAGTAAAGGGGTCAAGAATGTGGATTCCCAAGCTGCAAACATGTAAGCTCAATGACCATTGCCCTTGATTGAAATCAGTCTTCAGGTCCCTTTCCCTTGCTGGATTTGCTGAAGAAGAGCTGCTGCCAACTGCAGTGTTGCCTGCAATCGCTTCTGGGGGTCAGCATCTGCATCCTCTTGGCCAGCATTTTGAAGCTGTAGGTTCATCTGAGGTGTAGCAACCAAATTTGGAGTCTGCTGTTG
Source organism: Forsythia viridissima (assembly GCA_030279155.1). Classification (NCBI taxonomy): domain Eukaryota; kingdom Viridiplantae; phylum Streptophyta; class Magnoliopsida; order Lamiales; family Oleaceae; genus Forsythia; species Forsythia viridissima. The sequence goes on from CM059039.1 coordinate 47,887,722, forward strand.
CTGCTGCAACTGTTGCACTTGACCAAATGGTGCTGATGAGAACTCTGATGACACCTGGTTATTTGGTAGACCATAATTCTGTGAGGGTATAGATGAATATCCAGACTGATTTGTGTTCCCCGGTTGTCTGTAGCCTTCGTCAGTCGACACACCACTCAATTGCCCCTGCTGTCCAAAAAGGGTTGAAGCTAGCTGAGCTAGTTGTTCTGGTCGAAGTCCTCCAGCAGGCAATGGTGGAGTGAGGGGAGGTTTTTCCTGAAGGGAAAACTTGCCATTCCCACTAGAAGAAATGCCTGAGATTTCAGATGTGTAATTGTTTTGAGGTGTTTCCTGCATAGATCTAGGTAACGCAGAATACCCCATGGGACCAACTGAACTATTGGACGCCTGTGATGAAATATTCATAGTGTTGGAATTCAGGTTCTGTAAATCATGGGGCGACCAGTTTGTTCCAGATGCAAGCTTCTGCTGATGGAGCAGATGATCATGTTGTTGAGTATTAAAGTGCTCGGGCGTATTATTCATAGAATGACCAGATCCCAATAATGGTGCAGGTAAAGCACCTGAAGACACAGTTCCAGGAATAGGTGTAGCACTTATTACAGGTTTCTCGAATTTCGTAAAAGGGTGCATTGACAAGTAGGGGCCAGAAGGTGAGATTGGCTTCTGGTAGGGAGCATTACCCTGGAAAGATGTAAAAGTAGTTTCTTTATTCTGGTTTTGAGGAGAAGACCCATAGCTGGAACCTTGAGGCTCTAACCTTAAAATAACACCAGAAATGCTAAGTTTCCCGGGTACTTTCAGTACTTTCTCCGAGAATTCTGAAGGAGGTACAAGAAACAAGGTGGTCCTTTCATCCAATTTAGCAACAGCTGCTCGCTGTTTCTCCCCCAGATAATTCATGAACTCATTGTAAAATGCTATGTCTGGATCGGTTGCAGGAACGAAGAAGACAACCCAAGCACTAGCTGCCTGATAGTAATGCTTTGCAAGCATGTCTAAATTGGTCCTCGCTGTGCAATCTAAATATTCAGGCCTGCAGCATTATAACCTTGAATGAGAAATTCAAGCCTTGGATAACATTTGTACCACAACTCTGATTTTTTTTCTGCTTCAACCTACTTTGTTTTTGGTTTCAATTTAATTTTTAGTAAATTATTCAAAAAGGAAAATAAAATGAAATCATAAAAGAGAGTTATATGAATTATTTTATCTTTATAATACTCTGAAATTCATTCAAGTAATCCAGATATCCATGGAGGTTTTCACTGCTTAAAATGGCTTAACAGAGGAAAAAGATGCTTCAGTCCATGGGACAGACTAAAAATGGTTACCAGTCATGAAGATGACAGAACTTAGCAGTTTTCCAAACCAATAAAGCAGGCTAACATAAAAAAACATTAAGATATGCAAACCAATTTCCTCAAAGATTACGAGAACAATACTTACAGGGGCATGTCCAATGGTTTTCCCACACGAAAGCAGCGAGCACGACAAACAGGAGTCCCTCCTTTGGCAATTGTTCCCTCCCACTTCCACTCTTCATTCCGAGACAATTCATGTAACTCAGGGGTCAACCTTTTGCGGTCAGGGGGAGGCAATGGAACTGAACTGACCTGGAAATTATCATATGATGCATTCCAGTTATCACTCCTCTCCCCATATTGTTGGGTCGAGTTCATTGCACGGTCGGGGATCGGTCTGTAACTGATAGGTCTGGAGTCAAAGTTCTTATCATGTACCTCACTTTGAGGAAAATCAGGATATGTCTTAGGCACACCACGTTTTACTTTTTCTGAATCAGAGAAAGGATATTCTGGAAGCTCATTTTCAGGAGGAAATGCGATGGTCTTCAGTTTCTTTCCTCCCTGCAAGAACGAGGCATCTTCTGGCAAATCCCATGGATCATCATGGAATGGACCCTGTCGAGAAAACTTCTGAGGGGAGTATTCACGAAAATGAGTACCTCTGTCCCTTGAAGGACTGTTGCGATGCTCGTAGACATTTCTGCGTAATCCCAGCTCGGACTCTTGTTCTGGATATCTCCTCTGCTCGTTGGCAACATTTCCACTGGCCCATATATTAGCCTTCCTACCAAAACCAGATTCGCCAGGCTCCAAATTTGGGATAAAATGAGATCTAATGCTGGATTCTCCAGTCACATCACCATAGTTCCTATCAGATCGAAAGTATTCAGGAGATCCTTGGCGTCCATATGACCCAAAATGTGGAGATGGTGGCGCATCTATTGAGTTCTTCTCTCTGTTTGATGTTCCAGATTCGCTCTTGGCAAAACAAATGTGTACACGAGGATTTCCAAATAATTTCCCCTGAAGAGTGTTTTTAGCCCTGCAGGCTGCACTAATATTTCTAAAACGAACAAAGGCATAAGTACGCCCAGGAAATGCAGTTATCTTCTCTATCTCTCCAAATGGTGAAAAGGCCTTCCTCAAAATGAATTCATCCACTTTCAACTGAGCAGGAAACCCAATCCATAAAACTTCACTGGGGTCTGCATCTTTATTATTTGTCTTGGGTTTGTCCAGATATGGTGGCTCAGGAGAGTGATATGCTCTTGACTCCCTGTGTGTAAATGGAGACCCTCTTGCTGTGAGACGCGATTCATCCCGCCGTTGAGAATAGTCTGCCTCGCGTGAGGGTAACGTTGATTTTTCCTGTAAATATAGAACCTAACTTAGAACTGCTATGTTGTTACATTGTGTGATAGCTTGAAAAAGAACTGTTCAATGTTTTCTGTTCACAGAACATGCTGATGACTCCATCTTGAGTACAATCACAGCATGCTAAATGAAAGCTGCAAGCCTGCAACCACCTCAATTTTTCAACTATACACACACAGTAAATAAAGAAAAATTTAAACCTATCCACAGAATTATGTACTATGTTTGATGAAGCGCAGCTTTTAAGCAGTCCAACTCCCTGTCTCTCTCTCACCTGCCACTAGTTTGTTCCTAGCATATCATTCTCATTCTCGATTTAGAAATAAGACCGGTTAGAATCTGTTCAATCTCTCAATGCTTCCCCAGGATTCACCAACATCAAAGTTTAAGGATCCCAAAACAATTTTAATAAGTATAAAAAATATTAAGCAAGATCTATAGATTCAGTAAGCTTCTAGCTCTGAGATATCCTACTAAGAATTATTGTTGAAATACGAATTCCATTGTGCGTGTGAAAACATTCACAAACAATGTTTGTCATGAAGTAAACGTGATCTGAAACAAGCCAAAAAATTCAAATAAATACAATACTGTGAAGGCTCTGAAAATCGCATTGACCAGAAGAATACAAATTATAGAAACTAGCTTAATGCTTCCACTTCCAACAAAACCATCTCTGGACTGGGATACACTCATCCTTCAGAAAAATGGCATCAGTTTATGTGTATTAGAAACTCTTGAAGTCTTAAGGTTGCTGGAAGACAAGCAGAAACTCTAGATTTTTACTGTATTTGAATTTTTCAATAAGATTTTTACTGTATTTGAATTTTTCAATAACAAACATTTGAAGGAGGATGCTGCACTCTGACAATACATGTCATGAAGGGGGGAAAGGGAGGTAACAACTAAGCACAATCCAGGGGAACACAACAATGAAGACGAAATTCTTCTGAGACCCAAAGGACAGGGCTTCACATACTTCCAATCAAGTCGTCCAAAATGAGAACTGATTACGCTAGAAAACCAAGTTCATATTAATTTTCAAAATGGTTTTGAAACATGTAAAACACAAGCTAAAACAGAAGTCGACACCCTCGTGTCTGCTATGCACAATGCATTGTCATCAAAGGAAAAACACGAGCTATTCTTAAGGATCACATAGAATCGTCTGAAGTCATTTCTTTGACTATAGCCAATCAAAACCTAAACCTTAATTTCAGCCCTCCATATTATTGGGCTCACCAGAAACAGGGAAGAGAAGCGTGACTTGCGACTTAAAGGAGAAAGGGGAAACGAAGAAGTGAAGAGGTATAGCTCAGAGCACTGAAAGTTTCTTCCAACACGAACATGAAAAACAGTTGTAGCAAAATGCAAGAAATGGAATTCCACCACCTGGACATTCTTAAATGGGAACTGTATAAATTCTGTTTGTAAGTCATCAAGGGAGTGCGTTCGTGTTCAGAAGATATACAAAGCTTGAAAGAGGCTAAGAGAAGGATAAAGAGCCTATACAATCATACAAGTGTCTCATCCTTGCAATGTTCTCTCTTTACACCACAAAATAAATGTCCTCAATCTATTCAACAAGGACTTACAAATCTTCAAACCATCTCCCCTTCCCTTCCCTCCACAATGACAACACGAAATGGAAGACAATAAGTTGCAGAAGCAATACCAGAACATCTTTCAAAAATCACGAGAAGACAGAAAAGCTAGTTTATCTGCCATGTAAGCACCCTGCTGATGTAATGAGAAAAGACAATAAGTTCAACCTAAGGACTTTTCATGTGTAATATAATGGTTGAATTAAATAAGCACAACCCAAATTCCTTTTTCATAGGAAGAATTTCATTTAAAGAAACTTTTGATCATTGGAAGTCAGAGAATAAGGAATCCTCTAGCAAGGAAAACAGAAGGAAAAAATAAATAAAACATACAACCTACATCAAATGATTCTTCCAACTATTTCATTATTTAGAAAGGGGGAACCCTTGAATTCCTTATCTGTAAATGCCTAGAGAAGCTAAAAATCTAGTCCTTTTTGAGTAATCACAATAAATCCAAAATCTATTTCACTCAGTTTCAAATCACTTTCAAGCGAGAGAGTTTTTATTTCAGCTCCCGAAATGTGAACAAGCAAATTCAGTGATATTCACTCTCACATTTAGTTGTTCCTTGGTTGTAAAGATCCAAAAGCAAGAATGCTCATTTAAGGCAAAAGAAGATTAGTATTTAAATACACCCAATATAATATCCAAGGACTGAAGCATTGTTTTGAATCCCCAAAAAATTGGAAAAATGCTGAGAAAAAGGCAAAAAGGACAAGTTGGGTCTAAAGTTACATTTGCAATAAAAACAATGGGCTACTAGTAACTTTCGCAAATAGAATGGCAGTAACTCGCCGTAACTCCCTGGTTGCCTTCTCTTTCTCCCATTCAAATTCTTTTTCTCCTTATTTCCTCAAGATTCATTATCTTGGTACGGTCCTAGGCTTCAATATCATATGATGAAAGGGGATTCTCACATCATCTCAAGGCTGTCAACCTAAGCATTTAACTAGCACAGTGGTGCTTTCTGCTATTTAATTCAACATGAGCATACGTAGTCAAGACATTCTATTGTCAAGGACTAAAGCTAACTCAAGAAATAATTTGGATCATTTCCAGAATTGAACAGTTATAGATACTGAGCTGATGAAGCAGATGAACACTAGAATAAATCTCCACCCAGAAATAAAATTGCTAATTATCTCTGGTGTTTTAGACAAAGAATTTAATTACTTGGAATCACCTCTCAACATTTGTCAAAGGCCAGTACTAGAAAGAATACAAGTAAAATAATTCTACATTTATCCCATGTGGCCCTTAAACAACCAAAAAAGAATGGCTAGTGGAAGTCTCACAATGCCAAACAAAGCAAGAAGTTATGGGGGGTGGTGGGGGTGCGGGGTGGGGTGGGGGGGGGGGGGGGGGGGGGGGGGGCATTGGACTTTGATAAACTATGGGATAAGATTATATTCTCTTTGAATGCCTATTGATAAAGAGTTTAAAGGAAGAGAATGCCTATTGATAAAGAGTTTAATGATGTCCATTTACACATGTTTAGGGAACTTCTATAATATTGTGTAGATTTCTGTGTTCGTTTCTAGAATTTAAGATATCTCATCTTTTTGCTGTACTCATTATATTTTTCAGTAAAAGCTCCATGTATATCAGAAAACAAAAACCAAAATATATAGTGCAATTGTGTCAAGATTATATAAACCACAGATATATTAAGCAGAAAAGTTGTACTGCAAATTGTTGGAGGGGGGAAACTGAATATGAACAAAGATATAACTCAAAGATCTTAGAGAACCAATTTAGTTTTATGCTAGAGATGTCTACAACGGAAGCCATTTACCTATTTCAGATTTGATGGAATAGCATCCAGAAAAAGCCAAGACTTCCACATGATCTTAAACATGCGATCGGATTCATAAAAAGTAATGTGTACCAGAGAGTAGTCACCAGTACAAGATATATGGAGGGCAATAGTAGGGAATTTCTGAGTACATTGAGCTTGTATTAAGGTCCCGTTCCAAGTGCTTATCTTTTTGCCTTGCCCATGGATAAGTTTACCAGACATGTACAAACGAATTCTTGTCGGTGTATTATTTCTTAATATAGTTTTAGTTGATAAAATACTAAAATATAAAGGAGTTCAGTTCTAAATCAAAACTGCGGAAGAGTACAACTAAAACTGGATTGTTCTTTTAGCCATTGCACAAATAAGGATAATAATAGACTTAGAGTCAAAATAAAGGATCGTGCCGTCCAAAGGGCAATCTTTTCAGGCACTCAACTTCAATTATTAATTAGAAAGGAAGACTTCAATGGAATGTTATACATGGATTAAAGTGGGATGGACGATTGGAGAGAAAATACAAGAATCGTGTGGACTCGAAAGTTACCAACGAAGTTCAAAGAATGTATATATAAAACGGAGCTTAGACCAGCTATGCTTCATTGTTTTGTAGTACTACTGTTGAGTATTATTAGAGCAGCTATATTTTATGTTACATTTAAGGACAAAATGTCAGTGAGGACAAATTAGGGAAACAACCCGAAATGGTTGGAACATATCTTGCATAGATTTAAAGAGTTCCTATTCACAAAAGCAATGGTATCCCAGTGGCACAAGTTACCAGAGGAAGGTGTCGACCAAAATTAGTATGGCATAAGACAATTGGAAAATATTGTCTTGCACTGAACCTTTTAGTAACATAAGGGCAACAATAAATTATTTGTGTAGCCAAGCCCAAGGTTATTTAGGTAGTTTGGCCATGTTTTGCGTCAACCTAAAGAGGGCCAGTTTACAAGAGCGACGCAATTTCGGTGGAGCAATTTAGATCAAAATTAAGGGCTTGTTCGGTAGAGATTTTTTGGAGAAAAAATGGGTTTTTTTGGTTACTTTTGACTTTTCAAAGGTTTTGATAGTGTAAAAAGGGTTGAAAAGTCAAAAATTGTAGGCAAAAAAATGAATTTTTTTGGATAAAATGGCAACCGAACAAGCCCTAAATTGGTCGGTCATAGTTGCTAAGGGTCTAGAAACTTTAGATCTTCCATTTAGCAACAGAGAATAGAATGGCAAAAATATTACTCACGTAGCCAACCCCAAATTTAATAGGAATAAGTCTTTTTTTTTTTTTTTTTTTTTTTTTTGGCCAAGCCCGAGGTTACTGGGGACAAGGCCCAGGTTGTTCTTGTAGCTTGTTCCTAAAAACATAAAGAACATCACAAATTCCAGCACGGACAACCATTGGTCCAACCACAATGTGAAATGAGAATTATATCTGATTAATTATATCTCATCATACTTTAGGCACGAGAGAAATTTTAAAGACTTGATCAACTTGATGTACAGAATTATATATGACACCTAAATTAAGAGAAATTAAGGTAATCAATGTACAAGCTTAGAAAAATTTCTGAAATTTGGAAATGTAACGAGTGCTATCATAATCTCAGAACAAGGAATTTCGCTTGATGATCTTTGTAACGGTCTAATGTTCCACAGACAAAAACCTGATCAAGTTCAAGGATGACAACTTAATGTAGAAATAACAAAAAGTGATGCACAATTTGTCAATTCGAAAACAACATATAAAGGAGAGGCAAAGCCAACCAGACATTTTTTGAGCATTTTCACAAACAAGATCTTAGAATATAAATTATCAAGTAGAATAACTATGTTTAAAACATATACATATCCCAAAACCAAATTCTAGTTGAACAATGTCATTATGACAATCAAGAATAGACTAGATTGTATACTTTAGACCATAAATGATAAAAGAATAATTTAAAAAGCTGTATGAGGTTTAAGCCTTGAGTCCCGCCTTACGCCAGGCTTTCATTGAATGCCCCGAAACTTATGCCTTGAGTGCCATTTATCAAGTCTTACGACGCCTCAATTAACTGAGACTTGCACCTAAAGGCCAAGCCATACACTCAGGCATGAGCTCATTTATTCATCCCTTTCTGGGCATTTTATTAGTTGTCTCAGTTTTTTGTACTATTTTTTTATAACCTAGAACATTTTACAGGGTTTCTTAATTTTCATTTTCTGCAATTACACAAAAAAGGAGTGGAAAGGAGAAGGCTCCATTGCAAGGGGAGCACGATGACAAAGAGTCAAAAAAAATTTGATAATGATGATGAGAATGATAAGAGAATTAAATATGTGGGAGGTTTTGTTAAAGATCCCATGGGAGACTTCTAGGTTTTTTTTTCTTTTAGCAGTAAATTACAACTCAGATTTGTATGTTTGAGAACTGGTTATTTGCTATTTTATTAATCAAGTTTATGAATGTTTATAAGTAAAACTTAATTTTGCTAATTTGTATTAATATGGATTTTGAAGATGGTTTACGGTTTATTATAATCATATTTTTAAATTTCTATATTTTTTTGGATTCTTTTATTGATTTTTCTTGATTCTCGAGGCGCTAGAGGTGAACCTCACATAAGTAAAATGCCTCGGTACCCGATTGAGCCTTTTAAACATTGAAAGGTAGTGCGTTATGATCTTCCATCAAATAGTGAAGTCACAAGTCTCTTGAACATGTAGAACCTGCAATCATTACTTGCAGTATCTGGATGTCAAACATTGAGAATAAGCAATACCTACCATGCCGAGTTCATTTTAACACGATAATGAACTGGCATATTGAGGAGCAAAATGTAAATGGAAATCGATTGGTTGTGGAAGAATTGAAGGCATTTTGAAGGTGACTGGTGCCAAAAAAATTGAACAATGAAGGTCTCATCAAAGAGATGGCTACTACACTTCGCCAAGTGGGAGGCTTGTGCAGAAGTTATACAAAAAGAGAATTGTCAGTCTCCTAAACAATTATCTAAAATCTGCTAAGAAGCTTAAACAACACAGTTAAGCATTAAGACAGCTTAACTAAGCAAGATTTTAATGCAAACTTTACGAATGATCACAGGTGTTAGAAGTTGCTGAGTTGAGTTGATCTTGAGTTGGTTAACTAATCCAACAAATTATATAACCTTCCATTTGAATTGAAGTTTATCTGAGAATAATAAGCATCATTTTTTGTACACCAGAAGATTTATTGTGTTGATGTGGTCTCATCCATGTAGAGATCCTTGAATTCTCCACCTGCCAGTTTATAATGCCAAATTTACTCAAGATTTTGTGAGGTGAATTGGCTGCAACAGCCATTACATGACCAATTATAGGAGCAGAAAGAACAAGGCTTTGGGGACTAAATAGTTTGAAATTTTATACTGTGTTGGAATTAGATCTGATTCCCAATCTCTTCATATCTTAATACCATCATATTTTTCCATTGTGGCCCATATGCTGTTGACGAAAATTGCAGAAATGTATCTCCTAGCAATGGAGACAACTCTGAATTATATAATTATGCATTTGCACTAGTGGTTCAGTTTAACTGCCCACTAAAACGAAATTCATGTCAGTAACTTTACATGACACTACTAAATAGTTTCATTTCTAAACATAATCATGTAATGATGCCCTACTTAGTTGGGAAATGCATGTAAGATTCATCATCCACAAGATTAACATCTTCAGGTCGAAAGGAGTGCCAGAAGTAATTGCAGAGAAAAAAAAAAACATCCACACAACAACATGGATACATACATCAATAAAGTGCTGATGCTTATGGAAATAATCCATTTCCACATCCACAATGAAGTGACTAATTCACAATGAACAAGGAAAGAAACAAATTTTCCCCATTAAAAATCAGTCCTCGAAATTCATGAATTGCATCATGACATGGAGGTGGCAACATTACACAAATGGCGTTATGCTCACAGCAACTAAAGACAACACATCCACATTTCAAAATTCTCACAACAAAATCACTTTAACCCTCATAATATCTGGTTTGGAGAAATACCGAATGAAGGTTTTGAAATCCTTGAAATTGTTGGTGTCTGAACCAAGAATCAACCAAATGTGCTGATATTCAGTAGTCTTATTGAAATCCAAAACAAGAATATGTCTGAGGTTTCAATTTGTTTTCAGTACAACAGTAAATTAATTCGGAGAAGTCCGACTGGTAGTACCTATTAAAGTTAACCTAACTCGCAACAGCCAGTCTTTTGGCTCAATCTAAGACCATCTGGAGTACTAGTCATGGAAAAAATATTAAGCCCATTCTGGTGGGGAAAAGGTTATGTTGCTGTTCCATTTGATGTTAGTGGGCATTCAAATGTTCCATTTGCTATTGGTCAACATCCAAAGCTTCAGTTCAGAACACGTATAACTATATTTTATCTCGATATTTGAATGTTTAACGGCATCAAGTATCAAAGCCATTGTCTCCTCGAACTGAACTTTCCTCAAATGACAAGATAAGATGCTAAAGACATTGTCAATGCCTTCTCACCTACGTAAAGTGTACGATTGTACAATGAATTTGCTTGAGTGCGTCACAGACTAAATAGCTCGAGAAATACCTCCATGCTGTCACCTTACCTGGAGTTATGGTTAATCTTCTCTCTGTGGTGGACTAGAATAAAAACTTGCCTCACTGCTGCAATAATTAAGTAACATTTTTGCAAACTCGCTACACGCACGAGTAATATAGTCCTCACTTTTCTAGTTATTGAGGTTGAAAACTGATGATCAATTATGAGTGTGCAGCATAAAATTATAGATATTTATGCTTGGCAGTTGATGGCGACTATGCTGTATTTAGAACCAAATACATGGATCTGGATATGACTTGAAGAGCTTGGATTCTTTATTAGAGGAGCAATAAAATGGATCATTGAATGGATATATTAACAATGCAGTTGAAGTTGTCAGTCAGATATTGACACTCTTGAATTGGAACCATGTCGTACTTGATATAAAAGAGTAAAACCACCATCCAATCAAAGAGTTTATATGGGCTTTAGCAATTGTATTGCAGATTGCAAAATTAGCAACCCCGTTAAGATGCAAAAGGATAATCATAATTACCCTGATAGCAGTGGTCAAAAAGCAGATGCTCAATGTTTAATTATCTCTAACAAAACATCAGCCACATTTCTCTAGTTCAGATGAAAGAAACATTGTGACTAGTGATTGATGAAGTTGTTTGTTAACACATTATGCTTCAACCACCATTATACATGATTTGGAAATCCCAATCTAGGCCGTCTTGCAATATAACCTAAAGGAGTAGTTGCTGTAACATATTAATCCAGTTTGTGTAGCCCAAATTTGTAGGAGGTTCTTAAAATTCTCCAACAATTATACGAAGTAAGCTCCATGATGATGCATTAACAATCAACATTCTCTGTCAAGTTAATTTGCCTCTGGAAGCCATATTAACTGAGCAACTTCAATTTTATTGCAGCCAATTGGTTTGTCTTTCAAAAAATTAACCCTAGTCCCTATTCTTCTATGTGAAGCAAAAGCCACCACATAGTTTCTCAAGCTAGTTAATCTGTGGGAATTTACTTTATCATAAGAATTCTAACCTATCAAAAACACAAGCAACATCCTCTCAACAAATTTTGGGTCCAGGCTAACTGCGGTCAACATTTTCGTGCATACTACCAGAAAGGAAGAGAACAGAGGAAAACCAGTGAACGGGGTAAAGAAAGGCAGCACAGCTAAAATGCTTTTATTATAAAGCAATCAAACTCGCATACCTCAACAACAACTTAATATATATCATCTCCCTTGCATGTGATCATAAACATGTGATTTATGTCACATAAAGGTCATCTTGCTTTAAGAGCATATGAAGATCAAGCTGACATTTGTAACCATAACTGCTAACCAATGTTTAAAAGTAATAACACTACGAAACAACACCCACTTGTAGTGTGTTTCCCTTATCTATTTCTCAAAAGCACGGTTATTTAGTGACAAAAGAATACTTGGATAGAAATGTATACAATGACACTCATTCTAGCTTTTCTTCAATGCTTTCCTACAGTGGCTGGAACTTCAGATTTTTTCTAACCCATTCTTTCTACCTTGTAACGGAATCTTTAGCAACAATCCTGCAAAACTCATGCTTACTACCATCATGAATGTATGTCTACATCCCTGCAGATTTAATATTTTTACATACAAGTTCACAATTGTGTATGGCTCTGGTGAAAGGACAATTTCTGTTAAATGGCATGCCCACCCTTTGTTAGTAATACTCTTTCAGTAATACTGTAGTTGTGCAGCTGGAAGCCACTTGAAGTAAATTTCTTAACCTCGTACTCATTGCTTTAGCTTTTTATTCATCAAAATTTCGAGTAAAATACAAAGCTTTGATTTGCGCTGGTAGAACTAAGGTGTGGCTTTCAGGATGTGTTTAATTTTACCAGGTATCAAGCACTCCTTTCTCAAGATTGCAACCATAACAGAGCCTGATTCGTAGAAGGTAAAAGTGAGACATGATTTTTGGGGCCTTTCAGAATTATTCATATGACACCAAGCTTTTAATTTCCCACAATGGAAAAGTAACAGAGTTTCATTATTGTAAAATGAATGTGTGCCTTTTAGGACCTTCCATACAATTCTGTGGTAAGAATAGCGTTAAGAAATCTTTGCAGATAACGCTTATTGAGTGGAGAGTATATTATGCAGTGGAAAAAGGGGATTAAAAATGTTTGTTGGATGAAGAGTTGAATATTATATAGCATCTTACAATTTTAATTTTTCTTTTGGAGTGGAAGACCGATGAATTTGACAGATTGTTTATATTTTCTTAAATAAGTGATGGCAAATATAGATTTGAAGAAGCCTGATATTGCTTCCCCATGTGTATGCTTCTATATTCTGTATCACCAAACTGTCTTGAACTGCTATAGATTCCATAAAACCGATAAAAAAATGTACATATACAAGAAATGACATCAAAATGGTACCAGAAGGAAATTAGACAAAGATCGACAAAACTAACCGCCTTGGCAAACTCAATCCTAAGTGGATTGCCTGCAAGAATAAAACCTTGGAGCTCTCTTACTGCGAGAAAAGCGTCTTCGTCATTTCTATAGTTAATGAAAGCATAGCTACGACCCGGTTGAAATGCAAGACTCTCAAGATCCCCAAACTTGAGAAAGTGATGGGCCAAAGAATTCTCTGTTAAGTTATGCGAAAGATTTCCAACCCAAAGGTGTCTCGATGGGGGATTATTTCCCCTACCATGCTGGGCTTTCTCTTCGGATTTTGCAGGGTAATCCCTACGAGACCTGCCTCTTCCTTCTCTACCACTCTGTAAAAGGAACACACAGAATCTCGCACATTAAATGAACATTTTTGCAATCTTAGATACACAACCTTAATATATTGGATTGTTAGCTACTTAGCACAAAAAGGTGAAGAGATCATAATGGAAAAGACTAGTAGAAATTTTACTTCAGCAAACATAAAATTATATAGAAAAGGCACAAAAAAAGGAATTTGAAGAAGTTTATCATGAATTAGAGAAGAAGAAACAAAAACATAAATTTCAGACCTCGATTACACTGAAATTAACATCACACAAAAGAGTTCAACAGAAACGAAGTACTGTTGGTTGCTCTGATGAATAATATCAGAATAACATCAAATTCAGAGAATTAATACACTTCATCTCCAGTATAGTTAACCACAAAGATTCAAAATCAGATGAGCAAAAAAAGAACTGACCATTTATTTACAGAATAAATTCACTTCTAGAAGATAAAGGTATTCCAACTATGGGCAAACGCTTCTGCTCCACCTACATCTATAGATAGATATCCTACCAATGTATATGATAATATTTATTCTGAAACAGAGGAAATTAAAATGCCAATTCGGAGTTGGAGACTTCAGCGAGCGAGACAAGAAAGAGATTAGGGTTTGAGTTTGGGTTTGGGTTTGGGTTTTGGGGCAAGCTGTATATGAATGAATAAGCGGCAATTGACTACGAGATTTCCTGAAGATGGGGTGGGCCCCACCCTCACGAGAAGTACAAAGTTGGGCAAATTGCTTCAAAAATTGTACCATCTGCCCTTCGAAGAACGTTAATAATAAAAGATGGCGCAAATGGTCCCTAACCTATGTGTTTTGGTGCGAAATTGGTCCTTATGAGGTAAAAAGACAAATATGCCCTTAGTTAATTGAAAAAATTATATGTAGATTCCTAATCATTACAAAATGTGCAAATAGGTCCAATACTTTTATTTTTCATAAAGAATTAAAGAAAATTAATGATTTTTTTATTTGGAATTAACACTTTAGTAATAAACATGTCAAATAAAATTATTATTTTTATTATTAAGTAATTATATTATATAAAATTTAAACTTTTATTTTATTATTGTATAAAAAAAATAACTTTGTCACAAATTTGATGTACAAATACTTTTATTTAAATGAGTTATATGTTTATTAACTACAAATATTAGAGATTCAACTATATTCTTCACATTTTAATTTATCGTTTTCTTTTCGTTCAAAAATAAAAGACATAACGTGTAAATTAACTTTTATTAGTATTTTTATATTAAATAAAATAATAATAAGATTAGTTCAAGTTATGTAATAATTTTTATTTAATAAAAAATTTATTTTTATTTGACATGTCGTGTATAATTTTTATTTGACATGTCGTGTGATTGTGGGTATATAATTTTCTCAATGGAGTGTGTACATACTATTGAATATATTTTTTTTGAATGCTCACGTTCCAAATTATTTTATTTACCAGATTTAATAGTTTGGCAGCAGCATGATGGCATGTGGTAGTGACTGATAAAAATTAGTATTTTTATTTACCAGATTTTATTTTATTATTATTTAACATAAAAATACTAATAAAAGTTAATTTACACATTATGTGTTTTATTTTTGAAACGAAAATAAAACGATAAATTAAAATATGAAAAATATAGTTGGATCTCTAATATTTGTAGTTAATAAACATATAACTCAATCAAATAAAAGTATTTGTACATCAAGTTTGTGATAAAATTATCTTTTTATACAACAATAAAATAAAAGTTTAAATTTTATATAATATAATTACTTAATAATAAATATTTTTTAGTAAAACATAAAAGATTAAGGACCAAAAGCATACTAGCAGCATAGATAGGGACCATTTGCAGAAAATTTCCTAAAAAGTTAGATAAAAGTAATTTTTTTTAACACTTAACCAAACATGTCATTGTGTGCGGTTCTTCAAAAGTTCCCTTCCTCTAGCTAGCAGTAACTAATCTAGGAAGTGAAACCGCAGAAATGGCGCCAAAGTCAACCGCGAAGAGGAACAAATTTCCGCCGTCCGATCCTCATGGTATGTTCTCTGGAATGGCTGTCTTCTTAATCGAAACAGGTGTACAAACTCGCCGACTACAGGTTATCAATTTTTTCATTTCATTTAGGTAAATTACTCTTGAAATAGTCATTTGTAGCAATCTGCTGTAAAAATGTTAAATTAATTTTGTAATTACAGATTTGGAAGCAGAAATTGGTACAAATGGGGGCTAGTATCGAGGAGCGTTTTTCCAAAATGGTCACCCATATTTTTGCAGTGAATTTAAACTCACTTCTTCAGACAGTCGATCGTGAATGTTTGACAAGATTTAAAGGAGTAAGTATTTTATGCTTAAGTTTTCGATTTGGAAGTTGCGTGGTCTGATTTATGTAAACTTCGGTGAAATCAGTTGATTATTTAGACATGAATTACGATAATTTTTGTTAACTGCATTCCTGGTCAGTGTGATTACTACGGCTGTAATATAAACGACATCTAAAAATTATGGTTTCCAATAAGATAACATGGTTATGTCGGTATGTGGTGTAACTAGTAAATTATTGAGCTTATAGAATGGTACCGTTATACTTATGAACCTCACTGGCGGAAATGCGTGCCAGTCTTTGGGTTTTGGTTGATTTGTATTTTCTTAAATTGTTTGCATGCTGTGGAGATTTAAATGGATCCATGAAGAATATAGACTGCAGTTTATGTTTCAATGGCCGCCCAGCTGTTCAGCTAAATATATTGCACAATGCAGTGAATTTACATTTTTGTCAATAGTAACTTCCAAATGACTGGCTTGTGATAATTAACTTAGATCTTGTTATGGATTCTTATATTTGATCCTACTTTGAGGTATTTTAATAAGTGAGTAGTTGATAACAGCTGCTCTTAAGGTTTACGATGTTCATCAATGCAAACTTATTACAGAAAGTTATCAACTATCAGTGGCTAGAAGACAGCTTGAGAGTTGGAAAAAAAGTGTCTGAAGATTCATACATTCTATCAATGGACGTGGAAGGGAATCGTAAGGGATGTGCTTCAGAGGAAAACCATGTGAAACTGATTGATGGAAGTCATTCTAGCAGTGATGAACCGTCTCAACACAAGAAGATTAGAAGCACCGTACAGGACTCCAAAACTGTTAGCTCAGAAGAAAGGGACAGAACCGTAGACCATACTCTTAACGAGTCCTCAAAAATGGGTACTGCTAGTGGCTCATCTCGCTCCTCTCGCTCTCTAAGCCCAGAAATAACAAGTCCAATTACTCTTGATGGTCAAAATAAATCTGTAAGAGTGTACAATTTTCTCCTATTGGATTTGCATATAATATATTAAATGTTCTCCAAGTTTTTCTATCACGACTGTATGGATGTCCGAGTTATGATATATATCATGAACGATATGGGAACAAACATGTATATCGTTTTGCACATGAATTCTGTTTTCAGTCTAATTTGGTTGCATATTCTAGCACATTCTTTTGAACAGGTCTCATTGGATGTGTCCTTGCTTTATAAACCTCCTGACTTGAACAGAAATATAACTAATATATTTGGAAAGCTTATCGACATTTACAGAGGTGAAACTTGGCCAGCATGTCATCTATGTTCATACTTTGGAGTTGCTTGTTTAGAAAACTGACTTCATTTACCTGATCTTTAATAATAGCTCTGGGTGATGATCGGAGGTCTTTTAGTTATCATAAGGCTATCCCGGTTATTGAAAAGTTGCCTTTCAAAGTTGAAAGTGTGAACCAGGTCAAGCACCTACCCGGGATTGGAAAGTCAATGCAAGATCATGTAAGCAAGCAGCTATTTCATCAGATTCACATTACCTTTAGTTTACAGCCTGAATCTTCACTCATTGTTTATCTAAGCCTTTGGATATTGTATCTCTGGTTCATTTTTCTCTTATCTGCTACAGATTCAGGAAATAGTGACCACTGGGAAGCTATCAAAGTTGGAGCACTTTGAGAACGATGAAAAGGTACTGTATTTGTAAAAGTTTCAATGAAAAATCTATTATTGGATGCACATTTCTGTTGAATCGCGTTGGCCACATTTGATGGTACAGTAATTTTTCTTCCAATACTTGACTTTTCTGTTATAATTGAGTAAGGAAAAAGGTGTAGTAGAGGACCTGTTGGCATATTATGTGCCTCAGGAGGAGCCTGTCAGGCTCCATTTTGTTTATGAGGATTTTCAACAATCAGCGATACCTAATAGATTTATTTAGGTCATGGAGCTTAAATCGTAAAGGATGATGATTTTGTGATACCTTGTTGCTTTCCATTTGATCAGAAATCATAATCTTCTAAATGAAGCTAATGTCCGTAGACTGAGGAATTGTAATAGGGTTCCAGAGGATATTAATCAACCTAGCCTTGGGAGTTTTACGCTCAAATCCTTAAACGAAAGGATACTCGTTTGTTACTACTGAATTTTCTTTAGAATATCTCAGGTACGGACAATCAGCTTATTTGGAGAAATATGGGGTATTGGACCCGCCACTGCACTGAAACTTTATGAGAAAGGACAACGGACCCTGGATGATGTAAAAAATGAGGAATCATTAACAAATGCTCAGAGGTTAGGCTTAAAATATTTTGACGACATCAAAACAAGAATTCCACGTCATGAGGTCAGCCTCTAGTGCTTTTTAATTATATTTTACAGCATGTAATTTCAATTTTGTAGTTTGATTTTTTTTATCACCTTGTTAACACTTACTGAAACAATATAGGTTCAAGAGATGGAAAGTCTTCTCAAGAAAGTTGGAGAAGAGATTTTGCCTGGGGTAATAATCTTAGTTATTTGTCTTATTCCGGATATGCTTATTTTTTCTTTTCTCTCTCTTATAACCTGTTGCTCCTGACTGATTTGGGTGCCAATTGTTTCTTCTTCTAACTTGGTTTTAATTACCATTGGAAGTCAATTCTTTTAAATTGTAAAGGTAATTTACAATGCTGGGAGCATTACAATGCATGATGATACTTGGTTTCTCATCTTTTACTGTTATTAATTGCTGCAGGTGGTTATTGTTTGTGGAGGATCATACAGACGTGGAAAGGCTTCATGTGGGGATATGGACATTGTAATTACTCATCCTGATCGAAAAAGGTGTAACTTTGACTCCCTTTAGGGAATAAAAAAATGCTACTATGTTGAATGACTTTTACCTTTCGTCGATTTTCATCTTTAAATCTGAAAGCTATTGGTATTTAGGTACCAAATTTTCTGAAGCTGTATATTCAAATTCCTAGAAAACAACCATTTTCTCATTTTGTATCCTGCTTTGATACTGGACAACGTAATACATTCAAATTATATATCCACACACACACACACACATACACAAGTGAAAATCTGGATGGATTTTCTCTACATCTGGCCAGATTTTTATATTATTTTGCGTTATCCCTAATATTCTCGAGAACAAGTGGAACCTAAATGAAATTTCACTTTTATTATCATGTACTTTGGACGCTTTTATCACAAACGTTGACGAGTGTTTTCCATAAATCCAGTCATATTGGCTTCCTTCCTAAATTTGTGAAGCACCTTAAAGATATAAACTTCTTAAGGGAGGATCTGATCTTCAGTGTTCACAGTGAGGAGGTAACTATTGGTTTCGTTATATTCGAATTTTTCTCTTCACAGTATAACTAAATCTAGATATTTACTCAATATAATATTGAACCCTTCACCACCATAATTATTACAAGGAAAGTGGATACGTACTCACTCAACACAATTTAAAGATAAAATTGGAAAAGAAAAAAACAACCAAGAAAAGGTATTTCCATGTTTAAAGTGGGTAGATTTACTGCAGGAATAAGATTAATTATGTAGATCATCACCTTGAGGTGTACATAAACACATTATTTACATGAAAGTTTTTGTCGGTTAACTTATTTTCCTTTGTGATCTCATATTCTATGCTATGTGTGCACAGGGTACGGATTCCGGAGTGGATACGTATTTTGGTCTTTGTACCTATCCTAGTCGAGAGCTACGACATCGTATAGATTTGAAGGTATTATACTCAAATTTATGTGCTTGTTTTAAACAAGAACAAAACATTATACCTATAATCCTAAAAATATTCCCACCCTTAGTTTTGGCATGAATATTAATCATTGACAGGTACTGTGTGAAAAATGGTAAAAATAAACTGGCATTTGTTGTCTTTTCAAATAAAGGTAGCTTTTTACTGTTATCTTGAGTTAATACGTGTTCCATTTGTTAATGTACTGCGTTTGAAATTGTCATTTCAATTTATGTGTATTTGAGGCAGAATGATGGTATCGTATTCCAACAAGGATTTTGATACAACCTTAGAAAGAAAGTGTAGGATGTGGGTCGACCTGAATATGCATACTGCATGGTTCTTTAGGCTGGTTAATCCATCACATTTTCTCATGTAATAGCTCAGATTCGTATTGCTGTGGTCATGAAAATTGTCTGCAATATCTTGATTCCTCGATGTCATGTAAGAAGATCCATTAGAAGGTTCATTGGTTTCCCATATAAGAACATACCTATATCTATCTGCATGTATCCATCACATTTTATGTCAATGCATTGTATACGAAGAAAAATCATTTTGGGTTATTTTTTAGCTAAGTTTTGGCTCTTGATTCTTTGCTAAGTGAAATACACCAATTAAGATTTCAATACATACAGCAGATCACGCAAAGGCCATATTCTCATAGTTCTTTTTTATAGGTTTATCCAAGGGATATTTATGCATTTGGACTAATAGCATGGACAGGGAATGATGTACTAAACAGGAGGTATGAGTATTCTTCATTACTTGTACTTGACTATGCTTTGCTTTTCCCAAATATCTTCATTTGGGAAATATATTTATGGCTTGTTTGGTAAGGTGTACTATACAACACTCGACAATATTAAGAAAGAAAGAGAAGCTAAAGTCTTGTTAGTTAGATGTGTCTAGTCCTAACTAATACTGCATACGAAACATGCATATAATTGGTGAAGAGGAATATAGCGGAAGTAAAGTTCACGTCCGTTATAAATCTCTATGGTTTTTTTGCTTCAGGTTGAGATTACTAGCAGAATCAAAGGGATTCAGACTCGATGACACGGGACTGTTTCCTGCTACTCAAAGTTCGGGTGGCAGATGGGTATAAATCAGTAGAATTCTAGCTTGTAGTAGTAGTTGCTTAATTCGATATTTTATGATTTGTTACTGTGTCTATTATCTACTGTAGGGAAGCAAAGGTAGTGCGAATTTGAAGTTTGAGACTGAGAAAGAAGTGTTCGATTTCCTTGGATTCCCATGGTTTGAACCTCATGAAAGGAACTTATGAGACGCAAATATACAATGCAAAATTGAAGTTCTGAGAAGGGCTGCTGTTTGTTTTTGTGTTGTTCTCTTGACTTCGAACAACATTAGTGAGCATATGAGATGGAGACTGTAAATAGAATGTACATATCTGAGTAAATATTGTATATATGGCATGTACATCTTTATGAATGCGGTTCGCTTTGTTTTTGTAAGGTCGCATACAAAAAATTGATTGTCTTGTCGGGTTACAATCTGTTAATTTGGTACCACAGTTATTTTTCTCATTTAGGATGGATATCAAGAAAATTGATTTCGTTTCAGTTAAGCTTCACAAGACCAAGAGGTGACACATCCCTCGATTTACAATCCTGGGGGTCTGTCTTGGGAGTTGGCATGTTGACTCTCTCCCTCAAGTCCATGCCACTTGTACATATCTCTCGATTTACAACCCACCTGATCAAGAGGCCTCTGACACAGGTGGAGGGACTTCGCCTTCGAGACTTCCCCCTTATCAGAAGAAGTGACACAAGGGCTTGAATGTGTCAGTTTCCATTATATAATCACCTTTCCATTCCGAGCAGAACGACAAAGTCAAAGAGTCAACTTAGCAGTAAATCTAATTCTAGTCTCCTTGTATATGGCACTGAAATGGTCTACTTGATGAACTCTACATTTACAACTTGCACACTTGAAACAATTATACTATAATATCTCCTGAGACCTTGGATCAAACATGATGTGCCAGCTGACTAATGGGAGCTAATCCGTATATAATGATTATTTGAATGTACAACCCACTTATAATTGTTTGCGGCTTCAGTCTAGCAGTTCTTCCCAATCAATAAAACGCTCGAGCAACTCCATTTCCTTCAGAACTAAGCATTTGTTGATATCCAATTCGATCTATTACATCAGCTAAATAATTCTTCACCGGTGCTACAAGAGCAGGTCAAATGTCATTCCCATCTAAGTCTTACTCCAGGTTAGACATCATCCCAAGGCGAGTCTTACTCCAGGTCGGACCTCATTCCCAAGCGGGTCTTGCTCCAGATCGGAAAACCTTCCATTCAGGTCTTGCGGTTAAGCTCACATCATCAGTGTGGCATATCTTGTCATGTGTCAAATGTCATACTAGTTGTCACAATTAATACAAATATCACTTCACATTAAATATCCAAAAAAGGGATGTCTTGTAGGCATTTAATACTGAGCTTGGCATTAAATACATATAATCATCATATATCTTCCTATAAATAGGAGACATAAATGTCCAACAGTTCGAACATTCAATGGCTGATAATAAACAGCATACTCGAAAAGAGCTTACAAACATGTCTTCTATTACAATTCTCGTATCTAGTTCAGTTCGGCCATGTCCAACCTAAATTTTTAACATTAAATGGGCTTGGGAAGTGCATTGTTATTTTCCAACGTCAACAGCATTCATCGTGCTTCCCAAACCAATCATAATGCCGCTTGGCAACATAGTCATAGGTAGAAGCATCCCTCAGAGTCGTAACAATCATGAGGGAGCTCAACACGGAATACGGCGGTGGTTAATGAGACAGAACCCGCAAAGCAGCTGACAAAAAGACATAAATAAGATATTTGTAACCCAATAAGCTTAAAACCGCTGACATATGCAATTAATACAATATTCTAGAGAATGGTTCATAGAAAGCAAAGGACAAGCAATAGTAAAAAAGCACCCATTTCGTGCATGAAGGTGCACTATTTAGCAAACATAGTGAAAGGAACTGAGAAACTAGAGAGCTCCCTTGATATGAAGGCACTAGCTCTTCCAAGGGGGTAAAAAAAGAAGAGGAGCAAAGAAACTAAAATGGTTCCCTTGGTACCCTAAATGAAATCTTTAAGCCTTTTCAGTACCAAATGGCGATGATTGGTAAGAAACATAATAGCAACACCAAATTCCAAACAGGAAATTGAATGGCCAACATTTTTGAATCGACAGGGCATGTAATCTTGTATCAATACCAGGAAATTTTTTGGAATTTCATAGTGTGGAAACCCTAAAAGCATCGGTCTTCTCCGCTCTATAAGGTTTACAACTGGTTCAATATACAACGCCATCCCCATGGTTCAAAAGGATTGAAGAAAGACCTGATCAAAAAGAAACTCTAAACTGAAGGAAAAAGCTTCTTCATGCCTGGAACAGTACATCAAGCAAACAAAATAGAAGCAAATCACACAAATCATTAAATTAAAAAAAAAAGGGCATTATATTCTCCAGTCCATCAATGCATGATATATTACAATCTGCAACATGGTTTATCTTTCATGACATAACTAGGGATATGTTCTGACAGTATATGCTGTTGTAAGATCCATTAATTGTGAATAAGAACGAGAAAGAAAGGAGTTACCAGAAGAGCCTTGGTGGGTGGTATAAACCTGGACTTTCAATGAGCTGGTAGCAACGGAGAACATCCTCTTTGTCAACACCATTCTCATGTAAGGCTCAGCAGCTTTTGACTGGAGGCAACAGAACTTGATTTTCTTATCCTTGTAAGCCTTAATTACCCACTTCACTCCTGCACATTAGTTGCATGCAGTGCAAGGTCTTAGGTGCGAAATAGTAGGATAACAACAACACGAAATAACACGTGAGCAGGAGTTGCTAAACGGAAGACCACTGTATTTGTCAAACTGATTGTAAGGGCTTCATCAAATACAAGAGAACTAACTGTATTTTGTTGGCAAATTTTGTGTAAATGACTTCAAAGTTGCAAGAAAATCGAAAAAATGATGAAATGATAGTCGAAGCAAGTATTGAACACCTTGTCCTTAAGACAAATTTGCCCCGCAATGGTGCCTACGGTCTATGGCAATCGACTCCCAAGATACAACGATTTCCGCTTTTGTTTGTTGCACTTCCAAATACAAGCACAATGAACCAGAAATGGTTTTTGTACTCCAAAGATGAAAATGAAATGAAAAAACCAGAATTTCAAGCAACAAATGCAAGAATTTTGGTTCAAAAAATGAAATATATGAAATGGATTGTTTTGCATATCAGTTCTCTGTCAAATGGACGTCCAAAAGGTCATATTTAACATTGAAGAACAGTTGAAAACGAAATGGTATGGAGCCAAATCGTGCAACACTTCAAAAGGACATGTATGTTCGCAAACCTATGCAATCGCATGATTTTACCATGCTGCGATCGCAAGGTACAATTTTGAAAACAGAACTTAATCTAGTTTAATCAT
Organism: Forsythia viridissima; assembly: GCA_030279155.1. NCBI lineage: Eukaryota > Viridiplantae > Streptophyta > Magnoliopsida > Lamiales > Oleaceae > Forsythia > Forsythia viridissima. The sequence continues at coordinate 47,911,706 of CM059039.1, forward strand.
ACGATCGCATGCATAGCTTTATCTTCTGCGATCGCATAAAAGGACCAAAAAGTTGCGATCGCAGGTTGCAATACCTATGCGATCCCATGGTCAAAACTTGACTCAATTTTGTCCTTTTTCGTAATTTCTCATTCATTCGATATTGGTTTCGAGATGTCAAATATACCTTCAACATATTTTGCATAAACCGGGCAGGTCGATCCCCGTTTCGACGCCCCGAAACGGCGAGGTGGCAAACTACTTTGCCTAAACAGATTGAGTTGGGTTTTGTATATTTTGACCAAGTTGACACGAAGTCTATTTATTGTTTTCAAACACTTAGTCAATTTCTCGATAAATTAAACAATTTCCAACATATTTAACTTCTGAACAAATTTACACAAGTAATAACTAATTTCGAATTATTCCAATTGAGGCTCAAAATTATTCCAAATCATTTAAATATACATAAACACACACACACAAGCACAATATATATATATATATATAGAGAGAGAGAGAGAGAGAGAGAGAGGGAGTACCGGAGATGCAGAGGTGACAAATGCCGTCCTATACGACGACGACTCGAGGCCGGAGCAGAAACCGTTTATTCATCAAGCAGCAGAGCATCAGCCGCAGAGGCGCAACTCTTCGGTGACTGCGGCGATGAAGCGGGCGTGGAATAGCAGCGAGGAATCCACGACTTCGAAATCGAATTCCAATTCCCTCCTCTCAACGCCATAATTGTTCGTACAGCTAGCTTGAACACCATCATTCCTCTATTCGTGTACGTTTGAAATTCAAATATAGCATAAGTTCTGATTCTTCTTGTTTCTATTTTCAGTTCTGTTAATGTCCTCAGCTCCAACGCGGTTCCATTCATAGGTGATTGAAACTAAACAGTTAACTTTGCGCCCCCGATGTGCTATTTAACGGTCAGGACCGCCTGTTTCGCTTCCCACTTCCTTCTGATTGTTGAAAATATGTTAAAAACTCTAAAATCATTTATTTCTAATAAATTTCCATTTTGTAAGAGAAATTATTTGCATTGATTAAATTTATTTATTTAGATACAGAGTATTTTATCGGTCAATTTTATTTGATTTGATTTAAAACAAATGTTTTTTTCCCTTTTTCTTCCACATTTATTTTGACATAATATTAAATGTTAAAAAACTAATTTTTAACAAAACTAAATACGCACTTAGAGAACATATTCAATACACATTAAAGGCCAAGGTCGACACTTCAGCATAAGTTGGGCGATAAGTCATCACTGTCCACTCCAACATAATAAACGCAGTATCAAATTCTTAATATCAAATATGATGCCTAACTCAACCAGATTCAATGTCTGGCACTGTCTATCTAACTCCTCAAAACTTAGGAGGCAAGAGCTGGTATGTGTGCCACTGAATTTCAATTTATGCCGCTGTTTTAACTTACTGAGAGGCAATACTAAAGCCAATCAGCTCGGCCAGCTGCAGAAGTTAACTTATTTAACTGCCTTTAAACAATCATGCATATAAATCAACCAAAAACACGCTGTTTTCTTCTAATAATACATGAATACAAAAAAAAAAAAAAAAAAAAAAAAAAAAAAACCACAGAAAAAGAAAGTAGCAAAGCATCCTTATCAATTGTAACTTCAACAAATAACTAAATATAAAAATTGGATTAACAAAAACATAAGAGAACTAAATCAACCCACAGTAAGATTCTCCTCGATATCCATAAAGCCCTTTCAAAGCTTTCAATGCAACTTCCAGCACAGGATAACTCAGTTCGCAGGATTCAGTATATAGTTTGTGAAGTATGAATCCTACCTGCAACAGACAAAACAGTGAATGATATTAGATTTGATAGATTGAATGTGCACTCAAGCTATTATAATGCTTAGAAATACAGTGTTTGCCCAGCAGACATAAGGGTAACATACAAGGCATGAACATTCAGTATTCATCTCAATACTACAAAAAGTTAGGCTCTAGAAAGATCTAATAAGGGTACCACGAACACAGAAGCAATGAATCCAATACTTGCTGTGCTCATGGTGATTTCCATGCTCTATTTTGGCTTCCAAAACTTCGATACAGTAAATACAAATTCTTGTTTCCTTTTCATCTTTCTTGAGAGAGAGAGAGAGAGAGAGAGAGAGAGAGAGAGAGAGTATATGTTTTCTCTTCCCTTTTTTGGCGGGGCAGGGCGGGCCGGCAAATAATTCTGGGAACTAAGCAAGATTGGTGTGGACAACAATGCAGAAATCAACCTGATGTGCAACAAGATTCTATTGTTTATACCTGGATGCGACTAGCGTCTATCTGTTTTCCCAGTGGAGCGCTTCCCAGAGAACAAGTGTTTTGGTCTGAGGGTAGGAATGACTCTGTCTGCCTCTCCCTTGCGAGCATCTTTGTTCCTCTTCTTGTGAGATTTTTCTGCCAGTTTTACAGCCTTCTTCTTCTGAGCAGAATCTTTCAAGCCCTCTCCTGGAACCACTTCATATGGTGGCCGTGATTTTGACCTTGACCTCGACTGGGATCTTGATCTCAACCGCAGCTTCTTATTTGGTTGGTTACCATCCACGTCCATGTCATTAGTACCATTTTGATCACCCCTGTCAATTGATCTCTCCCTCTTACGACCCCTAGACTTACTACGAGCACGGTTGATTGCCAAAGTTGGATCAAGTCCCAAAGTTGATAACTGTCTCCCCATTCTTTCTGATGTATACTTTTTGTCTTTATCGAATTTTCTGGGTACAGTTGGGCGGCTCTCTGCAGTGCTCTTCTTAATTCTGTGCTGTTGAATGAGCAAGCGTTTCTTCTTTCTGATTTCTGCCAGTGCCTCTTGCTCTTCTGGGGTCAGCTCAGCCCCATCCATCTCAAAATCATCATCTGCCTCTTGTTCCTGGTGCATACCTTCTTCTCTCTCCAACTCTTCAAGCCTTTGTAATATATCAGGGTCAACAAAATCGTATACATTGTGCCCATCAAGAATTTCAGGCATGATGTCTTCTTTCCATTCATCATTTGCTAAAATATAATGCTTTCTCAAGCTCGCAGAGTATACACCTGCACCTCCATTCTCATCCTCCAGATCCTTCTCCAGCTTCTTCTGTTTCTCTGCAGCTTGCTCAGCTTTCTTGGCCTTAGCTTCTAAGACAACCTCAGGTATACAGGGTGGCCTTTCCTTCTGGTCACGTGGCTTAGGCATTGCAACATGGAAGCGGTTCAGGCAGTCATTCAACTTTTTCGACTTCATTTTTAACTCCACCCTCTGATCCAACAGCCTCTCACAAGCTGCATTCTTTACTGCAATTACACCCTCCTCAGTCAAAGTGCTCATAGTCAAGAGCACGCCCTCGTCGTTTGTTGGCTCACCCCCTTGACCTATCAAAGTTTTCATAGCTTCTGCTTTCATCTCCATGACCAGCTTCTTATCATCTTCGGAAATCCCTTCCAATGCCTGCAAGTCAGTCTTATTGCAGACTATAATCAATGGTTTGTTCATAAACAATGACTTAATGCTGTGGAAAAGAGCCGCCTGCTGCGCAATGCTGTACCCACAAGATCCAGAAATATCAAGGAAAAACAACACAGCAGCTCTTAAATGGGCAAGAGCAGTAATGCTGCACATTTCAATGATATTACGATCCTCAAATGGCCTGTCCAAAATTCCTGGAGTGTCAATCACTTGGTATCGTAGATATTTGTAGTCAGTGTGACCAACAAACAGCGATTTTGTGGTGAAAGCATAAGGCTGTACATCCACATCGGCCCTTGTAATTTTGTTAATAAATGAGCTCTTGCCAACATTTGGGTACCCACAAATCAAGATTGTCCGAGTATTTGGATCGATTGATGGAAGCCTCGCCATGTGTTGCCTTATCTGTTCAAGATAAGCCAAACTGGGGCCAACTCGTTTAATCACAGTACACATACGGCCTAGAGCAGCAACCTTCAGGGACTTGCATCGATATAAAGAATCTCCGTACTTCAACAATTTCACATAGTCCTTTGCAATCTTACCAATCAGGTTCCTTGCAGTATTGATTTGGCCAAGAGCAAGCTTATAATGGTCTTTGTTGTACAGAACATGGAGAAGGTCACCGTAGAAAGGATGTATATCATCAAGCCGGGGAAACTCCTCAATAATGGTGGAAAGCTTATCATGAAAGTTTTGCTGCGTATATTTCACTTTGCGCATGTAAAACTGACGGATGCGTGAGATGGCATATCCCTTGTGAACAACAGTAGGTGTTTGACGTTGGGTGCGGGAGAGAATGATATCAATAAAGTCCTTCCCAGTGGGAACAACTGTAATCTTTTTAAAATTGTATTGCACCATGTCTTGGCCTGTTTATCCTTGTGAAAGAGCAGAAGTTAAAATTCAGTACAACACAAGCAGGCATCATTCACACAAGTAAACGAAAGCACAAGGAAATGCATAGCAACAACAAGCAATCCTAAACAATACCAAAAAAATTTGTCGGTTAACAGTTTGGAAAGCCAGGAAAAAATGAAGGGAAATCCATTTTCTATTCCAGGTTCTCATACAGAAATACATCCAACAAAAAATCATCTGTACTCAACAAATGCCAAGCAAACCCAAACAACTCCCTACTTGAAAACTTGGAAAAATCTCAAAGTGCTTTTAACTTTCACATTCAGCAACAATTACTTAGTTTCGAAGATCTAATACTTCCACTCTTTTCTTGTGGGTATTCACTACAAATGATAAAGATTAAAAACAAATCACTCAATTCCAAAAAATAAATTAAAAAAGACAAGAATCCCTCTCAAGATCGAACCTTTTCAGAAATTTTTGTTCGCTCAACTATAAGCAACAACTGTTCATGCTCTGCTCGATTTTGCCAGATAATCATTTCGATAATCAAAGTTTAAAGCCAAAATTCAAAATTTTCTGTTTGACTTAACTGTCCTATTCTTTTATCCATGTCTATATACCCTTCTCTTATTAGCTAATTATTAATTGTTACTAAAACTTAACTCAAGTGACAAAAATAATGATATTACAAGCTTACAGACTTTGTTTCTTAGTTATTTTTGACACTAATACATAATTTCATTCTTCATATTATTCCACTAATTACATCATTAAAATTATTATTATCATCGTCAAATAAAAACTAAACAACTTTTGAAAGTACCAGGGGCGGATCCACCTGGGGTCTAGTGGGGGCAATTGCTCCCACTGGATTTTGGTCCTGGATATTTCACCGAATACACTTGAGGGGCGGCGGGTTCTAAAGGCAAGGGGAAAACCATAAACAAACATATAAAAATTTCACGAGAGACATTGTCGAGAAAATTTCTGTTGCGTATGGAAGACTACCATCAAGAAACAACAATTTTGTTAAAAATAAGAAAATTCTAAGGAGGTAGAAGATGAGAATCGCGATAAGGCTGGACGGAATCTTAGATCGAGGTTGTGTGTTGAAATTAAATCATTCACAACAATCAAATCGAGTGTAAACTACCTTCCAAGTTTGGTTACGAAGAAGTTGACTTATCCTTGTAGAATTCACTGCAACACAATATCAGTTGGTGCCAAGAGGGGTGATGAACACGTTTCCCTTCTTCCCTCTCCTTCAAAGTACATTGTTCCCCATTTTTTGTGTAATTACCAAGGAAGGAAAAACCCTAAACCGCTTGTCCCCTCCTCGGTTGTAGTTTTAATTAATTTTAATTGGGCTTTACAACACGAACCGTTAGGCTTCTAATTGGGCTTTACATGGCTTATAAGCAAGCACCATAGAATGGGCTTGTTTTAATTAATTTTTTATACAGTTTCTGATAACGGAGTCATTGACGACGACAATGACATCAATCTTGATCTGCAAATTCATTGATATCGCTATTTTTTTGGGTTGATGTTCTTCGGAGTTTCGATTGAGTGGGTGCATTATGAAGTCTCAATCTTGCAGATGACACATTTTGTTCAAATTATCAATATCAATATCCAACTTTTCAACAATGTAACGAAAGAATAGCATCGGGTGATATTAACAAAATTATTTGTTAAAAACATTGCATATAAAGTAAACTTCAACTTAAAGAATTATAATTTCATCGTGTAATGCTATATAGTAACAATTATATATACCAAGAATGGTTAACAATATATAATAACATCTTGAAAGAAGTCTACAAATGACATAAGAAAGGAACATGATGGCATCATATTACAGCTACCAATTTACACACTAAATTCATTTCGTATCAATGTTAAGAACCAACAAGAAATACAAACTTGTGGTAACACATTGTTGTACCATCATCAATTAATAATGTAATCCCCATCTACAATGTATCAACTTGATTTATTTATTGAAATTATATATAAGTTGAACAACATATCAAGTAATAGTTTGTTCATTATCTTCTTCATCTCTGTCTTAATTGAATTTTTTTTTCTGTTTTCATCTTTTTGCCAAATAAAATATTTCTTTTAATTTTACCATTGCTTCTTTTTTTTCTATTGTTACATTTGGGTGCCATGAATATTAATCTGAAATGATGAATAATGGACAAAATAAAAATTATAAACGCAAGATTTGTTCCTTATTCAAAATAAAGTGATTTTTTTTTGAAAATATTTGCATTAACATCGATGAATAGGTAAATACAGTGAAATCAAAATGAAAACATTAATCTCATTTACATACATGCCTTCCACTCCGATGAAAATCACGTTGGTATGAGAATTTTTTTTCACTTTCTCAGACTGAAGCGCATAAAATGGATGAATATTGAAGAAAATTTGTTGGTTTTTGTGAAGAAGAAAGAAGAAAGTATGAGACTTATTAATTGAATGAAAGACATTTCATTACATAGTATTGGAAATTGAGATGCATTTTGAAAGTGGCGAGAATGGATGAATATTGAAGAAATTTTCTTGGCATTTGTGAAGAAGAAAGAAGAAAGAAGAAATTATGAGACTTATTAATTGAATGAAAGACATTTCATTATAGAGCATTGAAAATTGGGATGCATTTTGAAAATGGTGAGATTTTCTCCATACAATCCAGTAGTTACAATTTGGTCCCTGGTTTTTAGGAACCGTCATATTACTAATATTTATTTAATAGCTAATAAATTTGGAATAAATTATTTAAAACTAGTATATTTCAAATATTGATTTTAGAAAATGTGGAGGTCCTAATTTTCTCTTAATTTTTTATTGTTAGATTATTGTCATAATTTTGCTATATACTTAATTTTTTATTAAAATTTTACAATAACTTTTTAATATTTTAAACTTCAAAAATAACAAATATAACAAACGTAACACACATTTTTTATAAGAAATATAACAAACGTAACAAATGTAACAACAAATATTACAAAAATAAAAACAATATATATATAATAAAAAAATTAGATAATATTTTTTAAATTATTTTATATTTTGTGGTATATGGTGAAATTATCCCTATATTATTTGATCAAATAGACCGACTAAAATATAGGAAATTACACATATACTTGACTTTATAGAAATAATTATAATATTTTAAATATTGTCATTTAATCTTAAAAATACTGTATATTATTTTATATATTATAATATATTAAATTAAAATAGTTTGATAAATCAGTTTTATCAACGTTTCTACAATCCAGCTATCAAAATCCAAAATAAATCCTTAAATTGCAGTCATTTTCTTTTTTTGAATAGAGCTTCAAAATTGCATGTGTTTTCAATATAATCGAATTTCCTCTATTGTCGTCTTCATCAGGAGGTTGAACTTGAAGCTTAGAAATTGAAGAACAAATATTCTCAAATATTCCACTCCAAAAGAATCTCAAAAAATCAAAGGTATGGTAGAACGAAAACAGACGTGGATTTATGTATTACAATTGATAGTACCATATGTATGATGATGTGTCGACTGATTATATAGGATTATTGATATCTTGCCACAAATATTATGTATTATAACGTGCTTTAATTGTTATTATCATTAGCTTTTTTATTTGTAACACAAATCGCTGCAAAATGTGATCTTGTTGAGATTTTTGAGTCTTGCAATATTATGTTAAGTGATTGCGTTGTAAAAGTCTATGACACATTTGTATGTAAAATGAAGTGATACAAATGTTATGTATCATAAAGTGCTGCAAATGTTATTATCACCAGCTTTAGTATATGTAACACGAATTGTTACAAATGTGATCTTGTTAGAGTTTTTGGTTCTTACTATATTATATTAACTGATTGTGTCGATGCTTATAAGTGGTTAATGAGCGATTATTTTTTTTTTATTTTTTTTTGTGAAGAGAGAGATTTTTTTTTTTCAAACAAATATATCAAATTTATATTTGGATAATTGAAACAGTTATCCCGTAATTAAAGATTCTGTAATCTTAGATTACAATGACTCTCTATTAATTAACTTTCAATTATAGTATATATATAGTTAAAAAATAACATTACTAATTTAAGAAAAAAAGGACTCAATATATTTGGAATTTATATATGTATGTAATTATTTTAAAATAGTAGTCTATTTAAATAAAATTCCCACTAAAATACTACAATAGAGTACGACTATAGGCCTCAAGCAAGTAAGTAATAATTAGATATCTAATATAATATATGTATAATGTTATAATAATATAATTGTCAAAAACATGTTTTAAAATAAACCTTATGAGTTATTAAAAAAAAAATCGACTGACAAAAGTAATTAGTAATAGAATGAAAACAAAGATTAGAGGGGTGAGTTTTGAAAATATGAGATTTGTACAGTGAAAGGATATAGAAGAAGAGGTAATAACACAACACACTGTGGTATAAATGAGATAACTCTTTTGTTTTAAGGATTAAAAAGAGAAAATGTATAAATGGATAGAAGTTAAAATTAGATGATTCTCTAGTTATACCCACCAACTATATTCAATTTCATTCATAATCTCACATTCCAATTTATAGGTTAATTTCATAAATTAAATATTTAGTTATTTAAATTTAATATGTAATAGTTAAAATTTATAAAAATAAACTATTGTAAATCTTAGGATTTAAATAAATGAAATATAAATAATTAATTAACATCAAATTAACTATGTCTATAGTGTAAATTAAGAATTTAAGTAAATATTTTCTAAAATATGCTAATTCTTTTTTGTTACGTGATTAATACGAATTTTAAAATGAACCAATTTGATTTGATATTTATGATTGAGTGTATTTGTTTATGATAATAATTATTTGTCATCAATTAAATTGAACAAACTATTTTCAAAATCAAGAGTTTTTGAAATAGACATCTCATGTATGTAATTTTATTTTTTAAAAATGCACTTTCAAATACAATGACGTTGTTTCATTGTGTATTTTTAACTTTTTCTTGTGCATGTTCATATTTTAATATAAAATTTAGAGATGTTTGTGAATATTTACATTTGTAAATATAATAGCGGTATGTTACACTCTAGTTGTGACATAATAAAAAACTTACAAATGCAGCCAACACTTGCACTCGAGATTGCACTAAGAGTGCGGGAATGATGTCTGGGTGTTTGAGACGCAAATAAGGCCAGAGGCTGAACACGATAAACATGGTCAATTATATATTTGGTGGTCCGGACAGCTTGGACAGCGGTTCGATAGTGAACGTATTCGTCGTTTGCAAAATCGTCGTGGTTTTTCCAGCTTGTGTGGTTGTTGTTGTTGATGGAATTCTTTTAATCTATTTCGCATCTCTTATATTTAATACGGATCGTCAGATTTGGTCCGCTCTGATAAATTGGCTTATCTCTTTCACATTTCAGTATTAGCAGGTCATTGTGTGGGATTGCCATTAGGTTTAGGGTTACCGTATGGGATAACCATTGACTGTTGCTAGGAATTTACGTGCCCATTATTGTAACTTATGTTAGCTTTCGTTTTGTTGCTGGTTATTTGCGATACTTTGTTTTTGTGCATTATTATTTAAAACTGTCACCTGGATTTTGTTCGTTTGACAATGCCCTTGATCTGAGATAACCCTGAGAATCTGAAATAGTGTATATTGAGGCATTTAGGTTTTTCTGTGTGATTATCTTGAGGTGCTTGTTGGCGTGTATTCTTATTTGTTAAGATGTCTGCACATCATTTTGACTTGAGTGTCTTTAAGTAAATGTGATTTTTCTATTTGACAACAGAAAAATAAAGGTATTTTAGTTCAACAAAAAGTTTCGAAAGCTATTGATAATTATTTTGGTCATAATGTTACTGAGGATCAGGAAAAGGATTCTGATAAACTTGCTTATACTTTTAAGTTTTATCATATTGCGTTTATCAGATCCTGTTTTGCGAAAAGTTGGAAAATTTGATTCCACAGAAAAGTTTTGGAAAAAATTAGAAAAGTTTTATTTAATCTAATCCACTCCAAATAAAATTTATCTCCTTGAAAATTTTTTCAACTTTAAAAATGATTATTCAAGTGATTTTGATGAAAATCTTGATGTCTTTAATAAGCTTGTGCAATATATTACAAAATTGTGGTGAAACGGTCCCCGAAATTGACAAAGCTATAATTTTGTTAAATGTCATTCTTGATTCATATAAAGAAGTCGATAATGCAATTAAGTATGGGAGGGAGATCCTTACACCTGACATTGTCATAGACTTTTTAAAAAGTAAGGAGAGAAAATTGAAGTTTGAAATAAATGAGAGAAAAAAATGATGAAGTCCATTTTGTGAGGGGTATATCTCAATCGGGGGATGAGAATGGAAGTAGAGGTGGGCAAAACAGTGGTAGCAATAGAAATAGAAATAGAAATGGTAGAAATTGTTCTAAGTCACATGGGAGGACAAAATTAAAGAAATGTTACGGGTGTGAGAAAATAGAACATTTCATTAGTGAGTGTTATAAAGAGAAGAACAAACAGAGATGAGAAAATCAGAAAGAGACAAATGTAGTGACCTCTAGTGATGAATCTGGTGAGGTTTACATACTTTTAAATTCTGAAACAGCTGAAATTAACCTGTCTATGAACTCCCATATACATGAGTGGATTATTGACTTCGGTGCATCTTTTCATGTCACATCTAATAAATTTTGGTTTGATCATTTGCATGAGGCTGATCATGGTCAAGTAGTTGCATAGGGTGGAGTCGCTTATATAATTACTGGTATTGGTAATGTAACTGTTAAATTTGACAGTGGCTTTGTGCATACATTAAGGGAAGTTAGATATGTTCTGCATATAGGTAAAAATTTGATTTCTGTAGGGGAGTTAGAGAGTACATGTTTCATTGATAGGCTTAGTAATGGTATGATTAGAATGTGTAAATGTGCACTTAGAGCTTTTAAAGCTACTAGTAGAAATGACATATATATTACATATGCTGAAGTGATGAGTGGTCTAAATTCTACTATCTCTTCTATTAACACTGATCACACACAAAAGTGGCACAATAGGTTAGCTCACATTAATGTTGAAGGACTTAAGTTCCTTAACGACAAGGGTGTGTTTGGTAAGGATCAGGTGTTTGACATCCCATTTTGTGATCATTGTATGCTTGGAAAACATTGTTGGATATCGTTTTCATCTAGCACACACAAAACAAGTAAAGTGTTAGAATACATTCATACTGATTTGTGGGGTCCCCGGAGCAATCCCACTTTTGATGGTAACAAATATTTTTTGTCTATTATTGATAATTTCTCCAAATGTGTGTAAGTTTATCTATTGAAAGATAAAAGTGAAACTTTCATTAAATTTAAAAATTGGAAAGTTCAAGTGAAGAATCAGACAGGTAAAAAGATAAAATATTTGCGTAATGATAATAGTCTTGAATTTTGCAATGCTGATTTTGATAATTTGTAATGAGTGTGGCATTACTAGACATAAAACTGTGTCTTACACTCTCCAACAGAATGTGATTGCTGAAATGATGAATCGTACTTTGATTGATGAAGTTAGATGTATGATGTTGAGTTCTGGTGTGCCTAAATCGTTTTGGGATGAAGCTGTTATGACTGCTTGCTATTTGACTAATATGACTCATTCTATTGTTTTAAATGGTGATACACCGTATGAAAAATGATATGATAAATGTGCTGATTATTCCATACTTAAGACTTTTGGCTGTGCTGCTTTCTTTCATCAGAGTGAGAGAAAAATAGATCCCAAGACTAGGAAATGTGTTTTTTTAGGATGCCCAGAGGATGATAAGGGGTATAGGTTGTGGGACATGAGCCAAAAGGGTGTGAAAATCATATTAGTTAGGACATCATTTTTAATGAGTCAGAGATGCCTTGTTTAGATTATGAAAAACAGCAAGAAAAACAGCAAGAAACCATTAGGGAAGAGTCCCTAGTTGAGGTGGAGAAAGTGAGTACCCACATCCCCATCACCCTTAGTGAGGTGGAGAGTGACACACATCAAAATCAGCAGAACATAGATGTAAAAGGTAACGAGGATGTGATAGATAAAAACCTCGTTGACCAAAACCCTTTGGTTGAATATCAAATGGCCAGAGATAGAGAGATGAGACCACGTAAGGAATCCCAAAGACTATCCAACTTCACTAAGGCCTATGCTAATTATCAGGAACTAGTTGATAAGGAGTCAAATACCTATATGGAGGCTATAAAGAGTGAGAAGTACGTAGAATTGTTTAGTACCATGAGAGGAAAGATGAGTTCTCTTGTTAAGAATAAAACTTGGGATTTAGTTCCTAAACCTAAGGATAAATTCATAGTGAAATGCAAATGAGTTTATAAAGTAAAAGGGGAAACCACTGAGAATGAGCATGTGATATACGAGGCTAGGCTAATAGCCAGAATGTTTGATTAACATATTTTTTATATTGGTTACAAGAGGAATGAGTTTGATAATTGCTTGTATTACGTACACCACAGCACAAATGGTGATTGTGTGTATTTGTTACTTTATGTGGATAACATATTATTGAAAGTAGTAAACAAGATAAATGTAGAATTAAGTAAAGAATTTGACATGAAATACCTAGGACATTTTAGAAGGTTCCTTGGTATAAAGATTGATAGAGATAGGTCAAATTCATGCTTATTTGTGTATCAAACTCCTTGTGTGCTTAAAATTTTAAAGAAATTTGGCATTGTTAATTGCAAACCCACTTCTGTACTTCTTGGTAACCAATTTATCTTGTGTGAGGAACATGATAAGAAAAAGAAGTTTATGAGTAAAAACTCATACTCAAATGTTATTGGCTCCTTTATGTACTTGATAGTTTGCACTAGGCCAGTCTTGGCCTTTACTGTTAGTATTTTAAGCAGGTACATATTTGATCATGGTCCTAAATATTGGAAAGCTTCAAAGTTGTTGCTTAGGTATTTGTAGGTTTATAACATTGCAAATATGGGTACTAAAGTGTTCACAATGGTAAAGTTTAGAAATTGGCTTACACTTCTAAATTTCAGTAAATGTATGTAAAGTTCCAATATGTTTGGAATCTTTTTTAGCCACTACCAAGCTAATTTTATTTTTGGAGTTTACAGATATATTTAGATCAAGGTGGAGGTTGTTGGAATTTTTGTGATCTCAAATAAACCTGGGTCAGTGATGATTAATTGAATATGTTATATCTTCATAGGCTTTGAGCCCATGATTGAAAAATAATTGTATAGTCCACTTCACAATGTGTCAGCCCAAATTAATGAAGGACTTAATGGGTCACTTGGAGGTTTTAATGTATCTTTGAGTCGTTGCTCAGTGACCCATTGTGTTTGACCCAGTTTAAAGTGAGACGGCTAGATTTATGGTATAATATATATATATATATATTTGCAATATAATATATTAAAGTATAATATATTATGAATTATTATATTATACCATATACATTAATATATATTACCATATATATTGCTCGATTGGGCAGCTTATACACACAGCAAAAACCATAAGCATACCACACGTGAATTGAGGGTCTTCAGCCAAACCAGAAAAAGCTACCATTGTTAAAACATTTTTTTAGTGAAATTGCATCCTACTTTCAAACCTTATTTCTTTGGTGAAAATTGGTCATTTTAGTGTTGTCTTTATTATTTGGTGTTGCCTTTGTGTAGTTGAACATTATTAATATGAGTGTTTGTGAAAGACTTTAGAACACATGTAGAACCTTGTGAATAAAGCCAATTCGAAGGAGTTATATAGGAGGACCTTGTTGGAGTATTTTAAAATAAAGAGAGATGTAAGAGGATTTTGCAACTATATTTCTTATTAAGAATTTGTATGAAATTTGTAATAGATATCTAGAAAGTTATGGAAACAATATTACTAGAAAAATCTATGTAAATATCTACAAAGAATAATCTAGAGAAAAAATATTAACCATAAAACAGAATCAATCTATATCACCCACTTAAAGAAGGTGAAACTATAAAAGGTCAAATAGACCTTATTTGTAACTAACTAAATTAAAAGTAAGTTAAAAGCTAAATATTGTGAGTAAGAATTTTGAGAGATATTATAATATTATTTGAGACTTTATATTTAAAGTTATTATGTCCCCATTAAATTAAACTTTTAGCTCCGTCCATGTACGAAACAATTAAGATAAAGTTCAAATGCTAATATGAGCAAAACCAAACAGGGGTTGAATAATTCTGTTATACAAACACAAATATACAGAATAATAGCAACGAAGATGAATATTGATATAGTATTGAATGATAGAAAGATAATATAGCACCCATGGTGGGTAATAGTTGTGGTACCCACTTGACACGTGGCATCACCACATTGGTTACTTTTTAAAAAATTGTTTATAACTTTTTAAACTTTTTAAAAAGTGATTAATGTGGTAATGCTACATGTCAAGTGAGTACCATAATTATTACCCACTATAAGTATTATATCATTACTCTTGAATGATAAATTAATTGAAATAACTTTAGTGCGTAGTGACATGAAGTTTAAGCCTTGGAATTCATTAACAATCACCAAGTTTGGTGAAATTGTTATTTAATTCAAAAATCTACACTTCAACACAATCACCTGCAATCAAGTGTCAAACAACAAAAGGAAACCAATTATAGAAGAGCTACGTAAAATCAAAAGTCAATATTCCTTATGAAAACCTAACTGATGACACACGATATTCAACAAAATTCTTGTGCAAACTGAATGAATGAACCCGAAAAAAAGTCCAAAAACAGAAAGAAAACTAAGAACAGCTTATATACAAATATACGGAACCCATGCCAAAAGAGAGTAGGAGACATGGAATTGAAACTAAGACCTGCAGAAAAAAGGTTGTATAAGAAAAGAGCAGCTAAACTACACAACGTATCGTTTGTTAGGTTTACGGTTGAACAACGAAACCGCAAAATCGTAAAATCGAACTAAAATCGCTTTTTCGAAACTATTGGTTTAAGTCTACGTGGATCCGTCAACATTTTGATTTTGAATCGAACCAAACCACTTCGAAGTGGTTTGATTTAAGTTTCAATTTTTCCAAACCGTTTTAATAAAATAAAATAAATTAAAATAAATTAATTTAAATTTTATTCAACTCAATTAAAACTAAATTCATCCATTATTCAAATTTCCTTGTTGAGTAACAAAGTTATCGTGAGTAGAAGTGAAAAACTCCTTGTTGATAAAATTTCCATACAAAAAAATTTGTTTTTTCAAATTTTCTTTTTCGTATACTTGGGCCAACGAAGATTCTACAAGAGCCCCCTTGTAAACTGGGGCGATGTTGCTAAAATTGTTTAAGAGGGGCATAAGTTCGAATGAACTGAAGTAATGGGTCTTGATCTCCTATCCACTTATGTTGCCCACTTATAATGCATACGATGAGGTGGCATCACATGATTGATATCTTGATCTTCTACCCACTTATGTTGTCCATTTATAATGCCCACGCTGATGTGGCATCACATAATTGGTAATATGTAAGAATGATAAGGGGGAAGTGTCGCTGCATTATCGAAGTCCATATGGGCAAATGTATCTCCTCACACTGGCGAATGCATGGCTATTCTGTAGGGCCTCAAATTCGCTGCAAACCGAAGGCTTGCCGCTTGCCATTGCAACGGTGGAATCTGATTGCAGCAACGCCATTAATGATGTTCAAATTCCTAGTCTCCAAGCCCCAAAAGGGGCCATCTTAACTTATCTTGGGTACTTCCATGTCTTCTGTTAAGATTACAACCTCACTAAAGGGATTGCAACCTTTGCACAATACAACAAAAGAGCAAACTATACACTAGCGAATAATCTGAACTTTAGACCTTGTATTTACATCAGCCAACAGATGAATATAAGGCTCAGGTTAACGAACCAACATGGAACACTGCAATCTGCCTTACCAAGAATAGGCACAGGTTTCTCCTGATCACTAGAATAACCTAATCAACCTACCCAAGAACACACCCTCCTTCAGCAAAGGCAACCTCCAAACCAAGATTTACTGTTCATCTACTGATTCATAAACCAGACCCAGACGAACCACTTTTACTGTTCACTCTAATCTCCGGCTGTTAAGCCAACAACCTTACTCTTTATTCCCAAAGAAAAGAAAAGGAAAAACGGAGAAGAACCAGAGAAGAACCCTAAGGAGATGAAGCCAGACAGAGAGGTTTCAGATGGAAGGAGAGAGAAAAACTAAAAACCAAGACTAACCGTATTAGATTCCCCAAATCAGAGATGAGGGAGTATATCACTTCTTAATCAGTTACAGCCATTGGATTTAATCCAATGGTTGATATTGATCTCAAGAAAGCACAATCCACAACTCAACTGATGGGGCAATCAAACACTGCCACGACACCACCAATGCTGAAGGAAAGATGCGTGTTTTACTTTGGGTTTGGGAGACACGATTTATAACATTCTTCACCTTGGATCACTAACCCATACCAGTATTCTTGATTGCAGACTGCTATCCATTTTAATGGTTGTTGTTTCATCATAGCCTTGTGCTTCCCAGTCAAGACCCTGCAAACATTGAAATTTAACCAGTATCAATTAACAATTTAGCTAAACATGAATTGAATTTACTTACAGGGAGCACCTTGGTACCCATGTCAGCTGGATTTTCAGAAGTATCAATTTTTAACAATGACAATTCACCAGAAGCTAATTGTTCTCTAACAAAATGATATTTCACCTCTATATGCTTTGATCTTTCATGATAAACAGGGTTTTTGCAAAGCATTAAGGCACTTTGGCTATCAGTGTAAAGGAAAACTTTATTTTTCAGAATGTCAATTTCAGAAAGTAGACCTTTTAACCATAAACTTTCCTTTACAGCCTCAGTGATAGCCACATACTCAGCTTCAGTGCTTGAAAGAGCCACTAAAGACTGAAGTTGAGATTTCCATGATATACAATTTTTACCAAGGGTAAAAAAGAAAGCAGTTGTGGATTTTCGTTGGTCTCTGTCACCAGCAAAATCAGAATCCACATAACCAGTTAAAGTCAAAGCATCATGGCATTTCACATACACAAGACCAGTGTTTAAGGAACCAGCTATATACCTTAAAAGCCACTTTAGACCAGCTCAGTGAGGCTTACCAGGGTTGGCCATGAATCTGCTAAGAAGACTAATGGCAAAGGCAAGGTCAGGTCTTGTTGTCAACATGGAGTACATCACAGATCCTATAGCATTGGCATAGGGAATGTGCTCCATTTCCTTTCTTTCATCATTATTAGTAGGAGACTGATTAGAGGAAAGAACCATATGGCCAGCTAAGGGCACATTAACAGACTTAGCATCTTTCATGCCAAACTTAGAGACTACCTTATTCAAGTACGACCTCTGAGTTATGGTCAGCCTATTTTCAAGTCTATCTCTCTTGATTACCATGCCTAAAATCTTTCTAGCACTGCCTAAATCTTTCATATCAAACTCAGACTTAAGAAGAACCTTTAGTTTCTCAATCTCACCCTTACTACTACTGGCTAAGAGCATATCATCCACGTAAAGAAGGAGATACACAACACAATCTTTCAGATTGCTGTTAAAATAGAAGCAGGCATCATACTGACTTCTCCTAAAGCCAATTCTTATGACAAAGGAATCAAAACGTTTGTACCATTGCCTTGGAGACTGCTTAAGGCCATACAGGGACTTCCTAAGATGGCAGACATGATCAGACTTCCCTTTAGCTTCAAAGCCTAAAGGTTGAGACATGTAAATGGACTCTTCTAGCTCACCATGCAAGAAAGCAGTTTTGACATCTAATTGCTCTAATTCCCAGTTAAACTGGACAACTAGAGCAAGAACCAATCTAATAGTCTTATACTTAACAACAGGGGAAAAAACTTCATTGTAATCTATGCCTTCTCTTTGAGAGAAGCCCTTAGCAACCAGTCTGGCCTTATATCTAGGGGGATCAGTATCACTGTTTCCCTCTTTTAGTTTATAAAGCCATTTGCACTGGATTAACCTCTGATTTTTAGGTTTGACAACCAATTTCCAGGTATCATTCCTAATCAGGGCTTGCATTTCATCCTTCATAGCTTCTACCCACTGTCTAGACTTAGAACATCTCACAGCTTCCTCATAGGTCAGGGGTTCTAAGCTTTCTAAGGCTTCACCTGAAACTAGAGCATACTCAACCATATTTAGAGAACTATACTTGGGATTGGGCCTAATCTGTCTTCTATCTCTATCCCTAACCAACTGATAGTTTTGAATATCAGTTTGATCACTAGCATCAGGTTGAGTATTAACAGTGGGACTTACAGGAGGTTCAGATTGATTGGGGTTAGCAGGGGTATCAATGTCAGTCAAATGGTCATCTGGTTGGACTCTTTCAGGGACACCTTTTTCTAACTCTCCCCTTCTGATCTCAGTTACAACCTTAATGGTCTGATCAGTTTTGGAATCATCAATCTTCTTATACTTAGGCATTTCTGTCTCATTAAAAATGACATCCCTACTATTGATGATCTTAATTCTCCTCTCTTCACTTACCCATAACCTGTACCCTTTAACACCTGTAGGATACCCTAACATCACACACTTGGATGCCCTAGCATCCAATTTCTCCTGGTTCTGGTGAGCATACGCAGCACACCCAAACACCCTTAAATGTGAGAGGTCAGGGGGTTTTCCTCCCCACATTTCCTCAGGTGTTTTAAAGTTAACAGCACTAGATGGGGATCTGTTAATGAGGTAAACAGCAGTGCAAGCTGCTTCACCCCAAAAACCTTTAGAAAGACCAGAACTAATTAACATACACCTAACCTTATCCATAATGGTTCTATTGTATCTTTCTGCAACCCCATTTTGCTGAGGTGTGTGCCTAACTGTTCTATGCCTCTGGATTCCTTTTTCTCTACAGAAAAGGTCAAACTCTTGATTACAGAATTCAAGGCCATTTTCAGTCCTTAAAGTCTTGACCTTGGTTTCTTTTTGGTTTTCAACTAAAGTCAGCCAATTTTTAAAATTTTCAAAGGCTTCATCTTTAGTTCTCAGCAAAAAGATCCAAAGTTTCCTACTGTAATCATCTACCAGAGAAAGGAAATACCTCTTGCCTCCATGAGTGGGGTGTTTTTCAGGCCCCCACAGATCAGCATGGATATAAGCTAAAGGCTTAAGAGAATTGTGTGACCCCTTACCAAAGCTAAGTCTATGGGACTTTCCTAAGACACAAGTTTCACAAAATGAGAGGGTAGAAATCTGATCTTTTCCTAAAAGTTGCTGATCATTCAGAAACTTTAAGCCTTTATTTTCTATATGCCCAAGCCTTTTATGCCAAATCTCTGTCCTATCCTCATTTACAGAGAGAGTCAGAGCTATTAGCCAAAAGGGCTTCTCCCTGAAGGTAGTATTTACAGAGAGAGAGTCAGAGCTATTAGCCAAAAGGGCTTCTCCCTGAAGGTAGTATAGACCACTTCTTTTTGGTCCTTTCATTACTACCAGAGAGCCCCTCCCAATTTTCAAGACATTACCCTCAGATTTAAACCAATAACCTTCATCTTCTAAAACCCTAGAGCTATAAGATTTCTCTTAAGATTAGGAACATATCTCACATTATGAATGGTTCTAATTATCCCATCATGCATTCTAATGGCAATGTCCCCAACACCCTCAACAACCTGAGAGTTGTTGTCCCCCATATACACCTTTTTTGGCTCAATATCCTTATAGTTATTGAACCAAGATTTCATAGGACTCATATGGAAAGTACAACCAGAGTCAAGAATCCACTCTTGGCTGTGATTGTCCTCAGACACATTCATAACATGTAGGCTATCTAATTCATTTTCAAGAGCAGCATTGTTCTGATGTTCTACAGATTGGTCTTTCTGTTTCCTCTTAAAATCATAACAATCTCTCTTAAAATGACCTAACTTACCACAGTGGTAACACTTCTTGTTACTTTTATCCCTAGACTTAGACCTACCTTTGGATTTGCTCTTAGACTTCTTAGAGTTGTTGTTACCCTCCCTTTTCTTAGACCTCCCTCTAACAAAATGACTTTCCTCCCTTGTCCCTCCCCTGTACTCTTTCTTGACCTCAAGATCTCTAGACCTAAGAGCATCTATAACAATTGTTTGAGTCAAAGTATCCCTAGAGTACTTAATAGCATTTTTCACATCTTTATAGGAGTCAGATAGAGAATTCAACAAAATCACAGCAAGGTCTTCATCAGTAAAGGTTTTCCCATTGTGAGACAAACTTTTAACAATTATGCTAAAATCAGATAGATTTAATTCCAGATCCTTACTTGTGTCCATTTTAAAACTAAACAGTTTTTCAAGGAGGTAGATTTTGTTAGGCAAAGTTTTTGTCAAAAATAAAGCATCCAAAGCAGACCACAGTTCTCTTGCAGTTTTTGAATCATCAACTTGTCTCACAATGTTATCAGACAAATGCAGAATAATAGAACTATATGCTATTTCATTCATATCAGCAATTTCAATGGGTTTTTCTTTTAATTCATCAGGGTAATCATCTGGGTCATCAAGAGCTTTAGCCACTCTTTGTTGAACCAGAATGGCTCTCATCTTTTGTTTCCAGATAGAGTAATCACCATTTCCATCGAATATTGACAATTCGACCCTCGAACCCATACCAGATTCTAAAAAAGGAGTGATTTCTCTAGACTACATTTACTAATTCTTTTAAGTAAATATGCAGGGAACAAATGATGGTTTTCACAAACAGCAAGAAAACAGAACACAACACCAGATATATATTCAGAGGAAAACCAATATATCCTAACACGTTCTAAAGCTCACTTAAACATATACTCCAAAAACGACAGTCAAGACTCAAGGAATTCACATTATACACATAGCACATGTAAGAATGATGAAAGTAGCATTTAGGTCACACATTAAAGATTTTCAGTTAGTCACTAATCAGGATATTCAATGGTAAGAAAATCCTTACCAGATACTGTTGTCAAAACAGTACACAAAGTTCTTCAGTACTCGTTATGAGTTTTTCAGAATACCAGAAATTATATCACCACAGGAGAGTGGAATGCAGAATAATACCAGCAATCAAGAATACCAGGAATCACGTTCCTTAATGTAAGGTTTATCTGCGATCTGACAAATCTATCATTAACTTGATAGACCTGTCGTCGCAAACCCTTGACCACAGCCCAGACAACTTCAGAGAATGGCTCTGATACCAGTTTGTTAAGATTACAACCTCACTAAAGGGATTGCAACCTTTGCACAATACAACAAAAGAGCAAACTATACACTAGAGAATAATCTGAACTTTAGACCTTGTATTTACATCAGCCAACAGATGAAGATAAGGCTCAGGTTAACAAACCAACATGGAACACTGCAATCTGCCTTACCAAGAATAGGCACAGGTTTCTCCTGATCACTAGAATAACCTAATCAACCTACCCAAGAACACACCCTCATTCAGCAAAGGCAACCTCCAAACCAAGATTTACTGTTCATCTACTGATTCATAAACCAGACCCAGACGAACCACTTTTACTGTTTACTCTAATCTCCGGCTGTTAAGCCAACAACCTTACTCTTTATTCCCAAAGAAAAGAAAAGGAAAAACGGAGAAGAACCAGAGAAGAACCCTAAGGAGATGAAGCCAGACAGAGAGGTTTCAGATGAAAGGAGAGAGAAAAACTAAAAACCAAGACTAACCGTATTAGATTCCCCAAATCAGAGATGAGGGAGTATATCACTTCTTAATCAGTTACAGCCATTGGATTTAATCCAATGGTTGATATTGATCTCAAGAAAGCACAATCCACAACTCAACTGATGGGGCAATCAAACACTGCCACGACACCACCAATGCTGAAGGAAAGAGGCGTGTTTTACTTTGGGTTTGGGAGACACGATTTATAACATCTTCCTTCCAAGACTTGGCAGCTAATGGAGCAGCTCACGCTCTTGCAAAGCAGGCTGTGTGGGTTGAGAGCTCCTAATTTCATTGTAAACGTTATTGCAATTGATATTACTGAATAAAATTTATGCTGTTCTGTTAAAAAAAAAAAAAAAGATTGAATTCAACTATTCAAGGAACCCCTTTTCTGATGGTAATTTGCTTTGCTTGGAAGCCTGGAGATCCTTAAAAGCTCAAATCACAAATAACAAATAACAAATAACAAATAACAAATAGTAGCAATAAAAGCTCAATAAGATAAAGAATGACGATTGTATTAAATGGCAACTACAGCATGTCATTAAAAGCTTTGGTCTATACAAATCCATTTATGCCATGTTTGGTAGAATGGATTATAGAATACTACACAATAAAAAAATAAAAAAATAAAAAAAAAAAAAAAACCTAAAATCTCGCCCATTCTACAATCCACGGCAATCCAATACTCCTTACCAAACATGCACTTAATATTTTCCATTAGAATCAGTCCACAAAAGCACTCAGCTGCAAATCAGTAATTCCTAGCTTAACTTGTTGCTTATGAGTCCCTCTAGCGACCCGACTAAAGCTAACATAGTGCATAGCAAGCAAAATATTTTGAAAGCTTGAAGAACTGTCCATGTTCCTGTCCAAGCTCGTATCTTGTTCTGTGCAAGGTACATTTCGACCGGGAAATATATAGCCAAAGGCCAGAAATTCAAAGCGCCCAGAACTCCTAAAACTTGATTGAAGTAAGGAAAAAGAATAGCCAGCACTGTTGTAGACGCAACATAAGCAGTTCTGAAGCACAGTCGAAGAAGATTCAACTTGAAATGGGGCAGTAGTGGGAGCTTAATTCTGTGTTCTTTATTTACGAATTCACTATTTGGATGCTTATTTGAAATCCATCTCTCAGCTACTGCAAATAATGGCTGACTGTAGATCTGCAAAAGCCAAAACGTATGCAACAGATATCATAATCCAAGGTGAAAATAGAAAAGGATAACCTATAAATTTATATCTAATTCTACACAGTTTCCGTAAGAGTCTGAAACTATTAGCTAGTTCTGCTGTAAAAATTTCAATATAGTAAAACCGTTATAAGTTTGGCGATTAGTATAAAAGATCAAACTTCTGACATGGATTAATAAAACCCTTTTGCATACAAATCAATTCTGATTCAAAAACCTTGTAAGCAAACATAATATCTTCGCTATTTTTTTCAAAACACTGCATCTCATACATGCATCTATGCATAGCCTACAAGAAAATGTTGTCATGCAAGGCGTGGCAGATAAAAGCATTATTTCTATAAGTACTTTTGTCTTTTATTTTTTATTTTTAATGCCCACCATGCATTATCTTATATATAAATGTGCTAATTGCTTGTTTTCTGGGTGTATTTGGCATGTACTTGTGTATGAATTTGCTTTATGTGCAGGTAAGAATTTTCTGCTCTACTAGGTGAAATCCGGTATCCAGTAGCAAGAGAAGTTGAAGTGCATCCCTTAATGCTCAAGTAATAGTACAACCAAAGTGGATTTGGATGTATTTGGCAAATGCCCATATCAGTCCAAATGATCCAAACCCTTACTTTTTAAGCAAGGAGATGCTTGCACAATTTTGTAAATAGAGTGTGTACCTGATATCCTCCCACAAGATGAAGAACTATACACGCATTGGCCAAGTCAACAAGCCAGTAGGGTTCATAAAATCCAAAGCCCGTCAATAAATTTCCAGGTGCCTGTTTGCCGAAAGCAGCATATCCAAAACATCCACAGCAGAGAAAGAAAAATGTGGTAATAAGTATAGATGTAGCTGATGCCTTCTTCATTGTCTTGTTCTCTGGTGGCGGTGCCTTTAGAGTATCCTACATTTGCAAGTCAATTTTTCATTATTTTGCTTGAGTTTTTTATTGCAAAATCAAGAACATAAGATAGATATCATAGCATATCATATTCTATCATATTCGTATCAAGTACTATTTTCTCACCTGTATGTCCAGAAGAATTACGTTGTATGTGAAAGCAAAAGCAATATCTCCAATTGCTTGTGAGGAGAGCCATACTTTTTGAACCGTTGTAGCTGTAGATACTCCAGTAATATCTCCCTTGATTTCTCCATTTTCTGGATTTGCCATCTCAAAAGGCTAAGCATAGGAGTAAATGTAAATTGATCTAAACTAGTCTATATTTATCTCTACTTCTAAATATTGTAAGAAGTACTTTTTCATACTGATTTCCATGGCGAGCATATAGAACTCAAATTTGCAAAAAAAATCCACTACAATTAATTATATCAATGTATATCAGACATTAAATTATGTTCTCCACGTGTGCTTGTTTCAGAATGAACCCAAACTAAGGTGAAGACAGCAATATTGAATTGGATGTACCTACTACTTTTGCAAAACCAAGTGCCAGTCCAGTGAAGGTATATGCAAAGGACATTATTGCTGCAACTATTGAGAGCAGCTCCATGTTGTGGAAGTCAGGTATCTGAGAGAATAGTACTTGAACAACTCCAAATAGCAACATAAACAAACTTTCACCATATTCACATGGAGCATCGTGCCCTTCCTTGTGGTAACAATTTGATTTCAGAATTGCCCTAAACCAACAAACAAATCACCATAAATCACTATTATGTTGAGAATCCAAAAAGTCTAATAAGTTGCTAGTTCTGGGGGTACACAGCCAAATACAGTAAATTTAATAAATAATCACCCAACTTTATCCAACATTACCACTTACTCACCCAACTTTGAAATATTACCCATTGCTCACCCATGTATCTCAAACCATTTCCCATCCATCACTCTATTGCTCACTCATTACCCGTGGTTCGATATAGATGGTTGAGCAATGGATAATGTTTCAAAGTTGGGTGAGCAAGTGGTAATGGTAGGTAAAGTTGGATGAGTATTTGTTAAATTTACTCCAGCCAAATATGCCAAATAAAGAAATGTGTAGATACTGAGTAATAGGCAGGAAAACCATAGATCGCATTGTCACTTTAAGGGTATTGTGAATGCATTCGAGTGGGAAAAATACCACTCGTGAGCATTTCAATATATTTAGTAGATTATATGGTAATTATAAATGCTAGAAAGGTAGATTGCTAAATCAAAATAGATGATATACTCGTTCTTGAAGGTGTTGACTGCAAAAGTGGCAAAGTCTAATTTCTGGGGTGAATCAACCTGACTTGGTAAATTTTTTCTTTAAGTTTGATCACAATAGCATCCAGAGCAAAACCAATTAACACTTAGTGGAGTAGCTTAGGGATCTTACAAATTCCTTTGTAGAACTTATATAGTACATTTTTCTTATTTCTCTTCATTTGAGTAATACTTAACGTTTTTACGCGGACCAATATGAAACAGATGGTACATTCCAATTCAATCTGTTGCAATGTTGTTAAGAGCCTTGACTTCACGAAAGACTACCGAACCAAGAGTGTAATTACAAGGCCAAGCTATTTCAAGAATCCGCACAACCAAAGAGAAGAAAGAACACCAAGGAAGAAAAACCAATTTGTTGTTTTTCTGACGGACTAATGACTAATTCTTGTATCAAGACTCCTTTCCCCAGTCAGTACTTGGATAGTTGTAAAGTAATTGCACACTTCCTGACACAATTTTCAACAAGTATCAAGATATCACACATGAAATACATTAGCAAATCAACAAAGGTCAATATCCACAACTTCATTATTGTCATTTTAATTATTAGTAGCTTTTCCCAAAGTGCTTGAGCATATCACTCAGCGACCTGTCAATTATGCAAATAATGATTTAATTGTTGTTTTATGATCATACAATTGTAATCAACTATAATATGCATATCAAATCATGAATTGCAATATTTCACATTTCTTTGGAGTATTCTTGAGAACAGAGTGAAGTTGATCGAGTACATTTAAAGCAGAACAATAAGCATTGATAACCAGATAAACTACCTCATACTGATGGCTGATGTTATGGTATAAGCAATCCCATAACCGAAATAGCTTTCTTGAATAAATGTTCCTGCCACCCACATGCTCTTCTTTCCTGAAATTTACATAGTTCCTATAATGAATTTCTTAGAAGCACTCTTCTATTAGTTCTTAATTTTATTAGTTCCGAATATAGTACCATATAAACTTGAGCATGTCAAAGGCTATCTAAAGGGGTTGTTTGTTAAAAGCTCTTTGCTATCGGTCCATAACTCAAGGATGGACCACCAATGAAAACATAAATATATCAAAATTCTCAGGTAAAACTGCACTCAGATTAACTATCATTCTACGAATTTCAAACAATTATTGCTCAGTTGACCATATAATAGGTACCACCATTTCTTTTTATCAACTTCAAAGAACTAAAACTCAAGGCATTTTTGAATTTTACACAATTTCTCTGTATCTTGGGATAACAGGGAAATAGAATGGGTATAAATACTAAATGCAAAATGCTGGTCATATAACAAACATTTACCCAGATAAGACCTCACAGCTTCAGCATAAGACCTATTTCTGATGTGCCCAACTTCAGGATCAGGATATCTGTAACAATCACAGAGCAAATTTGATGAAATTATAGTGATTATTCCAAACACCACCATGCATATTGGGCCTGCAATCCACCCCAGCTGAGCTACGCTCCATGCTAGTGACAGCACTCCAGACCCTATCACTCCAGTTATTATATGGGCAATTGCTGTCCATACAGTTCCTTCACATCCAAACCAAAAAAGAAAAAAGAAAAAAAGAAAACACAACCAACAATTCAGCCTTTTCTATTAAAATCATTTTCTTCATAAAGTGAAAGTGAAACAGAAAAGGCACCAATTGAAGTTCAGGAAAACAAAATCCGTTTTGCCATCTATTATACTAGAAAATGAATATAATGTTAAGATCGGTTCTTAATGTACAATGTTTGACTATTGTAATTAATCAAAATATTGAAGAAACCTGTTCTTTTTATGGAGTTATTGTGAGAATCTGCAGATGAAGATGCATAATCTGTGAGCAGAGGAGAGGTGTGTTCATCTCTATCTTCAACTTCAACCATTTTATTTTATTTTTTTTTTCTGGTGGGTAACTGGGTATGGGGTGTAGCAAAGCAAGTTCAAACTTCAAAGTGCAACTACCAAACAAATATATTTGTGTTTGCTTGCTCAAAAATCATATCTGCTTTTTTTATTGAGTAGTCTTTCTTAAAAAAAATTACTTTTAATATAATTTTAGAGAAAATTACAGCTGAGTACCTAATCTATGTGCAGCATATTAAGTAAACCTCTAACATTCAGTTTGTAGTAAGTGGGTCCTCAACTTTCAGTTTTATAGCTAGTAGGTGGTTTTCACTCATTTGGATTAAATATAATAAAAAAAAGAAAGAAAAAAAAATATATCCAAAAAACCTTTAAAATTTTGCAAAAGAGGCTAGGGTAGGGATCACGACCAAGGGAAGTAGGGAAACGATGGTGGTGTGGGGTGGCTTGGGTGGTATGTGGGTAGCGGGTGATTGTGTTTTGTTTTTGTTTATTTATTTATTATTTTGTTATTAAGATTAAAATCACGCATGTGACTTTTATTAATACTTAACATCAGTACAATGAGACTTTCTACACGCTGATTTTATAAATTTTCTTATATTTTTTAGATAATCTTAAATTTTATAATTTTATCTTTACATTTAAACTTTAAATGTAAAAATGCTAAGGTGAATATAGTAATCTAGCTTACAAAGACTTTTACTTACCTTTACCCATTTTCTCTTTTATCGTGTTGTTCACTCTTTTTCTTTTTTCGGGTAAATCTTCCTAAGCCTTTTTAGTGCTCAAACTTGAGAGATTAAGCAAAACTAATACTCAATATATGCATTCTTGGGCAAATAAACACCTCAAGAATCTCATGCCATTTGTGTTATACTTATAACTGCCACTACAAAACTCCGATAAATTTTTAATAATTTTGTTCTATCTTGCTTGTCGTTGAACTTCTCTTCTATTATTTTATGGTTCATTTATTTTTTCTAAATTAAATATTGTTTTTTTTTTTTGGCTCACTTTATTTGCTCTCGCACCTCAAAATTCCTAGTTCCATTCCTGCGTACAATCTTATAAAGAAAAGACTCTAACTCGCTTCCTACTCCCTACACACCCGTACCTGGTCTTCTTCCCTACTCCTCACTCCCTGTCTCCTTTGGATGAATGGAAATTATTTATGAATTTGAAAAGTTGAACATCTAAAATATATATAAAAAAGAAAGTGTTGAAGATTCATTTATCAAATTTAAATAAATTAGAGATCTTTGCTGCAATTTTTCCAGCTATTTATATGGCTTCATGTTGATTTGGTTTTATGATTTGACTTTTGGGTGTTGTCCCAACCGTCCAACACAAAATAGAAAAGTTGTGTCGAAAAATTATCACAAGAATTGGTAAGCATACAAATAGATTGAAAGCGAGAGGTGAAACATTATCACAAGAATTGGTAAGCATACAAATAGATTGAAAGCGAGAGGTCATGACTCATGAGATTAGTGATTTTAAGTGAAAGAGAGAGTCTAGCCAAACATATTTGTATGTATCTAGCCAAAAAATTCATCTTTGCGTATACGGAACTGCCCAGAATTTCTTTTTTCTTTTCCCTGAAAATCTTATTTTTACTTTTCTTTCCTGTGTCAAGTCTTTTGTCATGCTGTACAAATCAACAAGTTTTTAGCTCAATCTGTTGCTTATGAGTCCCTCTACCGACCCGACTAAAGCTATAATGCTGCAAAGAAGGCCAAGTATTTTGAAAGCTTGAAGAACTGTCCATGTTCCTGTCCAAGCTCGTATATTATACCGTGCAAGGTACATTTCCACAGGGAAATATATACCCAAAGGCCAAAAATTCAAAGCGCCCAGAACTCCTAAAACTTGGTTGAAGTAAGGAAAAAGAATAGCTACTCCTGTTGTAGATGCAACGTATGCAGTTCTGAAGCACAGTCGAAGAAGATTCAACTTGAAATCGGGCATTAATGGGAGCTTAATTTTGTGTTCTTTATTCACAAATCCACTATTTGGATGCTTCTTTGACATCCATCTCTCCGCTACTGCAAATAATGGTTGGCTGTAGATCTGCAAAAGCCAAACATGTGCAGCAGATATCATAATCCAACCAGATCAAATTTGGACAATGATTAATATAAGTTTATAATTCATGTGCACCCTATTCGATTTCAATCAAGAAACTAAAGCCAAACATAAAATCTTTGCTATGGTTTCAAAAAATCACATCTCATGAACGCATCAGTGCATGGCCTACAAGAAATTGTGGCCATACAAGATGCTTGTACAGTTTGTGTATGCATTATCTCGTGTATGAATGAATTATATGTTTGTGTTTAGTGTGTATTTTGCGTGTGGTTGTGTAAGAAAACGGGGGCCGGGGAGGGGGCGGGCAAGAATCCCGCGCTACTATAAATGAACTCAGGTAGCCAGCACCAAGAGAAGTTGAAGTGCATTCCTCGATCTTCAATAAGACTGTAACCAAAGTGGATATGGATGTATTTCACAAATGCCAATATTGCTCCAAACGATCCATACCCTTATCTTTCAAGTAACAAGATGATGCCACAATTTGAAAATACGATATAATACCTGATATCCTCCCACAAGATGAAGAACTATACACACATTGGCAAAGTCAATAAGCCAGTAGGGTTCTCCAAAGCCCGTTAATAGATTTCCGGGTGCCTGATTGCCAAAAGCAGCATATCCAAAACACCCAATGCAGAGAGAGAAGAAGGTGGAAATAATTAATGCTGTAGTTGACGCCTGCTTCATTGTCTTGTTTTCTGGTGGCGGTGTCTTTAGAGTATCCTAAATTCGCAAGTTAATTGTTCATCAATTAGCTTTAATTTTTCACTTCAAAATTCAAAACAATCAACAAATGAATGGACAAAAGATAACCACAGTTGTGTTTGTTAGTGTATATATTTGGCAAGTACTATTTTGTCACCTGTATGTCCAGAAGAATTGCATTGTATGTGAGAGCAAAAGCAATATCCCCGAGTGCTTGTGAGGAGAGCCATACTTTTTGAGCCAGAGTAGCTGTAGATACTCCGGTAGCATCTCCCTTGATTTCTCCATCTCCTGCAGAGAAATAATGCATTGATCTAAACTTGTCTATATGTACCTTTACAACTGAAACAAACATCCTCAATACTAAGTCAACAGTATTGTGCTAAATTCAAATGTCAAAGGCTCACTGTACTTAAGAAAGTGGGCAAATAACCACAAACTTGAGGTTCCAGTATTGAGCAGCCTAACCATAAATAAGGTACACAAGAAAAGTTATTTTCGTTTGGACATCTAACTTAAGCATCAGAGTGTTGAGAGGGAACTCCCCTCTGTCATTAGAAAAATTGACATCAGCAATATCCACGTTGGACAAGCATATTAGATTATGCTCCCCTAATGTGCTTGTCTAAGAATGAATCCAAACTAAGACGATAAGAGTAAGGAACTGAAAGGTACCTACAGCTTTTGCGAAACCAAGTGCCAGTCCAATGAAGGTATATGTAAAGGACATGATTGCAGCAATTATCGAGAGCCACTTCATGTTGTGAAAGTCAGGTATCTGAGAGAATAGTACTTGAACAACTCCAAATAGCAACATAAAAAATGAACTATCGCCAGATTCACATGGAGCATTGTCTCCTTCCTTGTGGTAACAATTTGATTTTAGAATTGCCCTTAACCAAGAAACATATCACTGTAAATCATACTTATAAAAAGAACCAACAACCCAATTAGTTTCTATCTGCTGCGAGTAAACAACCAAAAATGACAAACGAGTTTCTATCTAGAGATATTGAAAACATAGGTGGGGAGCAATATACAGTTCCATGTCACTTTAATGGCTGATACCATTCTTCAATGTAGTTACTAGATTTAGATTAGGTGATAAAAGTACATGTGGAAAGGAAGATGACATCAGCCATGAAGGAAGATAAAATATTAAAAATTGCATAAAAGAACAACTAAATCGAGATGGTAACATTCTTATTCTTGAAAGAGTTAACTAAAAGAGTGGCCAAGTCCTATTTTTTGAGGGTGAATGAACACTGTTCAGTAAGTTTTTGCATTCAGTTAGGACACAATAGCAATCACTGCAAAACCAATTGAGACTTAGTAGAGTAGCTCGAGGATCTTATAAGTTTCTGATAACATAGATTTGATACATTTTTCCTAATCTTCCCCAGAATTTGTCAGCTATTTCTAATGTTTTTGGGTGGACCAACATTTCGATTCATTCTGTCGCAATGTTTTTCAAGAGACTCGAATTCACAAAAAACTCTTGGCCCAAGATCCTATCCATAGCATACCATTTTACAACTCTGTGCATCCGAAGAAAGAAATGAACATAAAGAAGATAACCAGTCCCTCATTTTCTGACCAACTAATGAGGGACCCTTATACCAAGCCATCTTTCACCAATTAAGAAACAGATAGTTGAAAAGCCATTGCACACTTCCTGGCAGACCATTCAACAAGTATCAGGATGTGAGCAAATGGTGACTAATCGCTATAGATGCAAAATATTAGCAAAAGATTGAAGGTCAATATTCACAACTTCATTATTGCCATCTTAACTATATTAGTAGATTTTCTAAGAAAGTTTTGTTCAGACTTCACACAGTGCTTGAGCATATCACTGCTCAGATGAAATCCTTTTCCCTTTGCAGATAGTCACTGAAATTGTTGTTTTAGAATCCTGAAGTTGTAATCAACCATAATATGTGTGTTAAAACACGAAGTACATTAATTCTAATTTTCTTCGCAGTATTCCCAAAAACACAACATCAGGATTGAAGTTGGTTGAGCATATTCAAAGCAGAGCAGCATACGCAGACAATTAGATGAAGAACCTCATGCTGATAGCTGATGTTATGGTATAAGCAATCCCGCAACCATAATAGCTTTCTTGAACTAATATTTCTGCCACCTGCGAGCTCTTCTTTCCTGAAAAAACAAAATTTGATAGTATTTACAAGGCATTCCTATGAAGCATGCATCCTCCTCCTAAGGTGAGTTAGAGATCAGAAGAAATTGTAATTGACAAGCTTTGCATTGAATCAAGTGATCTTTTTTATTGGAATGGAAAAACAGAATTACATACACTTTTCAACCAACCAATCAGCACTATACACCTATGGGATTAATCTAACAATGCTCCTAAAAAACAAAAAACAGGAGATGCTTGAAATCTGTTTCAACAGTCAACACTGTAGAATGCATTTCAAATAGCAGTCCTTGATGTTTGTTCTGATGCACTAAGGTCCCTAATCGATTCTTAACTTCAGTCAACATGGTGGATGTTGGTGTCCGATGTGTATCTGATTCCCAAGCATTAGAAATTACAAGGGTGATCTCCTACGCCAGTGGGCAAGTGTTATCTTGCCCACATCCAATGTTGACAGTGGGGGTAGGAGATTACCCCTGTTAAGAAATAATTATTTAGTTCACCATAAAATATTTCCTATTTCTTCTCTTTATCTAAAGCCAAAGCATTAATAATCAATCCCTTTTTATTTTCACTATTTCTTGGGGTACCTAGGGAAATAGCAAGAATATAAACTATTAAATGCAATTCACCTAGGAAACACCTCACAGCTTCAGCGAAAGATCTGTTTCTCATGTGGCCAACTTCAGGATCAGGATATCTGTAACAATCACAAAGGAGATTTGAAGAAATTATAGTCATTAATCCAAACACCACCATGCTTATTGGGCCTCCAATCCACCCCAGTTGAGCTAAACTCCATGCCAGTGACAGCACTCCAGACCCTATCACTCCTGTTATTATGTGGGCAATTGCTGTCCATACAGTTCCTTCACATCCAAACACCCAAAATTCAGTCTTTTCTAATAAAATCAATTTCTTCATAAATAGAAAGTGAAAACAGAGTAGCATCAATTGAAGTTCGAAAGGAGCAACAAATTTCTGAAAAAAAAATAAAAAATCATTTTACCCTTCTATTATGATCCAACAAAAGTTGACTATTGTATATAAGCTACAGTTAGAAAGGTAATGAAATATTGAAGAAACCTGTTCTTTTCAAAGAGTTACTATGAGAAGCATCTGTAGATGAAGATGCAGAATCTGTGAGCAGAGGAGAGGCAACTTCTTCAACCATTTTCTGTTGTCTGTAACAAAGCAAGATCACAGTGCCACTCACCAACAAAAAATATAACCTTTGTGTTGGCATTAATTAATTATAAATAAGCTGCCAAACTGAAAATTGACATCATAATATTTTATCTTGCAACGACTTGTTTGGCAATGCTACTTTACTTATTTTCTATTAATATTATTTTAATATGTGTACCATTATTCTAGGACTCGTTTGATAGAAATTATAAACTTGATTATAAACTAATATTAGTTTATTTGAGCCGAAATTGTTGACTTTTCAAACTACTTTTAACATGAAATGACAAAATTATCCTTAATTAACAAAAGTAGTTTGAAAAGTTAAAAGTAGTAGAAATGACAATTTTGTCATTTTATGTTAAAAGTGGTTTGAAAAATCAAAAATTACAGCTCAAATAAATTAATTTTGATTTATAATCTCTGTCAAATGGGTTGTAAGGAGATTTATTTTTGATAAAATAATTGTTCATATCTCTGTTTGGAAGAGATAGAAAAATAAAAAAGAGGCTTGACTTTTAGTTTATTTCTTAAGTAACCTTTAAATAATTAAAAATTTCAAAAAAACTTTCCATCATCTTCTTTAAGATTTTGGCTGACAATGCACCTTTTATTCTTCCTGACATATATAAATGAATGGAGTTGTTGGAGGCATTGAATATGAGGCCTGAGATTTAGGTCACAGAACATGTATACTGCATAGGACTATATTGTTTGGTTTGTAAATAATTTTTTTTTTTTTTCCATTCATGAAAATTAGGACACGCAACAAGTCAATAATGCTATCCTTACCTTTCAACCAATCGGCCAATCACAATATCCTTGAATTTTGTTTATAGGTTTGTCACATTATATATTTATTTATTTATTTTTGACATTTGATTCGACCTGAGTTAAAATTTGACATTTAGACTTTTCTGAAATAACGTTCAAATTGAGTTAGTATTATTGATAAAAAAAAAAATACGAGTTCTCAAATATGACCTGCACGTATAATTAATTTTGACATTTGATTCGACTCGGTTGAAAATTTGACCCTTATCTTTGCCAGAGAAATGTTCAAGTCGAATTTAAAAACATTGTTGTTAAAAAACAAAATACGAGTTCCAACCTCTTAAATATGACATGCATGTCTTTTGAGATTGTCTTCCGAACACGCTCCACAATGCTTAGAAGCTCCCACTCAGACATTAGAGTTACTCATTTTAACTTAGTTCGTAGTAAAAAAAAATTCTTGAATCGAACTTAAAGGTTACCCAAATCTTTTTTTATTTTTTTCCTTTTTCCTTACAGATGATTTCACTTTCGCAGTTAGACATGGAAATCTTATTCCTAACGTTTCTTTCCTGTGTTACGTCCAAATTCATGACTGCTAACCATCTATATTTTTGGACCATGCAACTAACAAATCCATTCAATGAATTAACAAAGAATCAGTTAAAAAAAGTTTCAGCTACAAATTGATATTCCTAGCTCAATTTGTTGCTTATGAGGCCCTCTAGAGACCAGAATAAACCAAACATGGTGCAAAGCAAGCAAAGTATTTTGAAAGCTTGAAGAACTATCCACGTTCCTGTCCAAGCACGTATATTATTCTGTGCAATGTACATCTCCACATGGAAATATATAGCCAATGGCCAAAAATTCACAGCTCACAGAACTCCTAAAACTTTGCTGAAGTAAGGAAAAAGAATAGCCAGGTTCTGAAGCACAGCAGAAGAAGATTCAACTTGAAATCGGCAGTAGTGGAATTTATTCACAAATCTACAATTAGGATGCTTCTTCGAAACCCATCTCTCAGCTGCTGCAAATACTGGCTGAGTATTGATCTGCAATAGCCAAACGTATGCCACAGATATAATTCATAACTCAAGAAGATGAAAATGGAAAGGATAACCTATAAGTCATTTTGTAATCACGACTGCATAGAGTTTTTTCTGGGAAGAAAAAAGTATTTAAACGTCTGTATGTTACCACGTCTTCAATTTCTCCCCTTATAAAATCATCTCCTCCAAAATTTGCTGACCACTTCAATCCATCCATCTGACTCAATCATCTCCTTCAACTGATTATCTCCAAAATCTGATCACTTCCTCAATCAATTTCTTTCAATCGATCATTTCCTTCACCGATCATTTCCAAAATCTGTTCACCGCTTCAATCCATCATCATAATAGAGCCTACTGTCGGATCCCACCGCAAGGAAGCGGTATACTTGTATATAGTCTCCGTAAGCATCTTAAAACTATTAACTAGTTTTGCAGTAAAAATTTCAGTATTGTAGCAAAACTGTTACATGTTTGAACCTTCATATAAAAGATTAAAATTTTGATCCGGATTAATATTAACCGTTGTGCATTCTAATCAATTCTGATAAAAGAATTCATAAGCAAGCATACGTTATTCCCTGTTGTTTTCAAAATATCACGTCTCAACATCTCATGCAAGCATCAATGCATAGCCGACACGAAAATTCTGATTGAAGAGCACAGAAGCAAACAAACAGTCTTTGTTGTTTCAAAATATCACATTTTATGAATGCATCAGTGCATAGCCTACAAGTTATATGAGATGCTTGAATAGCAAGCATTCCTCATTGATAAGACTCTATAATCAAAGTAGATTTAGATGTAATTTTGTAAATGCCCATTTAGTCGAAATGATCTGCACCCTTATCTTTCAAGTAACAAGATGCTTGCACGTTGTAAATAGGATGCAGCACCTGATATGCTCCCAAAAGATGAAGAACTATGCACGCATTGGCAAAGTCTTCAGGCCAGTAGGGATTCGTAAAATCCTGCCAATAGATTTCCAGGTGACTGGTTGCTAAAAGCAGCATATCCAAAACATCCACAACAAATAAATAAGGCGGTGGTAATAAGTAGAGCTGTAATTGACGCCTTCTTCATTGTGCTGTTTTCTGGTGGCGGTGTCTTTAGAGCATTCTTCATTTGCATTTGTTCATTAACTAGCTTTGGTGTCTCATTGCAAGATTCAAAATGATCGATGAATCAATTAAAAGATAGTCCCAGAGCACATCATATATATTCAGCAAGTACTATCTGCTCACCTGATTTAGTTGTATGTGAAAGCAAAGGCAATATCCACAAAGGAGATTTGAAGAAATTATAGCAATTACTCCAAACACCACCCATGCATTGGGCCTGCAATCCACCCCAGCTGAGCTAGACTCCATGCCATTGACAGCACTGCAGTCCCTATCACTCCATTTATTATATGGTCAATTGCTGTTCACAGAGTTCCTTCACATCCAAAACCGAAGTAAACAAAAAGAACAGAACCCAAAATTCAGTCTTTTCTAATAAAATCAGCTTCTCCATAAAGTGAAAGTGAAAACAGAAACGGTATCAATTCAAGTTCAAAAGAAGCCTGGTATCCTACAAAATAAAAAATAAAAAAACCTTTCTTCCCCATCTACTATCCGAGGAACTAAATATAATGTTTAGATCTGGTTCTTAATGTACAAGAGTTGACTTTTGTATATGAGCTACAATTAATAAGGTATATTAAAGAAACCTGTCCTTTTTAAGGAGTTAATATGAGAAGAATCTGCAAATGAAGATGAAGAATCTGTGAGCAAAGGAGAGGTGTGTTCATCTCTTTTTTCAACCTCAAACCATTTTCTAATGGCTCTTGGCTGAACAACCCAAGTCACAGTAGAACTCACCATTATCAACAAAAAATATCACATTTTACTTTACTTATTTTTAAATCCATGTTTAGATACCTTCTCAAAGAAATTGATAACACCAATCTCATACGTAATTTCATAAAAACTAAATTTGGTCAGATAGCTTCAAATAATTAAAAATTCCAAAATACCTTGCACCTTCTTCTTTCTCCTCCTCCTTCTTTAGGATCTCTGCCTGATAGATGCACCTGATATTCTTCCTGACATAGATAGAAGTTTCAAAATAAAGCAGTGAAGGAATTGACGTGTATAGTAACAACACAGATTAAACAATAAGTTTAGGTGAATTTAATGCTTGTGATGTCTTTGTTGTTTTTCAATGACCGTCGTACTTCCATTTTCAGATACACACAGTTTCACGTTCTTTCTCTGATTTCTTCGTCTTTGCAACTTTGGGGGAAATAGGGGTCAACAGGTTTGCCGTTACCGCTTGCTTCACCCGTTCGCATTTCTACAGGTTTTTCTTTATAAGTTTTTATTGAATTCACTGCGATCTGATTTCTGATTTTTCGATTAAACCGATTAATTCGCATTTCTACTGGTTTTTCTTCGATCAGGTTTCTGTACATTTTGGTTGAACCTGGCGAGCTAAGCTGATTTTGAAAACATTAGGTGACTGTTTCACCTAGATCACATTTCTACAGGGTTTTTATAGTTTTTAATTCTCAATCTGATTTTTGATTTTTTTTTTCTCAGTTGAATCGACTGGAGCTAGGCTGATTTTGAAAACACTGTTATAACAAAGTATTTTTTTATTACTAGTATACTATACCGCTTATCGGTAGAATCCAACCGTAAAAAATAAAGATTGATGGGAAGAACAAAGTTGAGAAGAATGCAGATTTGAAGAAAATAGTGAAGAGAATGAGAATTGGAAAGGAAAAAATTAAAATTTTTTTTTTTTGAGAAGTGAATATAGACGTATATATGATTTTCGTGTGAGTGGAAGTAAAAACCTCCCTCACAGTCGATGATTAAAAATTAGAAATTACGACTATGTATTTATTGTACGTGATCTAACAAGATTAATAAAAGTTCCTTAAATTATGATAATATTTTTTTCTAATAAAATAATTGAATATTATTTTAATTGTTAGTAAATAGTAATGTTCTAAAAAGTATAAATCGTGGTTAATTGTGGAGGCTGAGTTTCAAGCTTTTTGAGCTTAGGTGAAACCTAGGCGAGAGCAAGACAAGAGAAAGGCGATGACAAAGCTTGAAGCGTGACTAAACGTGGAGGCCAAGTTTCAAGTATAAGCGAAGCTTATACGAACTTTTTAGAACAGTAGTAAAAAGATGTATTGAAATATTTTGTATGCATAAACAATTGAGAATATAAGATTAAAATGCTTACCATTGTAAGTATAAGATTAAAATTCTTACAAAATCATTGAAAGCTTCAAAATCTCTGCGTAAAGACACGGTAGATACAAGTTATTGTTGTTAAGGGTCAACCTAGCCTTAAATTATAGAAATGCAAACAATTGATTATCAAGTAAATCTCAATTGACTTTGAGATCGGCGTACGAGCTGCAACAAAATACGTGGATACATGATCAATCGGGGTTTTGACTCAACTGACCATTGAACATCGGCCAGCCCAACTTGGTAAGCAAGTCATCTTAGGCCAATTCCAACCATCATCTTTAAAATGGTACAACTTTTATAGTACTAAAATAGTGTAATTTTCACACTATCTTTTTTAATCATCTTCAACCATGTTTTTTAAAAATTGTACTAAATAAATAATAATTTTTTATTTTCTTATATTTTTAATTTTCAACAATTTATTGATTTCAAAAATTATTTAATAAAATAATCTATCACTACTCAAATTTATAAATGAAAAATTAAATAATATTTTATTACTAAAAAATTTAAATTTAAATTTAAATTTAATTACCTAAAAAATTGCATTTATCACAACAAATTTAAAAAGGCATTACAATTAATATCACAATTAACAAAGTACAACATTTAACATAAATTTTTAAAATTAATGAGTAATTTTATTTTTACATATACATTAATTATTTTTTATTAATCGATTACAAATTTTTATATTAATAAAATTAAAACAAACATAAATAAAATTAAACCATAAAATAATAAAAGATTATAGAAAGGGATATATAAGAAAAAAGAAATTTCACAAGTATAAAACTATGGAATAAATGAAATCTGGAATTTGTGCGCCAAATGCTATTCACTACTCCAACATTTTTGGAGTAGTGATTTGAAGCTCCATTGGAGCTGGATTTCAGCGCCATTTCATGTTAAAATGGCGCTGAGTTGGAGAAGCTCTTAAATCTTAGTGAACTGTTTCAAGCTAGCTAGACTTGTCTCATCTGACACTTCTAACTCATTTGATAACCTATTTTAATTTTCATTTCGACGATAACGATAATATTAATACCACTTTAACGCAACAACACAACAATACGGTGATATGACGTTTATAATTTTAGCCTTCATCCTTATCCAAACATAGAATTTGTGGACTATAAATCATTCTCCTGGCTCTAGATTACAACATTTTTCTCAAAACCACCAAATATAACTAGGCTAAAATACTAATTTATACATAAACCAAAGAGAGACTAAAAACAAAACATATTTATTAGGAAGGAATTTAACATAACAATTATATATATATAAATTACACTACTACAACTCCACCTCAGCCGGCTGCACCAACAGTGACTGGTACTGTACTAGCGGCAGCTCCCGCTGCAGCACTGGCTGCCATTGCTGAGTCATGCTTCTTCTGAGACTTCGTCCGAGTGTCATCGGCGCAGTCTCCACAACCAAAAATTAGCATAGACATAATTGACAAATACATAACAATCATGCCAAGCATGAACAAGAACCCCAAACCCTCAAACAAAAGACCTCCTACACCTGCAGCACCGCCACCATTTGCAACAACATGGTACCGAGCCATTTTGATCCAAAAAAGATGATATTCTGAGAGCACTGGAAACCATATAAAATGCACACACATATTTATATATAGTTGGTTGTACAGAATCTTGGGGTCATTTTCATTATCAATTTACTTGTGTAGAGTACCGTAACCAAGTTTACCATTTTTTGTGGGCTTAAGTTCCCAGCAGTCGGCTAGAAAATTCAAAATTCTATAAAAAAACATTAGATATTTCAAAAACTTCATCTCGCTACAATAAATGTAAACTATCTCGTCTACAAGTTTAGATTGTTTGGGACTAAACAAATTCATTTATTTAGATATGTCTTCAACATTAAAAATATTATCACTTCCACTGTTCCACATAGTTAGGAATTTTAGATGTTGTCCACAAATTAGTACTCCTATTTATCCATACAAGTTGGCACACTTTTTCTTCAGAATTTTTTTTAGTTTACGGGATCAGATTAGTCTCTGCACAAGTGGACAAATAATCAAGATTATAATTTTAATCAAGATTAGTCAACAAATTGTTATATAGGATACTATGTTTTTTGTTTTTTTGTACAAGTTTCAAAACGTATGCTGCACTTGTCTTGTCTTAATTCTAACACCTGTTTCATCTAGTTCAAGCATACCAAGCAAAGCTGGAAACCTTTCCACCAATCGATCAGATATGAAACCAGACACATGCAAAAGAATCATCAGTTGTCCAGGTAAAAAAGATATATAACATGAAGAAACAGGGCTATTATTGGTATCCAGATTTCATCCAAAAAAACAAAAAAAACGTGTTCTCTTTGGTGTTTTCAACTCGTTTTCCATTTTTGAAAATTCAATCCGTTTTTCGTTTTTTGTTTTTGAAAATAGTCAAAGCGTGTTTACTTATCCATTTTCGAAAATACATTTTCTAAAATACTAAAAAAAATTACAAAGGAAATGCAAAATAATGATTTAACCGTTTTCCGCATTTTCTTACAAAACGCGGATATTTCTAAAACGGATAGAACGCGCATTTTGGTGTAGGAGGTTTGCGTTTCGAATACAGATTGCGGCCTTATTTCCCCTTTTTGAAAATTCAACCCGTTTTTCCGTTTTCTGTTTTTGAAAATAGTCAAAACATGTTTATTTATCCATTTTCGAAAATACATTTTCCAAAATACTAAAAAAAATTACAAAGGAAATGCAAAACAATGATTTAGCCGTTTTCCGCATTTTCTTTACAAAACGCGGATATTTCTAAAACGGACAAAATGCGCATTTTGGTGTAGGAGGTTTGCATTTCAAATCCAGATTGCGGCCTTTTTTTTTTTTTTTTTTTTTAACATTTTACGTTGAGCATGGAAAATGATGATTTAAACTTTTTCCGTTTTTTTTTTACAAAACGCGGCTCATTTCTAAAACTGCTAGATGCGCGTAATGCCAATTGGGTGGTTAGTTGTTCAAGTCACATCCGCGCCATTCTTTTGAAATCCAAGTTTTTAATTATTTTTAATTCCAATAATAATTGTTTTTAATTTCAATAATAATTATTTTTAATTATTTTTAATTCCAATAATAATTATTTTTAATTGTTTTTAATTTCAATAATGATTGTTTTTAATTGTTTTTAATTACAAGTAATTCCAAGTTTTTAATCAATAATTGTTTGAATAAAATATTATAAAAACATTCTAACAAATTTCAAGTAAATGCGTTTTTGAATTTTCTGTTTTGAGGAACAATTTTCGAAAATTACAAAAGAACGTATTTTCAAAAGTCTCAAAACACAAA
This sequence comes from Forsythia viridissima, assembly GCA_030279155.1. Taxonomy (NCBI): domain Eukaryota; kingdom Viridiplantae; phylum Streptophyta; class Magnoliopsida; order Lamiales; family Oleaceae; genus Forsythia; species Forsythia viridissima. The sequence continues at coordinate 47,953,600 of CM059039.1, forward strand.
ACTCAAGCGCAAAGAGAACACCACCTTAACTTTTGTGAACATATATTTGTAAAATAATAGCACATTTGAGAATACTAATTTCGAAATCTGATTTGCTCATTTGAGTCGATTTGAATTTTTTGAACTTTAATACCATGTTGAGTATTGAATTTTGATTTTAAAAGGTTAACATTCCTTAACAAATACTACATAATTTATTATATATCCTATTTGCCTGGTTGAATACTGGACTGGAATTGGTTTTATTTATTTTTAGACTCAATGTTTTGTTGACCACAATAGCATAAATTTAAATAAATAAATGTGTTATGTACTCAACTATTTAAATTTTTAGATGAAATAATTATAAATTAATTTCTAACACTTGTTTCTTTTAGTTTAAGAATACCAAGCAAAGCTGGAAAGATTTCCACCAATCAATCAGCTAACACATGCAAAAATGTCACTAATATGTCATAAAATAGCTTGAGAAATACTGGAAAGAAGCTAAACTTCATTGTTGGAGTATTCAATATTAACATTTACATTTGATTTCAGCAATTTCATTCACAGTATTATTTTCTTTTTCTCATTCAGATTCCTAAGACCTCAATTTCCAACCCAAGTTGAGTGAGCACATGTAATAAGTAGTTGAGTTTCTGAGTTTCTCCATAAATACACATTTATTCTCAAGTATCTGACGCACAATGAGGTCACCAACACTTCTAGTCACTCAACCCAATCCACTTTTTTGAGTAATAAAATGGTAAGAGCATCCCTTTAAAATTCAAACATATCATACTCTTTAATTTAAAAAGTCAATTCTTAAAATTCGAGTTCAATAGATATTCTATTTTAACATTTTAATTTAAAAAGTGGGTCTATTATTAAATATATTGAAATAATTTTAATTTTCAATACTTGATATATTGAATTTAGTTAAATAGTATTTCTTCCGTCCCACAAAGATATACTCGTTTTCCTTATTTATCTGTCCCAAATTATAGGCCACTTACTTTATAGAGAATATTAAATTTTTCTTTTTCCTAATATACCTTTATTTAATTTACATTGTTATCAATTCAAATAAACTTAACACATTTCAATTATAATGGAAAATTACATTAATTTATTCACACATTTACTCAAGTAGGCAGTCAATAAATTCCACATTGCCTAGAAACACTCATCCTACAATAATAAAGTCAACAATTGATTTCATTATTGTTTCAATGTAATACAATTCAATTTCATTTGCATTCCAATTGTAACTTAATGAACATTTAAATTTATTATATCTATGAATGACTAATATTAAATGGGGGTATAATAGAAAAAATGTGTGAAAATTTTATAATTTCAATTATATTATATGAGATTTCTTAATTTGTGTGAAAATAGAAACGAATCTATCTTTGTAGGACGAATGGAGTATATAGAAATTGAGAGGGAAGCATATGAAAAAGAGAGAGAGATATTAAATGTTTATTGGAAGAAGTAAAATGAAGAGCATAGAGATAAATAGGCTGTGGAAATGTTTAAAAAAAATTGCTCTTTAAGTTTTTAGATACTCTTTAAATATAAATAAGCTGTTGTAGATGTTTTAAGTATTGACAAAATTAGATATGAGTATCATAATTCTATTTTCAGTGTCATTTTTAAGGACCCTCAATTACCCAAATAGAAATCACTGAAACTCATTTATGAGGAACAAAATCTCCATCACAAAGTCGTGTTTTTCCTGTCCAAAAGTGAATGTTGTGTTCTTTCAGTCTAACTAAGATATACTGGCTTAGATTCAATTATTGGACGTCGAGATCAATATTCAAGAACAGTCACTTTCTGCTAAATTGAAGAAATAGAAATAGATAACAGTCTCAATGTCACATGAACATGGAGAAACTCTCAATTTTCTATTCCTTCAGTTGTCACTTGTCAGGCCAAAAGCTATGGGGAAAGACCCAAACTAGTGCTGCAAGAGTAAAGGATTTTTAGATGACAGTACCACTGGGAATGAAAGCATCCTTGATGACTGTAACAATACTGCTCTTGATGAAGTATCCCTCCGTCTCTCTTGCGGCTTCTTGAACGTTGTCGCCATTAAGGATCTAAAAACAAAAAATAGTGCTTCAGAGGTATGGCATTTCAACTACATTTTCATCAACGAATAATCATGGAGAACTAGACGAGATGAGGAAACAAACTGCAGGTGAGGGGGCGAGTATGTACCCCCATGGGTATGTACAAATTCATTAAGCAAGACTTCCACTATTTCTATGGAATAATAATGGCAATAAAAAATCATTCTGCAACTCTACAAAAAGATTTAGAAACAAAGGGATTATATTCAACACCTTCACATTGTTTCCTATTCGAGCATTCTTGTCAATTATTGCTCTCTTTATGTGGGTGTTCTTGCCAATACCAATTGGGATGCCACCTTTTGCAGCAAGAAATGTCCTGTCAGCATCCGTCTGAAGAAAAAACAGAGAATATGAAATGGCTGGTCATGATTCTCATGAATTACAAAAGGGAATGATGTAAAATGGCAAAATCGGACTGATTTATTGGTAATCAACCCATGCAGAGTGTATAACTTCAAGTAGAATTGCTTGTCTTTAAACCGATAAAGATTAAAATTTCTTTTCGCATTTCAGTTAAAAGTATTACCTCATAATAATCTGCACCCATCAGCAACGAGTCCTCTATGATTGCACCCTCTGATATGCAAGATCTTAGTCCAACCACAGAATGGTGGATTTTACAGTTCTGCACAAAAGGGGGAACAATTACATTTACTGCACCGATTATCATCACAAACTTCATGGTTACTTTACATGACGTAAGGTTAACCGATAACATACACATGACTGGTTCATATCATGGTTGATGGAGCAAATGCTCAATCATATTTATTAAGAAGTCTGATGTCAACGAATGTAAGGCATCAAATTGCATTTTTTTTACTCTTCATTATTCTGCTCAGGCAGTCCAATTAATTTATTTTACAATGCAAAACAACATTAAGAAAAAATATTTAGAAGCATTCAACCAATTTTACTGCTGATTACAGGCTTTTATCAGTTGAGATAAGTTGTATGGCTGTTTACAACTATGACCACTTACCTTAATTACACAGCCCTCGCCAATGACACTATCTGTAACGTCAGCATCCAGCATCTTGGAAGGAGGCAGATATCGAGGTTGGGTGTAAATTGGAGCTGATCGATCATAGAAGCTGCAGCAGATGATGAGAATCATGTTAAAATTTCATAAATAGAGCAAATGGTGTTCTGAAGCAATAAAAGACAGCACAATACATTGAGACAATAAATCTACCTAAAATCTGGTATTGGTTTTTTTGTGATCCCCAAATTAGCATTGTAGAAAGCTTCAATTGTACCAATATCTTCCCAGTAGCCATCAAACAAGTAAGCTTGCACCTACATCGATGATGTAATGATTAGCTCTGGCTAAAAGACCAATGAAATAATTACTTTCATGGAAATAGTTTTCTGACTATGTATGACCAAACTTCAGTATATTCTAAACAATTGACAGAAAGCAGACAACTGAACTAGGTATATAAACAGTTGCTAAATTAAAGAGAAAATTGAGACGCAGAATTTTACCCAACTCATATGAACAAGGAAAAGGATGACCGGAAGAAATTTAGGATAAGACTTACCCTCAATCCAATGGACGTTGCTCCAGGAATAACTTCACTTCCAAAATCATTGGCACCAGGAAATTTATCTCTTAGAAGATTTATCATCACATCTTTGCTGACAACATATATTCCCATACTTGCAATGTAAGGCATCTCTTTTGCTCTCTCGTCATCAAGACCCAATATGGTAGTATCAACCTAAACAAGGTATTGAAAAAGACAAGAAAAATCATGTCCTGATCTCATCAAACATATATAAACTCACAATGTACTGAAATACCACCTTCATAGCTTTTAATTGCTCTCCCTTTGGTTTCTCAGCAAATTCAATGATGCGACCTTCTTCATCTATCTTCATCAGACCAAATGCTGTTGCACGTTTTTCGTCCATCGGCAGTGCAGCAACAGTAATATCAGCATCTGTTTCTCTATGGGCTTGAATAAATCTCTCATAATCCATTCGATACAAATGATCTCCAGCAAGAATCAGGAACTCCAGCACATTGTGCTCTTCAAAGAGCCATAGATATTGCCTTACAGCATCAGCTGTACCCTGAAAACAAATCCAATAGAATGTTAGCATGTTTGAGTGGCCAAAATTTTAAATTGTTACTGAAGATACTAAGTGTCGAAGACGTCAAGCAGAGAATAACAGTTTGGAAAAACAAAGGAGCTAAGAGCTCATAGCCATGCGTTATGATGCATAAGTGATCGTCTAGATATACTTTACATTCAACTTTCAAAGAAAAATTAAGGTAAAATTACTAGCACACAATTTACAGTGCAGGTTTCATTGAGATAAGTACCTGGAACCAATTGGGATTCTCTGGACTTTGCTGAGCTGCAAGAACTTCAACAAAACCTTCATTCTTGTAACCACCCATGTTGCTTGCATATGCCCTTGAAAGGTGACGATTGAGGGATGCGGAATTGAATTGTGTAAGAACATAAATCTTCGATATGTTACTGTTCAAGCAATTGCTGACAGGAATATCAATAAGACGGTAATTTGCTCCAAGAGGAACTGCCGGCTTTGCCCTTTTCTTTGTAAGAGGATAAAGTCTTGTCCCAGCTCCTCCTCCGAGAATAACTCCTAAGACACTCTGTGAAGGACAACATAGGTAAATAATGGTGTTACTTGATTGCAATGTTTAATGAAGCTAATCCTGAAAAGCAGAGAACCTATATATTCTAAGGCAAGGGTAAAACTAATGTTGTTTCAAATCATTGATGCAACCACTTATACATAGAAAAATAGGACTCTTTTTGGGAATGTTAATTATCAATTGAATATCAATCACTTATTTGTCTCAATAATTGTTGAAAAACAAGTTATTAATTTTGAACTCCAATCCTGCCTCTCTCCACTATTTTGATTAATTTCTACTCCAAGAAGTTATTGGCATGTCAATAAGTGCGTAGATTTCTAGAATTGACTGCAAAAACATAATTCAATTTCAAATATGCATTGATTACAAATAGAAAATGAGACTCATCTCGGACATGTTAATTATCAGCTGGATATAAATACTTTTGTCTTAATAATTTCTCCAAGAACAAATTATCAATTTGAACACCAAGTCATTAGTGCGTCAATTTCCCGCACTAACTACAAACACATAATTTAGGAGGTGACATTATCCTTTATGCTCCTGGGAACATGCACTTTTTTTATTACTTCTTATGAGGGCGTTGATCTGTAGCATCACTTGGCAATAAAGCAAAGCCTTGATAATACCTCACCAAAATGCAAAAGAAGATTAGCCTGACTCCACTTAGATCAACCAAATAAAAAATGGAAGTCGCAAAGCACGTCTAAACTCTATTCAGCAACATTTTTATATACATAAACTAGAATCTGCCAGAAGTCTCCTTTTATTTGGGCATATAGACCCTTTATTCTTTTTTTAAACCGAAAGGATACTTTATCTAGAGAGAGTAAAATGTGATATGGTGGGAATCTTCGAAGTAACTTCGAATTAAACAAAGATTTGATGGACTACACGAAAGCTAGTTTCTTCAGGCCCCCCAAAACTCAAACATTGACTTCAATTGCAGAAAGTTTAAACAAAGTTACCCACATTCAAACACTAGTACATGAAGACGAAAAAAATGTATACATACAACTCACACACATAAATATATATTTTTGACGATAGCAATAAAGATTGTATGAATTGACAAAGGAAGAGGGTGTGATCAATTACTCGGCTAGCGTCCGGGTCGAGACAAGTCTGCGAATTTTGCGAGTCAGACACCGCCTTCGGAGAAACGATCAGCGGACTCCGGTTGACGAATTCAGTTTCAGAACGACGCCGTTGCAGTTGAACTGCGGCTGATGACGCCAGCTCCTCCCCGGCAACATTGGATGCCGCGAAAGACAGCCGCGTGAACGACTTTACATCCTCAACACGTTTGAAACTAGAAGTAGTAATAGAAGTAGAACTAGGAGAGAGCTTCAATACTCCAGTAGTTGCCATTGTTGATCAAATGTACTCTTCAGTAGTTCAGTTATCTCTACAGAGAGACTCAGAGAGGGAGTGCTGATATGTTTAGCAAGCTTTGTGAGTTTATTTATAAGGAAGGAGAATTGTAGCATTAGCCCTCCAACTTTTAGCTCTTATAACAACTTTGCCTCCAACCTTGATAAAGGAGCAAGCTGGTCCCAGTTTAAATTTCATTATTATCTTACTGGTATACCGCTTAATCGGTGGTATCCGATCTTATAATTTGTTCTCAAATAGAAAATTTGACAATAAAAATAGTATCAATAAAAAACCAAAAAAAAAAAAAAAAATAATGAAGGAAGAAAAATTTATTGTCGTAACAAAAAAGAAAAAGAAAACTCAATTTATAGTTTTAGGACGATGGATTGAGACAGTGAGTAGAGTTTGAAGATGACCGTTTAAAGAAGAAGGTTGATTGAGAATTTAAGTTGAAGGGAGAAATTGAAGATACGGTGACACACATCCATATCTTTTTTTTCTTCCAAAACCTTCCACCGATGATAATTTCGAAAAATTAGGACTAGGCTCCTCAACCATTCACGTGGTATGGTTATAGGTCTCTTACTTTCAAAAGTGACGTAGTGAGCCCCTAATCTATTTGCATCTCAGAGATTGGGTCACAACGTGAACAAAATTGTTAATATAAACATTAAATCATACGTGACTTATAGTTGAATGTTAAAATAGCTACCAATAAAATATTGATAGTTTCGTCGCTACGGGAAGAAAAAAGTACTTAAATGTTCGTGTGTCACTACGTCTTTAATTTCTCCCATCACAAAATCATTTCCCTTATTTGATCATCTCTCACAACATATCATTTCTAAAATCTGCCCACCTCCGCAATCCATATCCCTCAATTCATCATCTCCCTCCATCGATCATCTTCAAAATCTGTTCACCATCTCAATTCATCATCATAATAGAGTCTATGGTCGAATCCCGCCGCAAAGAAGTGATATACTAATGTAAGTTATCTGTAATTTTAATGTCTATATCGACAATTTCAGACATGTGATACTCATATTCACATATTGAGAACTTATAACTACATTATATCAACGGTTTTAAGCAAACGAGGAACAAGATTAACATATTTAAATAGGTTGAGAGGTCCCACCCTAATTTTCCATTCTAATTATTACAAAATGCAGAATTGATGTTTTATTTTAGTATTAAAAACTTTGAGGGTCGACTTGGTAGAAAAAATCTAGGTGTTTTTTTGGATGTTTGCTGGTGGACAAGATTTTGTGGGCGGGATGATAAGATCACAGGAGGCACGTGAAAATATTGGTGAAGGTGTAATTCTACACCGTTGGTTAATTTATTTTCCTCAACTTTTCATGTTTGGATATGATGATTTATAGAAATTGAGGTGTGTTTGGTGACAAGATAAGAAAGGGAAAGGCCAATGTGAATGTCAATATCATTGACATAGGAAGAGCTATCAAGTTTCACAAGTCACAACTGGCAATAATTTTCATTTAGTGCTCAAATATAAGTAAAAAAATAGTACAGAATCCCATGTGATTGATTGAAATTTTTGTCCTTAATACTTCTATGCCTTTCTTTGTCTCAAAGTGCTAAATTTTGTTGGTAAAAAATGCTACATGAATCCATGTGATTGGTGAAAAGATTTGTGGTTAATCTTTTATGTTGACCTCAACGCAGCAACCCTTTGTCCCCATTCGTAGGAGTTTTTGGGGATGGGACATGACAGAAATTAAAATATGCTTATTTAATTTTTTTTTTTAAATATGATCTAAATTTAAAAATATAAAAATAAAATAAAAATATTTGAAACAAGTTTTGAGAGTTCGAGACGAGGATCATGTTCCCTTTTCCGTACCTATTTTCGTTGACAATTCATCGTTCCTTTCCGTGTGAATTCTCCAGCGGCAAACTCGATTACTTGACGGGATGGGGATTCCCTGCCCCATTCATGATGGGAAAATTCAAGGTGGGGCGGGCTATTTTGAGAACGCAGTGCTGAAGATGGAATAAAAACATTCGTTGCAGGAGCAATAGCTCCAACGACTTCAGGAAGGACTAGAATGAATGACAAGAGCCAATCCATCTTCGAGAAATTTAGTTGATGCTTATTCTTCTTCAATGGAAAGTCAGTGTTACGTAGCCCTTGAGTACTATTTCTTTACAATACCTATCTCGATTTCCAACTTCTCGCTTTACACTGGTATGTGCTCATGCGAATGATCGAACAAATAAAAGGAGAACTATTTGGTGATGCATCTGGATTTGATTCTATTTTTAGTCGGTTCATTAAGGGGTCATTCCTACTGCCACCTCTCTGTCCACATGTAAATTACCTGCACACTAATACACTCGTTAGAATCCAAGATCGTTACATCAAAGGCCGGTGCAACGATCGTTCATACTCCAACAATCAAATCAAAATATAGAAGTTGGGTGTGCAAATACAATTCAATAGACTTTTGGTTGGATTTTTTGATTTCACATATCCGACTTTGTGATTTTTCAAGATATTTACATAGTGGAAGTCATAAGGAGGGTTTTCAGTCCCTTGAGCAGATCTTCCCCCTCCATATGTTGCCAACGAATGGGCAGTCGGCCCATTAGTGTCACTTTCCCAAAGTAGGCCGGTGATGGAATTCACTTCCATCTACGCCTCTTGCGTGCTTGCTCCAAATAGAACTGATAGAAGGGGTTAGATTACCTTCCCTTGTATTGTTTAATCGTGTCATTCTTTTTCAGTGCGATATGACACACAACATCCTGACAAGATGGCATAACACACGCCTTATTAGGGTGCAACCTCGATTTGCTATGCTTGTAACCATAGTATTTGCTATGCTTGTAATCGTGACAGAGTATTTCTGACTCTCTACTATGTGGTTGCCAACTTATACATGCTTTCTCTAAATTTGAGACAGCTTATGCTTTGGATGGTTCCACGCCTTAACCCTAAATCCTAGCCTCGTCCACCATGGTGACGGGGCGATTTCTTGGACGTGCCTCACATTGGGCTACACCTCTGACTCGGTGTGGCTGAGGTGGCATCGCTCTTGCAAGTCTGCCATTAGGCTCGATTAGGCATCAACATGGCCTCCATGTGGAGGTGACAGATTCTATGCAAGGACACGTAACATTGGGTGTAATTAACTCACTATGGCTAAGGTGTTGTTGCTCTCACCGGTGGCTCGGCTGCTAGGCTCGGATTTGCCCAAGCGTCGACATGACCTCTGCGAGGCCACTTGTATCAGGCCTTAACGTGGAGGCGTCCACGCAAGGGGGAGGCATAATATTTTATACCTAATTTTCTCATGCCATTAGTGATCTAAGAAAATTGACCATGTAGTCAACTGGGGATAAAATTTTATTATTATTTTTTCTTTAACTATATATAATATTATCTATTTTAATATACCAAACGAGTATAAAAATATAAAAACAGGATGTACAATCCATGTATCTCTTTTACTGTTTTACAATTTTCATAATTCTGAAAACCAAATTGGAAATAATCTTGAATAGTGGAGACAAATGAAGAACCTCTGCAGAATAAACAACTTTAGAAGATTTGTTTAAAGAATCGATTCCCACTTTCAAGTTCAACTACAGCAAGATCCTCCTTGGGAAGTAGCTCCATCTCTTCCAGCAGATGGTCCCGGGATTCCGCCATATCCCACTTTGATTCCATAAGACTGCAAAAGGCAAGAAAACACATTTTTAGTGCAGAAGCCTTGCCATCTCATGTTATATCCTACTAAAATTAACACGAATCGGTCTTCCTCACAAAACACATAAGCAGTGTCGTGTTAATTCCCAATATTTTTACTTCCCCCTCTACACCTCTCTCAAAACTTATTAAAAGGACTATAGATTTTTATACAAAGTGAATTTACCACATAACTACGAAACCATTTTAAACAAATCTCATATTGTAAGAAGTTAAGGAACATTTACACACCTCATTTGATACATCAAAGGCTCCATCCTGAATCTTCTTATAAATCATTGAAGCTGTTTTTATAAATGCCTGCAAAATGAATTTAAGAAAAATCTCAGGACGCACACACGAGATTATCTTCAACCTTCAATACACAGCTAAAAGAACCCAGCTCAATGGGATAATGTGTGTGTTGTGTAATTAAAAGCAACCAAGGAAATAATTGTCACCTCCTCAACATTCTGAGCTGTTTTGGCAGAGGCCTCCATGAAGATCAAGCCATGTTCCCTAGCAAATTGCTCCCCTTCCTCTGTGCTTACCGCTCTTCTGTGAGCCAGATCGCTCTTGTTTCCTATCAACATTATGGTCATGTTAGCATTTGCGTGCTGCCTTGCATCCTCCAACCAACTTGCAAGGTGGTTAAAAGTTTCCCGCCTGAAGAATTAACAATACAATTGTTCTATTTCGTTAGCTTAGTAACACAACCATACCATAGGTACAAAAGATTATTTACATTTTCAGTAACAGAGTTGAAAATATGTCCAAAAGTTCCCAGCAGATAAACAAAAAGATGCAGCATTCAGTTATAAAGCCCTATAATTTTATAGATAGTTGACTCATTGCACTCTCTCGAAGTCGACTACTCTACCTTTCCTACAAGGATTAAACTAAATTACTTATTATTTGCTTGAAGCAATATAGTTCTATGTAATTTAGTATCAAGCAACTCTCGTTGTAATGCAGGAACTCAATATTGGCTTCCACATCTCATAAAGTGGCAGTTTCCACAAAATAAGTACGCAAAAACTACCAATTTGTCTTGCAAAGATTAACATATTAACTAATACCCCTTCTTGCTACTATTTCTATGTTTTATAAAGGAAACAAGGCTACACATAATGCATTTGCATGCAGCAAATATGCATTTAAATTCCAGGAGGCCATGGATTATAGTTAGTTTGACAAAAGATAGTGCACATGAGACTCCTCAAATTAATTTTGTGGAAGTTCAAAGAGGCAAATAGTTCATTCAAATTATTTTTGTTACGATGAAAGAAAATGATGGAAAAAAAAAAAAAAAACCTGTATATAACGTAGCAACTATATGTCTGCAATTACATGCATCACTTGGAAACATAACGTTGAAGCACTCCACTAAAACCTTTTGCATAAAATCTTTAAAGATTAAAATAGCAACAGTACCTTGTGATGTCATAAACTAGTAGTGCCCCTGCAGCCCCTCTGTAGTAAGACCTCGTGATAGACCGGAATGATTCTTGACCAGCCTGACATGTTAAGGAACTATTACACTCGTAGATGCAGTAACTTGTATTGAAGTACATCCCACATAGAAGATGATAAAATGATGAAAACAAAAATTCTTCTTGGGGAAACAATATTTATGAACACAAGCTTCAAGCTCGTTCAAGGATTTCAAATTGGAAAACTCATGGCAAAACAAAGTTCAAAGAAAGGTAAAACTAACCGTATCCCAAATCTGTAGCTTTATAGGTTTGCCGTCAATTGTGACCATTCTAGCCCCAAATTCAACACCAATAGTCAAGTCATGCACTGGCTGGAAGCGTTTGTCAGTGAACTGAAGAAGAAGACAGGATTTCCCAACACCTGCAACACATGTTCAAGCCCATGAATTCTAATACTCCTTCAGTTATCCTCGTGCTAAATAAATTGATCAATAGTCTCCATCTGCTATGAATACTATATATATATATCCTAACTCCTGAACATAAGCAACACTGGCCACGACACGAGACATCACAGCCAGCAAAACACACAAAAAACCTTGACATTTCCACCCAAAACTTTCGCTCCAACATCTACATTAGGAGAAAATGTACATTGAAGGAACCTAGCATAATATGACTGCAGCTAAAATTTGCTTCCTCTACACATCAAATTATTGAAAAGACATCTCTTGAAACATATTCCTACACTTTTGTTAAGCTTTAAGGATTCACAACACATGTAAAATGAAAAAACACCAACAAATAAGTAACATTTACTTTTGAACTTCACCTACAACCATATGACCAAATTCTAATTATACCTTCCTTCTTAATTAAAGGATGCAAATTACAACCTACTTGTTAGTCAGGATGTTTTCTCCCATTCAATCTGTACCCTTCATAACTTAGATTAAAATATAATATGAGAACGATGGGCCACAACCAACCAAGACAATTGCATATATCAACATTCAAATTATCACCTCAAGTATCGACTGCAAATGAAGGAACCCCTACAAAACCAATTAGCAAAGCAATCTAGGCAAAACCAATTAGCAAAGCAATCTAGGCAAAACCAATGATAAAGCCGTCATTTAGCAGCAGGTGAAATTCAAATTTATTTAAGCCCCCGTTTCTCAATTCCGATCCGAAGGAAAACAAAATCAAAGCCAATAAATAATCAATTAACATCACTAAAATACAGAACAAAAAATCAGCAAATAAAATCATACAAAACCAACAAAAGGTAATACAACTACCAAAATCGGAGAAAACAAATACCGGTATCACCGATAATGATGTACTTGAAGAGGTAAGCGTATGACATCGTATAACCGTATCAAATTTGTATTTCTATTCGTACGTATAAAATTTATGTCGATAACAGAGAGATCGACGAAACGAATAAATAATGATGAAAAAAAAAAGGGTTTCAAATGGATTTTCTAAAGGAAGAACGATGTGGAGTACCGAAAGAGAGAGGAGGGGGGGTGGGGTTGGAATCTTTTTCCTCCTTTCTTTTGGTTTTTTGTTCTTCCTTTTTCCGTGAAGGAAAGAGGTCAAATGTAAAAGAGATCTTCTTCTCTGTCAAGTCACTTAAATTCGTTTTTGGAATTTCTTCTTATATTATATTTTTACCTATATTAACTCGAAAAAATTTTAAGTTAAAGAGTCGAATTCATGATTCAATCAAAATTCGAAAATTGGATGAGTCGATTCTTGCAAGAGTTTGAAATTTTCTGATTTTTCACACATAATGGGATCGATTTTGAACTCGTTGACTGGTTTCGATATTGTTTTATCAATAATGGTAATAACTAATAAGCAAATTAAAAAAATGGCATGAAATTCTAATTTATGTATCATTTATGTGAAAATATGTAAATAATATTGTCAATATGAGTAATCTTAAACTTATTACCGCTTTAATATATGCTAGGCATTTTAAATAAAATAATATTTTAATTTAGTGAATTTTGAATTTTATTAAAGAGTTTCCTGGTCCAAAAAAATACATATACATCTTCATTCTCAAAATTAATTTTTCTCTCTCATATCTCTTCTGTTCTTCAAATTCAATCTCCTCAAATCAAATTCTCAAATCCATCTTCTTCTTCTTCATCTGTTACATAATTCTCAAAATTGATTTTTTTCCATCATTTCTCATCTGTTCTTCAAATTCCTTTTCCTCAAAATCAAATTCTCAAATCAACTTTCTTCTTCATCTACTACGTACTTGAATTGTCGTTGAATTTGAATCGTAACCTACGGTCGAATCCACCGTAGAAAAGCAGTATATACTAGTTATATCAAATGTTTTACGGCTTATGAGTACTCACATTTTTAAAAAATAGTTAGTTCTTAAAAACAACAATTGTTGTAAAATAATAAATAATCAATATATAACTATGTTTTAGAGTTGTCATATACTAGCTACAAGAGTGTTGTTCTATTCAAATTTTGAGATTCGCAAACTGTCCACACCAACGCAAGAGTGTAGGTGCGAATTGTAAGATTTTCACCGACAAATAGGAACTAAGATAAATAAAAACAAGGTTGAGCTAATGACATGCTCTAAATATCACTAATATGATTAGTAAAGAGACGAAAGGTCAAATTTAAATGAACGGTGCCTATTAATTTTTCTCTGTTTCTGCAGTCACATCTTTTATAAAGATACAAAAAACAAAGAAAAAAAAGGACAATTGGAAAAGGAAGATAAAACCCTGTTGAATAATCAAAATGTGTAACAAGTTCACATCATTGAATGTGTTAATTTCTATATTGTTTTACCACAATTGGACTTCTTACATAGTGTTTACCATCAGACCATGTTAACTCGCCAAATACATAGTCATCAGCTGCGTTGGATTTCATAGCCTTGAGAGTAAGTCTGAATGTTTTCTCTTCACCAATTGCTTTGAACTTCAGACTATCCGGCTTTATGCTGACTGATATTCCGGATGGACTGCGAATACTAGCTTTATAAGTACCTGGCAAGCCAACATTCTTAACTGTTCGAGTCACAGTTGTCGAGCCCTTGAGGTTTGGGACTGTGATTGAAGGGTAGTTTAAGTTGATGAGACTAATGAGCTTGGGACATCTATATGGTTTGTCTGAGACCAACTTGATTTCAGTTTGATTATAGCCGAGGGAGCATAGAAAGTTCAAGTAATCCTTAACTGCTAAATCGTAAACCAACCCGGGATCCATTGCTCGGTTTGGTTGCACGTGTCCTCCTCCATAACAAAATGGTGTAGCTTTTGAGTGAGACGCATTTTTCAATGGCTCTAAAACATTATCACGAGTTCTTGCTGCAGTATAAGATGAATATAAGATTACAGGTTAGTGAGAATGGAAATTCAGGGAATGTAACTGAATGATTTCTCATTGCTACTCAATTCCCACCAGTGGTCATGATAGCGGATTTAATAGCTGCCGGACTCCAAGTTGGATGAAGGGTTTTCAAAAGGCCAACGACTCCAGATACATGAGGACATGACATTGAAGTGCCGGATACTGAATTGAATTGAACACGCCGTGAATCAAAATCTTGATTTGTAGGTCCTTGCGCCTCTGTATAGGCTGCTATGACACTCACTCCTGGTGCAGTGATATCAGGCTGAACGGAAGATACAATTGATTAAATAATATAATGGACTGGTTATCAGTCTTCTGACTAGAAAAGAAACAGCAGAAATGACTGAGTTGATGTGAAAACCTTAAGAATCTCTGGCGTAATGGTGTTGGGCCCCTTGGATGAAAATGCTGCCATGAAGGGAGCTGGTTTCGTGCCTAATTGGGTCGTTGCAGGAGTGATATAAGCCATAGGAGACCTGATAAAAACATTTCCAAATTCACAAGAAGAAGCTAAAGACTCTCACTGTGAAGAATGAGGGCAATCTATATCTAGCATGTGCACCTGGTCTCAAACTCAGGTCACCTAGCAGATCCTGATTTTTGTGGTTAATATTATATGTTCGTCCAAAATTTTCAATTGATCTTGAATATTTTTTCTTGCCTTGAAGGGAAAAATTCCATTAGCACAATGATAAGATGCTATATAATTTTCAATTCTAACCTCGTTGAATTGATATACGAGAAAAGAGCAAGTCCATCCGTGTAATTGATATGTGAAGCCGGTAAGACATGAGGATCAGCAAGAATTTCATTCCCGGAAAGGTCATTATTGGCTAGAACCATTCCTTCCGCTCCAGCTAAAGCAGCTTGTCGGCCCTTGTCAACTCGTGGATTATCTCCTCGTAAACAGACCAAGATTTTCCCCTTCACCTTCTTGGGGTCCAGTGTTCCAGCTTTACAGAGAATACTGCATGAATACACAATGACTTACTATCACTATATAATAAACATGGAATCGACTCATCATATGAAGTTAAATAACGTCATTGTTAATCATGTAGTATAGTGAATCTTAACTACATAAATGATATGTTTAATTTTAATCTTACGCTTCGTCGACTGACGCATTGGCGGCCTTAGCATATTGAGCAGAAACAATTGGAAATAACTTCTTATTTGGTAATGCTTTGTTAGAAAGACTTTCTCCCTGTAGAGCAGAAATAATTAGCTGTCAACTTCTCTACATTAAAACCAATGCCTCTAACGAGACAAAAATTAAAGAAGTATAGGATGCTGAATACAAGGCATCTGCAATTTCTTTCAAATGTCCGACATCTTCTCTAGAATCCAGCTATTATATATGGCACTAATATTAACCCCGCCCGCACATTAGCTTCAATACCATCTAAACAGCTGGCAAATATATTTTATATTTCTTTAACTCCTATATTTTCGACTGAAGTTAAAGCCGTGATTCAAAAGATATAATGGAAAAGGGATCAAGAATAAGAAAAACTTACTTGGAAGTTCATTTGGTTCCCCAGGATGACATAACTAGGAAACTGGCGGTCCATGGTGCTTGCTCCAACTGTAATCTGCCAAGGTGCATTGTTGGTAACTGTACCAGCACCTGGTCCAGAATTACCAGCCGAGCAAACCACAACAATGCCATGCATAACAGCATGAAAGGATCCAATGGCAACACTGTCATTATAAAAGGGGACAGGATCTCCCCCAAGAGATACAGATAACACGTCAACTCCATCGTGAATGGCCACATCAAAGCCGGCCAAAATATCCGCATCAAAGCACTCATTGCCTCCCACTGGAGGCCAGCAAACCTTGTAAGCAGCCACCCGAGCTTTGGGCGATCCACCTTTTGCTGTTCCATTTCCAAATCCGAAAACATTTGCTCCAGCAACAAAATTGCCACCGGCTGTTGATAAGGTATGTGATCCATGACCTTCATTGTCTCGTGGTGAGTCAAAGGTGGAATTGAGAGGTCCCACAGTTGCAGCGTATCCTTTATTGAAGTATCTTGCTCCAATGAGCTTCCTTCATACATAAATATGTGAAAAGGATGATCGAACAACACATTGTGAGGAGTTCATCTTTATTTTCAATCAAGCTGATGACAATATTAATGAATTCCCTGAGAATTTAAAGAAGATAACATATTCTAGAATCTCTGAATCGTGTTCATAAAATTCACTAACATAATAGTCCTTTGAATTTTGACGAGTAGTCGTGCAAAGAATTGACTGGTGATTTGACAAGAAAATCAACTGAATAAAAGAACACGAGGCAAAGATAAGTCTTTCCTTTCGGAAGAATAAACAAATGTTTAGGCCTCCTAATTTAGCTGCAATCAATAACACTATTTGTAATTTGAAGAAATTTCATGTATCCTTGCATGATCTTTCTTGCCCACAATACATCAACTCATGTTGTGGCAAGGCGAATTACTAATGAGTTCTCAATAAGATGAATACAGTTATTATTTTTCATGCTGAATCTTAAAGATATGAGTTATTCAAAAACATCCTATCCAGATTAAACTCGACTAATTGATTCATATTCCACAATGAATGCACCATTGATATCGGTGTGTCAGTTTTAACACTATCCCAACACTTCATGTTTAAACTCAATATATGTGGTAGAAGATCAATGTTATTTTAAAGTGTTACCCACCATCGTGTCTACACATAAACTTGTTGCCAGAATAATATGTTTTAAAGTGATCTTATTCACACCGCTCCTTTACGTCATCCAAAAGAAAGGAAAAAGGCAAATAGATTCCACATTACGTGTCTTAAGAAAGGGAGAATATTCGAACTTTCAGAAAATTTCTTCCCTTAAAAGCTTCCAGGATGAGAAACAGACCGTGAATACTAGAAAGCTCAACATTCTCTTTGGCTCTATGTTCACATGAAAAAGAATACAGTTATGGTAGGTTCCTATTGATTCTAATGTCTCGTAGAATTAGCTATGCATCTAAGGAACTAATGAACCTAAGAAGGAAATAACAATGTCAGGTGAAATTTTTTGATTTATTGTATATCATGACTTCTATAGTACTGGCGATCTCTTAAAATGTGGGATCCAGGGGGAAAAAAATCCTGTGAAGAGCCATTTAGATAAGATGCACACAGTAGATAGAGAAATTTGACCTGTTGCAATGAAAGCTGGAATCTATATCATTTTGGCAAATTCCTTTCCACTTTGATGGAACTGGCCCCAGTTCTGCATCGCTAAAGCTCTTTGAATCCGGCCATACACCTGGTTCAATTCCATAAAATTTGAAATGGAAAAGTGAGCTAGAGATGGGACAGTAATGAAATGGAAACAGAGAAGAAAAAAAGTGAGAGCAGAAAAAGTGAAACAGTTTGCTCCACAAGCCTGGTTGTGGCAGGTATTTAGATGGCTTGTATCTTATTCATTTGCAACTTCGATAGACATATAATTCCCGTGCAGTAAAATGCTTTAGCAGTAATATAACACAAAGGACTACATAATTGGTCTTCCAATTCAGCAGTATTGCTGAGATGTGACTCTGGACTATTTTATCAGTACCCTTTCTTCATCTAATAAAGTTATATTGTTCAATGATCAATCTGCTCAAATTCCACCCTGAAACTAGTCTCTATCCTACCGTTTTACTGATATCTGCCATGCAAGTGACTTCACAACCAGAGAGTAGCAAAGTCTGGAAAGAATAAGTTACAAAAAAAAAAAAAAAAAGTGCACGTGGTATAAGAACAGACAAAGGTCCCGAGTTAAAGTCTCGTCGACATTTATTTATGAAAATTATAAACATGTCAGGCTTTTGGTAAAAATCTTGTTCAGCATATCCCCTTTCTAACAATTTAAGTTTTTAAACTAAGTGGTTGAACAAGATAAAATATTATGTTAAAATGACTCAAAAGATAAAACATTGCACACATCGTGCACAGCCATTATGCAGTACGAGAAAAAAAAAATCAATAAGCACTTGAATTTAAGGTTACACTTACCAAATGCTAAAGGTCAACTGAGAACTTTTAATCAAGATAGCCTTGATTAGATAAATACGTCATATGTGAAAGTGGTTGGTAATGTAGAGCACCCCCAATGAGATACAGAGAACCATAAAGTTTATACATAATTATATACATTAAAAGCACTAGATTCCATGTTGTCATTATTCTGATTATGGTGCAAATAAACAATAATTTATCTTACATCAGTAAATCAATTGTCCAGATGCAAATTACTGATTGCCAACTGTTATGCATAAAAAAGTTAGAAATATAGATGGATAAAAATAAAATTTTTCTAAATAATTGAAGATTAATATTACTAAACAATTGCAACACAGTAATATTGAAATAGAGTGCATAATGAACGGAAAATGTTTACAAATGAAGGGACAAGAGACAGCTAACCAGTGTCAAGGTTGCCAATAATGGTATCTTCTCCGAATCTGGCCTTCTTCCATATTGAGCTGGCAGTGATTTTCCCATTATCCTCTAGGCCTAGGAAATCCCATGACCTGGTTGTGTGCAATTTTCTTCCCTGGTTCAAGAACACCGACATAACCTCAGGATGCTCTGCACACGAGATTGTTAGGTATTAAGCCCTAATCTCAATTACGATAGGAATATTAAGAAAAACGGAATCAGAAACACTCAAAGAAAACACAAAGATTAGGTGCCACACAATCCAAGTCAAAAGAATCAAAATAATAGCAATCAGGAGCAGAAATAGGTGACATTTCGAAAAACTTACTAGATATTTCAATTGCTTCTTCCTCTTCGAGTGTTGCAGCAAAACCATTGATGTGTCTTGTGTAAGAGTAGAAGATAGCATCTTTGGCCTTATCAGAACTGTAGTGGAGAAGGTTAAAGAAAATGGAAAAAGATAAGACATTTAGTTGAATCCTAAGAGTAAGTAAAGCCAAAACTTCATTTACCTTCCCAAGAATGATCCAAGAAACTCATAATGAGACTCTGTTACTCTATCAAAATCAGTGGATGTGACCTCAGTTCCATGTGAATGAGCTCCCAAGTACACCACATATGACTAAACAACAATATCAAGAAAGCAAAATTACATGGAAATATTTAAGCTTATACTCTATTATTAGTCCTTTAATAATGGAAGTGTACCAGAGGCAGACAGACTAAAAATGCTTACCTTTTTGGTGGCAAATGTGGGTCTAAGGAATAGTAATAAAACAAGTGAGAGGAGGTAAAGGGAAGAAGCATGACTACTTGCTTTCATTGCTCCTCCTTTTGGTAATGCTCCTCTCTTTCAACTTCAAGCTTCTACACCCCTCTAGCACTCTACATAAATAGTATGGAGTCCCAAGGCCCCCACCCCCATCCCCAGTTGGAAATTTCCAAGGTTGTAAAATGCGTAATGTGTCACGACGCGAGGAGGTGAAGCAATTTTTTTTTAATGTTCAATTTTTAAATTTTAACAACATAGCCTAGAATATACTGATTTAGAGTATAAAATTACACGCATAGTTTTCAAAAAACAAATAAAAATATACGAATTTTCAAAATTAGATGCACGCTGTACAATGAAAAAAATTAGATTTATACCAAAACTTATCATGGTTGAACATATCACATTCAATGTGGTTTAAAATCAAAATTGTAGGACTAATTTTAACATCATAAATTACAATTAGATTACAAAATAACAACTCAGCATAATAGTTTTCAAAAGTTAGTAAATTACAACTACCACAAACATAAACACAAATTATTCAATAATTTTCTACAATTTGATTACATACCAACATAGCTAACTTTTGTCTAACTCTTTATCGAATTATAAGTCAAGCTCTTCTTCTTCATCTAACTCATCTTTCGTGTCATTTGATACAAAATCATTTTCGTCGGGCTCCTTTATTTCATCTTGAGCATTTCTAACAACTTTTGTAGATTTAAAAAAATGTTTATTTTGGCCCAATCTGAAAGTAAATTTAAAAAGAGGCTTGCTTGCTCTATACGTGTTATACGCGATTATTCCCGCTTATTCTCGTCTAATCGTGTTTATTCTCGTCTATTCGCGCCTAGGTAGTCAACAAAAAGAGTTGACCACATTTTTTTGCGCATATCCTCAATACGATGCGTTTTGCAAACGCATCGAGTTTAGGCATGTCTAGACAGATATTTTAGAACACTGAAAATTTTTGCTTACTGTGTAGTTGACTTTTCAACTATTAAAAAGTATTGAATCTCATCATTGTTTGACTTAAAATGTAAGTAATCACCACTAGCAATGTGGTACAAGAAGGCTAGCACTTATTTCATTGTAGGTTTGAAATGTTTATTGCATGGAAATGGTCCTTACTCATCTGTAATTTATCTCTTGGGGTTTGTGTAAGATAACCAAGAATATCCCAAATATGGAAGAGGCAATTCAACAAACATGAGGCAGAGCACAACAAAAATTGACCCAACATTTTGAGTGGGATAAAAAGTTGATCCACATATGGTCCAGAGAGATGACATAACATGATGTAAGCCATAGAAGATATGCCAAAAGGAAACATCTATAACACACTATGATTGAGCCCGTTTGGTGTAGATTATAAACTAGTTTATTTGATCAAAATAGTTTAGTTTGCGTTTGGTAGGGATTAAAAACCCATTTTGATTTTTTTTCAGTCTTAATTTTTGATTTTTCAACCCATTTTTATCGTGAAAAGTCAACAATTTCAACTAAAATAAACCAATATTGGTTTATAAACTGTTTATAATCTCTATCAAACGCACTCTTATTTGATAAAAATAATTTATTTGACCTAAAAATTTGTCTTTGCAGTATGATATTTTTTACCATTTTTGGTCAAATAAACCATTTTAGTCAAATAAACTAATTTATAATCCACACCAAACGGGTTCTTAGAGATTGTGATTTCTAATTGCCATGACCAATAACATGACTACAGAAGTGAGAACACTTATCCTCAGCATATAGTCTCTAAATCTAACATCATCTAGAAGCCAATAGACTAAATAAATGCCCCCAAATTAGACCATCTGATAGACCATTTTAACCTATTATATATGCATATGACAGTAATCAACTTATTGTAATTTAATAACCAATCATCCATTGTGATGCATGCACCAAAGAAATGGTCCTCTTCTACTATAATGCTTCCTCATAGTGGCATAAGGACCACTAAAGGCACTTCATTTAAACATTCTAAAATTACTTTAGCTCCTTTTCACGCAAAGCGTAAAAAGTTTGAACACTTATTATCTAGGTCTCGTTCACAACAGACTACTGAAAGTGATTGTGATATGAAATGATCTTAATTAAGTCTCACGTCAACACTCTCTCTTTACAAGGGCTTATAGCCCTACTTATGGGCATCACCTTAGTTGTGGATGGAACCATTCGAAGAATGCTAATTCTAGAAAGTCAAGAGTGAGTTGTACTCAATTTAGTGTAACATTGGCCACACACAGCAACCGAGTCAATACTCCAACAACCCCAAGAGTCCAAGACAGGAGAAAGGATTAAAAGAAGGGAAAAAAAAAAAAGGAAATAATATGTTGATGAGATTAAGGGGTCTTTTGACAAATAGCAAGTGTCCATTCCGAAGACGGGTCCCCTTGAAATTTTCAATTGGCAGTTTGTATATGAAGGGGGCCTGGTGGGACACTGAAACCTTAACCTTTTATAGGCAGATGATAAGATGAAATTGGACTAGGGTTCAGCCATGGCATGGATTTGACTCGATATTTGGCTTCAAGCTTCAAGTAGCCTCCTGATACTTTAAGCTGCATTAAAATTGTCAAAATGTTCATATTAGAGCATCTCTAATGCAACAATATGGATTGTTGTATATGTAACAAATAAAATGGAAACGAAGAATAGTCAACATGTACAAGAGAGAGCGGTAGATAAATTATAAAAAATTAAATAAAAGAAGATTAACAAACATTTCGATAAAGATAAATTATAAAAAATTAAATAAATGAAACTTAACAAACATTTCGATAGACATTAATTAATCAGTTTCACTGATTTGGCCACGTATTTTAGAGGCTAAATTGACATCACACCTAACACTAGGTCGACAAAATTAAATTCTGCCTCGTGTAAAGTTGAATGTCAAAAACATATCGTATATATGTTCACTTACTGAACAAACTTCAATGATATTAATTTTGTAGTATGTATAATCATGCAGATGAAAAGATTAAAAGAAAATATTGTCCATCGCATCAAAACCATCGAACTACCTAGAAAGGAAACAAAAATACATTTATTTTTATTAAAAATTATATTTTAAATTTCGACTTTCGAGATTTGACTCCCACAAATTATCTCACAAATATCGAGTTTAAGAATCAATTTTAATTTTTACAATGCATTTACGAATGTTCAATCGAGAAAAATAAAATAAAAAGATAATGAAAAAAATGAAGACTCCATTTTGAGAAATTAAATTGATGGAGAATTCATATTTTGAGCAAGCAAATGCGCCTAAGATTAAGGAGGCTATTAATGCTTGAAGGCAGGCGCGGGTATTCAAAGATTTTCTTTGCCCATTTATGCAAACTCACATGTTCAAAGGATTTTATTAGTCAATGTGCATTAACGGTTCTTCCATGTCATTGTCATATTATTAACTCTTTTGTCTGATTTTATTTTAAAAAATTAATAAAAATTAGAATTGAAATCAACGATTAATTTCAACTACATATTTCATGAACTCACAATTTTTATTAACTTTTCAATAACGCATTTTCATTAACCTTTATTAAAATTAATATTCTAAATGAGTGTAAATCGTGACTAGGTATGAAAGTCGAATTTTAAGCTTTTCAAACATATACAAGGCCTAGGCGAAACTCGGGAGCGAGATAAGAGTTAGGCGAGTGAGAGGCTTGAGGTATGGTTAAGAATGGAGACCGCGCCTCTGCTTAGACAAGCTTAGGTGGATTTTTTAGAATAATTATTAAAATATATTAAAAAATTGATTTCTAACAAAATTAAACAGTCACTAAAAAATATATGTAGGTACTTTTTATAGCTTAAATTAAATTTTGCCATTTTTAATTTTTGTGCACAGAGGTCACATTAGATGACCAAAGGATGAGTTGACCATATTTATCTATTTAGTATTTAAATGAATGCGGCTGTTTGTTGAAAAATTGGAGATGAAAATGCAAATGAACTCAAATGTTGGGGACCTTTGTTGTAATTCACCCTTTAAATTTTTACAAGAAATGGTTTAACATAAAGCACAAATAAATGTTGTTTATTCAACTCTCGCCTCTATTCATTTATAAAAATTATGCACGGCTTATGCCTACAAGATGCTTTGACATTTAAGATAATATGTTGTATATATATATAAATAATATTTGATTAAATTGTAATTTTAAAAAAACTTGTCCAAACATGCTCTAGTCGGTTTGAATATCTTATTGCCCTCCCTTTATCCCCGAAAGTGTAACCCACAGAAGAAGATTGGGATTTGTGTGGGAGAAGAAAAGGCTGGTATAAATGAGCTTTTCACTTTTCAGAATATGGCTTTACTACATTCATCAGTCAATTCTCGTTTTCTAAATGCTTTTTTCAGAAAAGAGAAGAATAAAGAATGTCAAACCTGATAGCAATGGAATCATCGATTCAGCTACCTCCATCCCAAGGTTCTTTTTGTACATACATTACTGCTATTCTGATGTGAATATTCTTTTTATTACTCAATTTCGGCTGGAAAAGATGAAATTTGATATGTGTAATTTATACATTTATATTGACTCTTTGATGAAGAATTTTGGTATAATTTTAAGTATTTTTGATTCGATATCTATTGAGATTTTATTAATTTTTGTGATTGTACGACAAAATTCTCGAACTTAAGTCACATTAGTGAAATCGATGAATAAATGAGAAGAAATTGAGTTTTTGAAATGAATATCAAGAGTTAAACATTAGAGGATGAGGAAGAAGATAAAATCAATAAGTTTAAAGTGTTTTGGAGTGACAATGAAGAGTCGAAGCGAATGATCAAATACTCGAAAGCCAAAGAACCGAATTGAGAAATAACCTACCGAAGCATGAGAAGAAATTAGAGCACAAATTTTAGTATTAAAATCTCCATATGGTATATGATATTACCATTAGAAAGATAATTGAATTACGAGTCTAATAATTTTTATAGATCTCAATTCGAAGTTTTTACAAGAAGTTATGGTAGTTTGAAAATTAGTCGCGTGGATGACAGAACTCAGTCCGCTCGAGCGAGCCGGAGGCTTGCTCAAGCGGACCATCGACCAAAAAATGGCCGTGCGGACAGACCAGTTGCTCGAGCAAACAGTGCCGCAGCCAAACCTTTATTGGAGTTAAAATTCTATTTTTAGCATATTTTGGGGACTTTGGGCATAAAATTCAATTCTAATTGGACCCTTATAAATAGTAGAACTTTTATAACAATTAGAGAGTCAAATTTTGGAGATAATAAGAAGGCACACACAAGATCTTTTTAAGAATTTCTTCATCCGGACAAGAATATTGAGATTTCAAGCAAG
Organism: Forsythia viridissima; assembly: GCA_030279155.1. NCBI lineage: Eukaryota > Viridiplantae > Streptophyta > Magnoliopsida > Lamiales > Oleaceae > Forsythia > Forsythia viridissima. Next base: position 47,978,844 of record CM059039.1, read on the forward strand.
AGAGAGTTTAGATTCTTAGACAATTCATTGAAGACATTCAAGGATGCAAAATTAATCTTCAAAATTGTTATTACAATCAAATATTCCTGGTGATAAATTCTACATTTATTATGTGTTTTTGTAAATCAAACATGATGGGCTAAATTCTTTATGCTATGGATAATTATGTAAACCACATTTTGAAGTTTTAATTTAAGGATTTCCATTTCTAGTCTTAATTTGTGGTTGTTTGATTTATGTCATGGTTTTAACATCTGTTTGAATAATTAATCACCGTTTGAACATATTTGTGATTTATTTTTATTTTCATAAGGTTCAAAATAAATTAGCTCATTATGATTTTAAACACTAAGTCCTATAGAAATTAAGAATAATTTTATATGCTTGGTATAATCAAATTTGATAATTTTGATATTGAAAGCGTTTTTGTATATTCAAATTAAAAATATGAATATTTTGGAACGTATATGAAAATAGATTTAATTCTACTCGAAAAAGATTATTAGATAACTAATAATTATCGATTGTCAATTTGAACATAAATTGGATTAAAACGTGAAATTTTGATGATTAAAATAGATTCTAATGGTGAAGTCGAATTCCTAGCATAACTCATTTACTTGAATTTTATCCAAAAACCACATTTGATCGTAGTTTAAATCATAGTCATAATATATGTATAGCTATAATACTTCATTCGATAATTTATTGTGTATTCGATTTAAGTTCAAATTGGTCAAAATTAAGCTAAAGTCTAAATCTTTGTAGGAACGATACTCTTTTACTCACTTTTACTATTACTTGTCAACGAACTCGTATGCTTACGGGGTTTCATCGAACAAGTTTTTGGTGCCATTGCTTAAAATTAAGATATTTAGCTTAAATTTGAAAAAAAAAATTTCTTTTTTGTATTCTAATGCTTCTTTTTGCTCTTTTCAGGCAATTGTAGTTGTTGTTTACAAGATTTAGAAGATCTCGGTCTTTTGTCATTTGATCTCAAGATTAAAAGAACTTTCTACATTGAAGAAGGACAGAAAAAACACACCAAAAACAACAACACAAAATGGCAGATCTTGAGATTGGTGAGAATAATACATGTGACATGCTTTATCAAGATTTCATCACAATGTACCAGGCTAATATAGCAAGATATGATGCAACTTCTGAAATTGATAAGGATGACTTGCTCTTGGGAGATATATGGGAACTACCGGTCACACAAAATTTTTGTCCCTACTCCTATACCAACAATCAAGATTGGAAAAATCACTCGACCTATTATTGATACAACAACTAAAGTCAAACAAGAATACTACAAGAGATGAAATGAGGGTGTAAAGAGGTTCTCACTCAATTGGCAAATAATCCGCATCAAGAACGAACTAATGGATCCATAAACAAATTAGGACACAGACAAGATGCAACTTTGAAAAATATAAATAATCAACTTAGGCATATGATAAAGGTGCTGAAAGAGAGTCCATAAGGCGCCTTCCCAAGTGACACTGAAGCCAACCCAATAGAACACATGCCAAGCATTACAACAATAAGTGGGGAGCAACTGTCTAAGTTTTTGGATAATAGATCTGTCATCCAACCCGAGAAAAGCACCAATTAAAGAATAAGATTACGTGGAAAAAGAGAAGTTGATCATAAATGGGCAAAATGAAAAAGTGACATTTAATAATGTTGCACTTATCAAACAATTCTCCAACTCTCGTCTTTATTCTAAAATTAATTTTGTGACAAATGTCGATGATGAAGTTGAAGTTTTCATAGTTGAGTTCGAATAGGGTGCTAAACTAAAATCATATTTATATGAGGAGTGCAAATTCAAAATTTGGAAGATAAACGAAAAATAGTGCAACGTCAATAGAAGCAAGCGAAGCATGTCCTCCAAATCACTATTTAAAGTACCGTGAAACGATTGATACAAAGTCAACCTAACGAATCTAAACATGCACTTATTGGGGGGCAACCCAATTTTTAACCCTTTTCTTTACTTGCTCTTTCGGTCACCCACAAAGTGTTCGATGAAATTCTTCAACCAGAAAAATGCTTCAAAGCAATTGGAATAATCACTACAAATTTGGAAGAAATAGTATGGTCGGTTCAAAGTGCTCAAATACTCTATAAATAAAGAAGAATATTAGGAGAGTATCGTGATCATTCTCTTTACTTTCATAATTTGTCTTCGTACTTATATTGGGACAATGTTGATTTAAGTTTGGGGTGGAGCCGACTTGTTGAGTCAAGTTGTTATTATTATTTATTTATTTATTTATTTGGAGTCTGTAGTGTCAAAAAAATCAACATTTGATAATAAATTTGAGGGTGATTGAGCTGGTAAGGGTGATAGTTTAGAAAAGTGATGATCAGCCTTTATTGAGAAATTTTATAATTTCAAGTTGATGGATTGAAATTAAGCATTGATTATTTTCTAGAATTCTAATCCCAACTTTTGATCACAGTGAAAGACATTACACTAGTCAAGGCACATCTAGTAGGAAAAAGTTGCCTATACTGAAGTGTGAAAACTATCTTTGAGTAATCTAACCCTATGTATCAACAATTAGGAATGGTAAAATGACCCACACCTCGTACCCCGCCCCGTTAAGGATTGTCCTGCCCCGATCAATCGGGTATTCGAGACGGGTACGGGGGTGAAAAAAATTGCCCCGAGGCGGGTTCAGGAGAATAGTTGCTCCACCCCACTTATATATATATATATATATATATATATATATATATATATATAAAAAGAGACCTTGGATTAAAAAAATAATGCCAAAAAAATACTTATAATCAAAGTTTTCCGCCTAAACCAAAATCTAATGTCTGAACTTGTAGAGATTCAAAGGATGCCAAAACAGTTTACCCAAAAATCAAAGTTAAGAGTTAAAAAAAAAAAAAAAAAAAAATAATAATAATAATAATAATAATAATAATTAACGTGGCATGAAGCTACCCCACCCGACCCAGTTTTAAACAGGGAACAGGGCAGGTATGGGGCAGAAACAGGCATGGTCCCCCCAGTCTGGTCCCACTCTATTGCCATCCCTATCAACAATATATAGGAAACGACCTACCATAGAAGAGGGCTGCCTAAATATTAGAGCGAAAATTACCTATTGTGGTGGAAAAAAAAATTATAAAGAAAAGCAGTAGCAAGAAAGTACTGCAATTGCTTGACTCAGTTTTGGACAAGAAATGAGATTTAGATGCCTAGATAGTTTGACTTGCTTAATGAAAACCTAGAGACAGAAAACGCTTGACATCGTGGAGAATTATTGCCTATCTAAAATTCACCTTAATCAGTTAGATCCTTCTAATTTGAGAATGAGTCTAGCCTTGGTTGAAAGCCATTGTACATCGGTGAGAAGTGATAGATGCTTGAATATGGTGTGAAATTTACGAGAGAAGAAATGAAATATGACTATTGAGAGATAGGATTGAAAAGACTTAAAAATCTATTTGTTTGCATAATTTTATCCAAATTAAAGTAATGACTAAAATAACTATTAACACACACACAAGTCGAGTACTGGATAAGTGTTATAATATTTTATGTAGCAATATTTGGATTTTTTTTTGAATTAAATGCTTAGATCTATACGAGAGGCGGAAATGGTAAAAAGTCCAACGGTGTGCACAATCTTTTCTTTGTATGTATTTGAGTTTTTGTTTTGTCTTACTTTTGCTCCTGACTAGTAAAAGTTCAAGTTTGAGGGTTTGATAAGTGTAATTTATACACATATATTGATTCATTTATATAAGTTAAAATTCTCCAAGCTCGAGTGAACGGTGTCGCGGCCAAACTTTTATTTGAGTTAAAATTCTATTTTTGGCATATTTTTGGGAACTTTGGGCATGAAATTCAACCTTAATTGGACCCTTATAAATATTAGATCTCTTATAACGATTAGAGAGTTGAATTTTGGAGAGAACAAAAAGACAAAACACAAGATCTTTTCAAGAATTTCTTAATCTGGGCAAGATTATTAGGATTTCAAGTAAGAGAAAGTTGAGATTATTGAACAATCCATTGCAAACATTCAAGGAGGCCAAATTAATATTCAAAGTTCTTCTTGCAATCAAATATTTCGGGTGATGAATTCTCTATTTATTATGTGTTTTTATAAATCAAACATAATGGACTAAACTCTTTATGCTAAGGATGATTATGTAAACCATGTGCTGAATTTTAATTTAAGAATTCCCGTTTCTAATCTTAATTTGTGTTTGTTTGATTTATGTCATGGTTTTAACATATATTTTAATGATTGATCACTGTTTGAACGTGTTTGTGATTTATCTTCGTTTCTAGAAGGTTCAAAATAGATTAGTTCATTATGATTTTAAACACTAAGTCTTGTATAAATTAAGAATAATTTCATATAGTTGGTGCAATCAAATTTGATAATCTTGATATTGAAAGCGTTTTTATATATTCGAATTCAAAATAAGAATCTTTTGGAACCTATATGAAAATATGAAAATAGGTTTAATTCTACTCAAAAGAGATTATTAGATAACTTAAGATTATCGATTGTCAATTTGAACATAAATTGGATTAGAACGTGGGATTTTGATGATTAAAATATATATTAATTGTGGAATCGAATTCCTAGTATAACTCCTTTATTTGAATTTTCTTCAAAAATTATATTTGATCGTAATTTAAATCATAGTCATAATATATCCATAGTTATAATATATCATTCGATCATTTATTATGTGTATTCGATTTAAACTCGATTTGGTCAAAATTAAGCTAAAGTTTAAATTTTTGTGGAAACGATATTCTTTTACTCACTTTTACTATTACTTGTCAGCGAATCCATACGCTTACAAGATTTCATCGAACAAAATTGAAATATTGTTTTCACTCGTCCTAGGTGGAAGAAGGGAAATTGTATGTAGATCGAGACTAATTCCCAAACGACTATCCTAATTTTTCCCAATTATGGTAAAATTAAATTTCAAATTCTACAAAAAGCTAGTTAACTTGATATTGTTTTGTTTATATTAAAATTTAAAACTAAAAATTCTCGAAAAGCTAAAAGCTTGTTTGTTTTGTTACTTGGAATTCAAAATTTAATCCGTTCATGTGGATTCTGGTGGTATGTTTGGCGATTGTACCTTAATTGTATTCCATATATCCTGGCTAAGATTTGAGGCGCGGTGATGGAAATGTGTCATTACTAATCTTTTAAAAATTGACTTGAACATTGATCCAAAAAAGAGAAAGGATCAAAGTTCAAATAGTCGAACTGGGTTTGACCTGGCGATTTTTAAAAAATTAAAAAAAAAAAAATTAAATTGAAAAACAAGTTTTTGAAAAATGCAAAATGATTTTTCATTTTTTTGATCCATTTCGTATAGGGAGAGGGATGAATTTCAATAATCAATTACAATTAGTTGTGGAAAAAATGATTTTCGAAACTGGTAAAATCAAGAATTATTCAACGAGTTCCTCAAAACCGAGCGGATCGAAGGATTTTTGGACAAGTTTTTATATAGAAGTTTTTTCTACGTAACCAGTCTAGATTTGATCCCGATTCTTAGTTTTACCGGTTGAACCTACCGAGTTGGGCCGATTTTAATAATACTGGTCTATACAAAGGATAGATTGCCGCACTAATAATGTGGAATTGTGGGTGGGTGTAGGGATGGCCCCGCCCCGCTTCGTGAAATTTTGGCCTGGCCCAGCCTGCCCCACCCCACCCCACCCCAACCCACCCCACCCCATCCCACCCGCGAATTTGTTGGATGGGGCGGGGCGCGGCGGCCCTTTGACTCACCAACCGCCCCGATTAATTTTTTTTTGGTTAAACTGAAAAATAAAATAAAATAAAAAAGAAATTCAAATTTTTAAAATATTTGTACCAAACAAAACAAAAAAAAAAATTATAAGATTTGGGTTGTGGTGTAGTGGTTAAGGTTGGTAGTTTTTAAATTTCAACCCGGATTCGATTATTCTTTAGTCCATTTTTAGTAAAAATTATAATTTATACTATATTTTATGATTTTTCAAAAAAAATAAAATAAAATTGAAGGGGCGGGTCGCAAGGCGGGGCTGCCCCGAACCCGTCGCAGGGCAGAAAATTATGCTTTAAATCCACCACTATTACTTGGCGGTGCGGATCTGAGGCGGCGAATTTTTTTGCCATTTCTAGGTGGGTGGTGTTGACAGGTGGAGGTAGAGGTGGTGTAGGAGAAGTGCGATAACTGGTGCGTACCGACTAGATACGAAACTGGGCCATGTACTAACTACTTTTAAATAAGAAATTTTACACCCACTATTTATACTTTTAAAAATAATATTAAAATTATAAAAATACTGTGTAATTATTCTATATTTAAATTATTAAACAAACTTAAAATTTTAATTCCAAACCATAATAAAAATACCACAATATCAATGTCTCTCATCCTTCTTCACACGCTTTTGATTACCATCACCCCTATCACGATCGAGGAATCCATTCAAACCATCATAAAAGTCCAATCGCTACCACCCATTGAAGCACCCCCACCAAAATCCATCGCCGGTCACTCACCAAAAACCATCTCCAAATCTAGATCTAAAATTTTATTTTTGGTCGGACTGTTATGGCAACCCACCACCATCACCACTGTCAAAAATGAAACGATAGGTCCTCATCTTACAGTAAGTGTAAAAGTCAGGGACCATTTGTACAAAAAAACGTAATTATAACTACAAACTATCAAAATAATAAAATAATAAAATAATTCCACATATTCAATTTTAACTTTTTGTAGTCTTTAATTCAATTGATACTTGTCTTAATGAGTTATTAACCTCTTTACGTTCCCTTGTTCAAAAATTATAGTTCTCAAGATAAATTGGTTTTTAATGGATAATGTTTTTAATTTTGAGGTTCAAATTCTTGACCCAACAATACACCACAAATACCCCACCACACCACCACCCTTCTTCCCAATTTCCAATTTCCAATTCAAATCTAAACTTGCACGTTCACCAAGGTGGAGATCTTGAACCCAAGTGCATCACTTATCCATGTGTTAGCACGACTCAACACACATTGTTCAAGTTTTGTCCCAACAGATGCCGAGATGAAGCATGTCATGGCAAGGTCGCACATCTCTAACTCGCCAACCACGCAACATTTTTTAATAAAATTGTGATAACTGATGAGTTTTGTTAGTTGTCGTTTATAATGGTAATAACTCGCCACCCACAAATATCATGATTTGTAATATATATACGTACAGTACAACACATGTAAGATACGTGTTACACTTGTATGTAATACAACGTGTTATGCATTTCGACATTTTGTTTCCATTACTGCCACCATTGATGCCAAATATGTTACATATTTTTGATAAGTGCAATCTTGGCAAACTATGTTACGTATAAAAATAATGCAATATGTTGAAAGTGAAACATCTTCTATGTTACATTAGGAATCTTCTGTGTTACATAACCTTGCAATCTGAAACTCCAACATCTGTATTATTGAAATTTGTGTACCTACATAGACCGTTAAAATTATATTGCGCTTGTTGTACAAAGCTATTTATGGTTTGTGATTGTTACTAAGAGTAATGATACTATGTTACAAATGTTTTATTGTGTTACATAATGTTGGTACATGAATTTTGCAACAATGTACGCTAATTTACGTGTCATTGGAATTTGTGTATGTTGGATCGGATGTTACAAATATGTTGCGCTAGCTGTTACAAACTTTTTTTGTATGTTGTTACAAATGATTTATGTTACATCACCTTGCTATGTCAATTCTTCAATCTGCTACACAAAATACAAATTCCTTGGTCCTCTCATAGCGCTCCCTCATCCAAGCTAAAATCATCGACGGACGATGGAAAAAGAATATATTACTAGCAGGAATTGCGCTTGGCTTTTTATTCCCTTGTCCTCCATTGAACCAATTTTGCTATCTAGTTGAAGAACTGCAGCCAAACAAATCAAAACCACTTGTAACAACATATGCATAATGTTCCCTAAGTTAACAAGACATTTTTTGTGTCGTTATATTGATTCCGACAATTTTAAGATTTTTTTATATTGCTGTGCAAAATTTTTGGGATAAATTGATTTATTATATTAATATTATATTATATTATAAAATAAATACAAATAGATTTGAAATGCACAGTAATAGGTGTAATTTCCACAAAAAAAAAAAAAATGGAGTACATGATGCATTTTTCCCATTTACATTTCAAGTGGCCGGTCAAAATTGCTCATCTCCTAGCAAGTTATAGATAATTTTAGATTTGATTTTTCGGATATGATGTTATGATTCTCATTGTAAGTTATGAGACTTGTCTTACATCGAAAGTATGGCATTTTGGTGTGTAATTTATAACTCTTTGGGCACCCTCTCTTTAATAGCTATCTTTTTAGGGTGAGTTCTACCAAAGAAGTTGTAATGCGATCCCAAAGAGAGAGAAATGATATTTGAAAAGTGAATTTTTATGTTCCAATGAAGAATCAAATTTATTCAAATGTTCCTCCTATTCTATAGTTCTTTGAAAAAATGACTAAAAGAAAATCATGTATTGGTCTATATAAATCCATTTGATTTTATAAATGAATGAAAGATAAATCGGATGTTCGATTAGACAGAGAATTCCTCATACTTAGGGAAACATTTAATTTTTGAAAATAATTTATATTTTAAATTTTTTTAAAATTTACTAACCACCTAAATTCAAAGTCCAATTATCCAAACCAAATAATTAATTAAGGTCCAACAAAAATGAATAACTTAAACAAATAAGGCTAAAAAATAGATTGATATTCATCTTCTTCTGCCACTGGACTTCACGTCTTCTCGTCTGTGAACTTCAAATCATGAATCATGCACGGCAGACGGCAACAAAAATCACATCGTCTGAGTTTTTCTGTCGATTCTCATAAAAATTGACTAAGTAATTGTGGTTTGAGGAAAAAAAAATTTGGGGCGACAAACTCTCGTGGGTCCACCCCTTTACCATATCCTGGCTTCGCCTTTGTTTGGGATTCTCTAACTTAAAATGTGCCTCCATCACTGCTTATACTAATTGTCTTTGTTGACAAATAACTAAACCCTGATTGGCTTTCCGTTTACGTATCGACAAAAAATGAACTGAAATCAAGCACCGGTCATCAATCAGACAAGAAGAGGTAATTTACGCAAACCATCTTCACAAAATTTGAAAATGATTCTATTGTTGATATGTTGGTACAATCGTTTGAAATTGAGTACAACTACACAATTTATCGATTCTTGTTCGATCATTTTGAATCGAGGACACGGAATTTGAAACGTTGAATCTTATTCATCCATATTGCCATAACAACCGATTGGGATATACATATTCATTAATATCATGGCTAAACAAAAAAACCTATTTCTTTAGAGTATATTTCAATTTTCTTACAAAAAATCAATGTTCTAAAAAGTATAAAAAATTGCTAGAATGAGCTAAGTTTTTCGGACGTAGGCGAGGTGACCTTCTCGTATAGGTGGCATAGGCGAGTTTTTTAGAATTCTCCAAAAATAATAATAATAATAATAAGATAGATATGACCCCTAATTAATGAGGTACGAGATTTTGACCCAAACACGCTTCTATTCATATTCATCTGATACTAGGTCTTGATATAATTGGGCCAATAAGAATTGGGCATTTCCTAATTATTGGTCTTCAAGTAGGCCCCACCCAATTAGTGCAAGATACTTCCAAATCTTTTGTGCTATTTTGGCATTATTGTTCTATTATAGTTGGTTCTAACTTTAATTAGACCATTTTTATTAATCCAATTTCACAAGATTAATGGCATTGATTCACATTTCACCTCTTCATCAAGAAATTGAGCCTACTAGAGGATTTATATAGTTGATAAATCTTTATTTAAGTATCGAGATTGACTCGAGCATTATAAAATCCGATTTCACATCACTACAATTGTAAAATTTAATTATGGTTTCTCGAGTAGATTTAATTAAATATTAGTTGATTTTATGATTGTAATAGTTCGTAATACTACTTAATTTCAATTTTTACTAGAATAAAGGTGATCGTTTGATTTCTGTTTTTTTTTTTTTAAATTGTCATGTTGTTTATATTTTTCAATAACCGTTTGTGGAATATGTTTCATGACATCATGGTTACTTAAAAAAGATTATTGTTTATTATTATGACATAATTACATCTTTTTGATACTTATGCCTAATGAATTATTACAGTCTAATATTTAAAAAAAAAAAAAAAAAAAGTGCATCACATGTTGTAATGCTTATAATAACTAAACAACTTTTCATATAAACTATGAGTGATCAAGCCACGAACTCGTGTCGTCATGCATTGACACCCTAATCATGGCTCCAAAAACTGAAATTTGTACCCCACAACACCTAATAATTTTGATCCTTTTCCAGAAGGAAATTCAATTAGTTCATCACATTATGGTGCAGGAGGGATCATGGCTAACTTCATATATTGGGTAGTGAGGGCCATTATAATAAGGGACAGTGTACCAAACACCAGGTGGCGGTGCAGGGAACTCAATTTTCTTGGTTCTTCCTTCTTCTCCTCTTTCTTGGCTTCCCCGACGCTGACCAAATCAGCGGGGGCCAATTTTTTCCTTAGTGCCCTTGTGAGCACTACCGCATCGATTTCATTTCCTATCACCTCGAGCTGGTCCTTTTCTGCCCCCGTTAAAGCAGCCGATTCAACACCTTAAAAAAATTTCACACATAAATGTGTGTTAGTGCGCAAACTAAGACCTTACACATAGAAACTTAAAAGTGAGCTGTAAATTACAGCTATCGAATTGTGTCACGTTTCTTGGTTTTTATTGGAGAAATTTGAAGGCACGTAAAATTAGCACTTAGCATACCTGATATACCAACAACAATCTTCAAGGCCTTGGAGCGACACTTGTCATCATGCATTGACACCCTAATCACAATCTTTTGCTGCAAATTAACAATCAACAAACAAAATTCAGCGAATTAGGAGAACATCGAATTCCTAGGAAAAAAAAAAGAAGAAAAATTATATGCTTCTGCAGTTGATTATATGATTAAACTATACCTTCATTTTCTTTACTTGAGAATGGATTAATGAATAAAAGGGCTTTTAAAAAGATATAACTCTTTCTTCTCTCTTTTATTTTTTTATTTTTGACGAGAGAAGAATTTGAAAGGTGTGAGTGAAGAGTGTGGGAAACAAGTTCAGCTATTTATAGGGGATGATATCTTGATGATGCAGAAAATTCAAAGAAACCCCCAACCCCCACACCCACACCCCAAGAAAGTGCGTGGGAAACCGATTTAATGAGAAACCATAAGCCATCTTCCACGTAATTTCCCTTGAAAAATAATACTACTCCGTCCTATATAAATAAACTCACTTCTATTTTCACATAAATTAAAAAATATAATTATTAATAATTAAAACAATAAATTTTACTTACATTAATAACAAATCACATTAACAAAAGTGGACTATAATTTAAGATAGATGAATAAAGACAGTAAGTCTATCTTTATAAGACGAATGAAGTACTTACTTTTTTTTACTCATTTAATCCAAATTATAATCCATTTTCTTTATTTAGAGAATAATTAATTTTTCAGTTACGTAATATGCTCATATTTAATTCTGTTTTGTTATCAATAAATATGAACTATCGTGATATTAATTTTGAAGTATATTAAAAAAATGTAAATAAAATTTACTATTTCAATTATCTTGATGAGATGAAAGAGACTGATTTTTCAATTACTTAACTCGGAGAATACTTACAAAAGTGCTTACTATATGCTTTTAATGGTAAGGTAACATAAGATCGCACATATAATTTATCGAGTAATTGAAGTCACAATTTTATTATACACCCCATGCAAGAAGAAAAAGCACACAATCATTTCATTTATTACTAGTAATTAATACAAGATGAAATAACCACTATGCTTTTGGCCTACAAGTAACAGACTTAATTGTAAGACGAAGTCATCCCCCTAGCTATTTCGTATAAACCAAATTAAACTTATGCGATGACTATAAAGTCAACGGGACCCATTCTAATTCTACGCGGGCCATAATAATTACAATTATTTAGAAATATGTTAACATCATAAGGACCGTGACCATTCATAGCCCTTTCCTCCCTAATTTAAAATTATTTGCAATTGTACATCTCTATAATTTGTTAATTACATACTTGACAGTGTTGAAATTATTTTTTAAATACTTTAAAAAAGATTTATAGATTATAAGCAGTAGCTTATATGAAACGTGTGGATAAAAGTTGTGGGTAAGACTAGAAGTGGCAAAATCGACCCGACTCATATAACTCGGCCTTTTGGGTTGAGCTGGCTTTAGCCCAAATACAACCAGGCCAATATGGACTGGACCGATTTTGATTTTTTTTTATTTTTTTATTTTTTTGCTCCTTAACACTAATCACTCATTTTGTGAATAGTCCCAATACATAATCCAAATAATATTAATCTAAAATGAAGCCTAAGTCACCAATAAACATTAGTCCAAAAATCCCAAGATCCAACATAAAATTGTTTAGATTTAATTAAAATTTAGTTTAATTTAAGTTTCAATCCAAAATATATTTGGTGTGACAATTAAATTATTTTTTTTTAAATTTACTTATAAGTAAATTTTTTAATTTAAGCCAAACATGCTTATATATCAAAGCAATAAGACTATTATACTTTTAATAATTGTATTTTTTTTAAAAAAATGTTTACAATTAACAAAAAAAATTATTATTTTGAAAGAAAATTGACGTTTATCTATTGACTAATACATGAGAGCCCCAATTTTATAAATTAACCTCTTTACAAATCTCAAAATATATAGTCTAAATTTATCTAAAATTGTATTTAATGTAATGTATTAGATTGTATAAAAAAAATTATTTAAAAAAAAATTAAAATCAAGGTGGGCCAATGAGCTGAACTGAACTAGCATATTTCTGACACTTACAGTCTAATCCATTTTTATGTATAATCTTGCTCTAGAGGGTTGGGCTGGCCAACCCATTCTATTTACCAATTCTAGGTAAGACTTTTACATTATAAAAGTCTGTGTTTGGCAGATACGTATACTACTGCGACATAGAAATAAGAATTACTTATAATTGTGTTAAAGAAACTAATAGACAATACGTGTTTACTTACGGGTATGTGAGTTGAGAAGTCTATGCTACACATGTATAGTTGTTCATAAAAATAAATAACAAATACAAACTTATAATATTGAATGAAATTAATAAGATTTGTCTTTTTTTTTTTTTTTTAATATGGCTCGATTTAGCACAACTTAAATAGGCTGATTCGGGCGACAAAATTTCTATCTATCTATCATGCCAAAATTCGAGACATGTCAATGTTGGTTCATTGTAAGTTATTTATACGATTAGATGTGAATTGTATTGATTAGATACATGATGTTTGACATCTTAAACATATAATATATTGTTTTTTTTTTAAATGAGCCGCGATTTAATACAATCTGAGGACGTAAGTTATTACACTATAAAAATGGTTGACAATATAATTGCAATCGAACGTATAAACAAACTAATGAACAAATAATCGAGTAAGAATCTACCAAAAACCAAGTTTACAAGAAGTAAGACAAAGAATTGATGTAAAATAAGGCTAGTTGTTTTAATATGGGTGAATCTAATACAAGAAATAAGAATGATGATATAGCACCATCAATGAGTATTAATTATGGTATCCACTGTCCACTGTCCACGTAGTATCACCACAACTAATAGTAAATTATTACACTAATCAGTTCTCACTGTTCTAAAAAGTCTGACTAAACTTTGTCTAGGCTCTGCCAAAGCATACCTTCGTCTCGACCACTACGCTTAACAATATTTTATGTTGTCAGTCTCCGCCTTTTATAAAATTATAATTTTATATTTTTATTTTTAAATATTTAAAGGGAGACAGACATACCGTGGGGTAGAAAAGTGTGGGTCAGATGAAGAAAAATCTTTGTTTGGTAGAAGACGTGTGGACTTGGAACTTGAAAGCAAAATAATAATATTTTTTCATTTTATCTTTGAAAAGTTATGATTTTAATTGTGTCCCGCATCCTCTCTGTTGATGAAGATGAGGATGTAGCCCCCCGGGGCATAGCTCAACTGGTGGAACAATCAACATAAGGCTTGCTTCCAGCGGCAGGGTGGGAGTTCGAATCTTGGTGGGAACCTGCGGCTGGATTTTATTCGGTATGGAGCAATCACTTTGGAGGCGGCTCCTTGTGCGCAGAAGTATACGGTCGGATGAGGGGAACTTGGGAATCAGTTGAGGCATAACTCGCGATTTACCTCCTCCAAGGTTCTAGGGGCAAGGGTCTTGGGGGTCCAGGATATAGTCTAGCGAAGATAGGATACCTGGGTATCAAAAAAAAAAAAAAAAAAAAAAAGATGAGGATGTAATTCCTTTTGATTATCTTTTTAGTGTGACGTGACACGTTGTAATATATTTTAATATTAAATCAAATATTTTATTAATTGAAATTGTCGCAAATTGCGACAATATTAAAGAGAGAATACGACCTATTTAATTCTTTTCATTTTCACAATATAGCAAGAGAGTGAATATTTGGGTCGCTTTATTTCCTTCACGGAGAATATGATAAAATTTACATAAGTTTAGAGCATGTTTGGTGTAATTTTTTTTGGAAAAAAATTAGTTTTTTTTGGTATTTTATTGACTTTTCAAACTTTTTTGTAGTGTAAAAAAATTAAAAAATCAAAAATTATAAACAAAACAATGAGTTTTTTGGAAAAAAAAATAGCTACCAAACATTCCCTTAATATAATATTTGTTTGGTGAAAGACGTATGAACGCCGGACTTGAAGACCCCTTATCCTGACCATGATGTCAGCATGCTTAGTTAAGAGTTGAAAAGTAAGTCTTGCTATGAGTAATTAATCTAACTAATCATAGTTAGGAGGTAATTAAAAACTATTAAGAACGTGTGATGCTACTAACCTAATCATAACAAGAATTAAGATTTCAATTGGGACAACACAAATTCGATATCACACAAATATTATTTTTATCTACAATTTTCGTAAGACTTACTAAAAAATTAACAAACATTAATAAAATGCTAATTAAAAATTGGAAAATTTATTTGATTTTTCATTTTTAAACCTTTTAACCTAATTTTCATATTTTGTACTCGTAAATAGTTATTCAAATTGAATTCGAGTCAAGTCTTGCCTTTTCAAAATTTCTTTACTTGTCCCTACAACAATATTTTAAAGCAAATTGTATTTTTCTCATATAATTTTTATACTCAACGTGCTAACCAAGAGTCCACAAGTGATTTGCTTCTTCTTTTTAATATATTTACCATTGTTCTAAAAAACGTAAAGTAATGGCAAGACAATGGTGATGCAAGAGCAAAATATGAGACGTAGCTAGACGTCGAGGTCGAACTTCAAGCCCAGCTCTGCCTATGCAAGCTTTTTAGAATAATAATATAATAAAATGGTATATAATTTACACCAAGGGATCCATTTAATGACCGACATGTAATTATGTATATAGGGCTTTCATTTTCACAAGGGAAATTGGCTCAAATGGTCCCTAATATTTGCTTTTAGTGTAGAAATGGTCCATAATCTTTATTTTTTGACACAACAATCCCTAACCTATGTGCTTTGACGCGTAATTGGTCCTTATTTGATGAAAAAGATAAAAATATTATTATTTTTAATTAAAAAATTATAATTGGATTTGTAACTTTTGTAAAATGTGCAAATATGTTCGATACATTTATTAAATAATATTTAATTTAGCAAATTAAATATATCGCTATAGTCGTGTCAATTAAATTTTTCATAAAAGATTATTGCGCTTTAGGTATATGTAATTGTTATGTGATGTGAAAAACTTGAATAAAAATTAAGTTAAATAAATAACAAAATAACACACATAATTTTATGGCATTGAACCAATCTTATTATGTATTTTTAACATAAAAATACTAACAAAAATTAATTTACATATTATGTGTTCTTTATTTTTGAACGATAAATTAAAATATGAATAATATAATTTAAGTTCTAATATTTGTGTTAATAAACAAATAGCTCAATTAAATAAAAATATTTGAGTATCAAATTTGTAACAAAATTATTTTTCTTTTTATGTTGCAACGATAAAATTAAAGTTTAAAATTTAAATAATATTATTATTTAATAATAATAAATAATTTTAATTAACACGTTTGTTAATAATTATAAACTTAAATTTTAATTATTTTATAATAGTTCGAAAAATATACAAAATAATTTAGTATATTATCAATTTGTTAGTTTCTTTTAATTTTTTATTAAGAAAATAAAAGTATCGGATTCATTTGCACCTTTGCAAAAAAGCAAGGAATCCAATTTAAAAAAATTCTAATTAAAAATAAGGAGATATTTGTTTTTTCATCAAATAAAGACTAATTGCGCACCAAAATATATAAGTAAGGAACTTATATGCTAAAAAAATAAAGATTAGGGACCATTTCCATACTAAGGGTAAAGGTTAGGGACCATTTGCACTAATTTCCCTTTTCATAATAAATGGACAAATTTTGAGTCATACATAAACGTCATTACATTGTCGTAATAATTTGTCATAGTCATACATTATATTATATACATGGAGAACAAGTCTATGTGAATCTATTTAATTTGTTGAATTATGGGATGAGTTTGTATAAATTCTACACAGAAGTCAATAATGAACATCACATTTTAAGAGAAAAAATAGACCAGAATTGAATTTACTACTATTTTTACTTGGTGTATTGAATAATCTCAGGTCTTCAAGAAGATCAGGCCCAGTTTTGGGCATAGGCGAGTGAGACAACTGTCTTAGGACCAGAATCGAAGAGAGTCTATTTTCATTAAAAAAAAATTGAATACTGAAGTTGCCTAAAAAAATATATATATTTGTGCAAAAGTTTGAAACCCAACAAAGCAAAAACAAGTCGCATTCAATGAGGACCATGACTATTATTAGGTAATGGCTCAAAATCGAAAGAGTTTTTTTTTTTGAAAAAAAAAATATTGAAGTCCAGCCCATGAGTTGTGAGACTTTGTCTTAAGGGCCTAATTTTTGGACTTTGCCTCGAGCCTTGAAAATATCAGAATCGGTCCTGAAGAAGATATATATGGCCGATAGAAGAATAGGGTTGCGATATGTTGATTTGAAAAACCCGCGTAGAGATCATATCATAGTGCATAGACTTAAATAATTGACTCAAAATTAATAGTCTATTCTAGTACTACTGAACGAATGTTAATTCGTTTGAGAATGGTGGACTCTACGACATCGAACTTTGTTAAGCATGTTCATTTTCTTGTTCAATATTATATACTAAACAATTACTACGTACATATGTATGAAACGCATAAACCTTAAAAGAAAATCTTAATATTCATAAATTAAGAAAGATTATTGGAGTTTAAAACGTACCAGGTTAGAGGCTTCATCAATCCCAACAGGTACAGAATTGAATTGAGTATTATGTACACAAGATTGATGCATCTTCAACCTATTTAAATGTGCAGATTCTGCTGTAAAATTCGAGGAAATTGAAACTGATTTATTTTTAATTTTTGCTTCTTGATAGTTACATTAATTAATTTTAAAAAGCATCAAACCGTGTCTAGGAAATTGTCTGAACAATTCTGGGAATCTCTATACGTACATACATAAACAAGAAATTATTGTATAGGAAAGGGAAATTGGCGCAAATGGTCCCTAACGTATGATCTTAGTGCGCAAATGGTCCCTAACCTTTCATTTTTGGCGGAATGGTCCCTAACCTATCTATTTAAGTGCGCAATTGGTCCTTTTGGACCGATTCCGTTAAAAATCCATTACAAACCTTTCATTTAGGTGCGCAAATGGTCCATCTTATTTGTTGTATCTTTATTTGTAGGAGTAAAATAGTCAAATTACATTGTTTTTCAACTTTTCAATTGGCGCAAATGATCCCTAACCTCAGTTCTAATTAAAAAAATTTGTAATTTGATTCCTTAATCTTTACGAAAAGTAAAAATAGGTCCAAAACTTTAAATTTTTTTTTTAAAAAAAAAAAATCTACCACCACCACCCCCACCCCCAAAGAGGGGGGATTTCTCCTTAATTCATCTCTTTTTTCAAGATTGAACTGTTAGAACTATGGAGTGATTCCAGTTGGTTTGAGCTTTCTTAGATGAGACAACATGTTGACTGAGTCCTTGAGGAACCTTGAAACCAAAAGACAAGTAAACATTATTATATGTATAATAACAGAACTGAAATTAAACTACTCTACATCTTTAAATTGAAGATACAATCTTTTTTCAATTAGGTACTTGGGAGGTAATTTCAAAGTTGTAGAGATCGTGGGCCAGAGCCGAAATGCCGACGGTGTCAGTGGTGACGCCGTGGTGGCCGAGGTAATCATCTGCGACAGAAGGCTTGCAGCATTGGCCATACAAGAATCTTAAAGCATTTCTCATTTATGGGTTTTTTTTTGGAATCTTTTCATTGATTATATATTTTCCAATTTGGATCTGGTGGTTGAGATCAATGAATATCTGAAGCTAAACAAGAAGATTAATCTGAGGCTTTTGAGTGCAGAAAAAGATTATAGGAGGAGGTGACCAGCGAAGAGGGTGGGAGAAATCCCCCCTCGATGGCGGTTGCAATGGCGGTGGCGGTGGGGTATTTGAGGAAGATAGTGGAATTTTTTTTAAAAAAAAAATTAAAATTTTGGACTCATTTTTACTTTTTGTAAAGGTTAATGAATCTAATTACAAACTTCTTTAATTAAAACTGAGGTTAGGGACCATTTGTGTCAATTGAAATGTTGAAAAACAATGTAATTTTATTATTTTACCCCTATAAATAAAGATAAAACAAATAAGAGGGACCATTTGCGCACCTAAATGAAAGGTTTGTAATAGATTTTTAACGAAATCAGTCCAAAATAACTAATTGCGCACCTAAATGGATAGGTTAGAGACCATTTCGCTAAAAATAAAAAGTTAGGGACCATTTGCGCACTAAGGTCATACGTTAGGGACCATTTGCGCCAATTTCCCTATAGGAAATTCTTTAGAAATGATTCCCTGTTAAAATGCTTGATTCTCTTTTTGCAACCTTGAAATTATTTTATGAGTAATTTGCAATTTTGTTCCCCAAATTTTTAAATCAGTAACAAATCTATCCTCAAACTTTTTTTTAGCATTGGCCGTCCCCAATCTTTGAATTTTGTTGCAACTCATGTCCTTTTGACAAATTTTGACGGTTTTTCCATCCTTTTTAAATAAACAAAAATTGAAAATAACAAAAAAATAAATAAAATTACAAATGAAGTCCTACAACTTTTAAAAATACAAAATAAGTTCATTTTCTCCAAAAATCCACCCCACCCCACATATACATACGTGACAAAGCCGTTATTTCTTCCCCCAACACAAACACAAATCCTAGCGGAGATTTCAATTTCAGCGTAGAGAGAAACAAAAGTTAAACCAGAAAAAAATCCAAAAATCTCGATAATGTGCCCGAAACAACACAAGCAAAAACATCACCACCCTAACGCCATCACGACCTCCACTTCCATTGCCGCAACCACCACCACCACCACCACCACCATAGAAAACTGGAGAGAGGAATCTATAAACGGTGGATTCTTAAAACACGTGGACCTCTAGAATGGATCCAACGGCTGGGCCTCACCACCAGGTGAATTATTTTCTCTCTAGAGACCCAATTACTTTGCAAAGAAATCCAAAGTGCCGGTCAGTGATTGGTCTCTGAATTCGGTCGGAGTTGATTGGCTACGATCCAATTCCAAGATCGATCATGTTATTTCCAGGCCCAATAATCGTGTCATGGTTGCTTTGAGAAGCTCGAAACGGAAAAATCATCCAAACCTTCATTCTCGCTGTAAATTTACTGGTTGTGGGTCAGGATCATCACAGTGCGGTATTTTATTTTTTCCGTAAAGTGGATGAGCCCATTAATCCAACTTCACTACTTTATGAATTCATTCATGAATATGATGCATTTCAGGATAGTAGATTCAAGATAGTGAATAAAATTGAGAATGGACATTGGCTTCTGAAAACTGCGGTGGGGAATTATTTTGTTTGTGTTTGTATTTGTGTTGGAGAAAGAAATGACGGCTTTGTCGCGTATGTATATGTGTGTATTTTATTCAATTTTTTGTTTAATTAATAATTAATAAATGTTACATGTAGAGTACGTTGAACTTGAAGAGAATTGAGTGATAAATTGTCAATTATCTTTCATCGAGTTGTAGACCTGAATATGACTTATGAGTGAGTTGATAACTCGACAATGTCATATGAAAAGTATACTGAAGGTACTAGACCAACGTACACAGTGAGCTCAAGAAAAGAGGTCTAGGGTACTCGCACCATATTTGTGGCTTTAATTTTTAAAGCAACCATAACACGTGGTTTCACTATTTTAGTGTGTAATAAACCCTTTTCTAATTTAATCGACTTGAATCTCAATAAAATGTAAAAAAAAAAATTATTTATATGAATAATTTTAATGATGGGTATTACGTACCCAACGTCATTAGATAGCTTAGAAAATAAAAAAAGAAGATAAAATTTTATTTATTGTACATATAATTATATCAAGTATTGCTTACAAGACACGTATTTGATATACTGAATTGAACATAATCGAATATTTTGAAAGAAGAAAAAATAAGATAAAATGTCATCACATCTGTATTTCATCTACATGTCATCAAATTTGTTAACTTATAAACTGATGAGTGACGGGTGAAATAATATTTTTATACGTTCAGTGGCAACTTGGAAATTTTTTAAAGTATAATGGCAACTACGAAACGTTTTAATGTTCAATCGTAATTGAGAAACATTCAAAAAGTTCAATAGCAACTAGGATATTAAACTCTGTATTTTCTATCTATAACTAATTTAACCAATCATTATCAATTCCAACAGTTCAATCCTACGTAACAATATACATATGGAAGAGTTTTCATGAGGAAAACTGTTAAAAAACTTGTTTCATCTGGCAATCCATGGTATATAATTACAGTGGAAATTGAGGTTGCATAAATTACAAACTATACACTAAATTAGGTATATATGTTTGATTATTGATAACTGGATCTTCTGCAGTGTGGAGTGGGCTGGAGGTTTAAGGGCGAGTATTGAACTGAAGGAAAACAAAAAGACAGAAAAGTTTTAACTGGGTGGTGGTGCTCTGTGTGTTTGTGAGAGAGAGTGAGAGAGAGAGATGGGGGGTTTTTTAAGACTTCATTTACAATTTTTTTTATTTTTTTGTTGTTTTTAGCTTTTTGTAATTTTGTTTATTTAAGAGAATGACAAATTCGTTAAAATATGTCAAAATGACATGATTTGCAACAAAATGCAAAAGTTGGGAATGACCAATGTCAAAAAAAAAGTTTGAGAATAGATTAGTTACAAATTAAAAAGATTGGAGGACCAAAATTATAAATTGAATATTGGGAGTTTCTTTCAACCCAGGTTGGTCAACCCCAGTCAACAGCAATTAATATCGTAATATCATAGTTCACTAGCAAGAGAGATGAAATCAAATTCATTTGAATCATTAACAATATGCATTTGGAGAATAAAGAGCGTGATTCGTATAGTTTGGGATAATGCGATTTATTATGTTAATAAATATTTAATATTATCAAATTTTATGTTGCACTGAACAATTATAGTTATTAATAGTTGGTTAAATTAAGTATAAAGAAAACATATTTAAGAGTTCGGGTATGAATTAGAATTTTTTTTGAAATTTTGGGTACTTATAGAAATGTCTAGTTAAATTAGGTATGCATTGAAAAAATATTTGGAAGTTTGGATATTGATTAGGAAAAATTAAAAGTTCAAGTACTTATAAAAAGACGTTTAAAAGTTCAGGTACCATTTGTTATTTTTACCAATTGGACAAACACCATTTTGTCATTTCATACCAAACCATTAGAATTAGACCTCTTGTTCCTTTTGCGGATTGCCGTGTTCATTCGGGTGCAATATACTTTGAATGAAAATAAAACACTTACGTATTTTTTAGATTTATTACAACTCCGTGTTGTTTTCAGATTTATCACAAGTCTTAGTCATAAAAGAGAAAAATTTAGAGCATGTTCGCTTGCAGTTTTTCATTTATTGCAATGGGTCATATTTGTATAGTTAACAAATGTTTTGCATTAACTAAAATATAGAATATTAAGTCCTATACCTCTTGCCATTTCAAATTTTGAAATATATAGGTAGATATTAAATTTTCTCAAATTTACAACTAAAATTTGTATAAATACATTTTATTACAATATTTTAAATAATAATTAATTTTCATAAACCCATCTATTATAACCGAAAATTCACATTATTAAAGGATTTGTTCGCATCTAGAAATCTTCACAGAGAAAACTACGCCCATTTTTCTCATTATTCATCAATTTGAAATCCTAGCATTCTCTAATCACCATTCTATATAAAAAATCAAGGTCATTTTCATCTGCATTCTTGGAGTTTGCAACTTTGAATGTAATCTAAAAAACATTCTCATGGAATATAAAGAAACGGTCTAGTAAGAAAACTAGAACAAAGTCAACGAATAAGAAATACAGTGATCAAGTTCTTGAACAAACCAATGTAAGTTTCTGTTTGTCATTTCCTTTTTTTATTCTTAGACATTATTTTGTTTTTGTTATTGTGAAAATATCTTTCATTAATTGATGTTAGGACAGATGGTGAAATTGTCGTATGTTAATTGAAACTATTACATTAGTTTTAACGTATGTAAACAATAACTATTACGTATACTACCTTCAGTTACCTCACGTTGATAATATATACCTACTTATTACAACACAATGTTAATGTATATTTTTCAAAGTATGATAACTTTTTAGTGTTTATTAACAAGTTTTGTTACATCGTCAACTCATGTTGGTTACCACGTTATAACATAAAATCTGATATAATTGTGACCATTTGAAATTATTTGATATTAACACATACATTCAAGAAAACTTGTGTACTCAATCTTTTTTGTTGCGGTCTATTGAACTCCATTTTGAAGTCTCTAATTCAAATGATATTCATTATTTTGTAGTGGTGATTGTGGCATCTTTATCATCAAATATGCCAAATATATTGTCGAGCACAATATAAAGCAGACGTCGAGGAGGTTTGATACTAAGTTGGCGCATTCAATCATAGCGACACAAGTATACAAATATGCGCTGGAAAAGCCTTTAAACGTGCTACCGATAAATATTACAGATGACCGTGACTTCTTGAGAAAACGATAAGCATAGAATTAGTATTAATGAACTCTGTATTTGAAATTTAAAAATCAGAAATATGAGTGTATGTACTCCAAAGAAGGAAATGAAATGAAATGAAAAATCAGAAATTCAAGCAACAAATGCAAGAATTTTTGATTCAAGAAGTGATGAAATATGAGTGTATGTTATGCAAATGTTTTCTGTATCAATTATCTGTCAAAATGGACGTCCAGATGTCCTTTTTAACGTTGAAGATCGGTTGAAAACGAAAAGGTATGGAACCAAATCGTGCAACACTTCAAAATGACATGTCTGTTCACGCAAACCTATGCGATCGTATGGTTTTACCAAGCTGCGATCGCAAGGTACAAAATTCAGAACAGAACTTGATCCAATTTAACCATGCGATCTCAAGGTTTTGCCTCCTGCGATCGCATGGAAAGACCCAAAAACGTTCTGCTTAAAATTTAGGTAGATTGCGATCGCAGGTGGAAATACCTGTGCGATCATATGGTTTAAACTTTGACCCAAAATTGTCCTTTTCCGTAATTTCTCATTCATTCGATATTGGTTTTGAGATGCCAAATATACTATTCAAACATGCAGATAATTTTGAACCCCATTTTCCCGATACGAGGAAGTGGCAAACAATTTTGCCTAAACAGATTGGGTCGGATTTGTATATTTTGGCCAAGTTGACACGAAGTCACTTAGTTAATTTCTCGACATTTTAAATCAATTTCCAACAATCTCAACCCACTTGCACTCGTTGCTCAATTGCCCTATTTTTCTCTCCTATCCCAACCCACTTGACCCCGTTACAAAAATGACAATTTAATAATTTAATTTCTCTCCTATACCAACACACTTGAACCCGTTGCCCCCTTTTTGCGACCCAAACTCCAGTCTCAAAAGAGGGTGGCAAGAGCGAGAGCAAACGAGAGTTTCGAGGTTGGGGACCTGGGGCTAGGGCAACTACTTAGGTGAGGAAGGAGCTGTGGATTTGTTATATATTTTCTTTTTTTTTATAATTTAATAAGTATTTGCTCATTTTATCTCTTAAGGTCACGTGCTTTGTACACCGTCCCGTTTTCATTAGTGAATTGACATAAAAATATAAATTATGGATCAGTTCGCTTCAACTCAAATAGGTTATAGACTATTAAATGCAAATTTCTAATAAACAAACCTCTCCACTAATTTATAATTTATAATTTATAATTTATAATTTATAACAATGTAGTGTTTGAAAAGGTCGGAAAAAGCACGGTCAAGACTTGGCATTGTTTTACTGCCGGGATATTATATTACCATATTTATCATACCTGCTCCGAATATCGACTCGGACAAAGAAATGGATTATCGGATTATTGGTTGAATCGGTAATCCGATTGTTGAACAAGTGAATCAATTCATACCGAATCGATAAATCTATTTTTATTAAATATAACATAAAATAATGAATTATTACATTCCAATAAATTAACATTATATTAATTTTGTAACAAAATATCACTCGGCAAGTTCAAATCAAACAAAATAAGGTTAATTACACTAATGGTGCCCATTCTTTCAGATTTGTAACAATTTCATCTCCATTCTTTTTTTAGTAGATATCATCCCTATTTTTCTATTTATTCTCATATATGGTTCTCAAAGGCTCAAATCACTATTTTTTACTATTCTGATAATTTTTTGACAATTTTACCCCTTGACTTAAATAAAATAAAATGATAAGAAAAAAAATATATAATGAAAGCATTGCAATTTAGGCCCTTAACCTTTTCAAAAATACAAAGAACATGCTCTTAGTTTTATTTCAATTTAGTCAATGAAATTCACTTTTCGTTTCAATTAAAGTATTTTACTGTCATTCATTCACAAAGGGTTAAATAGATGGCATGAATAAATTAAAACATCGCTAAAAGTTGGAAAAACGATAGCTTTAACTAAAACAAAAAAGAGAACTTCAATAATACATTATAACAAAATTAAGTTTTGGTGACGAATAATATTTTTTATCCGTCTCTTCAATTTCAAAATTTTCGAACCTTTGAGTTATGTCTACATTATATCAGTCTATGTGACTGTTGTATCGACCTATCATTTAATACTATATAGACCGATGATTACCACAAGTGATAAGAAATAGCATTACTTTTTCTTCTCCGGTCCAAAACTAATAACTTGAGCAAAGCCCACATTTTTCCTTAGCGCTGTGACGAGGTTAACGGTGTCAAATCCTTTTCCGGTCACCACTAGCTGGTTCTTCTCCTCCCCATCTATTGCTACAGATATCACCCCTACATGTTGTAAAAAATATATATATATTATGCATATGCATTAATTAACATTTAACAGGATATTACTATGATAGACACAGACCTGGAGAAGTAGCTGCAATCTTCATGGCCTTTATTCTTCTCTTGCTGGTAGATTTGTTCACATTTTTCTCTCTGACTTCGTATGGCACCATTAGCTTTAAAACATGAATTAGAAATTTCAGAATCTTGGGACGACACTTTGGACCATTCACATGCACCTTTATAACAGCTTTCTCCTACAGAAAAATCATGGAAATGTTAGTTACTACGTTGTAACATATTCGTTTTTGTGCGTGTGTCTGATACACGTGTTTGCGAAAGTTGATGAATTTTTAAATACACTCATTTTCGCTTCCTATGCACTTTTTGCCTTTTCCTTTGAATTCTCTGTGTTTTGGTGACTGTTTTCTTGAAAGTTCAGAAATGTAGTAAAAAAGTAGTTTCTTTAAAAACAAAAAAGTATATACTTTATGGAAAAAGAATTGAATGTGAATTATGCACATGGCACACCCTAATATTTATAGTAATAAAACTAATTTGGACTCATTCACATATATCTATTAACTATTGGAATATTCAAAATACAGTCAAAACGGGCCAGTTACATCATTGAAATCCGTCACTAACGGGTATGATGACGGAATTTTGGTCGCTAAAGGATAGCGATGACTTTCAGTACTTGTTTGATAATTTTTTTTATTTTATTTTATAAATTATAAGTAGTAGAACTTACAAAATATGTAAATAAAAGTAGATAAAAATTATAAGTCCTACAAAATGAGTCGATTCAATTTTTCGTAACACCAATGGACTTGCGAACCATTTCTATCCATTTTCTCATTGAAACATTTAATATTTTACTTTAAAAAACTGTTATACCCATATTTTTAATTAGAATTAACTTTTCACAATTTTTTATTTGTTATTTTTTGGCTTATATAAAAATATAAGAAGATCATCCTAACAGACCTTTTGGACGGAGTCCGTCATCAGGAAAAAGATGTGCAAATTAATAGAATATTGAAGAAAAAAATGTGTTGAAAAAAAGGTTAGGGATATAAATATGATAATAAATAAAGATTGAAAACTATTAGTGCAATTAAAAAATAGTAGGAAAAAAAAGTTTTTGACAATGACATAATGTTATAACCATCCAAAAGAAGAAGAAAAAATATTTATTTCTTACGAAAACACAAAATAAGTCTCAACCCACCTCCACCCACGACTGGAAACACCACCATCCCCTGCCGACACTTACTTTTCGCTTCCACTCCACCAGCATTTCTTACCTCCACAACCCAACCTCGACCACCATGTGATATTTTTTAAAAGCTAAATAATTCTTTTAAATTAGTTGTAACATTTTTTAAGTTTCTTGTGATAGACCTATGCACTACAGTCAAGTACCCATTACACAATCGTTTCGTCATTTAAGAATAGGCAACAACCTTCATTATATGCAATATATGCATTGTTTTTACCTACACTGCTAAATTATATGAACAAATATTCAGTAAGAACGATATGCCTGATTTTAAATTATTTTTTCGTTTAATATTCCAATCTTAAACTATACTCATATTCACATCTGTCTTTTATCTTTTTGGTCACTGAATTCCACTACTATGTATAGTATGATTTCAAAAAAAATGGCCAACAAGAAATTCTTGGTCAATTTTGTCATGCCAAAAAAAACAAAAATTGAAGGATAAATGATGGATTAAGGCGGTGGCTTATCTTCAGTTGGTGAGGACCAATTGCAAGACATTTAAATAATTTTCAATTTTATCATTCTTATCAATTGGATTGGAGAGCCAAAAACCGAGAGAAAGCTTGGAGGAAGGAAAAAAAAAAAAGGGTTCAGCCATTGCCTTCTTCAAAATTTGATTCTAATTGTGGAGTAAACACACTAAAAATTTAGTTGATTTATCAGACTTTTGGATTTAGAGAGCTCTGTTTTAAGCTACAATACAAGAAAGTGACTCAATTATCGGACAGCCTATCAGTCGATTGACTCGATTTAGTCTTCAATAGATAACTCTGTGAGTGGAAAATATATTTTAGAAAAATTGGATTTCAATTATAAGATATTATATTACTAAATACTAAATTATGTGATTTCTTATAATTGTTTATTGAATTATGTTATCTTGTAAATTTGAAAGATTATGAAATTCCCTATTATGAAATTAAATGTGAATTGAGATGATGTTTAAATCCATAAAAGTATCCGGTGAATTCATTAGTTATTCTAGTATACTGAGGGGTCTTGGCCGTGTATTTGTACACTGAGGGGTCTTGACCGTGTATCATATACACTGAGGGGTCTTGGCTGTATACTAGAAAGCTTAGGCATTTGAGACAGTCTGTGCACGCATGCTCAGATTATATAAAATTGGTACATTTTGATGAGATTTTCATTATACTGTGATATGATGAAGTGATGGTATATATATTTTAGTTGATGAATATTCTACGAATATGAGCTGATATTACTTGTTGAAATTAATGTGATGTAAATGTTGATTTAGATGTGGGCTCATTTACGTTATGAGAAGTTATAATGTGAATTGTTAAGTGACGTGAGCTCATTTTTGATAATATCTATAAATGAAAATAGTATAATTATTTTTGAAAATATCCACTCACTGAGCCTATTAACTCATTTATTTTCCAACGATGATTTTTCTCATCAGGTAGCGGTTGAGTTTCTGGACAGCTTTTGAATATAAAGCTTTTGAGTTCGAAGTCAGAGCCACACGACAGAGTTATTTAGTATGACTCACTTCATAGAACATGTAGTGATTATTTTGGGGATAAATGGCCAATGTATTTGGGTTTGTCATAGTCGCTACTACAACTCAGGATTCTATAGTGTTTCTGTCATTATCTCCATGGCTCAGAAAATCCAACCGACATATAAATCACAAAATTAGGTCTAGCCTAGTTATATGGTGCTCGTTGTGCCAATTAACAGTTATATGGCGATCGTTGGACCTCCTGACACCGCCGCTTTATAGGTGTCTAACCCCTAATACCATATTATTGGCTACCTTTAATAACAGTTGAGAGCCTCAGTAAGTATATCTATCCGGACACAAAAGGTACAGTACACCTGTAGCGTGATTTTATTAAATTCACAATTATCATCAAATTCCATTTGTTATATCTGATTATTCTTTCTTTTAATTTCATTATTTCTTCTTTCACGAGTTATGCAAAACTACTTCTTTCAGGTTCACGTATATGCAATGCACGTACGCATAAATGTCATAATATATCTTGTGCACCATATATGAGTCATAATGACATAAGACAACATCCCAATGCAAATCCATGTATATTTGTAACAACATTATATAATCAAATCATATCCTAAATACTTCAATTGTATACAGATATTTAACAGCAACATTATATTGCATTAAACATATACATGTATATAGCAACAATAATTCATCTTGTGTAATCACACAGAAGCACATTATAATATAAATATTATTGTTTTGTATTGTAGTTGAACTGTTACTTACCTCTATCCCTACATATCTATCATTCAAGGCTTCGTTCATCCATATTTCGTATGGATCATTTGCCTTAACTTATTTACCTTAGGATAGAACATGCATAAATCTAGTGTTTGTAAGTTAATCACGACCATATTACATAATTGGGGTAACTCAAGGGTCAATCGGGGCAAAAGGTACCAAACATACGATTTTGGGATGACAACACTAGGGAACCAACACACAGAATACGTGAACAAACTAGAGTACCAAAATTGATACAGAGATCTCCAAAAAGCATATAATATATCATTGGAAAATTTATCGATATCAATAGTCTAACACATTTTAAAGATTTCAATTCAAAATTTTTTACAAAAAAATTATACGTGTTTCTATCCGTACTGCCATTGACAGTCAAGTGTAACGACACCCTGATGCTAGGATGTCGACAACTTTTTTTATCGTATTCTTATCCTCAACTTTGTGTTAATTAACATGCTTAATGGGTTTCGTCCAAAACGTTTGTTGGAGGGTGTAAAATGACTTATTTTGTTTATCATATTTTAAAAAATAATAATAAATACAAAAGTAAAACAATTTTTTTTTTTTTTTAATCTTGTTTCAAAGCATAACAAACATAATGTTTTGACAAAAATTATTATTAATGATGAAAGGTACTAATTAATGGAAGTTGAATATAAGAATTCGACAAAAAAAGTTAATAACATAAATGCTCTAATGAACAAAAATTGAAAACTCTAAATACAATTAAATATAGTGTGACAAATAAAAATTATGGTGCAAATAAAACCCCCATTTGACAATTGTTCTTTTTCTCAAAATTTTCACTAATCACTTTCCGACCCTACCAACTTTATTAAAATCCCTAAAATTCATTGAAAATTTCCAAAATGTTACACGCCACCGACACCCAACCCGGGGCAAATCACCGGTCCCACCTATGCAACAAACCACCATCAGCATCCTCACCCGAATATAAATAATTTAATATGTTTGGTGAAAAGAATGTTATATGCTATATACATGAAATGACGTGTTAAAGTTAAAAAATTTAAATAAATAAATCATTCCCTTCTTTTATCAGAACATTAAAAACTCTCGATTCAATAAACGAAAAATTTACATTAAATGTTAAAACAAGTAATTTTAGAGACAAATTTGACATATCAAACACGAGAAGTAGAGGGAAACTTCTCATATTGTCTTCTTTCAATCTTAAGTCTTTTGTGAAGTCCATGCCAAAACGAGGTTTGAACACAAAGAAGAATTGTATTGCTGCATGTAGCTTTCACAATGGAAAAAATGCCAAGTGAAATTTCAGCTTTGTAGTGCCATAATTAATCATGCAAAAAGCGGACACAGGAAATTAAACAAGAAAGCTCATTCCATTTTAAAGACCGAAAATGACATTATTAAAAAAAAAAAAAAAAAAAATTTAAGAACCTAACTGAAAATACTTCAAATGTCAATAATATAAAGACCTAACCGAAAATACTTCAAATGTCAATAAGGACCTAGCTGAAAATACTTCAGTTAGGTCCTTATATTATAGAAGTATTCATTAAAGTCCAAATTTATTATAATTAGTAGATAAAGTCCAAATGTCAATAATTTTGTCACGTGTCCTCCAAATGTGCGCCACATGGACATTTATAAGTGACACGTTATCAAGTTAATTGAAGAATTTCAGTAAGTGACCTTTGGTACAAGCTTTAGTAAACTTCAGTGACAATTTTGTAATTTCAATCAAACTTCAGTAACCATAAGTGAAATTAACCCCATTAATAATACTGACGATACTTTAATCACTGGCATAAATGCCCTTCCTAAACGTACATTATAACATGAGATAGAAATTTATAAATAATGTACTTGATTAACCGGTAATTTTATTTCAATTTGGCATGTTTGAAAGTTCATATAAGTACTTATATATTGATCTAATATTATTTTTATCCACACATTCTGTAAAATTCACGTCTTATCAACGTTCTAAAAAGTGCGGCCTCCATGCTTCTCTTAGGCCATTGGCCAACAGTTAAACAATCGATTGTATTTTTTAACCAAAAGCCATGCGCTTAATCACACCTAGTCTCATGTTTTTTCTTTTCATCTATTATTTAATATTTAAAATAATATTAAAAATAAGAAAACGTTTCTTTACCCCTCTCGCCCTCACCCTAGGTCTGAAATACTTGAAGCTCCATCTCCACGTCTATCCACGTTTTACACTTTTTAAAACAATGCTTTTTTATCCACATTCTATAAATACTACTGTTTATAATCTACAAAAAGCTTTAAAAAAGTCCAATTATTTGATCCTAGTCTGATAACGACAAATTTTAAAATTAGATTTTGTCAGCTATAATATTCAGACAGTCCTGATCTAGCCCCCACTGTGGGGAAAACATATAGTCCCCACTGCCCATTTGGCAGCTGACTTGGCTGCCAAATGGGCAAAAAAAATTTGAGGACAAAAATTTTTAACTCCCCACTCCCCCCCTCCCACCCCCCCCAAATCCCCCAAATCTGGACATTTTCTCTCTCACTCCTCCCCCCCGATTTCCCCCAAATCGCCTATGCCCTAGTTCCGGCCGAGAGAAGACCATCCACTCCGCCGGAGTGCGCGCCGGTCGTGCCCTACCTCTCATTTCTCGCGACTCTCTCCGCGGCTGCTCGTCGCGACTGCTGCGACTGCTCTAGTCTCCTGCGCGTCTCTTCTCTCTGCCGCGACTGCTCCCGGTGGTCTTGTCGTCTCTCTCGGCTCTTGTTCTAGCCCCCACTGTTGCCAAATTTGGTTGTGACCTAGCTCCCCGCAACAGCTCGACAGTCTTATGATGGAACAGCAGATGGTTGATATCTACACGAAGAAGGTGTTTTTGTTGTTTCAGACGGAAGTTGATCAGAGTAATGTTTACATATGCTCGAAGCGGTCAAATTTCATCGGTGGAAAACATACAGTGTGGTTAGATATGAAGCTGGGAAACATTTTGATAGACAACGGGAGGTTACGTATTACACGGACAATGACTATGTGTCCAGGAGTTGTCGCACTTTCGAGTTTGAAGGTTATCCATGTCGCCACATGGTATGTTTTTTGAAAAAAAAAACAAGTTCTGTTACTTCCAGATAAATACATACTTCGACGTTGGACAAAGAATGCCAAATTGGGTACTGTTTGCGAAACAAATGCAACTTCAAACATGGACGACTCATCTATCCAATCTTTAATGGCCCGACATGGATTCTTATCACACAAGGCATCTATGTTAGTGGATAAGTCGGCCTTAACAGATGCCAGAAGTACGGTACTTTTACATGAGTTTGAAATGTTGAATTTGAAAATCGACCAAGTCGATAATGGGGGGAACGTCAGACTTAGCAAATCCAGTTCCAAAAGCCGGGAGGTCGAACAAGTGATACATGATCCAAATGCAGTTCGAGCTAAGGGATGTGGAAAACGCTTGAAGTCTTCTAAAGAGAAAGCAATCTCTAAAAGTAGTCGACAATGTTCAGTTTGTGGAGCAAATGGACATGACAAAAGAACCTGCTCGAGATTTACTGATAGGTAACTTCGCACATTAGTGTAATCTTTGTTGAAATTAATTTGACACTAATAAATTTGTACTAATATCATTTATTTTTGTAGATCAAATGTACCAAACATCCCCGAGAACCAGTTTGACTATGATGGCCCTCAAGGAAGCTGGAGAGAGGACGCTACGTTCACATCATTAGGTGGCAGTTCGAATAGGGATGATCTGAATTTCACATTTGATTTCTAGCAAGTTTATTGATTCATGTGCTACCTTATGTATTTCAACAATGCATTTATGTTTACTTTGTTAACAACTGGGTAATTGTTGTGTTTTGTTAGAACGGATGAATTTTTCAACATTTAATGACATGAATCATTCGGCTATTACATTAAACCTGTTAGGTGTTACCAAAAAATTTTAATTGAATACAGTAGTACATATGAATTCGATGTTGGTAATTATCATATAAGAAAAAGTTAATGTGCATTTACTAATAAATAAAAAGTTATTTTAATTGGATTACAAACTTAGAAAAGCATATTCATTACAAAAAATACAATTACGGCGATACATGAAATGAATAAAACATCTGCGCAATTGTATTGCCTATGACTAAGACGTCGTAGTGAACGAACTTTGTCTTCTAGCTTCTCTACCTTGTCTATTAAATTCACCAATTCATCCACTTCTAAACGCGCATGTTCACGGTCTTCTGACTGCGATCCAATATTACATTCAACCTCGTCGGTCCAACTAAAGCCTCCACACATTGCACCATCCTGCAATAGCATAATATAATTCTAGTCAATTCAATTGAACAATCCAAAACATACATTTGAACATTGACTTACCTTCACACTATGACATCTCCAATATCGACGGTGTGGATTCCTTTCAGAGTGCGAGGTATGAATCTTCATATACGCACCACATCTACATCTAAGTCGTGGTTGGAGAACATTTCCACTAGACGAAGACATCGATCCTTACCTATCTGTTATTCGAAGGTGACACCAATATTACAAGAATACCAATAAGTTCTATACGCTATACATTAGATTACGATTTAACATATACATTAGAGGCTCAGATCATTTTTTCGGCCTACATTCATTAGCACCGCCATGGCTGCAAACACCGGTTGCATTAACGTACGGGCTACAACCTTTTAGTCATGCCATCCGAGATGCCAAACTAAGATACGGGACTACTTGTGTAGTTGCCAAATTCCAACAATCACAAAAAAATCATCAAAATTGATCATCACAGCCTGTTTACCAACTTACAGTCCTGATCTAGTCCCCACATTATCATCACATACCCTATCTCCCTCTCCCCTCATACAACAAACGGGGCCAATCATTGGGCAAGATAAAAGATAGGGCACAAAAAAAAAAAACCTTCAGCCATAGCATGCCATTTGAGGCAACTCATCACAAATCATCCCAATTCATCACAAATCAGCCCACAACACACCAAAACAACAAATATCATGGAAATTCATCACAAATTCATCACAAATTCATAAACCATTTCAGATGATATCATATAGTCCCCACTGCCCATTTGGCAAATCATTGGGTACGATTAGAATTGGCAACAAACAAGTTGTTCTCCAATCTCACTATACCCTCAGAATACTTAAAAAAAAAATTTCAGTACCAGGTTTACCGGGATACACAGTGATGAAATGGGAGGGGAGCTAGGTCACAACCAAATTTGGGGAACTCGTGAGCTTCAACAGTGGGGGCTAGAACAAGAGCCGAGAGAGACGACAAGACCACCGGGAGCAGTCGCGGCAGAGAGAAGAGACGCGCAAGAGACCGGAGCAGTCGCAGCAGTCGCTGCAATATTAAAGAAGAAAAATAAATTAAACTTTATTCATTATATTATGCAATCATGTCAAGGCCAATGTTGTATACCAAACATGCACTTATTATCTGCCCAGAACGTGACTAATGCAATGGCGAATGCAGCTCTATTTTCATAGATTCTTTAATCTACAGTGACAATTTCACTGGTAATAGGCCAAGGTAAAGGAGGTCTTACCAGGATCGATTTGGTCATCCTGGGGGTAGCAATTCCGCTGAGTGGAGCTGATACAGGGAGAAAAAACATGTGACAAGAAAAGATGGAGCTATGAAAAAACGCAAATGGATAAACAACATTACAATGTGAAAAAAATGTTCATATTGCTACAAAACTGCATTACATGCGTATAATATAGACAAAATTAAAGCAAAGCTTTATATATAAAAGAGAGCATTTCTCTTCATAACATATCAAAACGTCACTAAGAATTGCACAACATGGCAAAGCACAAATCATGACAGACGGAATATGAAATATTACATGGCAAAGTGTGTAACAAGCAGAAATACTTATATAAGAAAACACTGCTCTTAGGAACATAATAATTCCAATATACATAAAAGCAAAAATGCAAAAGGGACTACATGTGTTGCAGGACGGTTCTTCAATGCAAAGAAAATTACATAGCCTAGGCAGCATCGAGCAGCAGCTTCGCAGCTTCAACCAGATGAAAAGGCCAAAGAAGACCTACCACTGTAGTCGTGCAATGTTGAATTCACAGGCAAACGCAAACATACTCAACAACAAACACTGTAAACATGACGAGAGCAAGAACTAAGAGACGCCTTGAAAGGACAATCGGTCTCTTAGTGTATCAAAAATTGAAGAAGCTGCTGCATTCTGTGCAAAAGTTAATTTGAGCCGCCCAAGCAGTTCACCATCCTTGGCTTGAGATGCAGCATCTGCAGCTTCCTTGGCCATTCCAATTCTAGCATATGCCTGTTCGTGAATTACAGTGTGTGGATAGTCAGCAATTTGCACAAATAATGCCTATTTTGCTTCTGACAAAAAATACTATCTAAAGCTTGCATGTAGATTCATCCAACAATCAATTCTACCTCGGCTCTCTCTCTGGGATCAGCAAGTTTTGGTATATATTTAAGGGCTTCACCTTTCTCATCTGCATCAACACATGCCTCCACAAATGGCCGGTAACCTACAAATGACAGCACGTGAAGTGAAAACGTGAAAGGGAAAAAGATCTAATCTCATCAATTCTACATCCAATGGTGACCGTCAACAGTTTCTCGGAAATATGCCAACAGAACGGTTCATTTCTCCCCAAGAAAAAGGTCAAAGTAGAAAATTACCATGATGTCTAGGTTGGATTTCATCTCTTCTTCTTTTTTTTTTGGTTCTTTTCCTTTATAGTAGAAAACCAACTGATGAACATAATAACTTTAAGCAAACTTTGAAGGAGGACAACAAAATAAACCTAGTATACTACTAATCTTTTAACAATTCCTAGGAAAACCACCTGTCATCTCAATCTTCAATCAGGTGGTATGTTCAGTCGGTTAAGAGCATCGAAAACAAACATCTTATGGACAGGAGACAGACGGCACTCAGAGTTGCAAAAAGAAACGTGGGTATGCAGGCCATGACAGAAGTTAAGAAGTAAATATCCCAACAATCTTTGCCATTATTCAGATCGATAATAATTGAGAAAAGTAGAAGAAAAGCAAGTATTGGAGACTAACAAATAGAATTCTGCCTTAGACACAACTACATGCATGTCAGACATACAATATAGCAACATATATTTTATTACACCTTTCCTTAAAACTATTTTTTTCAAGACCACTATATCATCACATAAGACTTCATAAACATAGCCTAATTTTGTAGCTGACATGAACGGATAATTTCAGCAGAACTAATCACGTGACCATCCCTAGCAAACTTGTAACCCACATTTGCAAGGAACACAGTCTATCATGCACCGAGTACAATATTTATGTATAGAGCACAAACATATAAGAGCATACTAAAGTACTACATGAAGTCAAATTGCAGGTTGTACTTTTTATGTTGAACTTAATTAATTTAAAGGACTTACCTATTGGTGGCCTTTTCTCTTTTGAAAATTTTTCCAGGGCATCCCAGTCCCGGATTGTTGCCAAAGCAAAAACTTTAAGCCAATACCACCGCTTCTCCGAAACCTAAATCAAGTCAAAAACATTAACAAAATGATTGTGCTGAGAACAAATTGCACATAAAAACCTATAGCAGATAGAAAGTATAGAATGCTGAAAAATAATTTCCTGCATATGCTTGTATATCCATACTGTTTAGTAGTGGTAAAATGTGGAAAAAAACCTTAAATTCTGTTTTAACTTTCATTGCAGCACGGTGATTTCCCAGTACAATACACGTACGAATAGTGTCACTGATACTAGAGTCCACAAAAATGGCCTGCTTAGTTGTCACCTCCAAGTCGTGTTGAATTCTGCAGTTGATTGCAAATCAGCCATGAAGAGTTCAATCAGAATTGCAAATCCACATCATGAAACATAGCTCATATTTCAAACGATAAAATAATAGAAGGGGAGAGGGAGAGAGGGCTTTAGACAACAGATCAAAAGAAAAGATGCTTCATATATAAATATTTTCTTAGCCTTATTCGCCAATAGAAGTGAAAATTTAATGTTTAGGTAGATTGGTGTTGAAAACCTTTTTGTGTCCCTATATGGACCGAACAAGTTGCAAATGTAGCAGAAAAGAGACATTATTAAGGATTTAACTGGTCCAGCTGGAATTCTGAAAAGATCAAGTCCTTATGGCATTAATTGATACGAAGTTACAAATTTATGGTTCACTCAAGTAGACAGAATTTGATTCCATGACTGGTAAAATAATTAAGAGTTTTGAAAATATTTAGTGAAAAACAGTATGCGTCATGAGATTTCAGTAAGGTGTACACAAGGGGCATTAGTCCATAAGCAGTTTAGTGACTAATGGAAATTCATCGTTTGGAAAGAAATATGGTCATACAGTACTAAAAAGTAGAGATCTGCAACTCATAAGTACAAATAGCATGATGCACAAGATGGTATTCATCTCGAAGTTAATGAGAATCAAATGAACCTTGAGAGTTAAAAAAACTGAGAATCGTTAATGGCTTGCTAATAAAAACCATATACAATGGTCACCTTAACAATTTTGCGTGCTCCTCAGCTGCCTTTGACTCAAATATGTGTTCCTTTGTTTCTGAAAAGAGATGCTGTGCCTTTTCAATGAGTTTTATGCGTGGACCATGAAGTGGGGATCCTTTGCTTGCCATTGGATTCTTTGCCAGTTCCCAGGATTCTTTCCACAATAGAAAAGCAACATCCTACAAAATATAAAACCTTCTACCATAAGAACAATAGTAGACAAGATCAACAAGCTCTAATGCGGAATCGCAAGTTAATAGTATTGAGTACATTTACTAAAATCTTGTCACTGATTAAATTCATGAGCTCCATAATATAACACATGCATTAATACTTTCATTAGAAACAAACAAAAAATGCTTGACATCAGCAAAATTGTCTTATTGTAATATACTTCAACAGATCCCTTAGATTTCTATTAGAACACTACCAATAAACTATACAAGATATTGCCATTGAATGGAAAAAGAACATATGAATGCCACAATAAAAGAGAGAGAGAAAAGGGGGAAGAAAACCACAGCCTTCTGGAGAACAAAAGAAATTAATGGAAAATAAATATTCCATTGTCCAAGAGTCCAATTTGTCATAAATAAGCACTTGGTAGATAGTAGGCACTTTTATTGATTCAGGAATACAGACTCACAATTATTACAGCCCTATCCCATTACATAAGTTAATATTTGATTCGAGAAAGGGACCCCATGAAACAAGTGAAACTTGAACCTACCTGAAGTTGACCAGTGGAGAGGAAAAAGTCCTTCAAGAATTCATGCTTATAGCATCTGGAAAAAGATAGAAAGATTAGAAACAAATTACATTAGAAAATAAGGTTTTCTACAGATGCAGCCAGTATTCTACGGCATATTGATAGAATCGGTAGTGCCTACTGTGCATAATTTATGAATAAATCGCGGGCCAGTGGTCTGGCCTGTATAGTTCCGAAAAACTCCAACGACGGTCTCTGCAATAATAAACATCATTATTGAAAACGCAATAAAAGATACTCAAAAAAATTAGATCGTAAAGGTCACAGATAAAAAGCTATTCATTCTACAATTGATGTGTAAGCACATTTCTGTAAAATTCTTGCACACCTTCTGCCAGATATGAAACAGGACAAGATAGACAAGATCAGTATCACCACTTTCTATAGCCTTCACGAGTGCAGTATCTTCTTCTCCAATGCTCAACAAGAGAGGGATCTGAGATAATAACAAATTTGGTAATGCAATAAGACACTCAAAAAATGCCCACTGGTTTTTTATAACTTCAAAAACTAATGACACTAGTTGAGAACTACAAAAGTTAAATAGGTAATACGCTCACATAAGAACAACAAATAACTCATTTTGAATAGAAAATGACTAAAACAAACA
The DNA here is from genome assembly GCA_030279155.1 of Forsythia viridissima. Taxonomy (NCBI): domain Eukaryota; kingdom Viridiplantae; phylum Streptophyta; class Magnoliopsida; order Lamiales; family Oleaceae; genus Forsythia; species Forsythia viridissima. The sequence goes on from CM059039.1 coordinate 48,018,031, forward strand.
GATGGGAGGACATGAGAAAACCCATGAAGACCCATGAAGACCTGTTTCGAGGAGTGTGGCTCATGTTCAACTAGCATCGCAGCTAACTTCCTTCGGCCATTCTTATCTGCATGAGCAGCAACTGCAGCATAAGATATGCCTTTACATATCTTCAGCTGCAATTCCAGAATCATTATTTCAGACATGGGGTGTCAAGCAAAAACATATTTAAATAGGAGAGTTGTTTTCATGATAGGTTAAGGTACTATAACGTAAACACTGACCTTTTGAAGTAAGATTTCTAGGAGACTGGCATCAGGAATCCCCAAGGATTCTGTTATCTTAGTACAAGCCCAGTGCATTATCACAACTTCCTACTCAAAACAACAAAAACAGTCTGATATTAGTGCATGCGCCGATGATACAGATTTACTCCATTACCAAACAATAGAAACTTCATCCTTTGTTCTCTTTTATATTTTATTATACAGACGTAACAGTAGGAACTGCGTCTGACTATTTAGCAAGAATTACTTTTTGATATCTTGTCCCCACAAGCCCAGGTATCTCTCTTCTTTATTTTTAGTTTACTGTGCGGTGGTGGGTATTTGCCTCGCCAAGGGGGGAGGGGGTTCTAAGAATCTCAAAATAGTCCCCACTAGAATTTGTGCCACTAAGAGTGGAAAAAACGATCTTAAATTCCAGTATCTCACACTGAGCTTGACTTATGAAAATAAAACTGTCCACTAAGAGTGGAAAAAAGGATCTTAAATTCCAGTATCTTACACTGAGCTTGACTTATGAAAATAAAACTGTACTGATAGTTGGATAAAAGCAATAAAATTATTTTATTTATGTTAATAATCATCTATTTGATAATCCCTAATTTTTTTAACTGTAGAATGTTAAAGCATATCACACATTTAATGGGACCCACAACTTTTTACCACTTTTCAACCACACATTTCATCAACTTTTACAAAAAATCTGATTTTAATCAAAATCAAACACGCCCTAAATAAAAAATAAAAGGAAAACAATAACCAGCAATATTAGTGCTAAAATATCCCCTATCAACTGTTCTTACAGCTGAACACCACAGGAAGTGAGAGAGACAAAGAATGGACTTTGTTGCGTGTAATAAACGATTCTAGTGGAACCGTACTCAATTCATTTTCTCCTTACTAGTTTCCTTTCAATAAAGATGCATGGAATGGCAGATTTTCACATCAAATTTCATGTCAAATAAATTCTCTAAAAACTATATTTCTATGGTGCTGAAGAATGATTTTCAGATACATTCAACTGTTAATGGAAAGCACTTTATCACAACAAGCATCTAGCTCTATTTCACATTGCAGTGAACAGTTCCAAAATCATTCGTGTTGTAATTTCAAATTAAAAGTGACTAGTTAGAATTGCAGTAGAACAGCTCGTCTTGACTCGCTGAAGCAAATATAAGCATCCATCATAGATGACAGAAATGGTATGGTGGAGCCCCAAAATAACATAGCACACTGAACAACACCACGAAAGGAAATAAAAATACCCAGGTCAACCATTGTGAGGTGACCAACGGCTCTACCGAAAGAGAAGGAAGGGATGAGGAGATCAAAATGTATTATACAGTTTGAACAAGAAATGAAGTTTTGAAATCTTACTTGATTAATACCAAGGTATTCTGATATCCGAAGAGCTAGTAGGTAGTTATGAGCATTAATCAGACGATTAATCAGCACGGATGGTGTAAGCAACTGCAAGGGACAATAACAAAATATAATTGTCAGTTGCTTTCACTATAGAGGCACAACGTGGAAGTGCAATTTAAAATATAAAGTAGCGAGCACTACGACCTTGTACTGCTGAATGCTTAGAGGGATGCCGATCTCGTGGTGGCGCACAGCATTTAGTACCCGTAATGTTTTACACATTTCTTGAATGTGTTCACGTTGAAATTGGCTGCCAAAGCGAACTGGATATCATTAACAACACAAAAAATCAGAAAACAATTTTCTTTCTGGAGTGTGAACAAATGTACAATAGTAACTTTATGCAAGGAGCAATTCTGCACCAAGAAAAGTTCATGCAAGAATCAGAAAATCTCATGTCAGGAAGCAACTCTACACCAAATACAAGTTCCATGACATAATCATGGCACTAATGTTGAATGCCTTTTATTCATAATATTAAAAAAGTATTATATTCATTTCAAACCGATAAGACACTGATGAAAACCAAAAACAAAAGAGAATTATAAGTACCACGCAATATCATACGCAGTGGAAAAGTCTAAATCTTACAACTTGGGCTATAAATCAGAGATGTATTTGTTGATTATTGCATTGTCTAACAGCATTGATCTTTTTCTTTTGAGATTAGTACTAAAAACAGTACAGTCTATATGAGTTGATCCAATTTCCACTCAACAAGGAAAAGTATATTCGATGAACCTCGCAGAAAAATGCTCTCACAGTGATTATGGAAACTTGAAATACTGTTCATATGTTTTTTCCAATTGAGACCCAGTTCACCTCCCGCACAGTAGAATCAAAAGTCAATGTTTCAAACTCCTAATATAGTTTGGATCTATACACTATTGAGGTCCAAAATTACATACATATTTGCACCATTGTACAAATAGGCTGTTATTTCAATACTTCTGATTTTGGCCACCCCATCCCATTTAAGACCATTTCACAACCCCCGTACCCTTCTATTTCTTTCCCTATTTGTTAGCTCAGATACCAAAACCTGGAAAGCACTAAATCTGAAGGGAAGGCCAGCCCCCTCCTAGAAAATTTTGAAACTCATAACCTGTTAATCTAAAAAAAAAAAAAAAAAAACTATATATTGAAAATAGAACAATAAAATGAAGCACAATACAGATTTTATATCTAGCAGTTAAAAATAAACTACAAAAACCTCATCCAAAGCATAGGACACAGAATTCCATTTTCTCCGAATATGTTAACATTTTAAACAGCAGTAAGACAATGCCAACAAACCAACCTGCAAAAGGCTTGTCCATAACTCGCAGCTCTCAGTAGTGTCCGTTGCTGTGAAATATCAAACTCATAACCAGCAGCATCAATACAAGCCTCGACAGCCTCCGGTAGTGAAGAGCGAATCAATCTCAAATTTTCATCTGCCTGGTGGACAATAGATTTCCTCAATGATGAAAAAGAAAAAATGACACCTCTTTTTCTTATGAGAAGCTTAACCAACACCAAGTTTATTGAGAATAAAGCTTAGTTAAGGTAAGTTCACAATTCAGTTTTATTATTATTGCTGTAATTTCTTTTCCCTACTCAAAAAATAGGCTTCTGATTATTCTATTGCAGTCCACCATTATTTACAAAATTCGAAGCGAGAAACAGGGAGGTTTATCCTTATTATTCCATGAGTCCAGTCCATGTAGCTACTAGAAATCTTGAGGCCAAAGCTTTCAAAGGAAAATGATAAAATGACAGCATGAAATATAAGGTGACAGAGGCAGCATCTGAGATCAAACATCTCTGTGGCTACACCCCTCCTCCCTCCTCCCTCCTCCCTCCTCCCTCCTTACACAATGAAAGTATCTCATATTAAATTGCCCGATGCTGGGTTGTTGCAACAGCAATGGTAGGAAATACCACCACTAGTGGCTGGAGTTAAAAACAAAATTTCCAAATAAATGGCGATGGTGTGGTAAGGGGAGCAGCTGGTGATCATGGTGGTGAAGTCAATAGTACAGAAGTCTTATTGAACCTTTCTCAGTGCTCGATATTGGTAACACAGGTTACTTCAAAACTTTAATGATATGTTCGCTGCCTACCAACAATGGGTAATACTGTAATTGTACACTGCAAGTTGTATTCATAAAACAAGACATTAAGGTGATCTTAGAAAGTAAGTCGTACTATCAGAGTCTATTACCAAATGTTGAAATATGTACATTCTAAAAGAAAATACAAGGGTGAGGAACACTTCACAGAATATAATTCAGAAAGATGCATTAAGATAATAGTGGTAGACAACCTTGGCACTCCGCCGGTCAAAATGATCCAGTGCATCATATAATAAAGCAGCAGGAAGGGTGCTCCCAATCTGAAAGATAGATACTGTAGAGTCTGGGACTCGGTGCAGAAATTCCATGCTTGTGTTAGAAAGTATCCTTACTCCATCGCACTCGGGGATAAGAATGATGGGCTCATCATATATGTAGCGCACAGGATCACCATAAGGACCTACCATCAATAGCATATCATCCCAGTATAGTAAGACGCTGTCCATTCCACACCAAGCCAGCTGGTCAGGAGGAAGAGCTGACTATACTCATAAAGACAATGGAGAACATCAGAAAGACTGAAATGTAATATGTCGGCTTCATGTTCTAAATTGGGACTTTAAAGAGTATACACCAATATATAATTACACACTAGATGTAGTACACAGTTATTAGATTGCTTATATGCTTTATACTCCCATCATGCCTCCCTGAAAACAAGTGGAGCGTGTTCACAGAACGAAGACAAAAAACTTTACTATTTCGTAATCCCAAGGCAGTCGATTCTTCATTTTGGAGTACAATATTTCAGTTGATAGGCTGATTAATAGAAATATTATGATCTCATATTCTCATTGATGTCGTTACTAAGTGCTCAGCAAGATATGTATCAAAATCATCTATTTTGCCCATCTATGTATTTTAAATAAGAAGGCTTATTTGTACGGTCAGTTGATACTTAAGATACTCTAGAAGGGGAAAAAATAAATTCTAGAACTAGGCAAATTCTGAGCATGTGCCTAAGTGCCGTCTGATTTATTAGAAGTACTAGTGACAGGCAATGCCCACAGAAAGCTCAGAAGTCAGAATGCTGCAAAGAAAGACTCCCAACAGACTATTTCCAGAAATCCTAAGACTGTTTTCTCCAGATTCTAATGTGGCCCTCATCCATTTTGTGCACTTCTATAACAAAAGGAGATGGTTGGCTTTACAAAGAAGAATCAAATAAAAGGTAAACCACAATTGCTAGTGATACGTCCTAACTAGGTTATCCCATTCACAACCAGTTTATCCAGTTTAACCATCACTGACTGGCACTTTTGACTTTTCTACATTATGCATCCATAAACATAATTTTTCCAAACAAATCAACCACTGTAATGGAGTAGCACTTCATTTGTCCATATAATTTTACCACGTTGACAGTGCAACCATAAATTGACAACATCATCTACCCGCATAGACAAGTAACCACAGACTAGACCAAAATTCACAAACTGAGTTGAAATTCACAAATCATCAAGACGAAATTGACTATACCTCACAAGCGTACTCAAAGATAATATTTGAAAAATCCGTGGATATAACCAGAAGCCTCCCGTCATGCGTGAATGATGCCAGAAGCTTCCCGGTCCTCGAAACCACCATCTTCTGCAAAGGCCCAATACCTACACCAAGCTGCTGCACCCCATCCTCTTCCACCAACAAGACATGATCCCCGACCCCCAACAAAACCTCCACGTTCCCTGACATAGTGTACTGAGGCTCAATCACAGCTATACAATGCGGCATATCCTCCAAATTACAATCCGCTAATTTAACCGCCCTGGGGTTCTTGAAATCCGGCACCGCAAAAATCCCAAACGCTTCATTGATACAAACGACACCGTTTCCCCAGAAAACGCACTCCACAACGCTACTCTCGAAACATTCTTTACCCAAAGAAAAAGTGTTGATTAACTCGGCGTGGATGTCGTAAGAATAAACAGCGCCGTCTTGAGTGATGCAGACGAGTATTTGGTCATCGGACCATGACATACCAATGAGGCGACCACCGGGGTTCTTCCAGACGGTCTCAGAGATCAATCGGCCGGAGGAGGTGAAGATACGAAGCTTGCGAAGGGCGGACTCGGCGAAGAGCTGGACGATCTTGGCGTCGTCGCGGATGGCCGCGATGGGGCCACCGAAGGGTGCACACGCGACCTTGTTGCGAGTGAGGTCCACGTGCTTCCACTGCATCTGGTACAGCTCCGGCTTCCGGTAGTACCGATTGTAGAGTAACTGCCACTCTGCCGCCACCGAGACTCCGGCCATGTTTGGTAAAACTTAAAGCTATAAATTTTCCTACAAATTTATTATTTCTGTTCTCAATTTGGGTTCATTGGATCCGCAGAATTGATGGAGAAAAGAAGGTTGAATGATTACAAGTTTGTGAGAGAGAGAAGAGAGAGTTGATATTCTTGGATATTCGACTTCTAATGGAGGAGATGGGTGTTGGGCCAGCATTGTATTGGGTAAATATTAGCAAACTTAGTCCGGCCCACGATTGGCCCATGACTTTTCTTGATCATGTCTAGACCTTATTAGGGTAGAGTAGGTTGGGCCAGACTATGAGTTTTGTTTTTTGAATTTTTTTAATGTTAAAGGAACATTATACAGCTATTTTTATCAAAAATTAAGAATAATGTTATTTATATTCGTTTACTATAGGTAGTCATCTTACGTGGTATTATTTAATTAGATGAATTATTTATTTTAATTGAGTAATGTATTTATAGCCATTAATTATAAATAATTCATCCAATTATATAATATCACGTAAGATGACTACAGATAGTGAATGATTATGAATAGCATTATTCAAAAATTAATGGGTCATTTCTTTGAGATGACTTTGATTTTTTATATACTTTGGAAATCAGTTAACATTTTTTACTAGGCAAATTTCAAAAACATACCTCAAGTATATGATAAATACTGAAACACCATTTCAAGTTTAGAGACACTTTTTGAGACTTGATTTTGATTAAACATCAGATATTTTTTTTGTAAAAGTTGATGAAATGTGTGGTTGAAAAATTATAAAAAATTGAGGATCAATAAAATATATAGATAAAATTAATTGTTAACTTTGACTTTAAACTTTTAACAAAATTTTAATTGATTTCAAACAAAGCCTAAAACACTTTTTTTAAAGGTAAAAAGTCGTCAAGTGCCTAAATACTTCTTAGTCCTTATCAACTAAGTTCCATTTAATTTATATATTTTATGAAGAAAATTTGCCACAAATGGTCTATGATCTTTGCCTTTAGTACGAAACTTGTCTCTAATGTTGTTTTGTTTTGTTTTTTTTTTTCAAGAATATCACTAATCTATGTGATTTAGTGCACAATTGGTCTTTATTTGATAAAAAAAATCAATATATCATTAATTTTAATAAAAAAAAATTACAGTTAAATTGCTAACATTTACAAAATATGCAAATGAGTCTAATACCTTTATTTTTTTTATAAAAATTTAGAGGAACTAACGAGTTTTATTTTAAAATTTTATCGACGAAATTTATAATATACGTAAATTCTTTTGTATATTTTACAAATTATTATAAAATAACTAAAAGTTAAGCTTATAATTATTAACAAACATGTTAAATAAAAATTATAAGTTTTAATATTAAGTAATTATATTATTTAAAATTTAAATAATTATAACAAAAAAAAAAAAAAAACTTTGTCACAAACTTTGATCTTCAAATATTTTTATTGAATTGAAATATTCGTTTATTAACTATAAATATTAGAGCCTCAACTATATTTTTCATATTTTAATTTATCATTTTATTATTATTTGAAAATAAATGACACGTAATTTGTAAATTTATTTTTATTAATATTTTTATGTTAAATAAAAATATAACAAGATTGATTCAATGTCATAAAATTATATATTTCATTTTGTTATTTATTTATCTTAATTTTTATTCAAGTTTTTCACATCACCTAATAATTACATATACTTAAAGCACAATAATTTAACATTTTTTTGTTATGAAAAATTTTATTAAGATGATTATAATAATATATTAGTACCCTAAATTAAATATTATTAAATTAATGTACCGGACACATTTGTACCTTTTGTAAATATTAGAAACCTAATTGTAATTTTTCCTAATTAAAATTAGGGATAATTGCATCAAAGGTCTCCAATATTTCAAAATCGTTGAGAATATGCCCATAACCTAAAAAAATAGCACCACGCATCCTCAACGTATAAAAACCTTGGCATGGTACGTCTTTTATGACAAAATTGCTCTTCCCTTTAAATAAACAAAAAAAATAAAAAACAAGAAATATAATTGAAAACTAACTAAATGTACCCAAAAAAATAAAAAGTAAGAAATCTACCCCAAAAAAATAAAAATTAAGAAAGATGTCATCTTCTCCAAAAACCCAAAATCCAAAAAAAAAAAAAAAAAAAAAAAAAAATCCAACTTATACTATGAAAACAATCTCTCTCTCAATATTTTCCTCAAATGGTTAGCATTGCCAGCTCCACCACCAATGCCAATAGGGTCCCGGAGGTTTCCTGTATGGAGAGACTCATGCGGCCTTTCCGGTATCCGAAGAACTTACTGGTTATACGATTGCTGATGGCGAAACGAGTGTCGGGCAAGTTTCCGCCGGGACGGGAAGGGAAGGGAAGGGAACTTACAAGCAGCCGGCGTCATGATGGGGAATGACCGAAAAACTGATCGAAAAAGCCAGAATACTTTGACGGCTTTGCATTTTTTCTTGGTGGAAGGTTGGACAAGGGACAATGACTGTGCCGGCGGCGGATGAGGAAGCGACACGGCGGATGAGGAGGCGACACGGCGGATGGTGATGATTCGGGCCCCTTGACGGGACTTAAATCTGCCATTACAGGACTTTCAATCAAGAAATTAGAGAAAAATCCAACTCATACTATGAAATAGTTTTGGAGGAGCAAATCAAACTGGGCGGAGGACAAATGGAGAATTCCGGCAGTTCTAATTCCTCTATTGTCAATGTAGAAGCTCCAACGCCGGCGACGAGGATTCATGTTCAAATCTTTTCTTCAGTTTCGATATAATGAAAAGTAATGGCTAAGTGAATGACTATGGAGAGAGTGAGAATCGTGGCTGTGATTTTGTGACGAATGAGCTTTTTCCGGTGCGAGAAGGAGCTGTTGTGGCCATTTGAGGAAAAGATGGAGAGAGAGATTGTTTTCATAGTATAAGTTGGATTTTATTTTTTTATTTTTTTGGATTTTGGGTTTTTGGAGAAGATGACCTCTGTTGACCTCCAAAAATAACTGCCAACAGAAACCCACACCTCATCTTCTTGCATGTCTTTCCTCTCTTATGTGGACTGCCATGTGGTTTGTTCAACCACGTAGATAGATTTAGGACCGGGTGGATGTATAACAATAGATAAAGAGACACACACACAATGATAGAGGTAATTATAGCTTGAGGGCCTCCGACTAATGATTTCTCAAGTGGTTATAACACTTGAACAATAATTAGCATAGAAGACTTGATATTTCTTGAGAGTAATATTTCAACCTTCCATTCTCGTAGAAATAAACTTAGTATTTATAGGCAAATTTTACAAGAATGATTTCCTTTGATGCGCGACACGTGGATCCATCTGAAGGGTTCTTAAGTCACATCTTTGGTGTCATGTCATTAGCATTAATGAGGAAATCGCTTTCAGCCGTAAACTGAGGAGCTATGACTTGTGACAAGCCGCCTTTGACAGGCAGTCTCATCTGTCTTTTCAAGATTAAACTATAGGTTTGATGGGGAAGGCTTCCCGAGCACGCAACCCGAGTCGGCTATTCAAGCTACTTGGCCCCATCAGCCTCGGTAATCTATTCCCTTGGCCCATACCGCCTCGGAGAAAGTTTAGGTCAAGGCGTATTGATTTTGACCATGCTTACGAGGGGCTTGAGTGGGATTATCTTGCCCACGTAGACTGCCAGGTAGGATCGGTGCGTAACAACCTCTTTCTTAGTTTTTATTTTTTTGGGATACATTTCTTACTTTTTATTTTTTTGGGTACATTTAGTTAGTTTTCAATTATGTTTCTTGTTTTTTATTTATTTATTTTTGTTTATTTAAAGGGAAGGACAATTTTGTCATAAATGACCTACTATGCCAAGATTTTCATACGTTGAGGATGTGTGGTGCTATTTTTTTAAGTTAGGGGCATATCCTTAACGATTTTGAAAGGTTGGGGACCTTTGATGCAATTATCCCTTAAAACTAAGGACATGTTGGTCTTTTTATCAAATAATGATCTATTGCATACCACAAAACATAAGTTACAAACGTTCGTACGAAAAAACAAATGTTATAGATTATTTCCGAGACAAAGGTTATGGACTATTTGTGCCAAATTTCCTTTTATGAATGATGTTTTCTAACACGTTTTAACTGTATTGGATTGGGATATAGAAAATTTCAATTTTAAGTTGATTTTGGATTTCTTTTTAAACAATTGAACTTCTATAAAATCTGTGAAGCGTGATAGAATTTTTTTGACAATATTAATTAAGATTTATCTACCACTTAAAAACAAAGGTTTAATTTCATCATATACCACTGAACTTTATACTCCATTTCATTTATACCAACGAACTTTAATTTGTTTTATTTATAATACTGAACTTTAAAATTACTTTCAGTTAAACCACTTTGTTAATCAGTCGTTCATTGCTTGACAAAAATTCTGACGTTACATTAACAGGCCGTTAATTAGCTGATGTATCTCGCCATGTGTGAAAATATTGTCCAAATGTATGAAGTTCCAAATGAAAATACGCTTTTGATGTCAAAGTCGTATTTGAAAATATGTTTTTGTATCAACCATTCCAACAACTATTGGCCCAAAGTCGTTTAATGGATGTCAAAAACGTATTTTTATTTTAAACTTCATACACGTGGGCAATACTTTCACACTTGGCGAGATTCATCAGCCAATTAACGACCCGGTAGTGTCACATCAGAAAACAATGAACGACTGGTTAACGAAGTGGTTTAACTGAAACTAATTTTAAAATTTGGTGATATAAATGAACTGAATTAAAATTCGATGGTATAAATAAAGTTCGAGTATATTATATAATTAACCCTAAAAACAAACTATTTACAGAATTATTAATTGATAAATAAATATTGTATTTATGTATTTACATATATCTTCATTTATAAAAATGTTCTTGTACGTGGTCAACCCATATTATTTTATGAGATCTAATAAGTTACAAAAGTGTAAAAATGTATTGTTAAAGAGAAAATAATAAACTATATTTAATATTAACTTCGTCTAATTAGAGCTATAAAATTATTGATACAAGACACTTTACATTAGTCTCAAAGTTCAAAAAGATTAAAGTAAATGGTGAATTTAAAAGAAAAAGAAAAAGAAAAAAGATCGTTATGAGCCATGATTAGATAGAAGCTATGCACTCGTGTTTTTTGACGTCATTAGTGAGTTTTTAGAGCATCTAATCAACAAAACTTTTCAATGTAACAATTTGATTACTTTTAGAGTTACGTTAATAAAGAGAATTTATCGATAAAAATGAATAACGTAAAACTATTTCCTATTAGAGCAAATTTTATGATCTAAGTTTTGGTTTCAAGCTTATCTATGACATGTTACCAACTTGAAATTAATGCTATGATTGGTTATTATAGCTTGCATAGAACTAATTGAGCAGTTGGTTGTAAATCTAATTATGACCTGCCCTAATTTTGGACCTACAAAGTCATGAGGGGGGAAAAAGATCCGTCGTTTATCTACATTTAGCATTTTGAATTCTAAAATATTATTCAAACGAAGATTTTGTAATTAATACAAACATTTAAAGAAGTTTGAATAAGTTTAGTTTGTGGGACGAATATCTTGTTTTACGTATTACCGTATAACTTATACGATAAAACAATTTGTTGAATTGTGTGATACATATTGATCTAATATTCTTACAATAATAGAAAGGATTTTTAATTTTTTTTTTTTTTTTTTTTTGGGGTGGGGGTGGGGGGGAGACATGAGATCAATGTGTACTCTTTTTCTTCGTGAAAATTTACGGTCGCTTAGTGGACATACTTCTTACGTCGAATGAACCACTATAAATCTATATGTATTGTTTGTTTGTTTTTTTTATTATGCCTTTAACACGTAATAAAATAGATTCGAGAAACCGGAAGAAATCAAGAATGTAGGATCCAACTTATAATCATGTTACTATTGACTCGAATGCATTATTAAAAAATGGAGGGACCATTTATGTAAGACTGTTTTGTAATCACTATAAGATTTCTCACAACTAAAAGTTGCATAAAATGGGATATATACTGTCATGTCCCCCCTGTCTTCTACTCCATTCTGAAATTCTCTCCTTATTGTGCTTTCTGATCTGTGTTCCTCAGCAAAACTTGAATAACTGGGACCTCACAAGAAGCACACCAGAAGGTAATGTATGCATATGGAAGACATGTAATAATGTGGCGCATATTTATCGTCCCAAAAATTATACTACTTGTTTGCACATCAAACGAGAGCAGCCATATTCGACGAAAATTTCTATATACATAAACAAAATCATTAGAAAAAGTATGTGTTCTCATGTTCGTGTTCGTGTTCGTGTTCGTGTTCGTGTTCGTGTGCGTACAAACATTAATAAATAACAAGAACAGTTAGTATTGTTCATGCTTTGTAGTGTAGCAGCAGAAGATAATGGAGTTTTAGTATAAACAATTGTAGATACCATGAATCATTTCAAAATTTCTTCTTTCCTCCATTACATTTTGACTGTCCTTCCACTCTGAAATTCTACTTTTAATCCACTAAAATCAAAAGCCTGTGAAAAGGACCCCACCTTGTTGAAATCAAAACCATATCCCATGTCTTAAACTTCTTGACTTGTATAATTTTCCTACTAAAGTAATGAATGAAATATACTCACCAAACAACATAATTCAAATGATCCTACTTTGGCTTTATAAATCGAGAAAAACGACGTTGATGAGAAAAGAGTAATGTGCAACTTTTCATTCAAGAAAGGGATAATAAAGTTCTGTTCCATAAAGATAGAAACATAAAGTTTTTAAGAATTGTTTCTTTTCCTCTGTGTACTTTGGATTCATCCCAGTTCGTGAGATAGATGTAGACTATCTTGGAGCAATAGGGTTTGTGTGTGAGAGTCCGTGTGATTGTAGCGATTTTTCACATAGTGAATAAGTTCAGTTTTAAAGTTTTCAACGTAAAATTCATTCTCTATTTCTATTAATCTATTCTTCTTAATATTTTTATTTCCACATTCCCAACTCGAAAACTTTCATTACTAGCATAAAGTACTTTTGCAGCTGCTTCTCTCTATCTACATTACTCTTATATACAGCTTTTCTATTCTTGCCCGGGATTGAAACATGGTGTCCAATTGGAAGCTTATGCCCTTTGCCATTCCAGCAAGCCTTGCATTCCTTAATCTTCTACCATCAGTCTGTTCGTCTCAAAAACGCACAGAATTATATAACAAACACAAGATTCATGAGGTAATCTTTTGTTTAACTATAGACAAACATGTTCCTATAATTTCTTTTTGTAAATCTGTATTTATGTTCTAATGCATAGATTGCAAGAACCATCTTCAGCCAGTTGTAGATGAGCCTTAATACTGTGTGTCTCCAATTGCAGATCAATCCTGAATTATTATTTGAGATTAAACTTCATGGATTCCTCCTCTGGGCTTCTGTTGGCTTTTTAATGCCTATCGGTATACTTATAATGAGAAAGTCGAATACAGAGGAATCTGGAACAAGGCAAAGAATCATATTCTACATTCATGCTATTACACAGGTAAGTCTTATGTTTTCCATTCTTGTATCCTTTTACTTCAAATTTACAAAAGTTAAATCATAAATGGAGTCATTTTGTCTCCTTAAATTCCTAATTATGTTCTCTGTCATTTCCACACGATAACTACAGTTTGTGTTGTGGACTAAGGCCCAATCCCAGCTATCGAAAGCAATATAATCTTATAGTGGTTCAGCCATGAGAGCTACGCCCATTTTTCGCCGTAGGTCTTCACTATAATAGAGAAGAAGATTACAGGGTCTCACACCTTCCCACACACCAGACCGATTCACAATCAAGAGGATAAGTGTACATTATAATTGTTCAAAAATCCCTACAGCATCATAGAAAACATATCATTATAGCTTGGATCTTTGTTTATTAATTAGATGGAGATGACCCCCAATATCAACCTTTAATGACACTCAATAAATTAGAAAATAACTATCCTTGATTCTACTAATGATTATCATTACTTGGAGATAAAGGAAAAAGCACTATGCTTAATATCATTAAAGCATGCTTTGATATATTACATGAATCTTAGTTAATTTCTACTTATTTTCTATTGCTACGATCCCAATATGAATTATAATTTGTTCTGCAGATTCTAGCAGTCCTCCTTGCAACTGCAGGGGCAGTAATGTCAATAAAATACTTGGACAATTCTTTCAATAATGCTCATCAGAGAATAGGCTTAGCCCTATATGGTGGCATATGGTTGCAAGCATTGATTGGCATCTTAAGGCCACATAGGTAAATAATCTATCTTTATTTTGAAAATACATGTAATTTACTCATTGTCATGGTTTTTTCTTGACGAGTTAAACGGAAACTTTTAAAATGCTAGCGTTTCAGTTTGGTACACGTCTCGCAAACTGAAACTCTCGAAAAGGTTTTCGAAGCTGAAAAAAGTTGTGTGTGCAGGGGAAGGAAAGGAAGAAGCATTTGGTATATTTTTCACTGGTTACTAGGGATTGCAGTTTCTTTTCTGGGAGTCATCAACATATACACAGGTTTACAAGCCTACCATGAAAAAACATCAAAAAGTGCAAGGATTTGGAAAATCATTTTTACTGCTCAAATTTGTCTCATAATCTTCTTGTACCTTCTCCAAGAAAAAAGGTATTACATACAGAAACAAGGGGTGATTTTAGCTGTACAACCCACTGATCAAGAAATATCTCCAAGAAACAAGCAAAAAGAAACACAACCTCAGAATTGTTGAGGACTTAAATGAAAAACAATTGACTTATTTTGTCCTCATTTTGACATGGATTCTTTCTAACTTTCTTGTGCTTTTGCACCATTGCAGAATAATGAGACTCACTTTTGTCTTGTTTTTTGTTTTTTGTTTTCTTTGTTTGTTTTTCCTCTTGTACTCTGTAAATTTGAATTGGAAATTGAAAAACAAGTACTAAAATTTCTTAAACTAAGATGCAATTTCTATTGATTTGGTATTTGTTCTAAATTAAATTAAAATATATTAATTACAGAGCTTTTCTCTGTATGCTTTGCTTGTTGGGATTTTCAAGATTTGGTTAAAGCTTTGTTAGCTGGGGTTAATAAAATGTAGTATAATAATAATTGTACAAACTTTTATTATATTTTGGTTGGAAACTCAAAACTCGAAATGTTTATATATGTTGGTGAACCATTGAAACTTAAATGTTGGAGGTGACTCTTTTCAAATGGTCTTGCATATCGTTATATTAAAAAACAAATAAAATTTTGTTTTGGAAAATAGAAAAAATCAAGAATTATAATTTGCAAATAATACTATAATTGTCATTATGAAAGCATCGTTTCCTTTCACATGTGAGTTTTGAAACAATAAAGGTGCGTTTGATTGGGAGCGGAAAATTTAGATGGAAAGAAAACGAATTCCATAAAATTGAATTGTCAAAAAATTGTTAAAAGATTTCAAAAATGAAGTCTTGTCCCAACATGATATAATGAGCTCAAACACATTCAGTCAATAATGTTATTTTAAAATAATTCCTTGAAAACTAAAAGAAACAGAAAATGTTGTTTTCAAGATATTTGAAAAATCTAAAACATGGCCTCGTAATTTTCACAAATTTGCTAATTACATACATTTCTTACTCGCCCAGTTACAGAAGTTTCGAAAGTTCCCGACAAAATCTTCAGACTAGATTTGGTGGGGGCGCGCCAAGGCCCGTGCAATAGTGCAACGCATGGGCAACGCACGAAGGCCTAAGTAGCAAGCTACCCAACAGGCCTTCCCCCTAAATAAATTAATTTAATATCGTGTGGGCCAATGGCCCACATATCAGATATTAAACTGATAAGAACAGATACTACACTTGATCTTAGCCAAAAGGCCGAGAAAGGTATGCTTTATCTTGTATTGGGCCGTCCAATTTATAATCTCTTTGTGTGAGCTTGTTTAGCTCATGAAACGATGTGGGAAGAGAAAAGGAACTGTCTTTTAACCTTGCCTTAGCATGTTGTAATATATATAACTCTCCTTTTGTAATAACTAATTTTTTAAGACTACAAAGAAAAGACATAAATAGTCATTTAGTGTATGCTTGATAAAAAAAAATATTATATATTATAAGTAATGGGTCTTACGTGTAGATAAAAGTAGATAAAAATTGTATATTTTATGAAATGTGTAGATAAAATTTGACTAGCTTATAAGTTTATAAGTAATTATAAACACTAACAAACATGCTCTTAGAGCATCTCCAACAAGTTCTTTAAATATAGATTACTCTTTAATTAAGGGTCCGTTTGATAGAGATTATAAACTAGTTTATAAATCAATATTGGTTTATTTGAGTTGAAATTGTTGACTTTTCATGTTAAAAGTGGGTTGAAAAGTCAAAAATAACGGCTGAAATAAACTAAAAATAATTTATAATCCATGTCAAACAAGCTCTAAAAAAAGTGTACTATTCGTTATATGCACATTATTATTATTAATATTACATATGATGCTATTTGTTGATGTTAAAACCTATCAAAAACTTTGTATCAACTGTAATTAAAACAAGTTTATTTTTTTTCTAAATTATGGATGAATAAGTTGAGATGTCTTTTTATTCTATTTATAACGTTACTATTCTCTCTATCCCATAAAGATAGACTCTTTTTTTTTTCACACAGATTAAAAAATATAAACAAATTCTTCTTTGACGTGTTATTTTATTCTTGACAAATTTTTTTTTTTTTTTAAGTATTTATTAATTTTGGTTGATAGAACTTCATTCAATCAACATGTAACCTCGTAAGTATAGAGTAAACGAACACATAATACTTAAGCGTTCTATATTGACGTGAGCATTATATGTCACTTTCTTTACCAAGCTAGCGAAAAAGAGAGTGATGCGAGATTATTCAATATGACTTAGATCATGTTTGACAGATATTATAAACTAGCTTATAAACTAATATTAATTTATTTGAATCGTTATTGTTGACTTTTCAAATCATTTTAACGTAAAATAACAAAATTGTCATTTCTACTTTGAAATGACATTTTGTTGTTTAAGGGTAATATAGGTATCTCATGTTAAAATTAGTTTTAAAAGTCAAAAAATACGACTGAAATAAACCATTTTTGGTTTATAATCTTTGTCATACGGGACCTTTAATACTAGACTCAACATGCATATGATTGCAGTTCCTGCATTTCCTCCGGTGGGAATAGTGTTAAATGGCCGAGTGACCCGGTAATTTTTTCTAAATGGCCATTTACCTATTTTAGTCTGCAAATTACCAAATATAACATTGCCTTCTCTTCGTCTTCTCTTCTCCGCTTAGTACATTTCAAATAATTTTAAATTCATCTTTTGTCGTCTGTTGAAAAAGAAAATTTCAAGTTAGAATTTAACTCATTTCAAGGTTAGAATCCAACCTATTTCATCTATGAAAGAAATCTCATTTCAAGGTAGAAATTCATATGTCTCTATCTTCTTCTTTTAATTCACATTAAAAATTAAGGATTTTATGGTATAAATCATGAAAATATGTCTCTAAGTATAAATTCTGATTTTTACTTTAAATTTCTATAAATCCGAGTTCATTTGAAGTGAGTTAATTGAAAAATCAGTTTAAAATGTATAAATTTGCCTTAACAGAATTGTTAACAAGCTGTATGTTAATGGTTTGTTAACAGATAGTCCGTTAACAGACCTTATTAAATGAGGGTATTTAAGTCTTTTTTTTATGTATAAGAAACATTTTCAACTTAAATGATATAAGTTAGGCATTTTTTCAATTAGGTCTGTTTGACACGATCTTTTAGTCAACGCAACCATTTCCTCCGAGTGAATGCTACAACATGTGTATGAGCTTCAAGTCTAAGTAGATATGGCCACTTCATTTTCCTACGCTGAAAACAAACAATCGTGAAAATAAAAAATAATCATATTAGGATTGAATCTCAATTAGTAAATTAATATTAAAAATTTTAGTATTTTAATAAATTTAATTACAAACAAAAAATTTGTCAATAAATAAAATAATAAAAATTGAATACTAACGACATAAAATTACGTCGTGAATAGTGTAGTAATTAAGAAAAATACTTATTTGTTGATAAACTAATGAAAAGATATCTTAAATTGCCCATGAAATATTAAAAAGTATAAAAGGTAAAGAAATACTAAATTTTTTCCACTTACATCAAAAACTTCTCCATTGGTGATTTACAAACAAAGCACAATTACTAATAACTAAAGACATCAATGTCGACGTTGGTATTGGTAATCATTGACAGTGGTGCGTCAGTGATTATCAACAGAATTATTATCAGTAATTCTGTTAAAATAATCGACAATTGCTTTTTTTTAATATTTCTTTATTATTACTTTCAATTAAAAGGTCACTTCAAAGATTTTGCATGAGCTCCTTAAATTGTTTGAGTGGCTTCTAAATGGATGCAAATGCTGTCATGAGCTTCCTAACTATATTTGTAAGAGTCATCAATCTATGGTTAATAGGGCTTCCTTCCCCAAGCTGGCACCATCTGCATTTGTATGTGAAACCCTTTCAGCCTTACTTAAATTTACCAAGTTTTGTACATCACAAATAAACAAGTTTAATAAGAAGAAAGTTGCTCTTTTTGTTGTACTTAAAAGTGTTTTTTACCAAGTTCGCAACATAATATCAAACAGTTTTCAAGTTTTCACGAAAAGTATTTTTATTGTCTGCATTGACAATTAGAGCAATTCTAACTAGAGAAAAAAATAATGTCTTCAGAGAATGTTATCATGTAAATCCATCAAAAAAATTAAAAAAAAAAAAAAAAAACAGATTAGTCTCATTATCTGATGTTATCGAAAACTAATGTTATTAAGTGCAGTTTCCCTTATAAAAAAAATGTGCAATTCATGCCAAAACTTTACTGAGTATCACAAATATTTTTTAAGCGTCTTAAATGTTGATCATCATTTGCCGTTCTTTCACCAATTTCTTAACCAAAGTTCATTTCTAGTCCATTTCTAAAATCAATGAGTTAACATTGATCTATTGAAGTAAATAAGACTAAGAATGCAAATACTACTCAAATCCAACATATACGACTACTTTTTAGCTAAGATTTTGCCACCCCTGGATTATCTAGCAGCTTGAGACTGCGGCATGAATTTCAATAGCCCCCTGACATTCTCACGTGGATTTTTAAGCCTAATATTTTTATATTCTTAAGTTTCATTCGAGAGTCTGTAATATAAACAAACTTACACAAGAACATATGAACATTAGAATAATTATCTAATAGAAAACTATGTTAGAACTACAAATCTCCATTGCAACTATATTTTAATCCGGTCGTGATTCAAAGAAAAAGATAATGACATTAAGGACATTGGGTACTATTGACTTTTTGTTTAGAGCATGTTCGGTAGACATTTTCAGTACAAAAAAACTCATTTTGGAGTACGACATTTTTTACTTTTCCAAATAATTTGAGATGGAATGAC
Source organism: Forsythia viridissima (assembly GCA_030279155.1). Lineage (NCBI taxonomy): Eukaryota > Viridiplantae > Streptophyta > Magnoliopsida > Lamiales > Oleaceae > Forsythia > Forsythia viridissima. The sequence continues at coordinate 48,037,617 of CM059039.1, forward strand.
AAAATTGCCCTTTATACTTTCAAATGACATTTTATTGATTGAGGGCAATTTTGTCATTTTATCTCAAATTCTTTTAAAAAGTCAAAAATGTCATACTACAAAATGAGTTTTTTTGGATGAAAACGTCTACCGAACATGCTCTTAATATTTTTATTATCTCCATAAAAACTACTATATATCTTGCTTCGCGCAAAATTGTTATTTCATGGAGTGTTATTACATATATCTCTATCTTTCGAAAACACTTGTAAAATCACGATGAGTTAAATACAAAGTTGTGAGGAAACTTTTCAAATATTAGGGCTTGTTTACTTTGTCTTTGAGTCTTCAGTTTTGAGTTTTGAATTCATTCTCAGTTTTCTGTTTTGAGAACTTGTTTTAAGATTATTGAAAACGCGTTTAATTTGTCATTTTGAAAAACTATTCCTGAAAACAGAAAACACGTTTTGTTTGAAATTTTGAGAAATTGTTACATTTTATTCTAAAAATTTGATTGTTGAGTAAAGTATAACAACTTTATGCTAATATATTATCAAGTGTATATATAAATTTTAAAGTTATTAGATGTTAAATTTTTTTTGTAACAAAAATAAATTACAAACAAATAATAAATTGACAAAATAGGAAATAAAAAAATGAAAATTAATGACGCAGACTCAAAATTTTAATATATTTTTATTAAAATAAATTCTTTAACTTTTTTTTATTTAAATAACTAACAAGGGCTTGAAATATTCTTTTAATAATTTAGAATTTTATTTTTTTAGAATTTTTAGTTTTTAAGAATTTAGAATTTTATTTATTTAAATTTTTTATTTAAATAATTTTTTTTTTATTTTGAGTGTTTTCAATATTTTCACTTAAAACACGGGTGTTTTGATATTTTTTGTTATAAATTTAAGGGTAATTTGTAATTTTGGTCCCCAACTTTTCAACAAAGTAACTAATCTATCTCCAAACTTTTTTTTGGCATTGGTCATCCTCAACCTTTGTATTTTATTGCAAATCACGTCTTTTTGACATATTTTGACGAATTTGCCCTTCTCTTTAAATAAATAAAAATATAAAAAAGCTAAAAACAACAAAAACAAATAAAAACAAATTGCAAATAAAGTCCTACAACTTTTAAAAAATACAAAATAAGTTTATCTTCCCCAAAAATCCACCTACCCCACCACTAGCAGTTGACCAGGCACTCATCAATTTCCATCTCCAAGTGCCGAAAATTCAAGTATTAGGTGAATACCAGTGCCAAAGATTTTACCATTCATAAATCTCCAATGCTCTTTGCCAACTATATGCATATTCTCTTTGTTGTTACTTGCATATAATTGACATTGTTTATGATTCTGTTGTGATCATTAAAATGCCAGTAATTGAATTACAGGTTCCTCATGTTAATCGGATCAACTACCAGCTTATAGACATCCCTGAGGATGGATTTGTATGTTGATTCATTGTTTTTCCTCATTGTATATTGACATTGGCTGCATTGGCTAATAGTACTTCACAAAATATTGTTTAGGTAAGTCTTCTAACCGACAATGGGAGCACTAAGGATGACCTAAGGCTTCCAACTGATGAAAATCTGCTTACCCAGGTTTGATTGATTTCAATTTTTTCATCTATTGCTGAGTCTCTATGCCGCTGTAATTTTTTGTTGTCCGATATCCACCTTTTTTGTGTAAAATGGACAGATCAATGAAGGATTTTCTGAGGGAAAGGACATCGTTGTGAGTGTTATGTCTACCATGGGAGATGAGCATATTTGTGCCCTCAAAAATATTGGTCCCAAGTAGCTGTTTTATTTGTGTGCAATGCTTTTAAATTTTATGAGATAGACATTGTATTATTAGATTAGTAATGGTGGTGCTGTGTATTTGTGTGGGATGGGATGGGATGGGATGGGATGGGCGGGTGGGGTGGGGTGGGGTGGGGTGGGGTGGGGTATAATTTTGGAGAACATGAACTTATTTTGTTTTTTTTAAAAGTTGTAGGACCTTATTTGCAATTTGCTTTTTTTTTTTTAGCTTTTTTGTATTTTTGTTTATTTAAAAAGAAGGACAAATTCGTTAAAATATGTCAAAATGACATAATTTGCAACAAATACAAAGGTTGGGGATGACCAATGCCAAAAAAAAAAGTTTTGGAGTAGATTAGTTACCTTTTTGAAAAGTTGGAGACCAAAATTACAAATTACCCTAAATTTAACTTTATATGTATTTTCAAAAACAACATAATAAATAAGTTTTGAGTATTTTTCAAAATTAAAAACTGAAAATAGTGAAGACAACATATCATCAGATTCCTCACAATGTTTCTTGCACTATAAAATATTCCTACGTTCTCCTATTGTTTGATAAAATTAGTAAACTCTTTGTATATGAACTTCAAAAGTTGGTTGTAACTCTTTTGAAATGATAATGTGAGTTATCATTGCAAAATTATTATTAATTTCTTCTTCTAGTATAAAATACATATTTTCTTACGTATATTATTATTTTAAGGGGTAAATAGCACAAAACGTCCATACCTTCTAAATTTTGACAATTTTACCCTTACCTACTGGATTTCTTGTGTAGAAGGTCCTTCAGTCCAAAAATCAGCCATTAATATAGGGGTAAATTAGTCCAACCACTTTTTTCACATATATATTACTTCTTTTAAAATTGGAGGACTTCTCATGCAATTTTCAAAATTGCACAATCGGCCCCCGTCCCCAATCTGAAAAGCTGAAACCAGTGGAAATCATTGGCCCCTTTGCTGATGTTCGACGACGAAAGGCGGTGGCCGCCGGTGTATGGAGATATTCCGAGGTTTTATGAAATATAACCTTTTGGGAATCTTCGTGAGTTTCGTGCAGTTGAGATGCATTTTCAACCATTGATGCAGCTGCAGCATTCCCGGTGGCTTTCTTTTCATCTCTAGCCTTGGCAAATATGACTGTAAATCCATCGGCCGAGGAAGTGTAATCATCCATACACCGGCGGTTTCATCATCTCTGGCCTTGGCAGATACTAATGTACCGATTAACTCAGAGAGTAGTGTACAGTTGTCCTTGTATAGGGACCCTATTCCTGGTGCTCTGTTTCAAAAGCACAGGAATGATGTAAAGTTAGGTATTAGAGATGATGACGAAAATTCTTTTGGGTTCAATAAACCTAGCCCCAAGATAAGGCCCTTTAGGCTACAACCGTGCATTGGATACCGTAGAACAAGGAAGATGCTGACATCAAAATACAGGAAAGTGGCTCCAAAATACAAAGATCGTGAACTTTATAACTCCAGTAAGTGGTGTTAAATATTTATCTGAGTCATTAGCTTGAATTTCTATATTTTTGTAAACTTATTCTATTCCATATATGTAACTGATTATCCAATTTTCCCCACGTGATTTCATTCTCAGGTGAGGGAATGAAGTCCTTTTACCGATATAGGAAAAACATTTGCAAAAGAGAGAGATGCCATTGGGCACCTATTAAGAAAAGGAAATTGTTTGATCACAGCTTTGAAGTTGCATATGACCAAGAGGCCAGCAGCGTAAGTGTCTCTAATCTACCTGAAAAGGAGATGAGAGGAGATAAGAGTAGCTCAGCTACAATCTTGCATAAAGGTCCTTTATCACGTCTGAAATTGGAAGTTCTAGTGTTATGCACTCTTCCAATATAAATATAATTGTTCTTATTTTCTTGCAGAAAGTGGAGTGTCAGCATCAGTGAAAGCTCATCAAAAGTCAAAGGACTCCAAGGGTACCAGATTTTTCCCCCATGGTTTATACTAGTTTCAGCTTTTCAGATTTGGGGACGGGGGCCTGCTGTACAATTTTGGAAATTGCATGAGAAGTTCCCCAATTTTAAAAGAAGTAATATATATGTGAAAAAAGTGATTGAACTAATTTACCCCATGTTAATGGCTGATTTTTGGATTGAATGACCTTTTGCGCAAGAAAATTCAGTAGGTAAGAGTAAAATTGCCAAAATTTAGAAGGTATGGACGTTTTGCACAATAACTTCATTAGGTAGGAACGTTTTGTGCTATTTACCCTTATTTTAAGCAAATAGAAAATTCAAATTAAACAAATAGGGTCTCAAAATTTTAAATTTTTTTTTTTTTCTACCGATAATAAATATCATATTTCTGCTCGATAATAAAGCAGCAATCTATTTGATAATATCTTTACATTGATAGCCATTTGGTATAGAAGGAAACTGAAAATGTATAATACTTTACAAAACAATTCTATGAACGGCCCCTACTACTACATGCTGGCCAAGTTGCAAAAATCTTTACTGTTACTACTAATAATAATTGAACTAGTTTTGGTGGGGTGAACCACGCCCATGCAATAGTGCAACGCATGGGCGACACTCGAATGCCCGAGCAGCAAGCTACCCAATGGACCTTCCCCCTCAAAATATAAACTTAATATCGTGTGGGCCAATGGCCCACATATCAGATATTAAACTGATAAGAACAGATACTACATTTGATCTTAGCCAAAAGGCCGAGAAAGGTACGCCTTATATTGCCTTGGTTAGTTCAATTTATAACATCTTTCTGTGATGTATATTGACTCTACAACCGATGTGGGAAAAGAAAAGACAGCATTTGCTGTAAAATTCAGTTCTGCACTACCCCACTCCAAATTCTGTCTCTCAATTATGGGTTTTACAAGGGGAAATATGCAATAATTTATATTGAACAAACAAAAATAAAATTGAAGAGCATGTTTGTTGTTGATTAAAATTAGATTTTTTGTAAAAGTTGATGAAATATGTGATTGAAAAATTGTGGGCTCATAAAATGTGTAGTTAAAATTAAATGTTGATTTTGACTTTAATTTTTTAGCAAAATTTTAATTTTTTACAAATGGGGCCTAAAGTTTACTTTTTAAATTTTTAGATTATGTACTTTGATTTGACATCAAAGTAGACAAAAGTGTGAATTTAAGTTTCTGTTTAGTATATAATGATTTTGAAGCAAAACACAAGTGACAAGTAAATAAGGTGGCACGTAATGTACGTTCAAGATAATATATAAATAAGTACATTTTTTTCATCTATAATAATTTAAACGTTTAGACGTAGTCTTTTAACTAAAACTCTGGACATTTTTTTAGATGTATTATTCCTAGTACATATGTAGTCATACATAGTTCAATTGCATATAAAAAATTGAGCATGGACAAATTTTAACATCATATTGGTCAATTGATTCTCACTCCCCTTCTATATCTATTAATTTCGTCTTGAGCATGCTCTAATATACCTTTGACTCCCTAGTCCCTCCCACCACATGATAATTAATTTTTTAAGACTACAAAGAAAAGATATAAATATCGTCTAATTAAGTGTTTATGGGACCCGTTAAAATGCAATGAGAAGGTATTGTATTTGAATAAGCCTACACGAAGAATTTTAGAAACTTAATTTCTATACAATATTGCAACTTAGAAATGACATTTTTGAATTGGATATGTAAAAATTAAGTGTCATTTTAGAATGAAAATCTTCTTTTTTTCAACGGCACACATATGTTACTTGTGTAAAAATATTGTTTTCATTTGAAAATTTGATTTTAAATTAAAATTATATATTTTTAAAAAATTATAAAAATTAATTTTAATAAATATGAAAAAGAACATAAAGTAACTTGTGTGGTAACATATATGTTACTCGTGTAAAAATGTTGTTGTCAAATTAAAAATTGAAATATGAATTTTAAATTAAAATAAAATAATTTTAAAGAAATTATAAAAATGAGATAAATTATAAAAATATTGATTTTAATTAAAATGTGAAGGTAACACATGTTACCCGCATAAAAATATTCTATTCAAAATGAAAAATTGAAATATAGGTTTTACGGTAAAATAATATATTTTAAAAAATTATAAAATGAGATGAATTATGAAATAATGATTTTAATTAAAATAGGGAAGTAACATATGGTAACGCATATGTTTTCCGTGTAAACTTGTTATTTTCAATTTCATGCTCATCAATCCATTGACAAATTCTTTAATGTGAAGGGAATATTGAGAACAAGTCGTTTTTTTTTATAAATAAAAATTAATAAAGACACTTTATTTGTGAATACATATCGTGTTCAATAAATTTTTTTTTTCTTTTGATTTTAAGTAATTTAATGTCATTTGTGTACTAGGTCTTATTGTTTTTGGGATATAATTTTGTAGAAGGCAACGTGGACAATATAAGAGTTTGATATTTGTTTCTTTTGGTGGTTTATTTTAGATATTGTACATTAGTAGTCTAAGTCATACGTTTAAAAGAAAATCCACATATTGATGCGGAATCAGAGTCAAACAATGGTGTAAGTAAGTTTGTATAATCTGTTTGTGTATAGTATAATATAATGTATAAATAAAATAAAATAAAAATTGAAATATTTTTATTATTACATTAATTCCAAAATAAAAGCAACGTTTAATAGAAAATTTCTTATATCAAGAATCAATATGCAGCCTTCCATAGTTCCTTTTTCTTTTTTTTCTTAATAATCAAAAACTCCACACTTTGTCTAATTTTCATTTACAATAAATTGGATTGAGGATTTAAAGAGAGAAAAAAAAAAAAAAAAAAAAAAAAAAAAAACCCAACAGCACTGTACGAGTTCAAGGTTTTAGAGAGAGATAGAGGGCGTTTTTAAACTTTGGGCTGCGAATTTATGGAGGAGCATTTGTAGTTGCAAAAAAAGAGAAGGAACTCAAAATTAATCATAAGGAGGATCGGAGCAAAAATTATTGTGAGGTTCAATTACCTACGACAAGGTTAGTGTAATGTTTAATTAGTGTTTGATCGGAGCAAAAAAAATTTCATTTCTTTGTGCTCCATTGAAAAAATAAATAAATAAGAGTAGATCATTTAATAGTTGAATTGACACAGATAATTAAACTGGAACTACAAGAATGTTTTGTTTAGTTCATTTTAACTTTATTTATTATTATTTTTTTTAGAGAAAGATGAAGAGAGACGATTGAGCAATCACATTACCGTCGCCATGAAGTCTGCTGCAAAAAATCGTGATGCGGAAACCCATCTCGCAAAACAAAGGAGCCGACTTGAAGATAATTATAAATTGATAAGTAGTTATTTGATTATACATGTGATACATAGGAGATGTTACTTTCGGTTGTTTGTTAAATAATGGTGTAATAATCTCTTTTTATTCTTTCATGGCAAATGTTATTCTATTTTGTGAAGCTTCTCCTATGAAAATGTGTTTCCGTTTTATGACTTCTTTTCTTGATTTCTTAGTTGGAATGCAGCTGCAAAAATTGCATTACTGCATTTGTTTTTTTTTCAAACAATATTTGTTACTACAAAGTGTTGTCGTGAATGGAAGAATTGCTATTGAATATTGTTACTGCAAATGAACGACCACTAACTCTTTTTAAATTTGGTAACAATTCAGTATTCTTGCATTTTGTAATTAGTCCACTAAAATTAAAATTAAGAAGTAATACTAGTGTGTGTGTATATATATATATATATATATATATATATATATATATATATATATATATATATATATATATGTTATTAACCCTTTCGTCATCGACAAAATGGGAAACCAATGACATTCCCATTTTTTTGATTTCTCATTTTGTCATCGATAAAAAATGGAACCAAATTCTATTTTATCGATGTCGACAAAATAGGCAGCAATTTGTCTATTTGTCAACAAAGATGCGAGTTTTGTGCCCAATTTTTTTATCTGTTTTTGACCAAATGTAATAAGTTGTTATCCGACAACAAAATATACGAACAAATTAGATCGACAAAATTTGTAAATTAAACTCAATATCTAATACAATCCACTAATATACAAATTGAATCGAAATTTTTTATCCAATAACATAAAATATATCAAAAAAAAAATAGAGATACATTATATCAAATTTAAGTTTCATATAATTTGCAACAACAAAAAAAAACTAATTTTCTCAATTTTTATTTTTAATAGCTTATAAATGACTTCAATATTTTCAAATCGGTAAACTTCTTTAAATAACTCAAAAATCGACGACAGATCTGACAATATATTTGAATATGAGATAAGAATGAGAGAACCTGACCACAAAAATAACAAATGGGGCTGGAAATAGAGCTTAAGGAGGTGTTAATGGTGGAAGAAGTGAAAAAAGAAATTATTTAAGTTAGAGAGGGAAAGAGTGAGCGTGTGAATATAAGAAAATGAATATAATAAATATTCAATTGGCCATCAAGAGAAAATTTTATTTAAATTTTTAAAATTTAATCAATTTATTAAATATTATAAAAAATAGACATATATCAAAATACACCTCTAAAAATAGATAGTTTGTTCAATTCTCTCAATAAAAAAAATGTCAAAAGAAAACAAATCTTATGTTGGTTGTAGATTCTCAAAAATAAAAATATGAGAGATATGTATGGTTTTGTCAAATCATTGTACGTAAAGCCAACTAAAGAAAGTCGGCATAGTAAAAAAGAAAGAAGAAAAATAATAAGTGCACAAAGAATTTAAAAGAGACGTATCGATGATTGATTGAGTAAACTCGAGTGGCTGAGACTTGAGAGTATTTGGCACAAAGGAGATAGGAAAGGAATCTAAAAACGTCGTCCTTTTCAATTAGAAAGGCAAGGAAAAAAAAGTTGACGTAATTATGACGCTATCAAAACTAAGTTATATTGAACGACCACTATGAATAATAATCGATTTTTAGGATTATAATTAGGAAATATTCTATTTCAAAAGGACGAAAATAACCTTTGGATTTATTCTTATTCCTTAGCCAGGGAGGTTTTGTGTCTCCTCGTATTTGGAATCCAGATAATGTCCAGCCCAAATAGCGTACGGCACGCGCTGATTTGGGATGGCCTGTTTCAGAAGCAAATCTGACCGTTGAAGTGCCCTGCCCCCACGACCAACAAAACGAGAACCAAGCGTTTTCAAAATTAGCAATAATTAGCATTAGATTATAGTAAATCCAACATCCCTGAAAGTTGAAATCTGCATTTATTCCTTCGAATCCGATACCCCACACCCATTCATTGACAAACCAAGCCCCCACTATCCCTTGCTCTCTCTTTTTCTCTTCCTGGGTTCTTGTTTACATAAAGCAATAATCAGTGAGCTAAGGCCAAAGAAATCGGAAGAGTTTCATGTTTGGGGAATGTGGAAGAGGGGTGCAGTGGAGATGAAAAATGAGGCTTTGAATATGGTGGAAAGTGAACGAACGGATCAAAATCAAAAGGGAAAAACAGAGTTGCAACATCCATATGCATTCCATGTGTCTGGACCTCGCAATGTTTCTTCTCCCAACTGGAAGGATCTCATCAACTCCAGTTGGTCAGTACCCAAATCCCCATTTTCTCGTTCTTTAATCCGAGCCCACTTCACTAAAAGCTTGCTTTTATGTTTGTGTATGTGTTTTCTTGATTAATAAGCTGTTTTATGCTTTAATTGGGGTTTTGCGTTGGATTTTGGGTTCTTTTCTGATTGTTGGATGAATAGGGTGTTGGTTTGTGTTGATTTCTCGAAAAGCGTTAACATTGAGTTGATCTAAAAGGCCATAATCTTTTTCTGTACTTAGATTGGTTTTAAGTTACATTTGAATAATTAGATTCCATTTTATTTTGCAATTTTTAGATTTGATTGTAATTGTAATTTTGTGATGCAGGAAAATGAAGTTTATAATCCGACCGAATTAGAAGATCAATATTTGGGTGGATTTCTTTTAAAGATATTTTAGGTTGCAGATGGTTATCAGTGGCAGTGATAAGCTGGTAACTTTGGTTTATCCAGAATAGTTTATTTTCCCTTTGCCAATAGAACCCTGTGTTATGGCATAAAAGAGGAGTAAATTTAACGTACGATCATCCAACTTTACCCATCATTACTATTTGCTCACTTAACTTTAAAATATTATCCTTTGCTCACTCATTTATTTTGAACCATGGATAATGAGTGATGCATGAGAAATGGTTTGAGATAGATGAGTGAGCAATGAGTAATATTTCAAAGTTGGGTGAGCAAGTGGTATTGTTAAGTAAAGTTGGGTGATTATTTATTAAATTTACTCCATACAAGAGTGATGTCGTTACATTATGGTTTTGTTTAATAAGTATTGTATCATTAAATACTGACTAATTTGGTTCTGATGTGGTCGAAAAATAGTGGTAACAACTAAGGGTGGGCGTGGGTTGACTTGGGTCGGGTCAAGTTTTGGGCTCAACCCGAACCCAACCCAATATATTCGGTTTGACAAAAAAATCAAACCAAACCAATCCAACCAAGAGTTGAAACCTAACCCAGCTCCAACTCAACCCAAACCGACCAAGCTTGGATCGGTTTTCGGTTTGGGTTGGATTGATCGGTTTGGGCTTGGGCTTGATTCACGTCAGGACAATTTTTTTGGGGGCCAAAATTCACGCTTAAGCAATTTTTTTGGGGCCCAGATACACTTTGGAACCTTTATTGTTAATTATGTTGAGAATTTTTTTAAAGTTTGAACCCAGTTCAAATTTGGCTAATGTCGATTACATTAAAATTAGAAATTTGAACCCAATTTAATTAATTTTTTAATTTTTTAATTTAATAACCGGGTTGGGTTGGGTTGGGTTGGTTTCTATGAAGTAACCCGCAACCCAATCCAACCTGACCCGACCAAAAATAGATTTTCAAAACCCAACCCAACTCAAGTTAGGGTAAAAACTGACCCACTTGAGTTGGGTTGGGCGGTTCGACCGGTTTGAGTTAGTTTTTGCCCAACCCTAGTAACAACTAACAAGTGGATGCTTTCGCTACTATAGGTTGTCTTTTACCATGATTACGCCATTAGTCAATTACTTCAACAGCTAGTTTACAATTTTTATCATGAATGCTATGTGCTTGATTAGTATGCTTTAATCTCAACTTGTCTCTATGTTACTTTCAAATTGCTGTTGCAGAGAAATTTGGGGGAAATATGCGAAAATTCTGAATCTTTAGCCAAATTGGTCTAAATAAATAGCAGTACTAAAAATGTTTAGTATTTACCAAAAAAGTACTTGTTCAATAGAAATGTCACAATGTCTTTCCATATGATGCAGAAAGTTTTTTCTTAAATCCTGCAATGATATCCCAACTTTCTGTGTGCATATCAGGTATAGATTTTATTCAAGAACATATTTATTCCTAATTTTCTCGTCTTGACATGCTGAACTAAAAGGAATGGCGAACAAGAATTCATGCAGCCAACTCAAAATGTAAAGGGGATAAGGCTTAGTTTGTTGTTGATGATGTTGTTCTCGTCGTTACGTCTGAAATATGAAATGTAGAATCTAAAGTTTGATTCTTTTTGCAGTTTGGATAGGAGCCAATTCTTCTTTAAAAGTTGAAAATCTGACATGATTTCAGTAAATCTTGTTTACAGGAAGGATGGTAATTATAAAAGGACAGTAAATGCATGTTTTATACAAGCAGTGTACTTGCTTGAACTAGACAAACAAGAAAATAGAACAGGGGAAAATGCTCTTGCTCCTAAGTGGTGGATCCCCTTTAAGTACAAGCTGGTCGAAACCCTTATAGATGAAAGAGATGGATCAATATTTGGAGCAATACTGGAATGGGATCGAGCTGCAGCTTTGGCAGATTTTGTACTCATCAGACCGAATGGTGCACCGCAGGCTGTTTTAGCACTTAGAGGAACGCTGCTTAAGAGCCCTACTATTAGACGGGATATTGAGGACGATCTCCGGTTCCTAGCTCTGGAAAGTTTGAAGGGATCATTCAGATTTAGTTGCAGTTTAAAGGCCTTGAAATTGATTGCTTTTAAGTATGGAAGCAGCAACGTATGTATTGCAGGCCATTCTTTGGGAGCCGGCTTTGCTCTCCAAGTCGGAAAAGCCTTGGCCAAAGAAGGAATTTATGTGGAGGCACATTTGTTCAATCCACCCTCGGTTTCATTAGCTATGAGTTTAAGAAACTTCGGGGAAAAATCCGGGGTTGTTTGGAAGTGGCTCAAGTCAATGATTACTTCGGCTACTGAAACAAACGAAGAGGAAGCTAAATCTATTACTCCTGGATCGAAGCAATGGATACCCTATTTATATGTAAACAACAGCGACTATATTTGTTGCTACTACACCGATCCAGATGGAACAGGCAACAAAACTGCTGAAAAGGAAAATGCAAAACCGACAAATGGACTGGTTCCCGCAAAGCTTTTCGTGCTGTCCAAGGGCAAACAGAAGTTTCTCGAGGCTCACGGTTTGGAACAGTGGTGGTCTGATGACTTGGAATTGCAAATGGCACTTAATAACAGCAAGCTGATTAGCAGGCAGTTGAAGTCCTTGTATAGCCTCCCACCTCCACAACAAACACAAAGCAAGAGTTGACAATTTGAGTGACTCTTGCTGATTTTTAAAAATAAATTATTTACAGTCACATAAAAGAGGGAAAAGAAAAGCCTCAATTGGACTCTGTGATACCAATGTTTCTTGTTTTCTGTTGTTTAAAGAATTGTCTTTACAAATAATATAATATATCTGTCTGTCTAATGGCACAGCTTATTTGTCATGGAAGTTTATGAAATTAACATGTTTTTCTTGGGTGGGTGGGTGGGGGGGGGGGGGGGGAACTTGGCACAATTTCTGTAAATACTATGTCAAATTCTTTCCCACAAAAAAAATAAAACGTTAAGGTCTCACATTTCACATTTCGCAATCCTAAGAAGAAATGGTAACAGGACGACTCCACTGGGGATCGAACCCAGAATCTCTGGTTTCGTAGACCAGCACCTTATCCATTGGGCCATGGAGTCTTTGAATTTTTGATAATGTTAACTTTGTTTTCTTCATGCTATACAATGGTAGAAAACAAACAATTTCTAAGAATTTTCAAAGAATCTAAATTTTCAAGTGTTATAGATAGAAACTCTTGTTTTTCGAAAGTTCACATATATATGGCACATAATATCGAGTTTAAGAGGCTTAAATTGTAGTATCTGTATGTTGATAAATCAGACAAAAAATAAAATTCCAATAGTTATTATAGTGCCACATGTCAGCATCGTGTTAAAGACGCCACACGAGAATAAATTGCATTAACATAAAATCTCAACATGGTTACATCTTGACTAATTAATTTGTGTGTGCAAGCACACAAATTAATTAGTATGGGATTAATAAACAAGTTTGACAAATTGAAAGTAACCATTTTGAAGAATTTCTACCTTAAAACAATAGTTTACTTTCTTCCACCTAACAAACTGTAATAACATGTCCCACTGCTGAATTTAAATAAATAAACCTTTTTTTTTTAATATTAAAGTTTTTTTAAGGTAGTTGATTCATTACAATATCAGACGAGACAAATGTCTTGAGTTTAGATTTTATTGTAACTATTCATAAAAATTATGCATGAACATAAACATACCCATATAATAATATACAAAAAAAATAATAATATACAAAAAGATCATGAAAAACACACCCCTTAATTAGCATAATGAACAATACACTGTAGTTTCCTCAGTTTGTACAGAAATGTACATCATTCAATATATATATACCAACTCCTATATCTAAGCCTATACACAACATATATAGCCAATGATATGTATAATAAAATGTATATCCAAAACTATACACACTATATATATATTTATATATACCCAATGATTTGTACTAAAAAAGTATATCATATCAAGCCAGAGAAATCATAATCATAGACGCAGATCTCTTGCTGAATCATTGCATCATCACCAGTATAAGAAATCTGATCCATCTCCATTAGCAGTGATTCAATATCCCCATACTGTGATGAAAAATCCATATTGTGTGAACTTTCTAGTAAATAATTCAGAGAAGAATCCGGGGAGCCTTGTGACGGTGTACTGAAATCAAACGATAACTCGAGGCTATTTTCTTGATATGCATGATCTTCTACTGCTATAATTGCCGGAACTTCCTCTACCGGAGGAGGTGATGTAGATACGCAAGGAGGAGGTGGAGATGAGATGACTGGAGAATTTCCGGTTAGCTCTTGAACAAGATTCTTGAAGTTTGAAGAGTCTATGATGTAAACTTTGGGACGTAAATTCTTTATCAAACGGTTGAGGGGATGTTGTAATTTCTTGTCGTTCTTAGATATTTTCATGGAGGATTGACTCGATTTCTTCCCCATCTTCTATGGAAGAATAGGGAAATTTGGTTACTGTTTTGGTCTTGTTTCACTTCCTTGCATGTATCGAGGATACTAAAGAGGTATAAATATATATATGTGTGTGGGGAGTTTTACAGTTCAAGTTATTGTAAGACATAAAGATGCCGAAAATGATGTTTATTCTACATTATTCTATTTCTGCATAATGTATGTAAATTGCAGTCCTTACCCACCCACCCACCCACCCACCCTCCTTCCTTTCGATAATTAGCACGTAAACCAATATACTAGTATACCGCTTTCTTGTAGTGAGATTCGATCGTAGACTCTATGATGATGAATTGAAGCGGTGAACAAATTTTGGAGATGATCGATTAGGGGAGATGGATTGAGGAGGTAAACAGATTTTGGAGATGATTGATTGAGTAAGATGGTCGAATCAAGAAGATGGATTGAAACGGTCAGCAAATTTTGGAAGAGATGATTTTGTGAGTTGAGAAATTGAAGACATAGTAACATATGGACATTTAAGTATTTTTTTCTTTCCGTAACGGAAAAAAACCCCTACGGTTGTGATAAAAATTTGAGCTATTTTTTTTTTTCTTAACAAAGTTGAATTTTAAAATGGAATTAGAACGCATTAAGCTCAAACGAGCATTCTGAATTCAAGATGGGTATATTCAAACGAGTCACCATCTTATAGGTATATTAATTATTTATTTTATTTATAATCGATACGAGATTTATCTCTTAATTAACATCATTCTCAAATTTTCTTTCTTTCACATAGACACGCGTAGTTCTCTCCGTAAGTTACTGTAGAATGTGAAACACATCAAGAATATGCTGAGTTTTGTAATTGCATGGACGTGGTTTCAATTTTTAAGTTAAATTTAATGGGGTTACTTGATGAGGTTGAGTTGAGGGGAAAATGACCCGAGGTTTAAAAAAAACCAAAAATAAAAAATAAAATGATTGTTTAAGGTATAAGGTAGAACAACAGTGAAGGCACGCAGTTAACTATTCACCCGTTTGTCTTCATCTTGACAGCCTAGTTACACATCAAAATTCAGACAAGGAGACACACAATCATTATTAGAAGAACAAATTAATTATAAGGATTCAAAAAGAAAAAACACAAAAGGATGCCCTAAATTCTTCAAGTACATTCAATTTACACATTTTATTGCAACAAATGATGCCCTTTGATGGGTTTTTTTTTTTTTTTTTCGTTCATTTTCAATATCTTTAACGGTGAATTGAAATTGATTTTCTCTAAATGGCTATTTCTTTAGTTGTTTTTCAATTAGATTTTGAGCAACACAATACACTGCAATTGACGTCACATTTGAAATGCCGAGTTGCTATTTGCTATTTCAAGGAGATGAATTGAGAAAAGAATTTTTTTTTTTTTCTATTATGTAGTGACGTGTCAAAATTTGAGTGATGGACAGACATTTAAGGATATCATACCTCAACTCTATTAGTAGTGATCGATGTCGACTTCTTGTGATCACAAATTTTGACCGAATCAATATGACCCTTCGGTCGAATTTTTTTCATCACTAATACAAATTGAATTTAAATTTCACTTCGCTCTTGGATTTTCTATCAGAAATCCTACAAGATGTGAAATGAACTATAAAAATATCTTAAAACATGTACCATCACACATAATTATAATTAAAAAAAATATTAAAATCATAATAATTAATTAAACGGGATATGTGGGAAAGCTTTTCTACCTAACAAAGACAAAAAATGAAGTCAATTCGTCTATACCATTATCAATATATAATATGATGAAGATGAAGACATTACATTAGACGATATGCGTATATATCAACTAGTCTCCATTCCTCATTTCAACATCATTTATCCGAATCTACATTTTTGGCTCTGGCTGTCTTTCTTCTATTAATTTTCAGACTTTCACAATCACAATAAACTCTACATTATTGGGGCCATTAATTAATATTTAACAGGCGTGTACTAATTAAATATGAATTACACCAATAATTCAGTATGCATACGCTTTTGGCTACGATGAGAATTAAAAGAGAACAAGAATACGAGGAAGTAAATACAAAATAATGACGTAGAAAATAGGTTTTTTCTTTTCTTTTTTCCGAAGGATTTGTTTTTGTAAATTGTCAAAGCGAGCATTTGGTTGTTGACGTGTCCTCCGTGTACTTACGGAGAAAATTGAGCTAGAGTAATAGAGAAAGTAGGTTCTCAACTTTTAACTTGTTCCAACTAGGCCTTTAACCTTTTAATTTTGTTAGCACTTGAATCACAAAGTCCATTGTTTTATACGTAAGGAGGCCGGAAAAGGAGCGGTTGGTGGTAATTCTTCTTATTTTTTTTCTAGAGGTGGCAAAAATGGGCCGGCCCAGTGGGCTAGCACAAATAACTCGAACTCTGGGTCAGGACGACCTAATAAAAAGTTGGTCCAGTAAAAACCGGACTTATTTGGAACGATACAACTAACCCATACACTGTCGTAATCTGTTTGTTTGTTGCGATACCAGGGAGATTTTCTCCTCTTGGTCGTCGGGCTTGTGGGGGTGAAGTTCTCTTTGGTTTTTTTTATTTTTGAAAAAATAAATTAAAAATTTAAGTTGGACTGACTTATTAGCCCTATAGCACAAAATCGGACTAGATTGGCCCAGCAAATATGGGCATATGTAAAAACGGGCCAGGACCAGTCCAGTCCAGTCCAGTCCAGCCGAGTCCAATTTTTTGTGTAACCCGTCTAAGTTTGGGTTGGATGAGCTCGTCTAATCCATTTGTCACCTCTACTTTTTCCCTCTTCTGTTTTTGTTTATATTTTTAATGAAATAAAAAATTTACCAATTTTGTCCCTCTACATATCAAACATGCATGTAGCTGAGTATAACTTTCAAATGAATAAAAACTATCTATTAGCTACTCATGTACTACATAATTGAAAGGTTAAAGATATATGTTCTCTATTGTGAAATAAGTTGAGAACTCCAACTGTAATTTTCAGTTAAATTGCAAATGATTTAGAAACATGTTATGACTTAAATCTTGTCGAACTCTCTTAGTACCATGTTCACAAGTTCCTAATGACTCGGGCTTGTTTGACAAGATTTAGATAAAAGAAAATGAAATATGTGGTTAAAAAGTTGATAAAAATTGTACGTTTCGTATAGTCTGTAATTAAAATTAATTGTTGACTTTGATTTCAAATTTTCAAACTAAATCAAACAGACGCTAATTTGATAAGGTGTTTTTATATAATATTGGACTATATGAGATTTGAATCACAGTTTTGGTGTCCAATATTCTGATGTCAAATGGATATATGCATATCCAAGCAACAGGATAAAATGGTGTTCCATTTTCAGCTTTGACTGTAAAAGAATAAGTTCTCAAGAAGATAAGTCAATGAATAATACTACTTTGGAACAAAAATTAGTCATAAGGATCAATAAATTATACATCTAAACAGTAAAGAGTTCTAAATCAATTGAGCCACAAAATGGAATATCCAGCCCTATGGAATTACATGCAAGGGGTGAATGATTAACCAATTGTTTGACACATCTCATGAAAGGTGCCTTGACCTAATTTTACGTAAAATAAATTTTTTTTTTTTTTTTTTTTACTATAATCTTAAATTACTTTAGTCATATTGACCACTCTCTTCCTTTTTTCTCCCACCCACTGCTCACCCATTTCCCCTATCACTATCCCTGTGCCGACACCTCTCCTGTGCAACAAAGATAGTTCAAGAATTCAGTCTGGCTTCATGTACATCTGTGTTAACCGTGTGGATGACCTCAAAATTATGTCCACGATATCTTGCTATATTTTGTAATATATCACGAGATTTTGCTTTGACATTAATAAATTAGGGGTCTAAAAGGTCTGCTTACACTCTGCCTAGGCACACCTAAGTTCGATACTTTTGCAAAACGCGTCGCATTGAGGATATGTGCGTAAAAATGCAGTCAACTCTTTTTGTTGACCGTCTAAGCGCAAATATATGTGAATAGGCGAGAATATGAGAGAATAAACACGTTTAGACGATAATAAGTGCGAATAATCGTACATAACACGTATTAGAGCAAGCGAGCCTCTTTTTAAATTTATTTTTTGATTGGGCCAAAATAAACAATTTTTAAATCTACAAGAGGTGCTAGAAATACTCAAGATGAAATAGGGAGCCCGATGAAAATAATTTTGTATCGGATGGCTCGGAAGATGAGTTAAATGAAGAAGAAGAGCTTGACTTAGAATCCGATAAAGAGTTATACAAAAGTTAAGCTATGTTGGTATGTAATCAAATTATAGGAAATTATTGAGTAATTTGTGTTTATGTTTGTGGTAGTTTTCAAAATTAGATGCACGCTAAATTTATGTTTGTGGTAGTTGTAAGTTAAGCTATGTTGGTATGTAATCAAACAGTGTACTGAACATGAGTTTAGATGCACGCTATACGTTGAGTTTGAAAACTATTATGTTGGGATGTTATTTTGTAATCTAATCGTAGGCTATGTTATTACAATTAGTTCTGCAACTTTAATTTGAACCAAGTTGAATGTGATATGTTATATGTACCTTAACATAAATCTAATTTTTTTCATTGTATAGCGTGCATATAATTTTGAAAACTCATATATTTTTCAATTTTTATTTTTTTTAAAACTATGCCTGTAATTTTGTAATCTAAATCAGCATATCGTAGGTTATGTTATTAAAATTTAAAATTTGAGCATTAAAAAAAATTAAAATTCGAAAACGCATTTTGACACCTAGGCTTCGCATTGGAGCGCTTAAGCTTATAATTCTTGATGCTTCACCTCGTCGTGTTGTCACGCATTACGCATTTTAGAACCTTGCAATAAATGACCCAGCCCACTTCAACTGCCTGTGATATAATTTTGATTCAAATTTAATGGTCTCCTCATTTCCTCCACATTTCATCATTTCTGGCAACATTTCGACAAGTCTCCAGTGACATTTTTTCTTCCATAGTCTCCATCTTCACTTGAAGCTTTATTTTCCTTCAAAGTTGTCCACAAAAATGTCTGAAAAATGTGATTTTTGTTCTTGTATGCAAGTTAAATATTTTACCATATTTTTGTGTTATATACCGTATAGAAGCTATGTATTTGTTATATTTGCAAACATTGATTTTGTTATTGCTGTGATAGAAGTTGTTGAAGGTGTTAAATGTCGATATTTTTATACAGAAAATCTCGTTTCAAATTTCGAAGACGCGACAGTAAATATGAATTTGTTTGTGATTGATGATGAATATTTGGAAGATGATGTGATAGAAATAGAGAATATTTGGAAGGTATATTAGTATATCTAAAAAAAGGAGAACAAAAAAAAAAAAAAAAAAATTGCACAAGAAAAATCGCCTGGGCGATCGCCCAGATCATTTGTTGTGCGAATTTTTTTTCCCCATCGGTGTCTTCTTCAGTTGCTTAATTGTAATGTTTATTTGCACATGTGGCTTCTAGTTCAAGTAAAGGAAAGAATGTAACACAATCCAACATACATTACGTTAGTGAAAGCTTTATCCAAGCACCTGTAGCCCATTACCTCATCCTCGACTTATTGCATAGTGCTCAATATCAACCATGGCTGCCAGGTTACGGAGTAAACTTTGTGCCAACTTATGGGTCGAGTCAACAGTTGATGTCAATGTATCCTCTAGTTCGACAATCCGAAGAAGAAATCTCAACAAACTTGTTAGCCATTCCAAGATTCTACGTACCTCACAATCAATAGGATAATTTATGTGTTCTTGTAAAAAAAAAAAAAAAAAAATTGAACTTTTCGTTTACAAACATGTAATATGCCTTTATTTTGTAAGTTTACGAAAATAAAAAATGGCTCGATTGAACATTTCCCAACTTTGTGATTTTAAAACAAACAAATAAGTCGAATTTAGGATTACAACATTATGTTAGACATAAATAAACATAACTATTTGTTCAATTACAACACAAATGAATTTAAATATCTAACTTGTGCCCCCTTTCCTAGGCCCTTGTGGATCATGATGTTGAGCGAAATCTCGACATCTTTTTCCTCCGAAAACTAGCTAATATTTTGAACATGTTAGGCAAGTCTTTATTTATCTCTTAAGCCACATATTTGTCCAATCCAATGCCACTAGATTGCCCCTCAACAAACCCCTACTCAGTTGATCGTTATCCCACTTGAAATATGTGCATTCGTCTTCACTGCAGCAGAAAAAAGCATCCATTTGGTCTTTAACACCTTAACTACTTGCATCCATTTGACATATTCCTTCCCACATCGTGGGCATCGTCGTTTTTGCTTGCAATCCTCTAACAAGTGACCCGATTTTTTTACAGCTGTAACATATTCCACCATTACTTCCTGACATGACAATATCATGTTGCTGCTACACCATAACACAAGGCAAACATCACGCACATATAAACCTAACCCCACAAAAATGCCAAGAATTGTTGAATAATTTAGAGGAAATATTTGGTGTTCCTGATCATGATGTGAGATATCGATTGAATGTCTCAGATGACAATTTCTACCATCACGTACTTATCTTTTTGAAGGGAACTACAACTTGGTTTCATTAACCTTCGTTCATTCACGGTTTTAATATCAATTACTAAATATTTGACATTCCTAAATAAATCAATTAAGAGTTCCTGATATTACAACACAACTTCTTGAAACAATCACATTACAACACGTACAATATTTTTCATCAAATGTGAAGAAATTCTTACCTGATTCAAAATGAATCGAAATGAGTTAGTGAAACAAAATGAAGGCCCGATGTTCAATTTGGTGAAATGAAATGAAGGCCCAAGTTTGAAATTTCAAGGAGAACCTCCGGCCAACAGTGATGCTCCGGCATAAATATGGGTCGATCAACACCAAATCTAGAAACGTAAAAAGTCCTTAAAATCTCAAAAATATTCTCTAAATGGAGAATGGGGGTTCGACGGAAACAAGGAGGAAGAGACGAGGGTTAAATGGCCGGAGAGTGTGGTGAGCCATTGGAGCTTCCTAGAAATTTCATAGTGAGATATAGGCGGTTTGCTTGGTCTTTTAGCCTTCTTGTTGTTATTGAAATTACTTGAGGGGCAAAATTGTCATTCAACCAATTACGGTCAACAAAGCGGAAAGGAAGGATGTACAACAAGATTTTTTCTCAAGAATTAGCCGAATTTCACATATTACACCCCTTTGTCAGTGATCGTCGGCTGTGTTATCATGGATGATTATGTTAGAAATCAATATTTGTTGTCGATTCGAATGGAGTTACCACCAACAACAATATAGTCTGATATAGTCGGCAATCACTGAAGAAAGTTTATTATTTTATTATTATTATTATTTAATAAGTTACAGATGTGATTTTTCTTCCGTAACTAAAATTATTTCGGTAACTTAAATTATCTTTTTATATTTTACCCTTTTATTTATATATCAACGAATAAGTTAATTTTTAACTTATATTTTCTGCTAGGAATTTTCAAATAAACAAAGGTTGGTTATTAATTTGCACACATAATCACAATAAGAAGCCAATTGAATTTATGCAATAATGGGAGCCGAATTTCATATATTACGAACTTGGTAAATTGCAAAAAATTGCAAAAATTCATTGGATAAAATTTGATTTGAATTGCGTTATTTTCAAGAATGGTTTGTGTATTTTGGTTCACCTATTTTTTGGTTTGTGTAACCTTGTTACCTTTGGGTTCATTTTAGCAACTATCACTAATTTTTATTAAAAATTTCAAATTAGTTATTGAAATAATTTTGTTATACTAGTCACTCAAATTTCTAATTGTTACACTAATCGTCACTCAACTAAAAACGTTAACCTAAAATCTTATTTATTAGTGTTAAATTATTTTTTGTAAATTTAAAGAACTTTTTTGGTCAAGTTAAATGGCACACAATTTAAAGAAAAATGGATTTACACAAATTAGCCAAATAATTTTACTTTCAACCGTTTTATATTGCTTTTTGTCTCCAATATCAAATCCGCTTTATGTTGAATTAAGAGATCACTTTGATATTGCCCCTCAGCGGCATAGACGAGTTGGTAAGGCCTGAAGTGATGTGAGGAGAAATCCTCCCGCAACGCAGGTTCAATTCCCGTGTGGGACTGATTTTCACTGAAATATTGTGGAGGTTTGTCCTGGGGGTTGGCATGTTGGCTCTCTCCCTCAGGTCCCTGCCACACGTGCACATCCCTCGATTTACAACCCGTCTGGTCAAAGGGTCTCTGACACAGGTAGGAGAACTTCGCCTTCGGTACTTTCCCCTTATCAAAAGAGATCACTTTAATCTTTACACAAAGTACATTTTTGCAGCTTTATAGTATAATTTACTTATAAAAAGCATTAATCAACATACAAAATAATCAAACCTTAAAAAAACACACAGTTGAGTTCAAAACAAAACGTGTTATTTTTTTTTTTTTTTTAATGTAACACAATTTTAATTTAAATACCCAAAATTCTAAATACCTTATATTAAATCTTTAGTGGGCGGTCCACAAGTTTTGAAGAAGCAAGATCATTTTTATCGAGCTTATAAAACTTCTACGAGTGTATTTTCTTAATTAAATAAAAGAGGGACACTTTTTTAAATTTCGTACACGACACTTAAAATCTTAGGACCAATCTTACTTATCATATACACAATTATTATAAATAAATAATGACGGAACTCTAATATATATGACGTCGAATCATTGTCTAAAACTTAAACCATCAACAAAATACACATTTATTCATTATAAATTTAGTATTCAACAAAGTGAATAGAAAATCTGACCTTAAAAATCTCGAAACGAAAATGGGACAACCTTGTACACTCCAAGAATTCAATTCCTGTGATCTAACCTACTGATTACAATTGCTTGTTTCCTGATTTCAGGCACCAACCAGATGATAACGAAAGATAATTCAACTAAAATAAAATACAAAAATACAATTGAATATATTAGAATTTGACCAAAAAATTTCAAAGAATAATCCAATAAAATTAGAAATGACCACCGCAGCAGATATAGAAGAAGCACAAAGTGGAAACAAGAACAATGGCCTCTACTACATATACAATCTTGAAAATAACACCATCAACTAGCCATATTTGAAAACTGACACCCTTCCATTTCAGGGAAGAGGAGAACCTCCATGGCCTCCAGTCTCTGCTCAGTTTCTTCATTGACCACATCCTCCTCATCTCTCTCTCTCTCTGTGTGAGTGTCTTATTTTATATATGCTGCACAACAACAATGCTTATGGGGCATAGGTTACATCACTGGTAAAAGGATACTGCTGGCCGAAGCGAGATTTTGGTACACAATATTGAAGAAGATCGACTGGTATTATAAACAAGATTAAGAAAGGAAATTATGGTCCTAGTACCCAACGGCTTCATTGTGTGATGGCATAATTACAGCCATGAGTTAATTGCGGGGAAAAAATAAAACAAAATATATAATACAAGACACAGCTTTTCCCATAATTAACAACGGTCTGATTATTATCTTTACGTCTTTTAGTGCTTAAATTCTATTAAAGAGTTCTCAACGGCTAGTGGCCGGAGGAGTTAATTATTGATAATGATTAGTTGTCCTAATTAAAGAGTTGTGATTGGGAGAAAATCTGGTGCTCCACTGGCTCATTCACACCTTATAATCTACTCTCAGTCAAGAAAATTGAATATTTTTTTCTCCTTAATGTTACTTCCTTCGGTTTATTAGCATTCAGTCCAATCCAACGTACCAAAAATACTGCAACGTGTACAAAGAGAGCCATTTTTGGAGAAACTGTGTTTTAGGGATCTGCATGCTCCCTGCTTTGGATATGAATATATGCACGGCGCACAATATCTGAAATAGTATCATAAAGAGAGAGAGAATATAATTTTTACCCTAGCTTTAAAAATGTGAATCATTCATCCTCGTTTCTAACTCTACCTATGCAATATACATCACATGTTGATGAATCTTTGTAAACAATTAACCTAACACCAGTGTAATGGTAAATAATTAAGATATGAATTTTAAGCGAACAGCGAAAAAGGGAAAACTAGAAGAATCAACTGGATGATGTTTTGTCTTTTTTCCCAGCCAGAATCATCGAAATTTGGAGGCCCCGACTGAATGCTTGGTTGAAGAGAAGTCGCGTCTGGAATTCTGATACGAATGGGAACCAAGAAAGAACAGCAATGGGCATGAATATGATGAGCCCCATTATTGCTTCGTATGCTCTTGACAACTCCATCACTGAATCCCAAAATCCAACGCCCTTCAGACAGGGTCCACATGCTTGAGCAATCTGAGGTTGGGAGGAAAATGTAGGATAATAATGTTATTAAGATCATCATTATGTAACATAACAACAAAAAACTAAGCCTCTTAACCAATAAATTTGGAGCGGCTATATGAATCTTTTTCCGCCACTTCTAATAAAAGCATTTTATATCTTTAACGTTTATTATGTTTTCCAATATCACGTCTTCCCAACAAAATTTAGGAACATTATGAATCCTGTTTGACAAATACAGGAAGAATAAAGATATCAGTGTCATGGATACATGCAATCTAAGTCTGTGGAGAAATTGCTCAAAGCAGCGATGCCGGCAAAAATCATAATTTTGCAAAGGATACATAATTCCGTTTAAGATTTTGTCGCTAGGACACAGTTGTATTGCAATAACTGAAAAGTAAGTTGATAAAATGTCGATGTATAACAATTATAATGAACATATTTGTACTTACTAGGATAATTGCCCATCCGGTAGGCATGAAGGCAAGAATAGCAGCAAATATATCACTTACAACAAGGCCAGCAACCACAAATAATACAGTCATGACAGATACAAAACCAAGGAACAACAGTGCTTTCAGAATCCTGAACATAAGCTGAAAATCCGTACCAAATCTTCGTCTGCCCATGGACACCAGCTGTTGTATACAAATGACATAAAACCAACATCAGAGCAGATAAATTCTGAAACAGTGAAGTAGGTTAACAGTATTAAGTGATGCCTCTTGGGCGATATTCCTATGTGCCTTCATCTAAAGGCTCTGTCTTATAATCCAAGCACTCCTTGGGAGTGAAGAGCACTTTCCGTTAGAATATACATGCAAGGGTAAAGCAATGAATTTGTTTCTTGGAAGTATTTCGATGGGCCAGAAAGCAACTTGTAGGTTTGGGGTACCATCAGTTCGCCGGGAGTATAGACCTCCCAATTCGAAGTTTTCTCTTGGAAGTCTCAACCTTGTTGACTATGACAAGAATTGTGAATATAAAGAGACTCGTGACTATGGCGTGATCCAGTTTGAGAAAATGAAAAGAGAAGCATCTTATATTACACAGTATAAAATGGATAACCTTTTATTGATTAGGAAAATGCAGACGGTAAGAACAGTTCCTTGAAGTTCAGTCTAACATAGAAAGAGAATTTAAAAAAAAAAAAGTAGTATACTGCAATCCTGAAAAGCTAATAGCCCAATATGTACACCTTCATTGAAACTCAATATGCATACCTTTAAGACCACAAGAGCAACTAACATGACAAACCAAGAAAGGCCATAAACCTGTAGAAATGATTTTAAGCAAGAAAAATGAGCATATATGAATGGAGAAGACAAAAAAGGAAACAACCTAGACAGGGATGCAGTAATCTTTACCACGATACTCTTGCTTTGATGAGCTATCTTAAGCTGATAGACGATCCCATATTGGTAAATGAAAAAGCGAAATGCAAGGATAATCTCAAGAACTCTGCCCCTAATATTTGTGTATTTCAAGTGTTCCTGTTCTGCATTCCACCAAGATTCCCAACTTTTATCAAGTGAAATCCCAATGCCACCACGGTTTCCCATCCACCTCTTCCAATCCGTCCAGTCATCCACTGTTTTTTGCCAATCGAATCCAGATGGATTGAAGACAAATGGAGCAAATAACCAGGAAGCAACAAGGAACCACATTGAAAATGTAATGAAAAAGAATAATGACGAACTGCGATATGAATGCCCATAGACCACGTAAACAACTAACAGAATAAAAAGCTCTAGCCCTTTTACAAAGTGACTACGAGAATACATTCTGTAATTTTCAGCAAATTTGGCGTGACGAACAACAAAACCCCGGCCAGTAGCTCGGTATTTAGAACCTCCGTGCAAAATTGTCCTTCCATAATAATGTACTTTAGTTCCAAGCTGAAATGTAAAGAAAACAGATGCCAGCTGCAGCTGCATAATTATAAAGTCACCAATAGCAGTACGAAATCCTCTTTCTAGGCCAATCTCCATCACCATAGGCAGCACAAGCAACAAACCAAGCTGAAAGAAAGACTGGGTAGCCAAAGCTTGCTCAAGAGCTTTGCTCTGACGAATAGTTGGATCTTCCAAAATTCGCCTTTCCAATCCACTCAGGACCATATACAACCGTCCATATAAGAAGACATATACAGTAAGCACCGTAACCTGAAATAGTTCTAAATAAAAATCTAATTGCAAGGAGAAACCTTTAACAAGCATAACAATGGAACAGAGGAAAAGGACACTACTCAAAGCGCATTATGGCAGAACAATGTATACAAAAGAAAATAGATATTAACCAATAAGTCTTAAAAGGTGTAAGCATTAGAAGAATATGAAAACTACAAAAATCGAATTAAGAAAAGGAAAATCCCAAGTAAAAGGAATCATGAAAATACAAACTCAATGTCTATTTTGTTCAAAGGTATTGAACTAACAGCCTCGTATTCAACCCTGTTTCTGATGGCAATGTGCGTTTGCACGTCTGCACCAAATAATCCTATGTACTTACTGTTTATCTTCTCTCTCGTAGTTGAGATGGGAAAAACTTTCCAACAATATGATCAAGTAGAACTTCAATGAAAATAATACTCCAATCCTTTATTCACATAATTACTAGGCCCCCTCTCACATAAATGACAAGGAAACAGGTGTGATTACTATTATAGTAAATGTTTCATTTCCAAAAATATTGTATGTGAAATGTTATTACACGCCATATATGTTTGTAAGTTTTTCCTATTTTTTGATGGAGATATAATGGAATATGTTATTTGTTAAGTGTTTGTTTGCCATTGCTTAAATAATATTTTCAACTGGTCAAACAGGTCAAACAATCACAATTTACTACACACTTATTATCCACAAATTCTATAAAAACCACAACTTATAAACACTTAAAAAATAATTTCAGCATCACCAAACATGCACTAAGGCTTATGAAGTAGTAGTATCTAATTTGTAATTTTCGGAAAAACTATATGTGAAGTAATTAACATCCTATGCTTCGTATATTTTCCTAATTTCAAACTAACATTTTTAGAAATTTTTTTACTATCACCTTCTCAACCTCATTGTGAAATCATTTGACAGGGACAGCTGAAGTAATTAATTGCTAACCACAGATTTCTTGATTTGGAGTATAGTCATGTTAATAAATGAAATAACAAAGCTCATTCGAATAACCATATATGTTAGCAAGGAACACTCCAAGGTCAAAACAAACGTAGGGTGAGGAATCATCTCACGTACCATGCTACTGAAGTAAAATCCAACTGTTGTGAAGTAGAAGGACAACATTCTATAGAAATCAAATCGACGTCCAAGCCGATAGACATCTCGGCTAAGCGTCTGCTCTCCATTGCCACTTGCAACCTTTGCCTCAAATTGAGATATCTGATTCATACCAACATCTCGCCCCTTGCCTACTTGGATGTATTCATGATGGGTCACATATCCCCTTCGCATAGTTGAGTTGTAGCCTGAAGATAGGGACTTAGTCAAACATTAAATAATGCAAGACAATATGCTGGCTCTTGAAGAAAACATCAAATAAAAGTTACCAGAAAATACGTCTTCACTCAAGTTAATTGTTTTCGAAGCTTTGCTTATGCCACCTCTTGTCAAATGAAATATTCTATCAAAGATATCAGGATGACCATAGTGGAACCTTACCCTGTGGACATAGACAAGTAGTTAAAGCACCGTGTGCTATTATTACACAGTAATCAGATTTTCATCGAAAAGTCATATAATCCATGGCACATTAAACATGAACCACTGAGTTTGACAAATGGAATTAGTGAAAAACACTAGTAACATAAATACAGATAGAAGTTTTGATGACATTTGATGCATATTAAGAAACAAAATCAATTAAATTTAGCACAACAAACTAATCAAAACACAAGTTCACAGAACTCCAAAAGAGGTTGTGATAATTAAAAAGTCTCGTGATATTTTTGCATCCCATAACCATTCACGCATTACGGAAAATGACAAGGATGTATAAATAAAATAATGGAAGTGATATTGTTGGAAACTTTCCAAATCTGTTCGGTCAACTATTTCAGGATTCTAGGAGGAAATTAGGTTTAAATGTGTAAATATTTTAGGAGATTTAGTTTCCATATGTTAGGAGTTATATTAGGGAATTTTTTCCCCCCAAAGTTAGCAATTAGTTTCTTCTTTCCCTATTCTTTTCTTGCTTGATGTAAAGTATAAATAGTGCCTTTGTATCTCTTTTACAATCAATGAGAATTATTCAATCTCAATTATTCTCTCATTCTTAGGTGGTATAAAAGCCATCTTTGTCTTCTCTAAAAAAAACCCTAATTCCTTTGGCTTCCCAAATCCAACCGTAATTCCTTTGGTAATTCTTCTTCGTCCTCTATTTCTGAATTTCAAAAATTCTGGTCCTCTATTACTGAATTTCTCTGCCCTTCTTTAGTTTTCTTGTCAAGACTCTCACCATGGCTGACGCTTCAGACAGTGCCCTAACTGAAACCAAAACTACCCATTCTGAACCCTACTCTGTCCAAATCACGAACATCAGGCTAAATGAGGTGAATTTCCTGTGATGGTTGCAATCAATCAAGATATATATATGAGAAAGAGGTAAGATAGGATATCTAACTGGTGAGACCAAGGAGCCCAAAACAACGGACCTATCATATTCTTTATGGGATGCTGAAAACTCCATAGTTATGGTGTGGTTTGTCAATGCTATGGATGAAATTAGCACAAATTACATGTGCTATTCTACAGCAAAAGAACTTTAGGACAATGTTAGTCAAACGTACTCTGACCTTGGAAACTAGTCTCAGATATATTTACATAAAAAAATTAGCAATACTCAACAAGGATAATGTATTTCAATGCCCTTAAGGGACCAGGGCCGGCCCTGAGATTTGGGGGGCCTTAGGCGAAAATAAAAATGGGGCCCTTAATATATTGAGATATTTTTAAATTATAAATTTTTGAGAGACAATTAAAAAATGATTGGAATTTGTGTTAAGATATAGAGTCTAATATGTTGCGCTACGCAGAGTTGAACGCGGATCGACCTTCGTGGTAAGGTCGCTGTGGGGGTTGGAAGGGGGGCAGGTGGCCCCCCTCCCGGGGGCTCGGGGGCAGCGCCCCCGAAAGGTATACGGTATTTGTATTTTCTTAAGTAATGGTGTTTTTCGAAATTTTGCCTTAGAGTTTCATTATAATTAGAAAATTTTCATTGTGTTATTATATATATGACTAATCTATTGTAAACAAAAATCATCATTTTTTATAGGACTATATAAATCCTTGTGTTCTTTATTTTTTGCCCTTTTATTTATTTTTCAAATCCTAACAATTTGAAAAATCGTTTTTATTCAAGATAAAAATGTCTAAAATGAGGTTTAAAAAGAAAATTGCACGGTCTACAATTTAATAACTAGATTAAGATAGATAATGTATGTTAGATTTGAATTTATTTTCTATTTAGATTTATTTCATATTTAAATAGGTTGATCTTTACTTAAAAAAAACAAAAAAAAAAAAGGGGCCAAAATTGGGCCCTTCATAGCCGGGGGCCCTAGGCGGTTGCCTGGCCGCCTAGGGCCAGGGCCGGCCCTGTAAGGGACTAAGGCAGGATTTAGATTTATTCAATGATTATGAATAGAAAAATCCTAGTGATTGCAATCACAATAAGAAGATGGAGGAGAATACAAAAAATTTTAAATTCTTGACTGGACTTAATGATTAGTTTGATGAAGTTAGAGAGAGGATTCTAGGGAGACAGCCGCTACCCCCGCTTGGGGAGGTATTTTTTGAAGTGTGACGTAAAGATTGTTGTTGGAATGTCATGATAAAGGTGATTGCAATCACAACAAGAAAATAGTGGAGAATGCAAGAATTTTTAAATTCTTGGCTGGACTTAATGATCAATTTGATGAAGTCAGGGAGAGGATTCTAGGGAGACAGCCACTACCCCCACTTGGGGAGGTATTTTCTGAAAAGTGGCATGTAAAGTGTCGTTGGAATGTCACGATGAAAAAAATGAGGGCGATGGAGCCATGGAAACCTCTGCATTAGTTGCTGCCAACTCAACTACTAATAGTGCTACTAGCATGGATTTGGCTACCAATGCCTCTACGGCTTTATTTTAACCAACGGAGTTTTGAACCTCGAGTATGGTGTAACTACTGTGGAAAATGATCTCCTCTCCATAGTGGAGTGGAGTGGAGTGGAGTTATAAAGACCACATGACACGTGTCATGTGGCCATATGTCAATCACTTTTCTCTTATCCAATGACCACATGACACATATCATGTGGCCTTTATAATTCCTCCCTATGATATTACCATAACTACTGTAATAAGCCACGCCATACTCGAGAGACTTGCTGGAAACTCCATGGAAAGCTGACAAACTAGAAAAGCAACCAACATGGACCTCTTCGAAGTAATTATATAGCTCGTAGGGCCAATGAAGCCATGGCAAATTTCCTAAGTGCCGAACAGGTGGATGACCTTCTTCAATTGTTGAAATCCAATCCCACATCTGATACTCGTACTAGTTCCTTGACCCAAATTGGTAATACCCCTAATGCCTACTTTAGTTGACTAGCCTTTGCAACAAGGATTATTGATTATGGTGCATGCGTTCATATGACTAGTACCTTTCAATTATTTCAATCCTGTTACCCTTGTCCTGGTAATAAAAAGGTTAGGATTGCATATGGGAGTTTTTCATCTATTGTCGGAACAAGTTCAATCATAGTTTCCTAAAAAATAGAACTAAAATACATCCTTCATGTCCCTAAACTTGCTTGTAATCTAATGTCTATTAGGCAACTCTCACGAGATTCTAATTGTCGTGTCATAGTTATTGATTCCCACTGGAATTACAGGACCAACTCTCGAAGATGATTATTAAGAGTGCTAGGATTAACTCTTATTTCAATAATACTCTATTCAACAATAAATAAGCTCAGAGCTTGAGTGGTAGTACTAGTTCAATACCTATACGTAAACAAATAATGCTTTGGCATCTTAGACTAGGACATCCTACTTTTCCCTATTTAAAACATTTGTTTCCTAGTTTATTTAAAAATTTGGATTATACTTCTTTTCATTGTGAAACATGTCATTTATTAAAGGATGATTGTATAAACCCTAATGAAGACAAGGAGAAACTAGTTGCAGGTCAGAATGAGACTTCGAAAACTGTTGAGAGTGTAAATCAAGTCACACAAGCGGATTGAAAGAAAAAATCAAGAGCATCGTGGGATTGGGAGGTTTCAATATTCTTATAATTCTAAATCGGACTCAAAAATTACTACTACATCTTAAAAAAATGGTTTGTGACTTTTATTGACGATCGTACACAATTGTGTTGGGTGTATTTGATGAGCAAAAAATCTAAAGTTGAAAAAACATTCAAGGATTTTTATAGTATGATTAAAAATCAATTCCAAACAAAAATGAGTATACTTAGTACAGACAATGGTATCAAATACTTCAACAAATGTTTAGGAATGTTCTTGACAAAAAAAGGTATTCAACATCAATCCCCTTGTTGTGACACCCCACATTAGCATTGCAGAGAGAACAAATCGTCGTTTATTAGAGGTTGCACGGGCCATAATGTTTTCTATGCATGCTCCGAAATATTGATAGGGGGATGCAATTTTAACTCCATGTTATCTCATCAATAGGATTCCTATTCGTGTTTTACAATATATTATACCATTAGCTTGCCTAAATAAAATATTCTCTAATTGTAGGATAACATCAGATTTACCACAAAGTATTCGAGTGCACTGTTTTTGTCCATATATAGACCCAATCTTAGATCCAAACTTGACCCTAAGGCAGAAAAATGTGTTTTCGAAAAATATGCTCCAAATAAAAGAGGATACAAATGTTTTAATCCCACAACAAGAAAAATTCACAATAACAAAGATGTCATTTTTGTTGAAAACCAGCTTTATTTTAGCCATAACTATCTTTCGAGTGGGAAAGAAAAGTGGAGATGAGTTCTGGAAAACCTCCTCTACACCACTCCCTAATATTTTCCTAGACATCGACATCAATACTCCATTAAAAAGTCACAAAACTGATACTTTACATAATAAAAATAATAGAAACAATAGTCTACTAGTACAAGGTCACAAATAGGAGGAGAAATACTACCGGATATTCTCTCATCTGAGCTTAGTGTTTATACTAGATACAGATATCGTCATAATAATAGAGACCATCCTTCAAATCCAGAGCAAGGCCAATCTACACGAGTTGCTCATTCAGTTATTCCAAGTACTTCTTATCATATTCTTTTTATTGATAAACTTGCTGATCTTGATATGCTTATAGCCCTTAGGAAAGGAGTTAGAACCCATACTACACACCCCATTGCTAAATACCTATCCTATCACACTCTTTAATAATCATAAGGTATTTACATCAAATATTTCTCACCTATTTGTTCCAAGAACCATTCACGTATCCTTGGATCACCCGGATTGGAAATTAACAGTTCAAGAAGAGATGAATGCACTACAAAAAAAGGGCACTTGGGAAATTGTTGATCCACTGGAGAAGAAAAGATTGTTAGGTGTAATATTTATAGTTATAGTTAAATGCAAGCCTGATGGCACTATAGAGTGATACAAAGTAAGACCGGTGGCAAAAGGGTTCACGGAATTGACTACCACGAACATTTGCTCTTTTAGCCAAGATAAACTCAATCCGTGTGTTACTCTATCTAGTGGTTCACTCTAACTGGTTCTTATATCAGTTGGATGTGAAGAATGCTTTTTTAAATAGAGATCTAGAGGAAGAAGTTTTTATGGGCTTACCACGGGCTTTGAAGGCAAAGTTGGCAAAGGCAAGGTGTGTAGAATGTTTGTATGGGCTCAAACAATCTCCTAGAGCATGGTTTGAACGCTTTGGAAAGGCGGCTACTATCAAGGTCAAGCCGATCACACTATATTCTATAGACACATGGGTAAAGGAAAAGTAGTTAATCTTATTGTGTATGTTGATGATATTATTTTGATGGGTGATGACAACAATGAGCTTGAGAGGCTAAAACGGGTAATTTCTAAGGAGTTTGAGATCAAAGACTTAAGTAAATTGAAGTATTTCCTTAGTATGGAGTTTGCAAGGTAAGAGAAAGGAATTTTCTTTTCCCAACGAAAATATGTACTTGATTTACTTGAAGAAACATGTTTACTAGGACTTAAAGCAGCATAGACACCTATAGAACCGAAGATACAGGTTTACTAAGGCTTAAAGCAGCAGAGACACCTATAGAACCGAACATGAGACTTGAACTAGCTAAACCTAAAGAAGTATCCAATAGAGAGAAATTTCAAAGATTGGTAGGTAAACTTATTTTGTCTCGGTCACACACATCCTGACATAGCTTTTGCAATAAGTGTGGTAAACCAATTTATGCACTCACCAGGACTAGAGCATTTTGATGTAGCTTACAGAATTTTAAAACACCTAAAAGGGACTCCAGGTAAAGGCTTATTATTTAGAGATCATGGGAAACTACAAGTTGAAATATACACGGATGCATATTGGGCTGGAAGTATTAGTGATAGAATATCAACTTTGGGCTATTGTAGTTTTGTTGGATGGAACTTAGTAACATGGCGTAGCAAAAAAAAAATGTGATGACAAGAAGTAGTACAAAGGTCAAGTTTAGGGAAGTTGCTCATGGAATTTGTGAGGTGGTGTGGATTAAAAGATTGTTGGAAGAATTATAAGTTAATAATTCATTGCCTATGAGACTATATTGTGATAATAAAGCTGTAATAATTATTGCTCACAATCCAGTTCTTCATGATAGAACAAAGCACGTGGAGGTGGACAAGCATTTTATAAAAGAGAAACTAAATAGTAGAATAATTTGTTTACCCTATATCTCGACAATTGAGCAAGTAGCGGACATACTTACAAAGGGACTGGTAAAGAAATAGTTTGAAAACTTGATCAGCAAGTTGGCCATAGAAAACATCTTTAAACTAGCTTGAGAGGGAGCGTGGGAAAGTTCTAAATCTGTCCGATCAACTATTACCGTATTCTAGGAGGAAATTAGCTATAAATGTGTAAATATTTTAGGAGATTTAGTTTCTATACGTTAGGAGTTATTTTAGGGGGTTTTGTTTCCCTAAAAATTAGCAATTAGTTTCTTCTTTCCTTATTCTTTTCTTCCTGTAAACTAGATTTCAATCAATGAGAATTATTCAATATCAATTATTCTCTCATTCTTACATACAATCCAATAGAGAAGCTTTTTCAGACAGTGTAGTGATTGATAGATACCTATAGGGTTAAACATTTGACATATATATTAGTAATATGCTAGGCTTTATGCCAGGATGTGGGAACAATTCATTAATGTGTTTGAAGAATAAGCACAATAATTCAGGAAAAATATGGAATTGTTTGCTAAAGGAAATAAGAGAATTGGTACGACTAGTATTGACTGAACTGAATATAATGACTTAGGCAAGCAATAAGTGTGTCATGAAAATAGACATTCTTTGGGGCAGTCAATAAAAAAGAGAATAGTCTACTCAAATTAAAGTCAATGTAGCGCGTAGCAAAGAACAAAAGTAGATTAAATATATTTAACCATAGTTAAAAATAGGTCCACATAAATTACGTCAAGCTTCTTACCTTTGTATATAACTAATTTGCACTTTAGTTTTCCACATTTTAATATTCATGTGGGAGCACAAGTACACGAGTTCATTAATACACATCAATCTTTTTATTTCTCTTTCGTGAACTTTCCACATTTTAAACATTCGTGTGTGAGCATGTGCACAGGAGTGCATTAATATAAATCAAGTATTTTTATTCAAAATATTACTACTTATTCAAATTATTGGCATCACAATAATTCATCATAAAGCACTTCAATCATGAAATCAAATAGAATTTATATCAAATTTCAAATACTATTGATCAATATAAAAGAATATTTTAAAGTTACAACTAACAAATATGAATTATAGAATGAAACTATTTAATTATCTGTTCATCTTCCTACGAGCTCTAGCCTAGCTCGGAAAACCTTTCTCTATATAATTTGTCGTATGAATTTGAAAGTTGATGAAAATAGCATGACCAGATGTAGTTATCAAAGTCCAAAAAAAATAAAAATAAAGCAGCACTTATGCCTCTAACCTCTTTTCAATTTGTGAGGCAAAACATACCAACCTTTTCAATATAAATAACTGGAAGTTTTAAAATTATATGCTGAGAAATAAAATGCATGATTTACATGACATATGAAAGTAATTGTTTTATTGTGCTTTCAGATTTATTTAGTTTTTTAGCTTTGGGGATTTTTAATGCAAATGATCACTCAAATCACAGTTAGTTGATTAATGTACTTGTTCAATTATTGATGGTAGTATTGAACATAGAATGACATCTAAAGTAGCTCCCCCCAAAAAAAAAAAAAAAAAAAAAATCTTTACCTTAAAGGGCTTGCCAAAACTCTCTGTCCGATTGTCACAAAACTAGTTTCTTGGTTGGACATGAACCAAGCGAGTGAAGAAACACTATAAATCAGCAGAAGAAGGTAAGACTGTGCAAATAGTGTAGATATAATGTACACACATATTTCTTCTCTGTAGACTAATATATTTGACCCCTTCGTGTGAAATTACAAACCTTCCAGTAAAAATATGCTCCCTTAATCCTAATATTGTTGGCCTTCGTTGTCCATGATGAGTTTTTAAAAATTCCTCTAGAACATTCCGCATCTTGAAAGCTTCCTCAAAATAGTTATCCTGAAGTATAATAATAATTTACTTATTTATGTTTAATGGAATGGTTAGAAAAAATACCAAATCAAATTTCCCATTTTCTAGAGCAAATTGGCTCTAAGTGCTAACATTACCTCTGGTCTGTCACAAAAAGTCAAAAATTCTCTTTCCTTCTCTCAAAAAAAAAAAAAAAAAAGACCGGACCAGTTTTCTTTTTCCCCCTCTTCTTTTTCTTCTCCTCTCACTAACCTATCCCCACATCAATAAAGTAAGAAATTACTCTGTTTTGACAAGCGGTATCATTAGTTCACTGTCCAATTCATTCAGTGCCATTTGATCCATCTAAGAGATACACAATCCACAGTCGTTTCTTCCTCTACCTTATCCCACTCAAACACAGGTATACATGTTTTTAAGCATACAAGCAAAACATACCCATCTTTTATTTATTATGTGAACACATGAAGTTGTCAATGTATCAGTGACAAATATTTATTAAATAACTTTGATTTCTATTTGAATTTCATATTGCAGTTAATTATCTTGAATGTATGGACTTGATTCAAGTCTGATTCTCAATTTACATATCTATATTTGTCACTATCTTCTTGTGTAGTGCATGTACTACGCATGCAGGAGTGAAGAGGGAATTAGCGGGATTTGGTGCGTGCATGGGAGAGAAATTGCAACTCTCTTGAATGAAGGGAAATGTTGGCAACTAGAATTAATTTACTCTGGCACTATTGACAGCCTTATTGGAAGAAAGGACAGAGGTATGCATACCTGATTCATGTCTATGGTCTGCAAAGCTTCTCCACGAGTAAAAACAATTGCATGATTTTGATTTTCAGGTTTCCCTTCACCAATTGCTCTAGGAGGACCTGGAAGCTTGAGGCGATATATTTCCTGACATTGCAATATATAAACGATGTATATAAGCTATGCCACAATTAAAGCATGCAAAAGGAAAATCTGATTAAATCATGTTATTGATATCATATCAGATTTTTTCATCAAAATTTTCAGAAAATTATCTGTTTGGCCTACTTATATTACACTTGAAATCGTACCTCATCCAACTTCTCACCTCCCTTGACAAGTACAGAATAATAAGCCTTCTCAGTTTTTCCATCAATCGTCTCCTCCCTTTCATCTATGTAAGCAACACGCAGAGATGGATACCTAGAAGATCCATTATACATGAGAATTTTTGTCAACGTCTTGAATCAATATATACAGTTAGGAACTCAATCTTAATGCAACTTACGTCAACATAAGATTCAGAATATTGACATAACAACTCCGGTCTCGGGGTTCACCGGACTTTTTCTGAGCACCATAAATTTGACAAGATACAACATATGTGAACTTCAGATCTGCCAAAGCCTGTGCTTGTTCCTTGATTATTCTGTAGTTCCTGTGATTTTCATCAATGGTCCGATAGCCACCAATAATAGCTGCAAAGGAACACACAGTAATTAACTACAAAATGGCTTCAACTTATAAGCTCATATTTGTTAATTGCAGAAAGAAATTGAAATAAACAGGTGAAATAATTACTCAGGTTCTAATAGAAGATTATAGTTATATCGACCAACCATTATCATTATGATCGGAAAAATCCAAAAAGCACTGGAGTTCCAGAGCGTCCCTGTAGTACATCATCCCTCTCACTGGGGGCCAGCAAGAAACATGTAAATACAGTGGCCAATGAAAAGTGAATGTAAGATCAACTCGTAAAATCAACTGCAAGAATTTGTTTCTATCCTTACCTGTCCGGAAAAGCGTCTGACCCCTGTAAGACACCCACTGACGTTCCAATTCCAGTCTGTCTTTGTCGGCGTGACCAAGGTTTTGATCTTTGATTCGTTCCTCAAAATTTTTCCATTCATCTTTTTAACATAGTAAGTGCACGAGGGATTGAGGTCATTAAATGCTGCCAGAACAAACAGAACAACAGTAAAAAGCAATGAATTTAGAATTCACCTGGATAAATTTTCTGAAGGTAAAATGGAATTGTTATGCCATCCTCATTTTCAAGCTTAAGCTCGTCCGCTGAATAAAGAACGTCTTCATCAAAGTACGGTGTCAAAACACTGGGTCATAAAACGAAGTGAAATTAAACTGGAGTTGCAAGAGAATAAGCACAATTATCCTTGTCTAAATATCATCCATTCCATTGATAAAGAAACAAATAACAAAACACGAAATTTGGGGAAAAAAAAAAAAAGAAGGAAAAGGAAGAGTACTAGAATTGAAGACTACCCCAATATAGGAATTACATTATTTGGTCTTGCACATGCTAAAGAAAGCCAACTAACTATTGTAAAGCGTCGATAAAAAAGAAAGTTGACATCATTACGATCTTCATAAAGTCATTTTGACAACATTACTCGTCAGCCTTTTGCACAATGATAAGCCACAATTGTGTGTTTATTGCATGATTTGTCTGTACTTCCCACCGACTAACATAATTGTACCATAGTCAATCCAAAATAATTTTGGGAACCTCATCTTAGAATCATTAGCCTGTCCTTTACCAATTCCCAGGTCTGATCAAGAGAAATTAATATAACACAAGTCATTCATAAACAATTTTAAGTTAAATTCTGAGGGCTAGCAATTAATTTGATGATAAACTTGTAATGAAGGTAAACTAAAGCAAGATTCACAGGAGCATCTGTCTAGGGAGAATTGTGAGAATATTAAAGAATTAGCTCACTCATTCCACTTGGCAGGATTTGTTCTTTTTTGCCTCTTTGTGGGTCAAATTATTCAGGACGTTTCGAGGGACTGATTCGGTTGATCTAGACTATAGCATGAATGCTCTTTCTTCTTTCTAATTGTGTTCCTCTTTAGTATTTTCATCACTATAAGGATATCTTGCATTTAGAAGTTCTATATTCTTCTTCTCATCCACAAAATTTCTTCCTTTAATCAGAAATCAATTTTGTCGGTATGAGAAAACAAAAGTTAGCTTATCAATTAGAATTGGTTCTGGTTAAAACCTTTTGATCTGGATTTAACTCCAACTCCAAGCTTACAGTATCAAATACATCCATGTAAGTGAAATATGATTCACCAGGCAACAAAATGTGGATTTCCAAGTTAAGAACTGACCTAAAAGACAGCATATTACGAACTTTTGGAGCACTGGGCATGTTCATAAATAAGGAGTTGGCGAAAAAAGTGATACGTCGACGAGCTTCTAGATTCATAGGCACATTGATTGCTGATTCCTTTTCGGTCAAAAGCAAATGAAGCCTGACAAACTGTGGAAGAGGATGTGAAACAAAAGAAACAAAAAACACCAAAAGGAAGGGAAAGGATGAGCACATAGAGCAAATCAGAAAAAGACGAACAATCTAAACAAATTCTCAGGCGCCAATTACCTTTTCCCTCCATGATATACTATCTGAAAGGCCAATATTTACCCTTTCAAACTTCTTCTCTATTTTGAGAACTCTACAAAAAGAAGAGAAATCCACATCTCAAAAACGTTGGATGCAACTTAATATGCACGGATGATGACTATAAAGATTCCTCAAAAACGTACTCATGCCCGTTATTCATTACATCCTGAATAATTATCTCTATAATATCTTGAAGTTTGTTTATGATCTGAGATCTATATAACTCAGGGTCCTTATTGTCTGATACCTGAAAAAGTACATATTTATGCACACAGATCTCATGAGACATTTAGTATATAGATTTTATTGAGAAAGGAAATTTCAAAATTGGAGAAGCATAAAAGATAAAGCTTACAAGTAGGTTTAAAAATTTATCCAGTTTATCATTGAATAAAGGCAACCCGCTCATCTTAAATTCACTCAAGAATCTTCGCTGATCTATGCTGACTTCCACTTTATGACATATTTCCTGAATAACTCTGTAATGATGGACCAATAGTCCAAGAAGTCAGTCATCTGAGTAACAAAGGTCATGCCACAAGAGTCCTTTGCCCGTGATGATAAAATCAAGTTTGACTTCCTGGTAATTCAATTTTTTAAACACATACAAGCTAACTACTAATATCCCTTACTCTTTCTCCTCTTCATCTTCCAGAAAGGCAATTAGCACCTCCCTCAATGTCTCATAGCATTCAACTATTGCAGAATACATAAAATCATCACTCTTAATTTTCCTGAAGAGATCAGAATCTTCCTTCTCCTTGAAATCTTTAGCCATGTCCAACGCTATTGGAATCTAATTTATACATCAAGATGGTGAGTCAAAAAGGGAAATGCATTGAACGTTCAAGAAGTAGAAAATTTTATATTTTACCTTACTAGAAAGCAAGAAAGGAGGCCACTGGACAACAGTGACGTCACTTGGTGAATATGGCACAAGAAGCAGATCTCTTTCCCTAAAATTTGGAAGCCACATATACAAAATGACAATTTTTTTTACCAATCTAATATGTAAGTATGTTAAAGAAACAAGTACTCTAAAATGATGATCTCCCTCAAATCATCCCGGTCAGCTAAAAAACATGTAGAATGAATCGGAAGCATGTTATATCCCAGAGCAAAAGTACCAACCTATGGCTGATCAAGTCTTCATTTCGCATGGATAATATGAATTCATTCCACACCTGAGAGAATTTTGCTATATTCCTTCTTTCCAGTGTATTATCCTGTCACAACAGTTTTCACTTAGCGATAATTCCAAATGATAATAAATTATTATTGGCAGACAGATTAGAGACAGAAGAAAATTTTCAAAAACAGAACGCCGAACCAAAAGATAGCTTGCACATTTGGCACAAGAATTCCAGATGCCAAATGATCTCAAGAGAATGCCAATAAACAAGTGCAGTACCTGTTGATGTCGTTTCATTTCCTCTTTCGAATATGGGACCAGACGTTTGTTGAAAGCTGAAGGAACATTTTCAAATCTTGACCTTAACATCCCCAGTGTCCTTATCTACAATAAATAAAATGGATACAAGAAATCAAGAAGACATGTTATTGTGAGCATAGCAGGAACAACATCATGTTTTCCAAGCTAGAAGGCAGTGTCGTGATCAAGCATTCCACAATTACACATTTCTGTGAAGTCTTATCATCATTTAGAGCACGATAACCACTAACCTCACCAAGGTGGCTGAATGCTCCTTGGATCCCACCAATAACCGTTGAGAAGATAGCATACCATATTTGTGTGTCCATGAAATAGACCTAGACACAAATAGAAATTTCAGTGGATTTGACTCTTGAGAGGGCAAACTAATCAGAAAACTTCAGTCTGATAAACAGTTCTGACAACGTACCAGAATGATTGGAGCCCATATTGCAATAACGACGCCAATATTATTTGTAGCTGCATCATGAGCATATGCAAAATCACTTAATCATAACCTTGAGAGTAACAAAGAACAGAAACTGATCAACAGTTCTAAAATATTACCATTTGGAAAGAATTCGTGCCAGTCATAGCTACTGACAGAGATATTCATGATTGTCTGTGTTGGTTCAATTAATGGCAATATCTGTTCAAGACAAGGAAAGGAAAGTTTGCAGAAATCATGTGTCAGACTAAGAAAATTGATATTCCAATAGTAGTGTGATATAGGAAAAATGACATTATATTAAGAAGGCAATATTTCGTTTCCATTTTAAAACTTGCCCGTATATGCACACATTAGGAGACTGCTGAGTAAAATTTGGGAACTAGAAAATTCATGCAGACATGTCAAGCCTTGACCACATATGCTGAAGTGGTTAATAGAGTGCAATCTTATGCCTATACTTCGTGTAGTAGATGTCAATTTTTATTTTATTTCAGGAACAGCTAGCATGTCAGATAACTTCTTCGCCTTTGGTATAAAGGTTCTCCTAAACTTTCAACCCCAACAACTCTTAGCTTTTCTCATGCAATCCTGTATAAACCTCTGTCCGGCAAGATTACTCATAAATTGACCTTGAAATGGTTCTTCACCACACTAAAAGTATCGTAAATGTGAGCTCGTCCACACTTTCTACATATCATTAGTCTCTCTTTACACGTTTGTCTCCGTGTCAGCATTATTTATTTATTTATGGTAGAACCAAACAATGGACATGAGGCAAATGTTTCTATTACACCTGGGCCGCACATATGAAGTGATGTTGTGAAATAAACTTCAATGATTCGAAGAGGGTTTGGTGCTGGGATGATAACACCTCATGCAGAGTACTATGGAGTGAAGAAAAGACTTGTATGCATATTAATAAAAAGATAATATAAATTTGTAAAATGGCACATGATATATTAGTCCCATAACATTATTGCTCAGAATCCCTAACAAGACAAGATTCATAATTTCTAGTTATGAGCAAAAGATTACCTCAACATAATAGCTGAACGCCAGCTTGCTTATTAACAGAGTGATCCAAAAGAGCGTGTATCTGAGCACAGAAACGGTTGCTGTTAAAGAGTAGTTAAAAACTGGGGTCTGATCTTGGATGGATGGAAAAGATTAGTTACCAAAGAGGAGACACATATTTCTTTTGTAAGAGTACCATAGATTAAAATTAACACAGCTGTAATAAACAAGCACATGCAAATAACAAACTGCTAACAGAAAACAAGAAGAGAAGGGAGAAGATAAAGAAGATGGGACAAACGAAGAAAACTAAGAACGAATAAAAAAATCAACTCGTGTACGGGCTAAAAGCATATTGCTTTCTTACTTCAGAAGGGAGAACATGTCTTCGTGCATGCCTCTTCCAATGTAAAGCTTTGGCTGGGATTCAGAAAGGACATGTTAAATTGAACAATATAAAACCATATTCATTGCAAATAAATACTACATCTCCTTACCTGAGCCCACCACATGAGGAGGGTAATGATTCGCCAATTTGAACGTTCCATAGATCTCCGCAGAAATGGAAATAGAAATAGCAAGGCAGCCAATATATTAGGAATCAAATATATTGCAATACAGTAGTTATACAATGACTGGTTCTGCCAATCTGCTCCCAAATTACTGAAGAATCTCATTATCCCACTTGGACTCATAACAGATCTAGAATATGCAATAGGCATGACTACAACCCAGAATGCTGCAACTGCAAATTTCAGGAGGTACCGGAGTATCTGGGTAAATTTTAGATTCCTCCAGGCATTCAAACTGAGTATTATATCTAACACAGCTGCAGAATAGATGGTAGAGATGGCGTAAATTATATTGTGGACTGACAAGAAAGACAGCTAGACACTCAGAAACAGTAACATCTTGAAGAGATTTTCTAAATCTGTTGATAGCAATATTTTCCAGAGTTGAAACTATGAAGTAGAGCTACACAAAGAATGTATTTCAGGTACCTCGCAAAAAGTTCAATATGGCAGCAGTGATAAAAATGCTCAAAACTGTTCGAAGGACGTCCTCATCGAAAAGCACACCTGAGGATAGACGTTGATGCCATGCAATGATAATCATCGCCTGAAACAAATCAGGGGCTCATATCAAGCATATGAAGATACAGCATGCTTCAAGCCAAAATATTGTAATCACAGTCCAACATGTATTCTAGTTGGACTATAGTTTGATAGATACAAATCATGTCTTTCTCATTCTGCACCGTCTCTCTGTCTCACACCACTCCACCTGCAGATCTCCTCTTCAATTTTTATTGTTTAATTCTTTGCTTAATTTACAATCAACTCTGACAGGATCAGATTACCTGCACCCTTCATAATAGGCTCAATTTTATATGAAGATCAAGGATCATATTGATGGAAGAATGAATGGGATAAAGTACTATGTAGCAACATGCCAAAAGCATCATTCAAATAATATATTCCCCTTTACCACATAA
The DNA here is from genome assembly GCA_030279155.1 of Forsythia viridissima. Classification (NCBI taxonomy): domain Eukaryota; kingdom Viridiplantae; phylum Streptophyta; class Magnoliopsida; order Lamiales; family Oleaceae; genus Forsythia; species Forsythia viridissima. The sequence goes on from CM059039.1 coordinate 48,081,681, forward strand.
AAGTTTTTAGATTTGTAGTTTAGTTGGTAAGAACCTTGAATACTCCCGCTGGGGCTCCATAAGGAAGATAAAGCAGTCTAGACAATGCACATGTTTGGTGGTGCTTAAATTATAATTTCAGCTGGTGAAACTAGTCAAACATATTTTTTATCTACACATTTTATAGAACCATAACTTACAACCTACTTTTTATTCACACATTCACCCACAACTTATAATATAAGCACTTAAAAAATAATTTCAGCACTACCGAACTTACACAATATTCAGTAGTCCAGTTGTTAGCCGAAAAGGAACTCACTTACACACAACTCGCGTTTGGAAATTCTCTCCAGGGAAAACCTCAGGCCAAGTAATTTGCCAATTATTAGATCTAACCCCCACTCCTGGCTTCATGGAGAGATGCAACTTTCAAGTTGAAGAGTTTCTTAAACTAGCAGGAAATCTGCTCAGCCACCAATTGGCACTTTCAATAGGTTCTTGTGCAACTTAATCTTGTCCAGACACACTTCATGTCAACATAACTATTTGTGAAGAACTACCTCGTTTAAAGGCTCAAGTTATTAGAAAGATTTTCAAAATTTGTCTTCAATGCCCTCTCGCATGCAAACGGGGTTCATTTTTTCTTCAAAGGCTTAGCACGTGTACAATTTTCATGATGACTTGAATTTAGAGAGGGACAAATTTATTTATCTACATTGTCTTCAACAATTTACAAAAGATCAACCTATAAACATAATAGTGAACGTGATTGCGTAATATATTTTGAATAAGAGCTTCCATTGATGGTAATTTGAAAACTTTTAATGGATGTGGCCCGTGTTGCCTTTTGAGTATATATATACCTCCGGAGCAGATGAAAGTATGTTGGTAAAATCTAATTCTCTCAATTCCTAGTGAATCACACTTGTGAGAACCAGAAGGACGTGATGAGTAGTAATAAATGGAGGAAATAATAAAGAAAAAGACAAGGCAAAAGAAAACACAGGTAGTGTATGGGATGAGTTCTCAGTTTGTTTAATGAGGACTTAATGATCCATCAGAAGAACTACTTGTACATTCAGCAGAATGTATACTCTAGCATTAACAGTGTAAGACTAAATGCTACGTCTCTTGTCCTGCCTCATTTATTCCTTTCATTATTCTGTCCCTCTTTTCTTCTCCATCCATTCTCAATGTCCTTTGTCATCATTCAGTTTTCATAAAGACGAGAAAATGTACGTGCCTACAAATACGCACAAGGAAATTTGAACAAATTTTATCAGCTAAGAATACCTGGAGAGCCAATATGAAAAAGATCCACATTCTGTCAAAACTCCTATACAGGTGCAAAAATGTACGAACTTCAACAAAATTTGTCTTGGGTTTGCTCTTTCCTATAGAACCTTGGTTACCTCCCTGCAAAACCAGCTAACTAGTAAATATATTTCATCAAGTTCATATAATATAAATTTGATCAAACATCTGAAATGGTTTACATAGTATTCTTTATTATCATTCAAATATTCCAAGGACTTCAATGACAATAACATACAAATGAAATGAGCACTTCTATAACAACATGTACACTCCTAAGTGATAAATAGTGGTAATATCATTGTACCTGTTGGCTTCTGAGTGTATTCTAAGCTCTACAATTCCCCAGGTCCTCAAAAGATGAAAACACCATATTGAGGAAGTGTAGGCTTCAATAGAAGAAGATTGGGATCCATATTGAAAGTACATTGGGAAGAAGTATGATTGATATTTCTGAGTTTTAAAAACAATATTTTACACGTATCTTGGCCTTTTGGAAATTGTAAGTCAGGAAGACCTGTCCCGAAATTTCAAAAACACTGATGGGACCAATCACAGTTTCAGGGGGAAAAAATGCATTCCCCTATCTTCACATGGCAGATCTTTTCCCCTAAATAGTCAAGGATTCATTTATGTTTTAACAAATGTTAATCTGGACAGAGTTCTTGATATCTTACATTAACAAATTCCATAGATTAGAACACGGATTTATGTCGGTCATCAAAAGAGTAAGGAGATAAATGCTATCAACAAATGAAAAATAATTTCCATAATAAATTTTTTAATATAGATTCCATGTTCTAATGAGAAAAGTGACAAATGTGACTCAAAGAATTGACTGTAAACAGACGAGGCGATGAAGAAACTTTGACTATGTAAAATGATATTGATAGAAAACTAGACTGGAGAAAAAAGTTAAGAATCAAGATACTACTTTGCACTGAAATTCTCGCAGAAACTTTAGTAACTGTGGAAAGAAGCATTAGCAACAATTTGAATGGGAAAAAAGTTATCTTTCAGCACAAATCCAAAACACATATATTTGTCACATTATAATTTAACATATATAATTGCTTGTTAGTAAAGCTGGCAAATGGGCTGGGTTGGGTACCGCCAGAACAGGGCCACACATGAACTGGACTGGGCTGGCCCAGCCCAGTTTTGTATGGGCCAGAAATATACTAGCCCAGTTCAGCCCATTGGCCCAACTTATCTTAATTTTCTTTTTTTTTCCTTTTTTTTTTAAATAAATTTTTTATACAATGTAATACATTACATCAAATACAATCTTAGATAAATTTAGACTATATAGATATTTTTAAAAAGATTAATTTATAAAATTGGGGCTCTCATGTATTAGTTAATAGATAAAATTCAATTTTCTTTCAAAATAATAAATTTTTTTGTTAATTGTAAACTATTTGTAGACACTTTTTTTTTAAAAAAAAATACAAATATTAAAAACATGCTAGTCTTATTGTTTTAAGATATAAGCATGCTTTGCTTAAATTAAAAGGTTCATTTATAACTAAATTTAAAATAAATAATTTACTTGTCACACCAAATATATTTTGGATTGAAACTTAAATTAATCTAAATTTTAATTAAATCTAAACAATTTTATATTGGATCCTAAGATTTTTGGACTAATGTTTATTGGTAACTTTGGCTTAGATCATTTTAAATTGATATTATTTGAATTATGTATTGGGGCTATTCACAAAATAAGTTAATTAGTGTTAAGGAGCAAAAAAAAAAATCAAAATCAAAATCGGGCCGGTCCAACTAGTCTGCGGGCGAGATGGGCTGGGCCATCTTGGCCCAGTTTTATTTGGGCTAGGGCCAACCCAACCCAAGAAGGTGGGCTACATGGGCCGGCCCACGGGCCAGACCAATTTTGCCACTTCTACTTGTTAGGATAAAATCATTTAACTACATGTAAAAAGTCTACACGCAATACATTACAGTTCACACAAACAAGAAATAATAAACGCTCGAGATTGTCACCTTGTAAACAAAAATAATTCTAGACACAAAAAATTTCTCTCTTGTCTCATCTTTTTGGTTATGAGCATGTTCCTATTAGTTCACAAGTCAAACCTTATTATAAGTACATATGCTTTACATGTTTTACCTTTTTTACTTGAAACTACCAAAAATTTAAATATTTTGAAAACAAGTTAGGTAGACTGTTAAAAAAAAAAAAAAAAAAAGAAAGAAAGAACTTGTGAGTTTGACTAATGAAATGACTTAGATGCTCTTAATTTTGACCAAATTCCCATCCACATCCTACACTGAATTTAAATTGCTAAAATATTAAAAATAAAAATTATTGTTCATATAATAGTTTAGAATATGAAAGAATTATGTAAATCTTTAATACTAAAATATCAATTATGTTACTTAAAATTGAAAAAAGTAATATTAATAAGTAATAATTGTATCATAAGCCAAACCACCTTAAATCTGTCAAATGGTCTTTGAAAATAAAAATATGTTGTTTAGGATGTCTTCGGTATGATGCAGCAGCAGAAAAAAGCCGAGAAGATAAATAAAGAGTCACAATAAGAAAACATTTACAATTTTCTCGAAGTTCAAATATAAGGCCGTACCTTTGCTGGCTTTACTGCATCCGAATGTCGAAAGAAATCTGCTGTCTTGTCCATTGGCCACCCCAACTTAAAACATTTCTTAGTCCTAAAAAGATTGCAGAGGGAACAAACAAAATAAAATGGATAAATAACTGAAATCCCAGATATTTACTTAACTAGAAACAGCGAATTCTGATAATACAATTACCAAAAGTATTCATTTATATCGTCATAGTTTCTCCATGATGAATGGCTTGCTTTCCCCTCTTTGTTTCTCCTAGCTTCCTTTACCAATGAAGATGGTTAAATTAGGTGATAAGATAAGTGAAGTACCAAAGTAAAAAAGCAGGTGTGTTACCTCGCGCAAGACTTGATAAATAGGGGTAACAACTTCCCTCAAGAAAAATTCCTCATCATGTGGTACGGTTTGATATGTACCTCCACTGACGTGTTGAACATTACCAAACAAGGTTCCATACAACTCATTCGCCATCTTATGTTTGGAAAGCAAAAGTGTCATTTTTCATATAAAAAAGAAACAGATATACACAAAGAAGCAATATGCACTGCAGTAATGAATGATCAGCAGTCTTACTAAAGAGTTATTTTTCATGCATAAGGAGATAAATCTAAACGAAGAACCATAATGCACTGAAATAATTAATGATCAACAATAAGAAGAAACTATCAGTCAGCAATACCTTAATTATTTTTATTATTGGAAGATAAGTATATGTTCTTTATTAAACTGGAAAAGTTTCAAAGTAGGATGGCATTTCAAGTTGAATGCAGTGAATAGTCTGCACCAAGATACTATTCAAAGCATCCCTCATTCTCCACCATATTAGGGATAACTAATACAATAAGCTATGAATCCTACACTCCTGAAACAATATTTTCTAATCCATATCACTCGGTTATGAGATAAAATGCTCCATTAATTTCTCCATAGCTGCTTTCATCTTTGAACACTTGTTCAGATAAAGGCATCTAAGAGAGATTGGATGTCAAGAAGCAAGACCGAAGGGCGTTGTATTTTGTTTTTATCATGACCTCTAGGCTCTATCTAGAAGGTTTTATCTTGACAAGGGTAACATAATTTTGTGGCAATCAATACTTTAGATTCTTGAGAGCGTACAGCACCAAATTTGTCCTGTGATTGTTTCCTAGAAGCTAACATTTAAAAAGTTAGTCAAATGTGCCTATCCTTATCTTTCCCCAAAAATTGACCAGGACAGTAAAGGCTTCTCACAGAGCATGAAATAAGATGTATAAGTTTGATTGATTTCAAGTAACTGCGTTGAATGGAACCAGTATTCCCGGCAGAAAGAGTGAAGCGTTTGCTCAATATTGAGGTGCGTCTTTGTAAAAAGAGCTCCAGCTATGTATCAACTTCTTAAATTAAAACCAAGTCTTCTACACCAGTTCCTTAAAAACTCAATTAAGATAGATTCCTCAAGCAGGTAACTCTCCAACACAGGAAATATCTCCACAGGAGGATTTGATCTTGCAAACCAGATTTGGATTTTAGTAAATGTTACCATTCCTAATTCCATAGGAGAAAAATATTGTATCTGCATCTCTACAAATTAAAGTATTCTGGAAAACCAAACCATCCCTACTTCTGAAAGAGGGGAAGGATGTATCTGCATCTCTACAAATAAAGTTTTAAGGAAAAATAACTTTCATAAGAATACAGAATCGTGTCTGTTCTATAAAAACAAGTTGAAAACTTTACTTTTCATCTAATGCATTCAACAAAATGACCAGAAATCCGTATTTCTTATTGAACAGCAGTATCGTAGGATAACAAGCAGACAAGATCGTTACAAGCTCTCCTGTGAAGGAGTGTTAGATATAAATTTAGAATTCCATTTTTTTTTTTGCTGCTTTACATGTATTTTGTGCAAAAGCATAATTGTGTTATTTAATTCTCACTTATTGTCTGCAATTTATTAATACATCAACCTAGCATTAGGATATTTACATGTGGGCGGTGGATAACATTTTCATATTCAGTGACCTGCATAAACTTGCTATATTCCTAGATTTCCGTCAAGTCTTTGTGCAGAAGTTATTATAGCATTTTGAAATATTTTGATTAAATAAGATCAGGGGTCTCTTTAATCTTCCACTTGCATGAGAAGATAATACTGACAAGCATAATGGCCTATAAGGAATCATCAAAGTTGCAACCAAGGGAGCCAAGATTTTTTGGAGGGGCAACTACTACTTAAAAAATAAATAAATAAAATTGCACTTCAAAACCAGGCTGCTACTAAAAAAAAAAAAAAATGCACTTCAAAATTTGATTTTTTCCGGGAAAAAAAAATCTCCGCCCCTGGTTGCAACATAAAAATTTGAAAAAACTTACACGATGAAAAATATAGCATAGGCATTCTGGCATGAACCGAATATTTGAAGCTTCACCCCATATAAGAAGATAAAGTCCAATGTAGAGAAGCTGCGACTGCTGCCTTTTCTCACCCCATGAACACCTGCAAACAGAACATATAAAACAAGAATGATAAAAGAATATATTATTAAAACGTGCACATATAAGGTACAGTTCAAAATCTACGCATTATGTACTCTGGATAGATAAGCTGATAATATAGTCAAGCAGTCAACTTACTCCAAATTTGGTGTACAGTGTAAGTATTTACACCATGACTGATAATTTTTGAAAATATTGTCCATCAATCGTTGAACTGTATTGCTGTCCAAGTGTCGCTCCTTCATCAATGTTCAAAATATATGAGGAGACCAAGGAGAAAAGAATGGTTCACATGAAAGAACAGGTAATCCTATGATACTAAACGAACAGTATATTACCTATTAAAATTGACTCTGTAAGAAATAAATGGGAAAACTTACTTGTTCATAATCCTGAATATCCCTGTTCCTTACATCCATATTGGCAAGTAGCAATATCAAGTGCTCTCTCTGATTTGCCACATTTCCTTTCTTCAATACCCAAATTTTAGAAAATGGCACATAGTCACAAAAATTGAGTCGCTTTGCTCATTAACGTCCAAAAAACAAAAAGAATGAAAAACATTAAGTTGCACTACAGTCAATAAAATGAAAGATTAAACTTGCGCTGAAAAGGCAGCAAAAGGTTTTAGGTTGATTTCATACACAGTGCTGGGGAGGAAATTTGGAAGGGGGGAGGTAAGGTGAGACATTGGTATTTCATTCTTACCACACAAGAGATGGAAGTCCGTCCTTCAGTTAGTATATTCTCTCTTCCATTTCTAATTTCTACCATTTAACTCTCCCTCCCAAATGGAGCCAAAAGGATAAATACGCTTTACGTGTTGGTATTTTATCCAAAAAGTGCTTGTTGGGTCATCAAATTAGGGCATCCATAGTGACCATCTAGCTCAAACTAGGTCTTAAGCAATGGGTTAAGACGTCGTCTTTTTATGTGACACACCTTCAAGGATGCATATAAATAGTCAGCACATGAGAATATGTGAATCACTAATAAGGTACTAGCTACTGCGAGGCTAATTATATGTTAGCCACGTGTATCACGTGTCAAGTTATAACTGAAAGAAATTAACTAGTCAAGAAGCAATTTTGATGGTTTTCCTTGGTAGCAACTCATGTTACATGTATCAAGTAATAAAGTAAGGTGATTAATTAATCATACTGTGATAAAAAAATCCTTGTGGTGACATATGTGCAACATGCGTAAAAGTTAACTATTGAGATATCTGATCTAAATTAGCCTGAGATTACAGCTGTAGAGATCCTAGACAAGTAGAAAATTTCCTGTGGTCTTGGACTAGATGAAACAAATACAAAAGATGTACTTTTGTTCAAGAATGAAAAGGTGTCCCGTGTCAAAATATCACAAGTGCCATATATAAGTAAACCATATACAAAAGTAACTATTTCATTCTAGTATGCTTGTCTTACCTTAGAAGTTTTATTTTTATTGTCATAAGTAAAAACATAACTTATTTGTTCTTCCTATTCTTTTGACATAGACTGGTCAAAAGATATTATTTTTAGCGCTCATAATTTCTAAAAATTAAGGTAAGTAAAGTGCAATTACATCTTATATATATGCATGTCGTAATTATTCTTATGTTTTTGACGGAGGCTTCAAATCTGTTATTTGTGATTGATTTGAAGCATTAGTATATAAATTGTTATTTGAAAACAATGTAATGTAATTTCTCCTTTTATACAGGATATGTTTTCTAAAGTTCCCTAAATACTTCTGCTTTCAACTCTCTCTCATCCCACCTTTTGTTCTAGGCACCATTTTTGCCAAATTTTTGTAACAATGGAATATGTGTTTGGTATTATTATATATTTATTTCAAGCCGATCATAGATCAACGTAAAGGAATGTGATTTGTGAACTTTGAGGTAGGCTCGACAGTAGTTCATAGGTAGTTTGTGATTATATTCGTTTAATAATTTGACAGATTAGGAATTATAAACGTATACACATGTGGAACACTGTCATTCCTAAATTAAATAAAAACACAAACAAAGCAGAGTAAGTTTAGAATGCTGCAGGTAAGAGGAATAAGGCAGAAGGATAGACATTTTTGGGAACAAAATGAAAGAAAGAAGAGAAAAAACTGAACAAGGGAAGAAACACGCTAGGGTGCAGTAAAACTTGCCTGAAAACCAAAGCGTAAAGCAAGCCATTCAAGAATGTCTGTAAATGATCTATCCTTTCCATCGGGCGTTTGAGATACATTTAGATTATCAACATCACGAATAGCTTGAAGTGCTCGTTTAATCTGATTAAGAAATAAGGGAAAATAAACTATAAGAGAGTAAACATAGAATAGTAGCATCAAACAAATTATATGTTTATTTGTAGACACCAAAAGGACTTTAATTTTAGGTGAATCTTCATAGACAACCTCTGGAAGCTCCATAATTGCTGGTTTAAACCCAACAGCGTACAGAGGAAGAATGTTGTAGTGCTCATGTTGCTCTCTTTTCTCCTCAACATATTTGGCAATGCTTCGCGTCTGCATTTGGCGAAGTTTTTGAGTTCAAATACTCCATTGAAACTCCAAAATAGAATATACAACTACAATACCAAGTACGACAAAACAATATGAAAGAGACCTCATCATCAACTATTGATGAAGGTACTACCGCCCTTAGCACATCATACAACACGTTTGCAATCTGATAGATCTTAGCCATCTCCTCTCTACAAAAATGCACAGAAAATAACTGATAAATCAAGTGAATAATAACAGGAAATGGTCAAAGTTAGCTCCAACAATAACTTTGGTATGAAATTAAGCCTCACGGTTTTTTCGTAGATTGGCCATCTCTAATTTTTCTTTTATAGAAGAGTTGATAATATTTCTGGATTTCTCTAGGATCATTTCCTTCAAGTATGGGTTCTGTCTCTACTTCTTCCTGCAATCATTAAAAATTTAATATGATTTTAATTTTCAGTATTTTGAAGAAATGAATAGGGAAACACATATAGAATAAATGCTTAGTATTATTTCCTGATGCTACACGATACTCCATGAACATATCGACGATATAACTTCAGAAAATTAGGATTGTTCGTGTTAATGGCGTCATTAGGAAGTGATGGGATTTCTAGTGAATTAGATTTATGATTGAAAGGAAGAATTTACATGCTAAAATTGCAGACAAGTAGGCGGATTGTAGAGAAAACACACAAGGAGGAGGAAACAAAGAAGAGGGAACATGTTTGTCTCTTGCAAGGGATTGAGGAAAGTAGTACCCAAAACAAGACTCATGGAAGAAATAATTGCACATCTGAAAATCACCGAAATACTCTTGACTATTGGATGTAATTACCAAAAAAAAAAAGAATAATTAAGAGAAACATTCTACAATCACTACAGACATTATTGAACAAGAAGACCTCTTTCTTCGATTTTTGCTTGCATCAATAAGTTTGAACATGGAAGTACCTCAAGCAACAAAGATCAAACACCAAAATCTTGAGAAAGTATTACTTAGTAGGAAGCCAAAAAGACTACAAAAAGTAAAAAGCTGTTAAATGAGGATTATTGAGTCTACCCTTTGAAGCCTGTGTAGTAGGTATGTCTTAAACTGTCGAACACCCCGTCCACTTGACGTTGGATCCATCCTGTGAGCTTTCTCAAATGCATGAAAGCGGCCTGATCCAAGCATTTAAAGAGAAAAAAAGAACTGGACAATTATTTAAAAAGGATAACCAAGGAATAACATGTGAGAACCATTTATACAAAAATTACTTTCTCAAGGTTCATAGAGCGATTCGATAGGATGACATATGACAAATGAAATGAGGATAATTGTTATGATAAGATATTAATAAATGGAAAGTCGGACATCAAATTATGTGATCTGTACTGTTCCAAATGGCAAAATGGAAATAATAACTAGTCCACATCTATTTTCTTATGGAATTAAATTGACTTCCTCTTATCATAGGTTCACAGAAAACAAAAAGATTATAAACAGGGGTTTTCCAGTTAGTTCTTGTTCTTCGGGGTGACAGTGTGGACACCAATGGACTTCTCTTTATTTGTCTGCTGTAAAAGTCAATGAGAATGTACCAACCCAGGTATAAGAAGAGACCGTCTAATAACAAGGAGGAGGTTCAAGTGCCTTTTGGTAAGTGTAGAATACATAATACTAGGGAAAAGAATATCATGCAAATTTTGACTAGATAATGTCATTGAGGAGGTCACATATGAAAATGAAACCAAGAAAGAGAAGGAAAAATGAATAGGCATGTTTTTTGGAGATTGGTTCAAATTTTATGAATATAAGTTTTAGTATGTCCAGATTGGGAGCATTTCCAGGTATCACACTTGTGCTATCAGAGAGAAAAAATCTTATAGCTGGAGAGGTGTTCCCTATACTCTACAATATTGGTAGCACAGTGCAGCCTTGAATCTTCTTAAAGTACAATTTATAAGTAGCTAATGTACACAGTACGTGAACTGTGTGCATATTCGTCCAGTTTTGTCCTCTAGATGGTGTATCGAGTTCCTAACAAATAAAGACGAAATTTTGTTTGCTTAAGACGGCAATGCATAACACTGTAGACTCTTCATATTAGATGAAGGATAAATCAATCTATGCTCATCCTACAAATGTTCAACCATGCATCATTTACCAAGATTAAACTGTTTCAATCCACATTCCCATAAAATAACATAGACACTTCCAGTTCTCAACATCCTAACAATTCACACATAAACAAGAAAATGCCTTGAATCTTCCACAGCCTTATTTTAGAATTCCCAATAAGCAAGTCGAGATTATTAAATTGCAAGAAACCGAATAATTAACAACTTATTCTCTCTAAATTTAACTAAAACCCCAAAATCAATGATAATACATGTCAAGTATAATCACCCTTTAAGTGCATGTATGTATGTATAATTGTATATCTTACATATATAAGCAACTCTGGGATTCTCTTTCTCAATTTCATTAGCCACCCGGAGTATGGGGGCAATCGACGCCAGGGACGACGGCACAAGCTCACTGTCCACGGCGGAGGTGTCATCTTCCCCTTCCACCATGGTAGGCGTTCTGGTCATTCTCCTCGAAAGTGACCTTGGTGGGCCCACACCATTCTTGGTCCCACTCGAACTCGCCATAACACTACCCTACAAGCAGTACCCCAATGCAGATTACAAACCTTTCCTTTCTGGTTTTCCCGTTGAGAAGTAATGCTTAAGAAAACGTAATGCATGAGTCTTTGTTTATATATATATATATGAAGGTAGAGAGAGATTCTTTGGAGAAGAAGTGGGGCAAGTGTTTTTCTTTTTTCCTTTTGGTTTCTCTAGGAAGAAGAAAAGAATGTGGTGGAGGGATTTATATGGGCTGCTTTTACTTTGCTTTGCTTTGCTTTACTGATTAAACTGCGTGGAGAGTGGAGATATTGTAAAGAAATGGGACACTTTTGTTTCTTAATACTTTTCTCATGACAAATCAGAACTCCACTTTGCTTTACTTTGCTTCGTCTGAGGATTTTGATTCTTTGAACATAAACATAGAACACGACTGTACAGTACTTCTAATTTGTATGCTTTTGTTCCCCCCACCCCGCCATCGGTTTCGTGTCTGCTTTCAGAAGATGGGGAAAAAAATTTCATTATATTTTCACCACTTTTTTTTATAAAAACACTACATTCTAATTATACTAGTATACCGTTTTTTTTTTTTTGCAGTGGAATCCAACTGTAGAAAATTTTAATGGATTGAGGAGTTGAGAATAAGAAAAAGTTTTATTTAAAGAGTGTTTGATTTTGATGAATATTGAGAATAATATAGAGAAATTGAGGAATTGAGAGAAATATATGAGTTTTGATTTGAGTTGATGAAGATATAGTGATGGATAAAAAAGTACTTTTTTATGTTTGTAGCAGAGTAAATCTTCCTTGGTCGGTGATTAATTAACTAGTATACTGTTTTTTTTTTTTTTTTTGGTGGTGGAATCCTGTAGAAGATTTTAATGGATTGAGGAATTGAGAAGAATGAGAGAGAGTGTGTGTTTTGTTTGAAGGGAGTTTGATTTTAATGAATATGAAAAAGAATATAGAGAAATTGAGGAATTGAAAGAGATATATGAGTTTTGGTTTAAGAGGATTAAGACGTAGTAACAGACAAAGAAGTACTTTTTTTGTACTTGTATCGGAATAAACTTTTCTACGGTCGGTGAATATAAGTATACTGCTTATCAGTGAAATTCGACCGTAAAAAACTAAATAGATATTGATAAGATGAATAATGTTGAGAATGCAAGATTTAGAAAAGAATAGTGAAGAGAATGAGAGCTGAGAATGAGAGAATTGAAAAAATTGAAAAACAAATTTGGAGAAGTTGAATGGATTTTTGAGCCATTGTAGGAGAAACCTATACGATCATGATTATTAATCTTTGTCATATTTATATTTTAACTTTTTTTAATCAATTTATTATTATATTTAAAAATGACGCTTTTCTTTCAAAAATTCTATTAGCGTGTTATAAAATGATGAACAAATATTTAGTTGTAATTTAATATTTTTTGTCTTTTATTTATTTATAAGTACAAAGAGAACCTAAGTCTTTTCACTTCATTTTAACGGACTTTTTGGACGGAAATTGTAATGTTAATTAACAGAAGATTGAAGATGAAAAAATGATGAACAATGTTGGGGATATAAGTGTAATAACAAAGAAAGATCATGGATCTTGAATGTAATTAAAATGTGGCATAATATATTTAGGGCATGTTGTGTGTGGTTTTTTTTTATACTTTATTAACTTTTCAAATTTTTTTATAGGGTAAAAAGTTTGAAAAATAAAAAATAATAGACAAAAAAATGAGTTTTTTTGAAAAAGAATGATTACCGAACATGTCTTTAATAAAAAAAAATAGTGAATTACAGTTATTGCTTCCAGTCTCGACATTTTGCATATATTTAAAAGCTGAAATCTGTTTAATTGGGTTGAGATTTTAACAAATTGAATTTAGGGCCCAGCTTTGTAGAGTTTATAAACTAGTCCATTTGACTAAAACTAGTTCATTTGACAAAAAAATTTGCTTTGATAATCTGATATTTTTTATCTTTCTTGATCAAATAAACTATTTTAATTAAATAAAATAATTTATAAACTCTACTAAACGACCTCTTAATATGACTAATATTTGTGAAAAGTAAATTCTCTGACTTGTGAACAACAAAATTCATCCAAAATTTTGACCAATAAAAGTAAAAAATAAAAGAAATCTGAAGTTTGGACATTGGTTCATAACTTTGTTGCACTTGTTTCAATGTAAATATTTATTTTTAAACACAATCAAACGTGTTCAAATTCAAAAAAGTTGAATTTTATTACTTAATATGCCGTGGAAGTAAGACTGAGATTACCACTCGACAAACTCGTATACTGGAGACTAGTCTAATGTTTAGTAGATAAAAATATGCATTTCTGTATAGTGTAATAGTTTGTTTTAGCTGTCAACAGAGGCTGATTTAATATATTTCAATCCTGTCTTAAAAAAAATTGTTTTTTATAGTGTAAAAAAATATTTTTTAGTGTATTTTTTTTTATTAACAATCTGGTCTTGAAGTGTAAATTTTTTTTTCAGTAGCAGCTCGAACTCCAAAAATTTCTAAATCCGCCCCTGACCGTCAACTTACGCTACTAGAAGAGTAAGAGCATCTTCAATGCAATAATATCAAGGCACAATGTCTAGTACTTTTCTTGAAAAATGGTCAAAATGTGTTTATGTAGCACAATTAATGCTAGAAGGTGTATAGCACAATGTTTAATTTTAGAGTAAGAAGGGTGTATTCAACTTATATTTGAATAGATTTTAAAAATCCATGTAAATTTTGTTGTCCCTGACTTAAATTTTAATAGATTCAATTGAAATTTAAATGTTCTCAATTCAGGATTTTAATAGATTCTTTAGAAATTTAGATGTCTCCAATTACTAGTGTATTTTTAAATATTTCATTAATTAGAAGATTTAAACAGATTTGCATAGATTTCAAACTCATAAATATAAATATCAAATTCTTTTTCCACCCCTCAAAATGTCAATCTAACTATTCTCTTGTGCATCTCTTCCTCTCGCCTTTCTCCTCAGTTTGTGCCATAAATTTTTATAGTAAATTCTTGTTTTTGATTTTCAATTTATATTAGTATGGAAATTTATTGAATTTTTTATTTTTTATTTTAATATTTTTTTGTACAATTATCAAACATTGTTTTTAAAATTTTATTCTTGATGCTCCATGACCATTCATTGAACCAAACAATTAGGTTAAAAAATATAAATAATCTATTGGTAAATATTAATTAAATAATTAGTCTAATACTACATAGGGGAATTAGATATTAGACTGGAAAATCAGTATAGCACTAAAAAAAATTTTGAACTTGAAAAGATTTACTCATCAACTGCGACATATATAAATTATCTTTTTAAACCATAAAATAACTTTTTATACAAGATAGTTAAATAACTGATTTTGGAAAAGAATGAATCATCAATATCCATCATTTAGTCTCGGATATAAAAAAGAGAATTTTATAAAATAAAAAAAAAGACAAGTATAAATAAACTGAAAATTAAAACTTTATTTCAATTTTTTTTTCAAGAAGAGTTGCTCTTTAATCAATTTTTTTTTTTAAATTTAAAACTGAGAAAACTGATAATAGTAAATAGAATTCTCTCAAACAATGGATCTAATTGCACTTCGAGCTTAGAGACGACAGATGGCCTATTTATTAGTTTATTTCATAGGAGTTTAGCTGACACAGCTGTCGGATTGATATACCATCTAATTTATTGGATCATTCACCTCATTGACTACTTCTTTATATTTTAAGAATTTTTCTCTTTTCAAAATTTTACTCAAAATATTTGTTTATGTATGACATTTATTTGAACTATTTAAAATAAAAATAGTGTAAAATTGCTATTTTTAATAAAAAGCCACAAATCTGTAAAAATTCATAGAAATCCATAAGAATATATTGAATTTTGTAATATAAAATTATGTTGAAATCTTATAAATTCATTGGAATTCTATTCAAATTGATGAAATCTATTCAAATTTATAAATATTAACAAATCTTTTAAAATTTGGGTTGAAGACATCCTCCTAAGAACAATGTCCATCATTAATTTAATGATCAATATCCAATCAATAAATTTCTCCCTCTTTTTTTTCTTCTAAAAAGTTAATAATAATTTGTCACATTTGTACAATGAACATTGTTGCGTTGGAAAAGTTTTTTGATATAATGTTAATATCATTTGTAACATATATATAGTAGACATTGTTGCATTAGAGATGCTCTAAGCAAGTTGCATTATAGAAAGAATAGCTTCCATGCCCTTACCATACATAAATATTATGAGTTCCAAAACACGATTTCTTAGTCCATTGATTTGGTAAATCACACCAACTCTCATAAATATTTTATGAGGTTATTATATTCACATCACTATTTTTGTTTACTGTATCACATTTTTATTGCAACGAAGATTCTAACTTTTGTTCATTATCGTACGTATGTCTTTAACCTTTTTTCGTAGTATTCTTATCATCAACCTTCCATTAATTAGCACATTTTCTTTCTAATGACGGTTTCCTTCCAAAAACGATGTCATAAGTTCAACAAAACTTAAAGGGGTGTCCTCAACTTAGATTTGAATGAATTTGAAAAATTCACATAAATTTAGGTATTCTCAACTCAAATTTTAACAGAATTTACTGAAATTTAGGTGTCCCCAACTCGGATTTAAATAGATTCTTTAGAAATCTAGGTGTCCTCAATAACTAGTGAATTTCTAAAGATTTCATTAATTAATGAATTTTGACATATTTCAATATATTTGGAACTACAATTATAACTATTAAAAATTCTAACAATTCTTGTTCCAAATCTCAAAATTTCAATTGATTACTCTCTCTCTCTCTCTCTCTCTAACATCTCACTTTTCACATACGATTTTGCTGAAACTATTTTGTATCAATTGACTTTTTTTCTTTATTTCTTTCACAAACCTCTCACCTTTCACATAAAATTTTACTGAAACTCTTTTATACTAATTTGTAATTATTCACGTCTTTATTTCGTTTTTCTCAAAACGATGCCCATATTTCCAACTTCATGAATTTTTTGTTTAAAATGATAAAGTTAGGAATTTCTTTTAACGTACGATAATGTTATGAATTTTATTTTTTAATCACAATGTTATTTTTTTTAGTGATCTAGTTAGACATTATAGTATTTTCTTAGCTTTTTTTAAAAAAAAAAATAATCCGTTTATGCACAATGAGTGATTATGGTTAAAAAAAATTACAAATACGAACTCTATTAACCTATATATATAATTTAGAATTATTTAAAAGTTAAAACGTTTCGATACTCATTTTTAATATTTAAAATGTAAATTATATGTATCAATATATCATGAATTAGTTGTCTTTTTTTTTTTTTTTGCTATTAATCTATTTTTAAAAAATAAATTGTGCTTTTATCGTGAGTTTACTTGTCAACATTAATTTTAGAGCAAGTTTCTCGTCAAGACATAATTTAGTTTTAAAAAAAAAATAGACTTGAAATGTTATGATGAAATTTTAAATTTTTTTCAAAATTTACAGTTGACACAATTGAGGAGATGAAAATATAATTTTTAATAAAAAGACCACAAATTCAATGAAATCCATGAGAATGTATTAAAATCTATGATATAGAAATCTATTAAAATCTTATCAAATATGTCAAATTCTATTAAATTCCATGAAATGTATAAAAATTTATAAATATTAAGAAATCTATTAAAATATGAGTTGAGGACACCCTCCTTAATTTCTTAGCACATCTTATCAACAACCTTAAATTAATTAGCACATATTTAGAAAGGCATACAAAGACTCATTTGTCCTCCTATTTTTAAATTATAAAAAAAAAAATAAAAAAATAAAAAAGAGAAGAAGAAGAAGCCAATAAATACAAAAGTTCAATAAAAAATCTGTCCATTATTTTAAAGCATGCTAATAGAATATTTGGACAGAAATAGTCATCCGAGAAAATATGTGCTAATTAATTGAAGATTAAATATAATAATGTGATAAAAAAAATTAAAAATATTAATATGATAATGAACAAAAATTAAAGACCTTCCTTACAATTAATTATGGTGTAACAAACATAAGTTGTGTTGTAAATAGGGATATTTACATGAATAAGCCAATAAAATAAATTAATTCTAAAAATACTGCATCACTTTTATTAGTTCAAAATTACTTGATACTCAATCAAAATTGATCAAAATTATGGGTGCTCTAAAATTAAGCTATTTTGAGTATCTCTCTATCTGACCACAAATAAGAGGAACATATTCATAATCAAATTGATTTGAATTCCTACAAACTCGCTAAATTAAAGAAACCCATCCAATTCTCACACAAAATTAAAGAAAACACTAGCTATACACAAATGTCTCAATGTGTAACACATGATTAGCAATAATATGACTAACACAATATGCTAACTAATGTATTAAGCACATGTTTGGACATTCTTAAATTATAATTTCAGGTTGTCAAACTGATCAAATATATTTTTTATCCACACATTTTATAGAACCCCAATTTACAATCCATTTTTTATTCATACATTTACCAATAACTTATATTATAAGTACTTAAAAAATAATTTCAGTACTGTCAAACATGCGTTAATATAATCGCATTTAAAACTAATTTTTTATAATAAATTTCAAAATCATAGTTTACAAGGTGTGTCACGGGTCATCTACCAAAAATAAGAGTAGCCCAATATTTTAGCTTTACATTAACATTCTCAAAACATAACACTACCTAATGCATTAACTCAAAAGCTCATACAAACAACCATAACATGAATCTAGCAATGAAAATGAGTTTAAAGCACGAGTTACAAAAAATGGAGAAGTGCATTTCCTTGGGCTTCATACGTCTGAATTTTTTGACCTCCTTCTATCTTGGAGTTTGGGCTACATTTACTAAACTCGTCTTAGAGCATCTCCAATGCATACCATGGATTGCAACTGATGTGGCATTCAAGTGGAAAACCTTTCATTCCACATGGCATAAATGTTTATTAAATAGAGGGTGAAGCTCAAAATGGGTCTCCAATGCATTCTTTCTAAAACCCAATTTTAGTGCCTACGTTGCTTTATCTTGTCAAAATAAAAATAAATTGAAATACATTCAAACAACAGTGGAAAACATCATTTGTCTTCCAAAATAATTTTCTCCTCACCATTTCTAGAAAATTTATCCTCGTTCCATTGCCAAATTAAATCTTTGATAAAAAAATAGAAGGTAATCAAGCTCACCTCTTTCTACTGGCTGCATTGCTTGATTCAATTTCTTTGATTATTCTTTTTGTTTTCTTTGGGTTATTATTGTAAAATTAACTCACTTCAAGATTTATAATTTGAGATTTGTACACACCTTGAAATGGGAAGAAAGAGTTAAAAAGGGTGCACAAGATGGTGGGGTTCTTCTGGGAGGGTTAAAAAACGTTTTTTTCTTTTTAATTTTATTTTCTCTTCCTTCTCTTCATGTCTGGCACCACATCTTCCTCCATTTTCCCAGCAACAGAGAAGAAGAATTTTGCCTCCAAATCCTTTGTGTTAATCAAATCCTTTGATAATTTACGAGCTAACAGTACAGAATTTGGTTAATAAAATCATTTACATTTCTTGAAACAAGAAGAAGAATTTTGCCACCAAATCCTTTGTGTCTCTTCATCTTCATGTGTGAAAATTTTCTTTCCTCTCAAAAAATTTGGGCAGTTTGCTTTTTTTTATTCCAAAATTGATGACTCATCTTGTTAGACAGGACTTTTACAAGAAAACAGGACTTTGGACATGGTCTATTTATTTCTTTGCCATGTCAGCTGGACAGGATCCCACTCAGCATGCATTGGAGATGAAAATTTTAAAACACTCTCTATTTTGCTGATGTGTCAAAAAAAATTTTAGAATCCATGGTATGCATTGGAGATGCTCTTAGCGGCCTTCTCTCTTGGGTGGCTGTCTTTTGCAGACGAACGAGAATGGCGGTGACCATTGGTTCAAATTTAGGATTAGAGTTTCAAGTGAAATTTGTTATGGGTTTTTGAAAATTGAATGCATTATCTTGATATTTCAAGAGATATGCAATGAAATCTACATAAAAAGGAAAATAATTGTGTTGTGTTAGAGGGGATTTGATTAGGAATGGATTCCGATTTTGGTGCCATTTACGTGAAATATGTGGGATCCCGGATCCTTATGTTTTATGCTAGAAA
Source organism: Forsythia viridissima (assembly GCA_030279155.1). Taxonomy (NCBI): domain Eukaryota; kingdom Viridiplantae; phylum Streptophyta; class Magnoliopsida; order Lamiales; family Oleaceae; genus Forsythia; species Forsythia viridissima. The sequence continues at coordinate 48,101,392 of CM059039.1, forward strand.
TGATTGTTTTTATTTTTACTTTTCTATTAATGGTACTGTTAAAATATAATATATTGAACAATATTTTTGTAAATAGGAAAATAAGTTTAGTATACCATGTAATTTTCACTAAGGCTGTATTTGATTGCATAAGATTTTTCATAGAAAAAGTTTTTTTTGCACCTATTTTCCAACTGATATGTTTGATTGCGAAAAAATATTTTCCCACCTATTTTTCAGAGTGTATAACCTTTTGGCCTCATTTTTCTTGTTTTCAATGAAAATTTTTTCTTAGGGGAGGAATGAGGTTTTATTTTCCATCAAAAATTTGTCTTATTTTCTAATTAGGCTGTGTTTGATTGCAAGTGGAAAAGTTGGGTAGAAAGAAAATAAATTCCATAGAAATGAATTGCCAATAAATTATGGGTTGGAAAATGTTAACAAATTTTCCATGGAAAATAAATTTTCATATCCCACAAAGAAAATATTTTCCTTGAAAACAAGGAAAATGTGGCCAAAAGTGAGAAAATGAAAAAAAAATTTACATGGAAAAAAAAAAGGTTGCAATCAAACAAAACAAGAAAAATTCCATGGAAAATGCCTTTTTCATGGAAAATTTTGGACAATCAAATATATAAATTGGAAAATAGGCCGAAAAAAAGACATTTTCCATGGAAAATCTTTGCCAATCAAACACACCCTAAATAATTTCATGGCAATTCAATTCAATAAAATTCATTTTCTTTCCACATAAATTTCTTGCTGACAATCAAACGCACCCTAAAAATAAATTGAATTATTTTCTGTGTTGGATTAGTTGAGTCTGTAGCAATGGATAAGGTTGGGTATAAATACTTTGGGTTTGATTGCCACTTGATAATCTCAACCTTCTGAACTAGTAGTAGGAAATTAACTCAAATAGCATTAAAACTAGACAAGTATAGATTGGTACTACCCATTTTCTCTCTTTTACAGGTTCACATCTTTCTCTTAAAAATTAGCATTTTTTTTTTTTGTGAGAGACTTCCCCATTAGGGGTGGCAAGCGGCCTGTGAACTCTCTAGTTCAGTCTATTTTGTCTCTGTCCATGGGGATTCGGATTTGTTTAGGGATGAGCCCAATAGAAAAAAATTACAAGCCAAAAAAGAGTTGATCTTTTTCGGCTCGTAATATAGACGAGCCGACTTGTTAGTTTCTACTTGTATAATACCTCAATTTTTTCAAAAATTTTACATTTAGAAAAAAATAAATTAAAAATCGAGTCAGGCTCGTAGGTAGCTCGGCCCATGAGCCCTATGGGAGATGAGCCGAGCTCAATGCAGGCTGAGCTGGGCCTCGGTGCCATCCCTACTTCCCACTTTACCCCTTTACTTTGTGTAGCCTTCAATATTTTTCTGCTTTCGAAAATAAAAATTACAAATGACAAAAAGTAGAAATTGAATGATTGCGGACTTCGTGTGTACAACTAATACTCAAGTTAGTATAATAAGAAGACATTGTTTGCATCGTGTTCTTAAACATTCATTCTGTAATAATTGAAGCGATTGGATAATTCAAAATGAAATCAAAAGTAGAATAATTTTACCATCAATCTTTAATATTTAAAATATTGTCCGCCATGCTAAGAAACTGAAGAATTCCCGCGCAAAAATAGGAAACTAGTAAAACTAAAAATGTTTGAAATGCCAACAATATAGACCTAGTATATGTTTGGAGGTGCTGAAATTATAATTTAAGTGCTTATATTATAAGCAGTTGGTAAATGTGTGGATAAAAAGTGGTTGTAAGTAGTGGGTCCCATGAAATGTGTGGATAAAAATTATGTTTGACTAATTTGACAATTTAAAATTATAATTTAAGTTATGCCAAACATATGCCTAATCAACCAACTTGACACAATCCCTAGTCTTGTAGCTTTTGCCCCATAGTACTTGTTTTTAGTTGTTCAAGATTTCAACTAGTGGTCAAAATTCTTTGTTTGGATATTTTCTCCATCGCTCTGTGTACGCTATCTCGATTACTAATCAACATTATTATTTTATATTTTTTTAAGAATTTTTGAGCTTCAAGTATACATTCTCAATCAAGATCATTATTGATTGTTTTATGTCTTTTTCTTGAATATTTTTTGGACCTCAAGTACTATTTACTCGAACACATTGAAGATGAGACGTTATAAATTAGTCGTATTCAAAATTTGAACAAGTTCATTACATAGATGGCTTTTCATGTTTTTCAACAACGGGACTTAGGAAATAGGTGCTAAAATTAGAAGAGGGTCATAGTCGTTCACAACTTTAATTTAGGGACAATAATTATACTTTGTAGAGTTCGAAACCATTGACATTAAATTCATGTTATTTGTATGACTTATTTCATGCTTTAAGTGTCGGGTATTGTTTACTCAGCACTAAGAATGTGCTAATCACACTTAATTAAGAACAACAAAGTTCTAGGAAGTCTTAATTGTGCTGAAATTACACTTGACTTTATGATTTTTTCTTATAAAAGATATATAAATTTCGATCGTTTACACTTCCCGTGGATAAAAGGAGAGTTAATTAACAAAGATATACAAAATTTGAATAGTATAGGAACGAGAAACAAGAATGTGACTATCGCTCTCTAAAAGTCTAACAAGAATGATTTTCTTGGTTTGAAATGTTAAGATTCTCGTCTTGACTTTATTGATTTGGACAATTTGATTTCACTTCACTTTATTCAATATCAAAGATAGAAGTCGGACATGTAGTGAATACTCATTTACTAGACATTGAGCAGATATGTGTGATGTGAATTATGAATATGTTATTAATTATACAAGACAACAATACTTTTTAAATACCCTTTTTTATGATCGGGTCTTGATCTTTTACCTACTTATGTTGACCACTTATAATGCCCACGCTGATATGGTATAACATGATCGGTAGTTCATAGTCACACACTCATTATTTTTACCAATCATGTGATGTCACCTCCGTGTGAATATTATAAGTGGACAATATAAGTGAGTAGGAGATCAAAACCCCTTTCTCTATGATAATAATTCTTATCATATATACCACTGACAATTATCGTCCAATTTGACCTAAAAACTTTCATGCCAATTCTCTTATTTTCATCTTTCTTTTTTCATATTTACCACTCTTAAACGCTTCTTAATTCTTGTTTTCAAAGGGTACATAACAAATTACCTAAGATTTGGATTTGTGGGAAGAAAATAATAGAATGAGTGGGGAGGGAAATTTAAAATAATTATATTATTATTCCTTCTTCTAAAAAAAAATAATAAATAATTATGAAAGGCCTCGTGCAATCATCTTAAAAAGGAGCATCCAATTGGAGTATTAAGGAGACACATAGAAACCAACAAATTGTGAAATTCTAATAAACTGTCACGGCTCTACACTGAAATTTCAGCAACTAGGAATGTGATAGCTATTAATAAATTATCAAGTTGAACATTTATTATTATCACATGTAAAAAAAAAATGAAAAAAAAATTCTAATTTTTATTATAGACATTTTATTTTGGATGGGAATATGTATGACAATTTTGTTAAATTGATTCAGACGTGAAAAAAAGTATATTATGATTGTCGAACAATCATGCTTATAAAATATTACGAGTTAATTATTATGAAGGTTACAACAATATTAAAAAGGTTGGAAATAATGATTTCTGAATACACCTCCAATTTCATATATTAATATATATTTTTCGTATTATATACTAGGTTCATATATCTTGAAAAATTACGCCAGACCTAAGTATTTTCGATTTACGCCCACAAATGGTCATTCACTTCAAAATTGACCATTTAATCCTGAAAATTTAGTTTTTATTTATTTAATTTTTTTTACTTCCAGTTCAATCTTTTAATGCTGATCGACCTTTTGCCTCTTCCTAATCAATATGCGACTAATAAATTAGATACATTGTGTGTTTCGAAAAGCTGTTCTAACCAGTCAATATTGATTTTCCTTTAATTGGGTTAATCATCGAAGAATATCGATAATTTTTATAATTTTTTATTGACGAAAGCTCTACACAAATACAATTATGCCAAATAGGCTAGTAAAATTGAATTAAAATATAAAATCAGATAAAGCAAAGAGCCGTTCCACGTGCCAGACATGTGGTGCACGTGCAAGGTTTTGCTAATGAAAATTGAAAAACAGCTTCACGGTAATAACCCACAACTAATGTTGACAATGATAAAAGCAGATCAATGGCTCTGATTACTCTTGGAGGTCAAAATTCTGGAGAGGTGGACTAATAATGTGGGCCCTCATAAAGTGGGCCATATATTGATTATATTTAATTAGTGTTTAATACTTATAATTTACCTAATTAATCCTGATAAAGCATGTACAGATTTGAAAGGGATTTGTTGAGTCATTCTTTAATGAAAAGTTTATGCTTCAAATCAAAGACTTTGTTCCTCCTCTAATGGGGGCTTTATTTTCCATAATGACACTTAAGAATATGACATTATTTACAATGATGACATTGACTAAATTACCCTTGATAACCGTTGGAGAAAAAAGTTTAAATTAATTGGCTTTTAGTCAAAAAGTCATCTATTGAATCTGCGGGCCTGTAGTCCTGTACAAATTTTTCAGTGACTAGTGATGGGAGCCTTACAATAATATACAGAATTACAGATAGATCTTGTTTGGAAAATTGAGACTTGTCGAATCAAATATAATTAAAGAATACAAGTTCTCCATTTTATTTATATAATAATCGAATTTTTATTTACTTTTAAGATTATTTTTTATAATCTTGATATTAGATTAACATTAAACTAATTTATGTGAATTTACATTAATTAATAAATATTCAAATAATTAACTATTTTGCCATTTGGAATAAAAAGTATCGAAGTGCAACAAGAAAATTCACAATAGCTTGTACGTTGCAATTTTTTCTAAAGTCTACATAAAAAGTATCGAATTGGACCAAACTACATTGTACATGTACTTGAAAAAATTTTGTTTTAGAATTTTCATTAATACTCGGTTCGATATAATTCTTGTTGGAACTGGAGTGAATCGGACCATGTCCACTCAACTTAACAAAATTTCTAAAGTATATATATAAAAAGAATAAGATTGAACTGTAACAAAACTAGGTACCATTCAATTCTTACACTTTTACACGTAAAAAAGTTGCTAAATAATTTCCATTAATACTCGATTTAGTCTAATTCTTATTGAATCTGAAATGAATCGGACCATTCTCGCTCCTAATTAAAATGAAAGATACATGAGAGAGTTTATTTATTGTACCAAACATGTCTTTAAATTTGAAAATAGATATTAAAAAAAAAATGATGGAGAGATGGACCATTTAAGAGGTCCATAAATTTTGTTTAAAAAACAAGTTCATAAATTTAGATGCTTGGATCACCAACGGACCACTTATTCAGCGACATATTCATTAATCAATCAAATTCACAGATTTTTTAAAGGCATAAATGCTTGGTTTTGACTATTTTCTTGATTTGTGCACTAATGAATTCAAAATAACCTAACGGGTCGAGAAGTGTCTAAAGATTCTTTTAGTACAACTATCGTAAGTATAATTTTTGTTATAAAACTGTTGACTGTTTTAATATGAACTCAAAAAGTGCTGTGAAAATTAAATCGAGTGTTTGATTGCATAACTATAAAAGTAATTCAGTATAAACTTTATAATTATTTGACTAAACAGTAATTAATTATTATATATTTCATATTATTATTTTTAAAATAAATATTTTTTATATCATATAATAACTATTAAAATTAATATAGTAATTTAATTATAATAACACAGTTATTTTAGTATATTTGACTAAACAGTAATTAATTATTATACATCTATAATAACTATTACAATAAATATATTAATTTAGTTATAATAACACGATTATTTTAGTATATTTGACTAAATAGTAATTAGTTACAATTTGATATAAGTAATTAATGTGATAAATAAATTAATATCTTTTTTTGATATATTAATAGTAATTTTGTTAATTTTTAAGTTCATTAAATATTAATTATAACCTCACGTAAAAGCTCATCCAGTCTTCTACCTATTTTTTTTTATAATTATGTTGTATCTATCTTTCTCATCCATTTTTCACTTTTATTTGCTCGTTCCACTATTTTTCTCTCTTGTCACATAGATTTTTTTAGAAAATGTGTTTAGCATCGTAGATGTTGTGTACACGTGTCTAGTAAAATAGAGATGGATAAAAGTGCATCTTTAATGAGGTTGTGGATTAATAAAATTATGGTCCAATTGTATAAGAGAATGAATGTAGATAAATTACAAAAAATTAAATAAAAGATAATTAACACACATTCCTATGGAGATAAATTATAAAAATAAAATAGGCTTAACACATATTTCGATTGACATTCAAAAAAATTAATGGAGGATGTCCAACATACTCTCCAAACAATATCCAAATGTTTGGACGGTGTCTGTGTGTTAGACACTGGGTTGATCTAATGCTCATGGTGGACAATAATTATAATGTCCACGGGACCTGTGTTTGTCAAACATTCATCCAATGCCAACCGGACCCGTGTTAGACATATTCAACTTTTTTTCTTATCATGTAAACATTTTGAGATTATGTGGCACACGTTTTAATATAATCCACAATTACATTGAAGATGTCCCAATAAACACAAAATCGAAGTGAAGATATTTTCAATCAACAACATATTGAAGGGCATGTTCGGTTCTTATTTTTTTCCAAAAAAAAACCCCCAATTTTTTGCTTATTTTTTGACTTTTTAAACTTTTTACACAATAAAAAAATTTAAAAAGTCAAAAAAAAAAAAAGAAAAAAAAGAAAAGTAGACAAGAAAACCCATTTAAAAAAAAAAAAAAAAATTCTACCCCTAACAAGTCCTGAATAATAGGAATTGCATAAGTGACAATGATAGATTCACAATAATATTAGGTACCCGTATGGACACCATTGATGTTATATAATAGGATAATTATATTTCCATAATATTATTTGTTAACCAAATTACATTTTAATTGCAATAAAAGTTTATAACTATTGGTCACTTTTGCATTTATGTATAACCTTTTTTTTAGCAAATTTTTATTATCAAACTATTAATTTACATATTTTATATTTGTCTAAAAAATTAACTAAGAGGGTGTAAATTTTTTTTCCCTCTAATTTACATAATCAAAATAAATAACAAATAATAAAATTTGACAAATTATTTTCTCTGAAAGATGCACATTAGAAGAATATTTAGACAAAAATCTTCATAGGAGACAAGATCTAAATGAAAGTTAATGATAAAAATACAATGAAAAAAGTTAGAGACATAAGTGTTTAAATATCAAAAGTTAAGAAATTTTTATTGCAATTAAAACATGGTGTGAAAAATAAAAAATGTAGTGTGAATATAATTACCCTATATAATATTGTTCAAACTTTATGCCTCGTCTAACACGTTATTTATAATTAAAAGAGTAGGAATAATTTTATAGTTACAACAAACAATTATAATTAATCGTACTCTTATTTTTTATTTTTTATTTCTGCAGTGCAATTGAAGCTTATAGACAGAAAATGAACATTGCATTTCTAAAATTGTTTTTCATTCGTCATCACGAGTCGGTTTAAAAATTAAGATTCTATTTGTCACGTCATTCAAATTGTTAATTTTTAAATAAGAGACTTTTTTTGACGTTAAGTTATTATTGAAAAATAAGATTGAAAATTACGTTGACATTCAATCCCACTTTACCTTCAATTATAAATTGTAAACTTAAAATTTATTAAAAAGTGGTATGAGACTATTCATCGATCAACTCGAAACTAACACAATTGTGTCATCTTTGATATTTTTTTCTGATAAGACGTCCTGTCGGTTGCTTTATCAATAAATTTCAAATATGTAACGCTTTCACCGTAAATGTAGGAGAAGATGCAAACGTTTGGTAAGAACACAACAATATTATGAAAAAGCACGCAATCTCTGATTGTCCTGTTGTGTACATCTATTAAGTGGATTTTCCATTTGGGTAATACGATTACAAAAACTTCATTAATACGATGTCATATTTTACGATATTGACAATTTGAAAGCAAAACAAACCTATTGCTTTCTATGCACATTCAATGCCAGAAATTTGAGTGTCAAACAGTGCCACCCTTGAAGGCTCAATTGTCAAATTTGAAAGTTTGTGCTCACAATGCTTTGTAACATACAAATTCAAGTTTCAAAATAAAAGTTTTATGCTCATTAAGTAAATTATTTATTTTTCGTGAGAAGAGGACAATAGAGTAAATTTGTCAAACCAGTTTTGGGATGGTTAACTTATAATTTTAAGTTATCAAACTGATTAAATATATTTTTTATCCACATATTTCATTAGAGTCACAACTTACAAACCACTTTCTATCCACATATTTACCACAACTTATAATATAACTACTTAAAAAATAATTTTAATACTCTCAAATATGGGCTTAGTACATGTTTAATAATATTAAAATTATTTTTTAAATACTTATATAAGTTGTGTGAGGATAGATTTGGGGTACTCTTGAGTTTTTTAATTTTTATTGGTACAAGCCTCTTGAGTTGACTCTCTCTCTCTCTGATAAATGTTTACTGATTTATTTTGTTAGGTTTTTCACTTTCTCCATAAATTTTTTTTCACAGCCAGCTATAAATTGTGTATCTGTTCATCCCATTTTTGCCTTCCCTTTACTCTACTCTCTCTCTCTCTCTCTCTCTCTAAATTGCAAACCAAGTCTTCTTTCCAGCTTTTCTGAGGTCCCTCTTTCCTCCACATTCACAAAACCCCACAAAAACAATTCACCCACCAAAGCTTTTTATGAGGAAAAAAAAACCAGCCTCTCGAATTATGTCCACCATTTACATAAAAAAATAATTTTAACAATGGGTATTTGTTCTTGTGAAGATTAGATTTTTGTCTGGCCTTGTTTGAGTAAATTCCTTAATTATTAGTACTAATATTATCACATTTTATTGAGTTCTCTTTGGCCCACTGCAGGCCACGCCTTCTACTTGTAAACTACTCCTCTTGAGCTGCTTAACTTTCTGTTGGCTATTCTTTTTTTTTTTTTTTCCTTCTTCTTTTTCTGGCTTTTGTGATTCTTGTATTTCTTCTCCGCATTGGCACCATATCTTTGCTCATTTAGACTCTGTTTACACATAAGGCCTTTTCTTGGCTTTTTTGATTCTCAGGGGAGAAGATCGAGGGGGCTAAGTTCAGATCATTTGCAAAGGTAATTTTTTTCTTTTTTAATTTTCTTCACGTTGGACATCAAATCTTGCTCTTTATCTTTCTTTTGCTTGGATCATAAGTCTTGCATTTCTTTATTTTGTTTTATTTTCCCCAAAGATTTATGTTAGGGATTGGGTTTAGTGATGTAAACTAATGGGTATGTATTTTTGTATTTGATTTATAATTAAAATGCTGTAATTCATTTGATGCTTCTTACATCTACATGGTTTCTTTTGAAATCGGATTTTACTGATTTGTTAAATGCCCAGAAAATAGGCGTATGGTCACAGATTTGCCAGAAACTATTAACTGAATATGCTTGGTATTTTGTATTAGTACCCTGTGAATTTTTGTCTGTTGAGCTAAGTTTGCTTCAAAATTGTGAAATCTGGTTTCTCTTGGGCAAACTCCATTGTCAGAATTGCCAAAACTTTAATATATAGCTAGCCATTTTTTTTAAAGGCCATCTCACATGTTTCTGGAATCCAGGAGTACATGGACTAAATTCCAGTCTGGATCTTAGGGAACAAAGCATAATTATTTCTTCACATCCAATTCGTGGAAGATGTCTTCGGGAAGTTTAAACACTGAATTATCAAAGAAGTATGGGCATGTGAAACTATGGGTTTTGATCTGTATATGTATGGGTGCGTTTATAGTTTTGATTCTTGGTATCTTATCAATGTGGGTCATTTTTCGGAGAAAATCTCAGAGAACCTTGAACAAGTACTCCCTTTGCCAGATCCCTAACGTTTCGAAGGACATTAGGGTTGACAGCGTTGGGGAACAAAGTATGCATGATCACCCGGAAAGTTTAATTTTGACTGTTAATGACAAATCAAGTGATAAGAATTCAGAGAAGATGTTAGTACATTTGGGTAGGAGCAAATCAAGCGATGTTGATAATAGCAGCCAGTGCAGTTCAATGTATCATCATGAAAGGGTGTGTAGTTCTCAGTCAGGAGAAGAAGGTAGTTCTGGGACTGCCAGAAAACAATCTTCAATGTCATATGGGCTCGCAATGGCATCTCCTTTAATTGGTTTGCCTGAAATATCTCATCTTGGGTGGGGTCATTGGTTCACACTTAGAGATCTTGAAATTGCGACCAATCGGTTCTCGGCAGAGAACATTCTAGGGGAAGGTGGTTATGGGGTTGTATACCAGGGCAGACTGGTTAATGGAACAGACGTAGCAGTGAAGAAGCTTCTTAATAATCTGTGAGTATTCTTCCGACTATTCTTAAATTTTCTCTACCTTTCTGTAGGCTTGTATGACTGATGTTTATGATCAAATTACCAATTGCCTTGCAGTGGCCAAGCAGAGAAAGAGTTTAGGGTTGAAGTAGAGGCCATTGGCCATGTTCGTCATAAGAATCTTGTGCGGCTTCTTGGCTATTGCATAGAAGGAGTTCACAGGTTAGTTTAGCATAGATTTGAAGCCGCTTTTCAGGTTACTATGGTAACTTCTTATTTTCATGTGGTAGTTGAATGCTCCATTTGTTTTTCACAATTTTCCTGAGCCGTGTTTATTACTTGCATTTCTATTAGCTGAGATTGTAAATTTTTGGTTTAAAGGATGTTGGTATATGAGTATGTCAACAATGGCAACCTGGAGCAGTGGCTTCATGGGGCTATGAGACAGCATGGCACCCTTACATGGGAAGCCCGCATGAAAGTTCTGCTTGGAACAGCTAAAGCGTAAGTAGATCATTTGACACAAACTATTTGAACACGCATTTGTTTATCACACCAGCCATTAGATTTAATGAAATCATTTATCAAGTCATCTTGACATTGTTAATATCTGAGCAAATCTTTTAACATTCTGTACCACCCTATTTGAAGTTTGCCATTTTTATATCGTTGACAACTTTTATTTCGTATATAGAACTAAACTGAAATAGAACAATTTGACAAAATGCACAACCACTATTAAGAATTTAACTTCTGTCCTTGGCTTCAATCCTTGTGTTATCTCATGTTGGGTTTGCAGGCTTGCTTATTTGCACGAAGCTATTGAACCAAAAGTCGTTCACCGTGACATAAAATCTAGTAATATCTTAATTGATGACGAGTTCAATGCTAAGGTTTCTGATTTTGGATTGGCAAAGCTCTTGGGATCCGGAGAAAGCCATATAACAACAAGAGTGATGGGAACATTTGGGTATGAGTGCTTTTCTGAGTCCTATTCTAACTATTCCTTGTGGTTGTTATCTGATGATAGAGTAATAAACTGGTGTCTACTTTAAATTTCAGTTATGTGGCTCCCGAATATGCAAATACTGGCTTGTTGAATGAAAAGAGCGACGTTTACAGTTTTGGTGTTCTGCTGCTAGAAGCTGTTACTGGAAGAGATCCGGTGGATTATGGACGTCCAGCTGTCGAGGTAGTAAATCCTCACTATATAGGATATATGCTACTATAGTGAGTGTACCACAATGGTGAACAGGTTGTTCTGTTCTTCCAGTGACAATCCATACTTTTGTCATGGCAGGTTAATCTTGTTGAGTGGCTCAAAATGATGGTAGGAAACAGAAGAGCAGAGGAAGTTGTGGACCCTAACCTTGAAGTTAGGCCCACAACGCGTGCTTTGAAACGTGCGCTTCTAGTTGCACTTAGGTGCGTTGATCCTGATTCGCAGAAGCGACCCAAAATGAGTCAGGTTGTTCGAATGCTTGAAGCTGATGAATTCCCCTACCGCGAGGTGCAGTTTCATATCCATCTTTGAAATTCTTTAAGTTGCCAAGTTGCTTTGTTATGTATGGTTTTGCATGCTTATCTTTTTGTTTACCGTTTTCTGACAATTAAAAATGTAGTATCATGCACATACATAAACACGCAAAATATTTGTTCTGCTTGGTTCTCCAGTGAATTCTCACAATGTAGAAGAAGTAGTCATTTAGCGAGAATGATTACAAGATAACTCTAACTCTATCAATTAAATATTCCTTAAAGAACCCAATGCCCAAAATCCAAGCATGTCATCTCTGTAAATTCTTCATAGCTACTTTTAGGATTTCATTTAGTCTTGGTATTTTTGTATTTACAAAGGAAAATATCCTGCTACATTATGTCTCAATGCTTGTGAATCACCTTGGATGGAACGCTCATGCTACTCATAGGCATAAAATAAATTTGCTAATGAATATTCCTGTCTATACGTAGTTGAAACGAATGATAATCTGTTTCAGTCTGAATGAATGGATTTTCCTTTTGCCCACCAATCTCTCAAACCTATGTGCTGCTGCTTCTGGTCTTTCAAAGACATCTTTTGTTGTGCATAGGCAAATAATAAAATGTACTCTCTCCGTCCCACAAAGATAGACTCGTTTTCCTTATTTATCTGTCCCAAATTATAGGCCACTTACTTTATAGAGGGTGTATTAAATTTTTCATTTTCCTAATATATCCTTATTTAATTTACATTGTTATCAACCCAAAACAAGCATTTAAATTTATTAGATTCATGAATGACTAATATTAAATAGGGGTATAATAGGAAAAGAGTGTGAAAAATTTATAATTTCAATTACATTAAATGGAATTTCTTAATTTGTGTGAAAAAAAAAACGAGTCTATCTTTGTGGGACGGAGGGAGTATCATTTAAAAAAAATAAAAAATGATGGTGCATGAGACAATAACATTTGGTGAGATTTATTTCCATATCTCAAATTATTGGAAAAAAGTTTTGTCACTGAACTTAACATATACAGAGTGGTATGGACCAAGGGATTTGAGAATTGAATTCGGGAAAATAATTGAATATAATTTTGAATTTGTTGTTTATATTATAGTTTTAAATGCAAAATCCTGTCCATTTCTATTGATCATTGGCCAAAATATTGGAAAAAATATATGGTCATTGTTCATTAACGTGGAATAATGATTTCAAGTTGGACAAAAATAAATATTGGCACTTTTGAATTGTTTAACTGTATTCCATTTTAAGGTCCAAATTTTTCATGCCATAGACCTAAAGAAAGTTGCCATCCACAACGAACTAGGGAGAAGGAGATGTAACTGTAAAAGATTTGATTTCATGGATCTTTTACCTGGTTGTTTAACCCTTTTACCGATTTGTTATCTTTTTCATCACCTGTAAAATGATTAACGCCTCGAACTTTGAATTTTTTCTTGCTGCAGGATCGGAGGACGAAAAAAAGCAGAACAGCTAGCATGGAAATTGAATCATTGAAGGAGGGCTGCGGTTCTTCAGCTGACCAGGGCAGGAAAGTGGGGTAGGACAATCAGAGAGCCATACATCTGAAACAAACCATGGATAGGACTGACAGACTTATTGCTTCTCACCCTCCTAGTGCTATTCACATTTGCAAAATTTGTTTCTTGAAAGATTCCTATAGGATGATAGTGAGTAATTGAGAAAAAAGGTCTCATCGGCAGCTCTTTCATTGTGTTTGATGTCATCTAGATGCAATAGGATGAGGTATGGTGCCATAGATAAACAAGGAGAGAGACAGAGAGTGTTGTTTGTACAGATTTGTTTGTGGATTAATGGGCCGTCTTCGAAAACATATTATGATCATCTTTATTTTTTATCGCTTATCATGAGCGCGACGAGGCTTTTTCAGTTGGTTTCATCTTTATTTCATTAAGCTAGAGATCTTTTATAGAATTATGAGCAATGTCAGAAGTTCGTATATCTTTTCTCATTCCATGATGCTTGCTGGTTTCTTATGTTTCTTTCCATTTCTTTGTCACATATCTTGCAACCCCACGTCCCCACCCCAACCCCTCTCTCTTTCTCCCCCAAGCAGATAAAGTAGGTTACTCTGTGGGGAATACTTTTTCTGGCACCTCCTTATGACAATTTCTGTAAACATGGGAGTGGCAGACAGAGAACCTAGTCCCTACAATGTTTCAATTTAGTGTCATTCACCTCTTGACTATTCTTGTCGAGATCTGCCAGGATTCAAAATTCATGATAAAAAATTCTGACAGGAAAAAATAGGATAGGATAACTTTAAATTAAGTTCTTTTTTTTTTTTCTTCTTTATAACAACATAATATTGATGATGAGACTAATGTATACTTTTGTCTATCCCCTCTACCGTATTTTAACGAGAGGATCCATACATGAATTGGGAAGTTGAAGTATTAAACTTTCTTCTCTTACCAACCCGACCAATCTTAAACTTTTGGGTTGGGTATCCCTACTTGACTTTAGACATTAATTTTTTAGGGACACGCATGTGATGTGTAATGTCTGATTGAAAGGTCAGAATTGTTCAAAAAGAGTTCTTTTATTATTAAAATCTAATGGTGACTGTTCAATTACATAAATGTTACTCTTATTTGAACAATTTTATCCCTTCAATCAAATATCACGTGCTTGTGGCGCAGTCATGTAACTTCTAAATAGACATTTTTCGTCAAATGATGTTATGCACATAGTGTTAGAAGGTTGGGGACACGATTGCTACACTTATGAAAGGTCGAGGAGCCCTAGAAGAATTATCCTAAACTTTTCTACGGAATTTCTTGCATGACTTCTCATCCTCACCCTCAATGTTGTTTTATTTGGAAACTCATTGCAAAATGAAGGACATTGTGATGTAACCCCATGTGATGTAACCCTAGTTACATGGCACTATTGGCGCATTGACGACACATTAGAAAACGAAGTATTTGAAAATTGCCATACAAGCAATTAAGCTCCTTAAACAAAAAAAAAAATAATAATAATTATATATATATAATTCAATCGAATACACAAGGGAGAACTAATTTGAATTAAAGTGATTGTTAATTAAGTAAAAAGATGTCTTAATTCGTGAAATTTAAAGAGGTGAGAACGATCAATTTTTATTATTTATTTATTTATTTATTTCTTACATGTTATACGGGTAGGTGGCTTAAACATTGAAGAACTAGATATAACACATGTTTAAGCATGCTTAAATTATAATTTCAATTGGTTAAAGATGTCTCAATTTTTATTATTTATTTATTTATTTCTTACATGTTACACGGGTAGGTGGCTTAAACATTGAAGAACTAGATATAAATTAGTGGGGTATATCGGCAGATTTATAAACTTTTCAAAACATCAACGTCGGTGCAATTTTATTTGTGAACTCATTTGTATGCAAATCAACATGTTCGATTTTTATTGTCGTCATTAATTAGTAAATTAATTCAATAAATTAAATCAGTTTTTAGGACATATTTTCAGTTAGCTTCTAATTGCTTGAGGTGTGAAGCTTAGGTTAATCGATATAAGCTCATAAATTGATTTCATAAATTTAAGTTAACAATCATGCTATCTCTCGCTAACAACATAAAATTTTTAGATAGACACTTTAATACGATATCAAAACACACAAATGTCATGGTTGAGGTTTCATAATCAATTAATTAGAGGTGGTAAATGGACGGTCCAACCTGACATGCGACGAGCCACAAATAAAAGTGGGCTTGATGGCCCTGACCCGATTTTACATGGATCAGTAATTTGCTAGGTCAATCCAACAAGTTTTGGACCACTTGGCCACTTCGACCTTAATTTATTAATTTTTTTTCTTTTTGTCCCATAAATTTTCAAAACAATTAAAAAAAATGTTCATCTTCTTTCCCCAAAACCCCACCAAAAAACGCTTCACACCACATTGACCAAACTGGGGGATTTCTCCTTCCTGCTTTTCGGCAAAGGAAACCATGGGATGGAGATTTGGGTCAGATTTTTACTAGGTCATTATCAGTCCAGTCCAAAATAACGGATCAGTTCAACGTTAGTCTGAATTGCCCAGCAAGTTAATCGTGCCGGGACAAATAAGTCCGCCTTTTTTGTCGGGCCACCTTGGAATCCAGGTTATCTAGTCTAGCCTGCCGACATGGCCTATTTTGCCACATCTACACCCGGACTAATTTCTGAAACGTGTTTTGTGTAATAAGTTTAAAATAATTTTGCGTTTTGTGTATTTTATCTAAAACTATTATAAAATAAAGTAGTAATTTATAATCAAATTATTTTGCGTTTTGGGGAATTTGATTATTCAATAAAAATAGAACAATTTATGCTAATATATTATCTAGTAATATATACATTTTAAACTTAGTGAATTTTACAAAAATAAAATACAAACAAATAATAAATAGACACTAATTGTATTGATTTTGTAATAAAAAAGAACTAACAATATTGATGTTCTAAATAGAGGTGGCAAAATTGTATAGTCCGCTTTCTTGGGTTGAGTTGGGTTGGCCCTAATCTAAATAAAATCGGGCTAAGATAGCTCGGCCCATCTAGCCCGCGGGCTAGTTGGGCTGGCCCGATTTTGATTTTGATTTTTTTTAATTTTTTTTGCTCCTTAACACTAATTAACTCATTTTGTGAATAGCCCCAATACATAATTCAAATAATATCAATCTAAAATGATCTAAGCCAAAGTCACTAATAAATATTAGTCCAAAAATTTTAGGATCCAACATAAAATTGTTTAGATTTAATTAAAATTTAGTTTAATTTAAGTTTCAATCCAAAATATATTTGATGTGACAAGTAAATTATTTATTTTAAATTTACTTATAAGTAAATTTTTTAATTTAAGCAAAGCATGCTTATATCTTAAAATAATAAGACCAGCATGCTTTTAATATTTGTATTTTTTTAAAAAAAATGTACAAATAGTTTACAATTAACAAAAAAAATTTATTATTTTGAAAGAAAATTGACGTTTATCTATTAACTAATACATGAGAGCCCTAATTTTATAAATTAATATTTTTAAAAATATCTATATAGTCTAAATTTATCTAAGATTGTATTTGATGTAATGTATTAGATTGTATAAAAATTTATTTTAAAAAAAAGAAAAAAAAAAAAAAAGAAAATTAAGATAAGTTGGGCTAATGGGCTGGACTGTGCTAGTATATTTCTGGCCCATACAAAACTGGGCTGGGCCAGTCCAGTCCAATTTCATGTGTGGCCCTTTTCTGTCGAGTTGGGCTGGTCCAATCCAACTCATTTGACAGCTCTAGTTCTAAAGATATGGTTCAGTTTTCTATAAAATCAGACTGAAATAGTTTCAAATAAATTGATTTTCTTTAAAATTAGACCTAACGAAGTCAAGTTTTAACATTATATAATTCGTACTCGCTCAAATTATTTGCAATATGCTGCAAGCTACTAATTAGAGGAAATATTGTTTATCATTCTCCATTTTCTGGTCTAAAATATTAGGTTGTGTTTGATTGCAAGTGGAAAATTTGGGTGGAAAAAAAATATTTTTCATGGAAATGAATTACCAAAGAAAATTTGGATTGAAAAATGTTCCATGGAAAATAAATGGGTTGGAAAATGTTAACAAATTTTCCATGGAAAATAAATGGGTTGGAAAATGTTAACAAATTTTCCATGGAAAATAAATTCTCCTATCCCACAAAGAAAATATTTTCCTTGAAAACAAGGAAAATATGGTCAAAAGTGGAAAACATAGAAAAAAAATTTCATGGAAAAACAAAAGTTGCAATCAAACGAAATATGGAAAATAGGTGAGAAAATGTCTTTTCCATGGAAAATTTTGCTAATCAAATAGACCAAAGCTGGAAAATTGGTGGAAAATTTTCATTTTCCATGGAAAATGAAAAGAATCAAAGACAGCCTTAAAACCTCGTTCTTTGTATTAGGGTGTGTTTGATAGCTTTCCATGGAAAATGAAAATATTTTCCATGTAAGTTGGAAAAGAAATTCCACCAAATGGGTGAGAAAAAATTTTCCAAGGAAGTGGCCAAATGTGTGCTTTAGACAATTGTACTTTGAAAATCTTTTCCATTTTCCATGTGCCAATCAAACACAAAAGTGGGAAAATAAAACACATTGATTTGACAAGATTTTCCATGGAAGTGACATTTTCCATGGAAAATTTGTGAATCAAACACACCCTTAGTTATTAAGAACGATAAAGTTAGGTTTAAAATTTGTATGTTATTTTTTTTTATGAGAAAATACATATTTGGTATCCAACTTTTTAAAAACGTAAAGAATATACTACTAATCTTTAAAAATAGCACCGAACATCCCTACGTTTGAAGAAATATGTATGGTAGGTCCTTGATAACATAATCCGTCTATTTTAGCTATTAAGGTCAAATAAAAAGGCAAAATTGCTGCCCCTTTTAAATAAACAAAAAACAAAAAGGCAAAAGAAAAGAGAAAAAGAGGAATAAAAATATAACCAATTATATCCCCAAAAATTGAAGAATAGCAAATAAGCATTCTTCTTTCTTCTTCTCCAACCACCGAAAGCAACCATCACTAAAAGCCCTCTTCTTTATCATTATTTAACTTTATTAAATTCTACCTCACTACTCAGCAAAAGTTTCGCACAAACATTTCATCAATCGACTTATTTCACAAAAACAAGAAAAACTCACCTCAAATAAGAACAAATTAAAGAAAAATCACCTTGTAAGAAACAAGAAATTGGGTGAAGAAAACATGAAACGAGAAACAAAGAACTTGAGCTTGGTTTTTTTTTTTTTTTTTTTTGGGTAAAAATGGAAAGTAAATTGATGATTGAATTATGAAGAATGCTTGAGAAATGACAAATTTATAGTTGTGGGTAGAGGTGGTAAAATTGGCCCGGCCCATGTAGTCCGTCTTCTTGGGTTGGGTTGGCCCTAGCTCAAATAAAATCGGGCCAAGATGGTCCGGCCCATCTAACCTGCGGGCTAGTTGGGCCGGCCCGATTTTTTTTTTTGAATTTTTTTTTTTTTGATTTGATTTGATTTGATTTTTTTGTGCTCATTAACACTAATTAACTCATTTTGTGAATAGCCCCAATACATAATTCAAGTAATATTAATCTAAAATGATCTAAGTCAAAGTCACCAATAAACATTAGTCCAAAAATCTTAGGATCCAAAATATATTTGGTGTGACAAGTAAATTATTTATTTTAAATTTACTTATTTGTAAACCTTTTAATTTAAGCAAAGCTTAAAACAATAAGACTAGCATGCTTTTAATAATTATATTTTTTTAAAAAAAAGTGTCTACAAATAGTTTACAATTAACAAAAAAATTTATAATTTTCCCCAACCTCGCGGATGCAACATAATTTCACCAAAAGCAACTCCCATCAAAAGCCCTCTTCTCTTTCATTCTTTAACTACCGAGCAAAAGTTTCACACAAACATTTCATCAACCAACTTATTTCACAAAAAATAAGAGAAAAAAATATTCCATAAAAAAATTAAAGAAAATTCACCTTGACAACGGAATAAGGTGAAGAAAACGAGAAACGAGAAACAAAGGGTTTGGTTTCTTGGTGAAAATGGAAAGTTAATGAATGGTTGAATAATGAAGAATGATTGAGAAATGACTAATTCTTTGTACAATTAGGGTGCTTTTGGTGGTTGAGGAAGAATGAAGAAGAATGTTTATTTGTTAATCTTTATTTTTGGAGGTATAATTGGTTATATTTTTATTTCCTTATTTCTTTTTTCTTTTGCTTATTTCTTTTTTGTTTATTTATGGGAGGTCAATTTTGTCTTTTTATTTAACATTAACAACTAAAATAGATGGATTCTGTTATCAGAACATACCATGTCTATTTCTTCAAACGTTGAGGATGTCCAGTGCTATTTTAAACGTCCCTTATGTTTTTGAAAGATTAGGGACCAAATATACTATTTTCCTTATTTTTTTATACTAATAATAATTATACTATGTTATATTTCGAAAATCAAATATCATTATCATAATACTAAGAACTCAACAATATTGTCATCTGCTAAGGTTCAAAGTTTAGATTTCTATTTTTAGTTAAAATTATGGATCAAAATAGTTCATCATTAAAAATAAAAAATTCATTTTTAACCAAAACTATTATTGAGATGAAATCATTTTGTGTAAAAAGAGGGAAAAAACCTCCTTAGACAAAAAATATGTTATTATCAAAACGCATAAAAATTCTTGTTTCGGATTTCGGTCACCACTTTAGATGAAATCGTCAAATTTATTTGAACTTTTATTCGTTTTATCTACAAATTCGTCAAATATACTCACTCAAATCATAGGTTTAGAAATCAGACCGTCCGGTCAATTTAGGGTTATGCTTTAAAGGCTCTATTATATAAGTATAGATACTTGTACCTACACTAAGGATTTTAAATTAAATTAATTAAAATTAATTAATATTTACTTTTTAGTCAATCAAATGGAGATCGCACCTGAAGTAATGCTGTCTTTAAAACTAAAAAATTACCTTCTTAATTTAGATTTTATCCCTCATTCCAAAATCTTTTATTATGCAGTATATATATAATTTTATTCAAACGAAGGGATTTTAATTTAATTTCAGTTGGTATTCATCTTGGAAAGTGCACCAAACACGATTTAAGAATGGAAATTAATAAAAGTCTATAAACATCTAAACTATATATTAAGAAAGAATTGATTGGGGGATTATAATTCTCAATTAGGCCTATCACATTAAACCCCCACGTGCATATATAGATAATCCATATTTTATATATATATATATTTGCCAAGCAAAAAACTAAAGAATCAAGCAAAGAAATGGCTTTGAAATCTTCTTTTGGAATTGTTCTTGTACTAACCTTCTTGTGTTTCATTGATGCCACCCATGGTTTACCACCAAAATTATTCGACGTTAGAAATTATGGTGCAATTGCTGATGAAAAGACCGATAACACTCAAGTAAGTTCAAGCGTACAATTTTCGTAAATGCATTTTTTATATATACATATGCACATATTCATATATATTAATGATTTTTTTTAGGCATTTCTTGAGGCATGGGATGATGCATGTGCATATGGTGGAAGGAGTAGGTTTTATATCCCACCAGGGACATTTCTTTTGGGGTCAGTGAGCTTTGTGGGGCCGTGCGAGGGCACAATGGCATTTCTAATTAGAGGGACTCTAAAGGCTCCGACTCAACCCCATAAGTTCTCCACCGATACCTGGATCGGTTTCCGGTATC
Source organism: Forsythia viridissima (assembly GCA_030279155.1). Taxonomy (NCBI): domain Eukaryota; kingdom Viridiplantae; phylum Streptophyta; class Magnoliopsida; order Lamiales; family Oleaceae; genus Forsythia; species Forsythia viridissima. Next base: position 48,122,633 of record CM059039.1, read on the forward strand.
TCAGTGATTTGACAGTGAAAGGTGGTGGATATTTGGATGGTCAAGGCCAAGTTGCATGGCCCTTAAATGACTGCTTCAAGAATTCACACTGCGGCCCTTTTCCAGTTGTAAGTTCATTATTTATTTATTTTTTTGATTTTTTTTTAGTTCATTATCTCTTTTAATCTATGTTAATTTTTCAGTCAATGAGGTTCGACTTTGTGAACAATTCAAGAATCCATCATTTGAAATCAATCAACAGCAAAAACACTCATTTCAGCATATTTGCATGTTACAACATGAATATCAGCCATGTTAGAATTACAGCCCCTGAAGATAGTCCCAACACTGATGGTGTTCGCATTGGCGTCTCGAGAAAAATTAAGATTTCGCGTTCTGTCATTAGAACCGGCGATGATTGTGTATCTATGCTTTCTGGTAGTAATGACATTGACATATACGACGTTTCTTGTGGCCCCGGTCATGGTATAAGTGTCGGAAGCCTCGGCAGAAGTCACGGGGATGAATATGTCTCCGGTATAAGAATAAGAAACTGCAGCTTTATAGGAACAGATAATGGTCTGAGGATCAAAACATGGGCGCCCTCCTTGTACAGTGTGGCTTCTAATATGATTTTTGAGGACATATCTATGAAAAATGTCAGAAACCCTATTCTTATTGATCAACAATATTGCCCATTCCCCCCTTGCAGCCATTGGGTAAGAATTTTTTTTCTATGTTGAATATTCTATTTCTGATCAACAATTTTCTGTTTGTTAACAACAATACTTTTCTTGATACTAGGGTGGTTCATCGAGTTCTGCTGTTCAGATAAAAAATGTCAAGTTCAGAAACGTTTGGGGAACTTCAAGTTCAAAAGTTGCCGTTAATATACAATGCAGCAGTATGATGCCTTGTCGGAATATTGAGCTTGAAGACATTAACTTGGCATACAATGGTTCCGGAGGTGCTGCCACTTCTCTATGTTCTAATGTCAGAGGTTTTGCTTATGGCAGACAACGGCCTCCCGGCTGTTTATAGGTGTTTGTTCAGGACAGCATTAGGGCATTAACATATCTCTTTTCATTAGTTCACTCAATATCATTATGTCTTTTATGATTTTAATCATAGTATGTGCTTGGAGCTCATCATGTTGTGAATTTTAAGGATGTTCTTAATGAAAATAAATGTTTGTTACTTTATTGGTTGCTAAATGTTTAGACAAGGCGAAATGAACAAATATATTATTTGAAAGCCCTTTTATTACACATCACTTTGTTATAAGCAAAGAGCTTATTATATTTACAGAACCTCAGGTTATCAAATTAAACAAGGTTTCACTCACAAAAGGGCCTGGAAACTCCATTGATTCTCCATGTGGATTCATCTTTTACGTGACTCTGCAGATTCAACAGAAAATTTAAGTCACAATTGGTGTGTTGCAGTAAAATTTGTCAAAAGGAGATACCATATAAAAGCCTATTATACCTGTTGCAGTCCGTATTTCTAGTGATGAGGAAGGGCAGTGAGACACTACATTTCTGAGGGAGGGCAAGAAGCAAAGAGTCCTTAACATTTGGATATTGAGGAGCAATTTGCTTCAAACAGTTGCATGCTTGTCGCCTGTCTGCAGTTGTTCTGGTCATTCCTGAAAGGCGGCTCAGCTCGTTGCAGCACCCACCAGATGGCTGAGCCACCGTGCCAGTGGCAAAAGTGGCGCACTGTGCCACAGCTGGCATGATATTGGCACAGCTAAGTGCCTCTGCTGGTTCCAGTGGTAAAAGAGCTGCACTGAGTGCCAAAAGAACTAATAACAATAAAACCTTCAACATTTTTCGTCTGATTTCGTCTTAGGGCAAGACCCTGTAAATAATCAGAATCACAAAAACACATATATAAACACATACAGTTATAGAAGAAGGTGAATCCATAACTACTGGCTTTAATGCAGCGAGTGGTTATCATTGACCAGTATTCTGGATTTTTTTCACTTCATTTATTTTTATATGTTTGCAGCCAAGGATTGGTCGAGCAGCTCATTTTGTATCTTCTCTAGCACATTGCTTTATCCTTGCAGTAATGAGGATGATGAATTGGTTAGCAGTTGAATTTGTCTTCTTGCAACTAATTTGGAAGTGATGCTCTTGCATACAATAGGAGACATTGGTGTGATTGTCATGTTTTGTACTGAGATTTTACTCTTGTTATAGATCATAACACATGATACAATGTAGAGATATTTGTTAACTCTGCCTTTGAATTTCTTCCAACTTTCCCAACATTGATCCCTACTGCTTCGACTAAAAGGCTTTTTTAAGTAAGGATAACAATTATATATTTTTATCAATTTTAAACAAGGCTATGTTGATAAGAACACTGAAAAGAAGGCTAGTCTTTTTCTTGGCCATTGAAACAGGGACTTTTAAAGAATTTTTGTATTGTTTTAGTACTTTGACATGTGCCTATATATCACAAAAAGAAAAATGAATGCCAAAAAGCTCAGACGAACCTTTATTTTTCACGATACCGCTCAAATATGGCCAGGTTTATATATAGCTTTTCATTTTCTGGATAAAATATTTTGCCAACACATATATGTCCTCATGAGTTCTTGTATTGAAAATGAAATCCAATTTTATGATAATTAGTAACTTGACGAAAGAGAATACAATTTACTATGGAATGAAGAATCTATTCATAAACATAATCTCAACTTTATATGCCACCACAATATCAATTTGCAGACTTTTCTAAAAGCAGATACGTAAAGAATAATTTAATGAAAATCGAACCAGATAATAAATTAGGCCACTAAACATAAGATCTAGACGCATGAGAGAGTTCATGAGATTCTATTACTAACATGTTGCATCAAACACATCTATAAAAAGAGTTACAACTTACAGATGAAATGGAGACTATCAATAAAGAATGCATCAAGAAATGAGAAAGAAAGTGTATGTGAGAAGCTACAGCTCGTGAACAAGGATAAGTTGACCGTATCAAAGTAGTCAAAAACTAGCAGCATTTGAATCAAGCCTTGATAAAAGTTGGCCTAAGTAATTAGCGATCTTCTAAATATCACCACTAACCAAGGGGGTTACGAACGATAAACTAGCTACAATCAACATTTGGCTTTACATTCATCAGATCATGCATATCCTTATATTTAGGAGTGCACAACTTCCCAATAGAGAGGCATATATGTAACCTTCCTTCCTCCCTCACCTCCCTTTCCCTACTGATATAGATGTATATAAAGGCAAAGGAATTTATAATTTACATCCTTACTACGAATAATAAAATCCATGGATATTTCGATGTTGAACAATGTTTCAGACAAGTGAAAATTTCTCACTGATTTAAAGATTATGCATAACAAAATCAGAGATGCCAATGGCCAACCCCATCCCCATTGCCTAAAACAACTAGGGGGGCAGGGGTTGTTATGATTACTTAAATCACCAGGGTAGAAGGGGAAAATTTTCACCTGTAATGTCAACGCGCAAGCCTACGAGCTAGGAGGCTATGACCTCATGACTTGTTTGTGTTGCACTAATACCTCCAGAAGCAAGCATTTCCTGATCCTACAAAACTGTTAAATTGTGAGATAAAGGAAGCAGATTTTTGCATTAAAGTCTGCTGTTATAAGAGAGCAAGTTGTCCCGTGGCTATACTCTATAGCTAAGCATTGGCAAACCTCTTCAGCAATTCTGGCCAGGACAAGCCTATTGGCATCCAGTAATTGCCTGGAGCATCCCAGGGAATGCAAACAGCCTAAATGGTAATCCTGATTATAGAAGTTGCCATTTAGCATATCAACGTCGGGGTCCTCATTCTGTAAATTAAGGTACTGTGGGAGTTTTTCAAACAAAAATATCAGAAAAAGGATTAGTGTAGGTTGACATTTAGGACGAACTGGCTTCAGATGACAATTAGTTGAGACTGAATTAACTAAATCTCTGTACAAGTGTCTCCTATGTCCTAGCACAAATTCAAAATTGGTTTGAAGAACTATACAATAACTATAATTGAAAAAGAAACATCGAAAGTAGGGCTAAATATCTCAGTTGCCACTGAACTTACTAAAATATCATCACTCTGTCACTCGCCGTTTTAAAAGTTAACAGAGTTGATAAAGCTATCAAAATGTTATCACATCCGTTATTTCGTCTACAAGTCTGTTAAATTTTAAAACAGCAAGTGAAAGTGCTGTTTGTTTATGGGGATACAAATAGTTACACAAAAGATAATGAGGGAAAAAATAAGGCAGAAAAAGTAATCGTCTTCCCCGCCCCCTCCGCAAAAGACCCCGTGCAGCCGCTCCCCCTCTTTTCAGCACGCTGTAGAACATAATAACATTGCACTGAAATTTTCAGCCATTAGTTCCAAAATCTTTCTTTAATTTGATATTAATTACTTTGGTCCACAATCAGATTTACAAAGGCTCAAATTTGTGGACGGAAGATCAACCTGTTAAGAGTTAGTTGAAGTTAATGTATTTACCTTTTGGCACTTATAAGTGGAGGGCAACTGGAGGCAAACCTGATATACTCTTCTTGCAGGCAATACATCAAACACTTTGAAACAGATTAGCGAGCTCCACATGATCAAACACTGATATTGGTCTAATGGATTGATCTCTTGAAGATGTCGAGTGGATGTAGGAAATTCCCGAACCACGATAAATTTGTGTTCATGCTGTTTCTTTAAGGCACATATCTCATCTGATTCTTGGCTCTCATTTCTTGTATTGTTCATGTAATTACCATTCCTTTAGATAAAGAGCATATTTGAGCACACCCAAACATGCTCTTAATACTTTACAAGTTCTTATATATTGTGTATCATAGTCTTTCAAAAAATTAAAAATTAAAAATTGTGTACTCGCATCTTTGAAAATAATGTATTGAAGACTAAATTTAAAAATAAATGATTGTATTAATGTCTAATAGCTTAAATTTGACTTGATAGGCGATATGAATCAATCTTTCTTGGATTAAGAAGATTGTAATATACTTGATTGAATTTGATTTTGATAAGTCCGTGCTCGCGTAAAATCCGTGTTAATATTTCTTAGAACTGTCACGTGGAATTTCGCTTAGATGTTGTGGCTAAAACATTGCCTTGTCACAATATTTCATCAGGCTGAGATGGAACAACATTTCTAAAACACGAATGGTCATATGTTCTAATAATGTTTTGATGTCTGAAAATAATCTATGTTCATACACCGCTCTTATTTTAAACCTTAACCACAATTGGATCATTCAATGAGAAGTACATGTCTTGGACTTGAGAATGTAGCATCCCACCGGCTGCAAACTCATGAACGGAACCATTCACTTCAATCGAACTACATCCTGGTTGTTTCTCTATCTGATTATTCTTCATTGCAATTCTTTCCTGCATCGCTTTCTCGAAATGTCCTGAGGCTGCATAAACATTAGACATCAAGACATAACCACTCGTCTCATTTTGATCTAACTCGATTAAATTTTCTGCTGCCCATTTGGCGATGTCAATGTTTCGGTGATTCCTACAAGCTGCCAACAGTGAACCCCATATTATAGCATCAGGGCACATTGGCATACTTCTTATAAACTCTGCTGCTTCTTCCACAAGTCCTGCTCGGCCTAACACATCAACCATACAACCATAGTGTTCTATTGATGGCTGAAATTTATATGTTTCTTTCATTGATGAAAAATACTCTCTCGCTTTATCAACCTGTCCTGAGTGATTGCAGGCAGTTAGAACGCAGATAAAACTCACAGAATCTGGTTCAAGATGCGAAGATTCAAGCCTGGAGAACAGTTGAATCACTTCATCTTCAAAGCCATTGAGTGCTAATCCCAACATCATTGAATTCCAACACGGTAATCCTTTCCTTGGGACAGTCTCAAAAATTTGGCGCGCCATTTTAACATTTCCACACTTGCAGTACATGTCTATGAGTGCTGCAATTACAATCACATTCAATTCAACATTATTTATCTTTATGTAGTCATGAATCCATTCCCCTTGTTCAAGAGCTCCTAGTTTTGCGCAAGCATTCAACAAGCTAACCAATGTAAACTCACTTGGCCTAATTTTTTCCTCCTGCATTTTGCCAAAAAGGTCCAATGCCTCGATCCATTTCCCATTTCTAACATAACCACTCAGCATACTGTTCCAAGAAACATCGTTTCTTGATGGCATTTTATTGAACAATCTACTAGACTCGTCGACTTCTCCACACTTAGCAAGTCCCATAATCATAGAATTCCAGGCAACAACATCTAAGTCCTTATCTTCATCAAACAATTTCCTCGCATACCCCAAAAGACCACAATTTGAATACATATGTATAACAGAATTTCGTATAAACGGATCAAATTCCAGGCCTACTTTGACAATTCTTCCATGAAGCTGAGCTCCATCTCTGGCCAGTCCAAGTTGAGTATAAGCCTTAAAAACCGAAGGATAAGTAAGCCTCTCTGGTTGAATACTAGAATTCACCAACATGTCAACAAACAGAGAAATGGCATTTTCCGGGGCTGAGCTTTGAGAGAAACCTCTGATTATAGTGTTCCAAGTGAAAAGATTTGGTTTCTCAATATTTGCAAACACCAAGTATGCATAGTTGATGTCACCACCGCCCCGTCTGGTGGCGCAGAAGGCCAAGACACGGCTAGCTACTATAATGTCTTTGGCAAGGCCCGTTTTGATGAGATGGGCATGAATTTTTTTGAGGTCTTTCATGGTTTCGCATTTCGTTTCTAGCATTGAGAGGAATGGCTGGTCTAAGATAAACTTTGAGATAGAGGTTGAAGGTGGATTGAAGGAGCAAAAACATGGTGGCATTCGTTTATAACTGTAAATTTAACAAGAATGTAGCTAAAAATAGTGTAGCAAACTAATCAAAAACTTAGCAAAAACTTCTTACTAAAGCATAGCATTGTGTGGACAGATTGAGCAATATGCAGAAATAACAATGGAGGTAGGGTGACACCAACCTCATCTGCTATAATGGATAAGGTGATTTGAGCCACTAATTGAAATCACGAGTCATGACAAAATTAAGTGCATGGAACAATTTAGGAACCAAACAAGCAATTTGTTTTTACGTTAAAAAGTCACAAACAATGGAAAAATAGCAGTAGAGGTCCCCATAGCAAGACGAAAGATTGAAGACTTAAATGCTCTTTTTGAAGTTTGGGGATCCCAAGCCCCACATGTACCTACCCCTCACCTCATTCTAGCTAGTGGCTATGCCATGTCCTCTCGCCCGTCTCTACATCTTCACGTTGTTTTGTCGTGTCTCTCTATAATTTTTATTTTATTTTCTTAGGCAACAATAGAAAAAAAAGACTTCATATTAGCCCAAAAAGAATCTTAAAACCATATAATATATTGTAGCTGGTAGAATTTTCGAAATCGATTGGTCAAAAGTTCATGTTTAGGCTAGAATTTTGGAAGATCGCCTCCCACTTTACAGATATTTTTACTTTAGTGTACTTACTATAGGGTCCCATCACTAACAAAATTCAACCCTAAATGGCACGAAAGGTTGCCGCAATTATTGTGAATTTATGGCCATACATTATGTTTAATCTCTCTTCTAGACAAAGTACGAGAAATTTGAGTCGGATTGAGATATTTTCAAGAAATGTGAATTCGCTTCACTTGAAAATGGAAATGTTTCATACTAAAGGTTTAGGGTTGTTAAAACTCACCCCCAATTTCTCTCCTCCTGTGAGGGCGATTTCGCCCAACCCTTATTCTCCACTTCAGTTCGCCGCCAACCTACGGCCGCCGGACTGGATCAACAGTCGCTGCTGTTGGTTTTAAGAGCCCATATCCCTCTTACCCGAGTCGCGAACCACCATCTCCGCGATTAGCGAACCACCATCTCTGCGAACCACCATCTCCGCGATACCACCCGCGAACCACTGCCCAGCGAACCACAGTTCGCGAACCACTGCCCAGCGAACCACAGTCCGCGATACATCCCGCGAACCACTGCCGAGCGAACCACTGCCCAGCGAACCACATTCTGAAAACCACTATCTCCGCGAACCACAGGCCGCGAACCACAATCCGCGAACCACCGTACACACCACCATTGCTCAGATAACCGTTGGTGCTAGTCGAAAGTAATTTTCTAGTTGTTCTTGTTTTGGGATTTGAACTTTTCTGTAATGAAATTAGTAATTTTATAATTGTTGTTGAAATGGGATTCAGAACTATGGAATGTAAAACTTTGAACCAAATTTGTATATTATAACAATTCTGTTGAATTAATTGAATGTTGAAATAACTGAATGTATGAATTTATACAGAGCATAGAATGCCAATGATAATTGTCTGTCAATATGTAATGGATGAATTTATTTTTGTATTGTTGGAATTTGATTACATTTTTCTTACTGCATAGGATGGAATCAGAAAGTGCCGACAACATGTTTATTCCTCAAGTTGATGTTCGTCGAATCCCCACAACAGGGCAAGAGTTTGAATCACATGAAGCGGCATATACGTTTTACAATCAATATGCTCGTGAAGCGGGATTTAGTGCTCGATTATCAAACAGTAAAAAAAAGAAGGACACGAATGAAACATATTGGAAAGCGTTTGTGTGTTCGAAGGAAGGAAAAACTGATGACACTTACCAACGGAAACATAAAGATGCGGTGCCGCGTGCTGGGGAACGAAATCGTGGCCAAACAAGACTTGGATGTGGTGCTAGATTATCAGTTGTCAAGCAACAAACCGGGGACATGTGGATTGTAAACAAATTTGTAGAAGAACACAATCATGCTCTTACTACCCCTAGTCGGGTACATTTGTTAAGATCTCACCGATCTGTCTCGGCTACAAAGAAAGCTTTAACACAACAATTTGCAGAAGCCAACATACCCACTTGTCAACAGTTACGTATTATGGAGATAGATTCTGGCGGTCCATCATCGATTGGTTGTGTGGAGAGAGATCTAAGGAACCATGAACGAAATATGCGGAATGAAGAAATGGGGCACGATGCCGAAACACTAATTGAGTTTTTCACACTAGAGAAAGAGAAAAGTCCGAACTTCTATTTTGATTATGAGCTTGGCGATGACAATAAGTTGCTTAGATGTTTTTGGGCTGATGCAGAGTCGAGAAGGTCATACAGTTGTTTTGGAGATGTTATGGTATTTGACACAACTTATAACACAAATAGGTACTCGATGATATTTGCTCCCTTCGTTGGAGTAAATAATCACGGTCAGACTATTCTTTTTGCGTGCGGATTGATGAGTAGTGAGACGACTGAATCTTTTGTGTGGTTATTCACGAAGTTTCTACAATCCATGTCCAACCAAGCGCCCCCTTTGCTTATAACAGATCAAGATGCCGCGATTGCGAAGGCCATATCCATAGTGATGCCCGTAACATTCCACCGCTTTTGCATATGGCATATATTGAACAAGTTTTCAGAAAAGATTAATGCGATGTTGTACAACGAGCAGTATCACAGGTTAGTGCATATCATTAAAGATTCAGAGACGCCTGATGAATTTGAGCAACGGTGGAATGAAGCAATGGAATTGACAAACTTACATTGCAATGAATGGCTAAGTACCATGTATGATATCCGGAGCCGATGGGTACCAGCCTATGTGAATCACATATTCAGTGCTGGAATATCTAGTAGCCAACGATCTGAGAGTGGCCACTCATTCTTCAAGAAGTACGTGAACAAGAAAAATTCACTTATGGGATTCATTACAAGATTCAATAGGGCATTAACTCATCAGAGACATGAAGAGTTAGTATGCAATCATGTTGATCTTAACGAACAACCTCGGATAATTTCAATGGTTATGATGGAAGAGCAGATGGTTCGCATATACACAAAGAAGATTTTTATACTGTTCCAAAAGGAGATTGTACAAAGCAACAAATACATTTGTACAAAAAAAAACAGTTCTGCAGCCATCAAACAGTACAGCGTGCATCGATTTGATTCAGGTACAAGTTTTCAGCGGCAACGTGAGATTACATACTATACAGAAACTGACTACGTATCATGTAGTTGTCGAACTTTTGATTTTGAAGGGTATCCGTGTCGACATATGGTTTGCTTTTTCAAGAAAAAACAAGTCCTTCTATTGCATGCAAAATATATACTACGCCGCTGGACAAAGAATGCCAAAGTTGGCATATCATTTGGCGATTCAGATGTGTCATACGGTGGGGAAGAGAGAGTTGAGAAATCATTAATGGCTCGACATGGGTTCTTGCTTCGTAAGGCTGTGATGATAGTTGATGATGCCACGTTGACGGATTCAAGGAGTACTTACCTTGAACAAGAGTTCGAAAATTTGCATTTCAGAGTTCAGCAAATTGACATTGATGGGAGTACAGGCATTCATAATCATAGTGGCAAAAGTCGTGAGAGTCAACAAGTTATAGAAGATCCAAGTGTAGTTCGGGCAAAAGGATGCGGTAAACGATTGAAGTCTTCAAAGGAGAAAGCAATTTCAAAATGTAGTAGACAATGTAGTGTTTGTGGAGTCGCCGGACATGACAAAAGAACCTGCCCAAGTTTGAATTCCAGGTAGCCTGATTTCGCCCGAATATCATTACCACTTCATTTATTTTTATATTAGTAATAATAATATAATTTGTACAATCGATTTGCAGGTCCAACATGCGTTCCTATGACATTGACAACACGCCGATCGAGCCTTCCGAAGATGCCACTTTCGCTATAATTGGTAGTAGTAATTTTCAATTTGGGTTGTAGTTCATGTTAGTTGTATTTATTTTCATTTTGTAAGTCCCTTTTGAATGCCCAAATTTCTTGTTTCATTTTGTAAGTTTCTTTTGAATGCCCAAATTTCTTGTTGGAAGCCACCGAGATGATGGAAATGTAGTGGTTTTATTACAAGATGTAACTTTATTTTGAGATATTATATTTGTAATACTTCCATCATAATTAGCAATCTAGTGGTTATATTTATTGACATTTTGTAACTTTATTTTGGTATTAGCCAATATGATGGAATGAGCAGATGGTTTTGCAGCCATTAATTCATTGGATTGTGCATTGAAATATTTACAGAATTAAAACCTGGAATGAAATTTTGAAATTGAAATGTTCACATTTGATTGAAATGTTCTCTTTGGAGTTGCACTTTTGTTATATAAAGTTTTGAACAATAGAATTAATGACAATAGAAACGATTATATTCAAAAATACATAGATCACATGACGTTATGACCACCTTTGGACTACAAATATCACTACAACATCCAAATTTTACAACATCCGTCAAAATTGTTCTCCTAGTCATATCACATTACAATTAAATTCTGTCAACATTGTTCTAGTCATTTCACGTCCTTCATCATGGCATGTGACGTTAGATTCAACCTCATCGGCCCATGTGAACCCCTTACACATTACACCATCATCCATCCTGTGGGAGAAAAAAATAAAAACCAAACAAAACTCATATCAATATCAATTTACATACAGTTTCAATGCACATATTGCAACAAAGGGGAACTGACCTTGAACTAACTCGTGACTGCACATCAATTCCACGAGATGAAGATGTAGTTCCTTATCTATTTGTTTATCGCAATTTTCACTCAAATCACATTAATACCAATATCACATTAACAACACAAAAAACACTATAAATATCGTAATTTCGGAGGCTCAGATCATTATTCGGACTACAAACGTACGGCACCGCCATGGCTGCAAATAACCGGTTGCATGTGTAATAGAGTTTACAAGAACCCCATCACTCATGCCGTCCGGGTTGCCAAGCCAAGCTACGGGTCATATTGATTCGTAGCCGAATTACCGTTTATCATATACATTCATAATCAACATATCATCATAGCCTCACAGCCCATATCTCCATCTCACCCCCACAAGTAAGCAGATCAATACAGCAAACCACAGCCAACCACAGCCCATATCTCCATCTCCCCTCAGAAGTATTCAAAATATCATTCAAAACAACATTTTATGGTAATTGCATTTCTCAATCATCGGGCAAGAGGGATATGGGAACACAATATCAGGCGGGCAAGAGGGATACAAGAACCCATAAATTCATATAACATATGAATAATCCAATTTAATAGATATATTACTGGAATCAGGAACCCATTACGGTTCAAATCATGAAAGCAAATAATTGAAATCATTGGGCAGGAAGAAATTGAGAAACATCACAGATTATTTCCCAACCTTTATCAACCCTCAGTATTATAATGTTTTAGCATAAATACCAGAATGGGATGTATCGCGGAGATGGCCGACTGCGTATCGCTGGGCAGTGGTTCGCTGGACAGTGGTTCGCTGGGCAGTGGTTCGCGGGTGGTATCGCGGAGATGGTGGTTCGCGGAGATGGTGGTATCGCGGAGATGGTGGTTCGCAGAGATGGTGGTTCGCTAATCGCGGAGATGGTGGTTCGCGACTCGGGTAAGAGGGATATGGGCTCTTAAAACCAACAGCAGCGACTGTTGATCCAGTCCGGCGGCCGTAGGTTGGCGGCGAACTGAAGTGGAGAATAAGGGTTGGGCGAAATCGCCCTCACAGGAGGAGAGAAATTGGGGGTGAGTTTATGCGGGTAAATGGGTACAAGGCGTGGGGTTATACCATATGACGTGGAAAGTGGCCATGTAGATTTAAAATGCTGAGGATGCAGTCCAGGTAGGCGGTGCCCATTATAAGTTCTACAATCTGATTGTAGGAGAACGGCACTGTAGGCTTGTAATGTCCAACATTCTAATAATAATCATATCAAGGTAACAAAATAGGCGGACAAGACACAACAATTTAATAATATGTCGACAAAACAACAAAATAAGTTTGTAAAATAACAACAATCATCCAACAATTACATTTAAATATAAACTATTATCAATAGCAATTAACAAATAAAAGAAAAAAAATTAGTGACGTAGTGGCAAGCGAAGTACCTGTTACTAAATGTATAGGGCTTGATTGAATCACTATCATTCAAAAAATGCTTAAAAAAGTACAAAAATACCGATTGTTTGGTCGCTCTTCGCAATCAGTTGGTTCATAGTTGGTTTGGAACACTTCGCACTTGCATGTCGAACTTTGTAGTCGCCAAGTAGGGAAAGAAAAGAAATGGAGCTGGCCAGCTTGATTAACAGATTTAGGGTTGATTTCGGCTGATTGGAGATTAAATTTTAAAAAATTGAGTAAAAATAGATAAAAGTATTGCAATATGATTTAGGGCGCTAGAAGTAATGTTGCATAGGAGGAAGGTTGGGATTGTAGGTAAATAAGATAAGAGCAATCATGTCAATCTATAGGGTATGGAGTATCAAAATTTGAATATTTATAGACGAAGAATAATAAACATTTACTTGTCTTTTCCTTCTATTCATTGATTGAACAAATAAAAAAGAAACTCGTTCATTCTTTTTCAGTTAATCAAAATGAGTAATTCTAATTCTTATACTATAGGGTTGAATAAAAATTCAATTGTCCATTTGATAAAATTGCTATGCTTAGTGTTTGACTCTTAGGATTAGAAAAAGACCAACTCATCATTTCATATTATTTAGATCTAAAAAATTAGCCAAGATATGATAAATCAGTCATATCTTTGTAGCAACTAGAATTGTTTTTTGCATAAACTTTAATTAGAAGTCTTAAACAAAATAAAGAAGAAATATGTGGATAAATGAAAGGATTTTGTGTTAAGTTTCGGCAGAGGGGGGGATTAGTCAGAAGTTATCAATTTGGGTCTTGTTCATTCTTGTTGAAAATTGAATTAAATTATATCAATTTTGGCTGAAATTGAATTAATTTTAATTGAATTAAAATAATTTGGATTGGGGACTTGAGATTGGGTCATTTTGGGTTTGGTTCCAAATCTGCCCATGTGACCTCATCAACTGGTATTACATACACTAGTAGAAGAAATCAATTACATCGCAAATACAATTAGACTATCTTTTTACTGGCAAACTTGAGACTTATTATGACGCGTATAATTAGAATCCTTTTTTGTATTATATACTATGTTATATGAGAGTACGTAGTAACTAGTATTCTTATCAAGACTAGAACTCATGGGAAATAAAAATAAATTTATGAATTTAGTTCTTAAATATACTAAAAGTATTTTGGAGAAAAATCAATATAATTCTAATATCAAATTAGAAACGACTAGGATAAAAGAAAATATTGAGTTGAACTCTTTGGTGTTAAGGTAATAATTATGAATAGTCATCGACATCGAAAAAAATATAGATGATGAAGACCTATATACATGGTCTAATAGGCACAATTTTAGTAAACATTGAGTACAACATATTACAGATATCAAAATAAAAAATTTCTTACTTAAAATTTGCAAAACATCTATTTATCTTTGCATTTTTCAGTTGAAGTAAAAATTTTCATCCTGCAATTCTTTAAATACGTACAGAAACTACTAAGTTAGAATTTCAAAATTTATTTCTTATCTTCATTCTTTTTTCAAATTTGTCCTCGTAATAGTACACAAAGACGTTTTGGACAGAAACCTAAATTAAAGAGATGAGAAATTTTTCATCTCTCTACGTAGAGATAATTTTGATTTATGAAAGATTGTCTTATAAAAGACCATTTTTTGAACATTTGTTGCCGAGCGCCGAATTTGACATTTTGTAAGAAAATATAAATACTAGAATAAACAATAAATAAAAATATATTGTTTGTAATATTCCACTATATATAATCAAATATATGCCAACAAAAAAGAAAGAAAAAGAGCCTAGTGAACCTCTACAAAACTTTTGATTTTAGGAAGAATCAATGTAGGACTTTTGCTTGACAAAGCATGAATTGGTGGGGGGTACAAATCTCTCTTAGTGTTTTTTAATGTACCTAGAGGAGTCTTAATCAGATGGCCTGAGGTTCACCATAAGCCTTTCAATCTAATCAGGGATTGCAAGAAAATCAGATAAATTGTTGCTTGATTGGCTTCCTCACCATAAGAAACATGCTCCAACAAGCATTTGATCACTATCTTGTCCAATCTTAAAGGAAGAAAACACTTGACAAGATAGTTTCAACAAAAAGAGGGAAAAAAAATTTAAAAAGGTGGATAAATATGTTGCCAAGAAGCATTATGCAGTTGATGGTGAAGGTTGCATAAATACCCAATTAAAAATGCAAAAAGAAACAAATAAATGAAAATGATCTTCTAAACAAAATCATTATCTTTAATTTTAATTAGTATAAATCGTACAATGGACAAAGAACGACAAAAATAATAAAAAACTCATGTGCAACAAGTGACCGACTTTTTAAATGAAAATCGTCTCCATTACCCACAAGTAATATAACATTGAAGCTTGAGATTTAGTAAACATTTGTATTTTATTGATATCACTCCACTTTCTTCGTAACACGCTCGAAGTATAATTTAATCTCATCGAGTATAGAATGAAGACTTTGTATATAATTTTTTAAAAATCTAATAGATAATTTCCTAGTGTTTATTCAGTTTCCACTACTTTGGGCGGCTCCTGGGTAGTAGAATGAGTCCTATGAAATAAAAAAAAGTTTTGAAACAAGAAAAAGGGAGAAAAAGAGAAATTGCACATATCATCACCATCATTACTATCATCACTAATTCAACCCCACAGGACCACACTTAAATTCCAAACTATTCCCTCTCACTTTCTTTTTCTTCTCCTCCTCTCAACTTTTCCACCACCTTTTTTCTTGCTACACCCTACCCCACTACCCCCACCCACCTCCCTCCTCTTTCAATGTCTTAAGTTTCCATTTACACATACACACACACACACTCACTCTCTCTCTCTAGGACTCTACCTCTCTCTGCCCCCCCCTCTCTCTCTCTCACACACACACACAGACACAGACACAGACAACACAGATTTCATAGTCATCAGATGATGGACACAAAATCCTTCCCTTTTCAAAGAAGGATCATGTTTTGACTTGGTTTAGCTTGTATTTTTTTGTTTCAAACTAAGCTAAACCTGACTGGAAATACAGTTGAAGAAGAAAGAAAGAATGCACAGAAAGATATTTATTAGTTTTTTTACATTCATGAATCTGGCTGTTCTTGTAATCTGTTCAGGTAAATTAAATTTCTTGGTTTTTTTTTTCCATTAATTATTGATTGTTCTACATCTGTGTTGATTCTTGATTGTTTGCTTTAAGAAACGAATCTTATTCTCTGATTTTACAAGCTCAGAATCCCTTTTTCTTTTATTCTTTTTCTCTTCAATTTATATATTGTTCGGGAATGTAATTAAATATTGAAATGTTAAATGAACTGCATTTGAAATCATGCATATGGAATTCTTTCATTTGTTATATTTATGTAGTTATAGTTTTTATTTTTTTTTTTTTTCTAAAAATGATTTCAGTATTCAGATCATCATAATTGTATTGATAATCATATTTTCTTCTTTCTCTTGGTTTGATTACTTTTAAAATTTAACTTTGTTTTGTAATCATTACATTATTTTGAGTTAGTTTGAATTCTTTTTGCTTTTTGGAGTCTCATCATTGTATAGGACAGTGGTTCTTGTTCATGAATTTTGGTATTTTTATTTTTAATATATATTCTTTATCTTGCATGTGTTAAGCCCCCCTTGACAATATTGTACTGGATAATACTAGATTTTGAATTCTTTTGTTTTACTTTAATTCTGTTCAGTATTGTCCGAGAGCGCATTCAGCGCGAAAAAATTGCGCAACTCAGTCTCAATTTCTACAAGGCAAATGGACATTACAACCCCACTAACAACAGTTCCAACAGCCAATCCCTCTACTCCCACCACAATCACTCCAGTACTAAATCCAACAGTTTCCGGCCCCGACTCGCCTAGCGTCATGAATCCAGCTAATCCCGTAATGACACCAGCCACCACCACAACCACCCCGGCAGGTGGAAGCTGGTGTGTTGCTAGCAAATCTGTGTCACAAACAGCATTACAGGTTGCATTAGATTATGCTTGTGGCTATGGTGGTGCTGATTGTTCAGCAATCCAGCCCGGTGGCAGCTGCTACAATCCGATCTCAGTGCGTGATCATGCCTCGTATGCTTTCAATAGCTTTTATCAGAAGAATCCAATCCCTACTAGCTGCACTTTTGGTGGCACTGCTGTAACCACCAGCACTGACCCAAGTAAGCTACATTTTTTATGCTAAAAATAAGCAATTATTTAGTTATTTTTTTTTTTTTTTAATGATGCTAGTTAAATCTTATTAGTAAAGATCATTTGAGATATATTTATGTCAATTTAACACCACGTCATTGCTCGATTTGGCAAACTAGTGGAATTGAACATAGCTATAAATCAAAGGACTCGCTATAAATGAAGTTTAGTGATCCAATTGATTCAAAATGGATAATAAGTTTAACAACCTTTAGAATCTTTTACCCCATTTGCTCGTAACACGATGTAATTTCAAATAATTTTTGACTAAGAATTTGACAAAAGTAATGCACTCAATATTCTTTATGTAATCTTTTTTCTTTATTTAATGTACCTTGTTCTTATGCAGGTTATGATACATGTCAATATCCATCAATTAGGTGAACTTTAACTACTAATATTACTATTAGTCCATCTTCTGTTATTTTCTCTATCAATCAAGAAAACATAACCTTATAAGCATTTAAATTTGCAGCACGAGTTCATCTGTATTGAACACAACCAATTCAAGTGGATCACGAGTTTTTGGCGCCGGACCAATCACCCCCTCTAGCTCAGCACCTGCCATTCCAAGAAGCTTCCCTGATTTTCACTATATCTTGATATCTATGTTTCATTTTCTGGTTCTGAATCAGATGCAATGACTCATTTAGGTTGATTCAACAGTAGAATCACGCCCGAACCAAAACAGTGCTTTACAACTTCTATCTACAAAAAAGAAGAATGTTTGATGAGAAATTGACGACGGATTTTTAGTTTGGTCACAAGAATATGGGAAATTCACATTTGTTTAGTAGGCAAGTTCCATATCTAGAGGCCTTGATGTCAAATTGGTGCTATTTTTTAAACACTTGCCAAAGTGACATCTTTGTGGTTGAAAATCACACAAAAGAATATGTACAGAGGGTTTTGTAGTGCTGAACGACTACTTGGTATTCCTGGTTGTTCTTAGTTTTATATTATTTATTTATTTATTTGGATTTTTTGTTTTCTTGGTGTTGTGAAAGGTGAATATGAGAATCTTGATTGGGAACAGTGTAAAAGGCAGTGTTCTATGGATGAACTTTGGAAGGGACCCCAGGCCTTTAAATTTTCTCAGACTTTGGAACAAAAATGGTGAATTATTGGGTCATTGTGTCTATATTTTACCAGGTGTGTTGGTTTTATGCAGCATTAAAGTGTTTATCTATCTTTTTTTGTATATCTGCAACTCTAGGACAGGTTCAGATTTCACATTAGGCAACCATAGAAAAAGATGTGGATAGATGTGTAAAGTGTTAGCTAGTCATGTTTCATTTGGACCTTGTATGGTCATGTCAGGTCAAGCATCTTTGACATGTAACAAGAAGCTAATTTTTTTTTTTTATTGTTCAGAGATATTTGAATTTTTTAAAATTTATTAGTGAAGTTATTAGTCAACGTCGGTTCTTAGCACATGAGTTGGACAGTTCAAACAAATTTGATCAGACTACAAGCAAAATTTAAAAGCTTTTCGAACACGGTACTCACCACACACCACTAGTAAATTATACCGATCCACTTTACACTTTATATGGTTATAGGTATGGTATGTGTTGGGGTTGCAAATTAAAATAGTATGAAAAAATAAAATTAAAGAAAGCCAAGAAAAAATGAAAAGAAGTAAAGTACGGACCACATAAATCATTAAAAGATATGTATATTTGTCGTCACATAATACTTGTATGCAAGTCAAATTATCAACAGTTCCAAGATTCAGCACAAAAAATCCAGAAAGGCATATAAAAACATGTTAAAATAGCTAATTCTTTACAAAAAAATAAAATAAAAAGTAACTTAAAATTAGTTTTTGAGATTAACAAGTATGTCAAGTTATCTACAAGCCAAGGTTCATATAAAATCAGTAATTTCAAAACACTTTCAAAAAAAGTAATCTCAAATAATCATAAACCCAACAAACTGCAGCATTGAGATTAAAGGAGACAAAAATGGGCAGACCAGATAGGTTAGCCCAGATAACCCGAGGTCTCATGCTAGGCAGGCCCAAAATAAAAATAGTCCAATAAAAATCGGACATATTTAATCCTGTACAACTAGTTCTATAATCAATTTAGACTCAAAACAGACTAGGGGTGGCAAAACGGCTCGTCGACTCGGCTCGTAAAAGCTCGACCCAACTCGGACTCTGGCTCATCGAACCACGAACACGAGTTAGGGCCGAGCTGGAGAAAAAAAAACGAGTCGAGCGAGCTCGGCTCGTCAAAAAAATGAGCCGGCTCGTTGGGCTCGTGGGCTCGTTACATGCCCACGAGCCAGGACGTGTCCCCAACGGTCACGAAATCGTGACCGTTGGATGATCATCCAACGATCACATTTTGTGATCGTTGGCAACGGTCATTTTGATCTTTTTTTTTTTTTTTTTTCCTTTCATTATTTTCTTATAAATACCTTATTTCTAAACTCATTTTTTCAGACTTCAATCTTTTATCTTTCATTCAATTACATACTCAATCTATTATAAATTCTCAAATCTCAATATTTGTGTTCTAAGTAATTAGTATCTAGTATCTTATTATCTAGATATTACGCTATAATTTTCTACTTCTACTAATTTTCTATATTTCTATTTTCTAATTTCTACGTTCTACTAAATCTTCATCTTCTCCTATTTTTTTTTCTCGATTATTCCAAATGGCATACAACCGAAGTGATGATGATTTCAGTGGTCTTAATGACATTCCAATTCTAAAAGATATTATTAACCAGTTTGGTGGTAGTACTGATTCAATTGATTTGGAAAACGTTCATGACGACGCCGATACACATGAAACTATCATTAGCTCTAGCACTAAACGAAAAGCTACCAAACAAAAGGCTATATGCTGGCAGCATTTTCAGTTGGTGCCGACTGGTAAACTAGTGAACGGAGTCCCTGAGTTCAAAGCACAGTGTAACACTGTAAGGAGAAGTTTGCTTGGCACAAAGGGATTGGCACGACCCATCTAAATAGACACTTCAAAAAGTGTCAATACAAACATGGAGGTGTGGATACAAATCAGGCACATCTCCAGTTTGGATCTCCGGGGACCGGGTCTAGTGGTCCTGCCCTCAACAACTGGATATACTCACAAGAACTTATGCGACACGAAGGACTACTGGAATTGATAGCAAATGTCGAGTTTCCACTATACTTGGTGGACAATCCTCATTGGACTACATTCATCCAAAAATATCTACAACCAAGGTACGTTAGTATTTCTAAAAATACACTTCGTAGAGATACTATTGTTAGATATAATACTAAAAAAGAAGCTATTATTAATGATATTAATAATTACAATGGTGTTGTATCTTTTACATCAGATTTATGGACAGGTTGTAACAAAAAATGATACATGGTAGCAATTGCACACTACATTGATAATAATTGGTTAATGAATAAAAAAGTAATAGCATTTAAACAAATAGACTATCCTCATAATTGAAATAATATTTATCAAGTTTTATTAAGTGTGTTACATGAATTTAAATGTGATTCTAAAGCTCGTAGTTTTACATTTGATAATGCATGCCCAAATAATATAGTAATTGAAAAATTAATGCAACACTGTAATCCACAATTTGATGATATTTTATTTCATATTCGTTGTGTGTGTCATGTGTTTAATTTAATTGTACAAGATGGATTACAATTTATACGCCCACAATTGGAAAAAATTAGATTTGCTATTAATTATATTTCGATTTCACCATCAAGAAAACAAGTTTTTGCTGCTTTATGTATAGAAAATGGGCTGCAATCAAAATGTTTTGCAACTGATGTTGGCAATAGGTGAAATTCAACATATCTTATGCTTGAATTGTGTGAAGGTTATGAAGATTGCATTACTGTATATTATAATGGCCGACACTCACACGGCTCAGAATATGATTTAGAATTTAGGTTGTGTTTGATTGCAAGTGGAAAATTTGGGTGGAAAGAAAATATTTTCCATGGAAATGAATTACCAATAAAATTTGGATTGGAAAATGTTAATAAATTTTCCATGAAAAATAAATGGGTTGGAAAAGATTAACAAATTTTCCATGGAAAATAAATTCTCCTATCCCACAAAGAAAATATTTTCCTTGAAAACAAGGAAAATATGGCCAAAAGTGGAAAACGTGGAAAAAATTTTCCATGGAAAAACAAAAGTTTCAATCAAACGAAAGATGGAAAATAGTTGAGAAAATGCATTTTCTATGGAAAATTTTGCCAATCAAACAGACCAAAGCTGAAAAATGGGTGGAAAATTTTCATTTTTCATTGAAAATGAAAGGAATCAAACACACCCTACATGATTGGGAAATATGTAGTCATTTTAGAAAAATTTTAAAAGTTTTTTACGATGCAACAAATGCATGTTCTGGTGTTTATTACCCAACTACTCCACTTGTTTTAAATCATTTCTATTATATTGCTAACAATTTTCATAAGTATAATAATTTTGCTCTTTTTACTAATATTACACATGTCATAGAAGCTAAATTTAGAAAATATTAGAAACAATTACCTATGTTATTTTCATTATCATGTATCATGGTTCCTCGACTTAACTTAGAGGGTACAAAAGTAACAATAATGGGAATTTCAGATAAATTAACTTTTGAAAATCCAGTCACGTGTGCTAATTTAGAACAAACTTTATGTTCTATGTATGAGATTTATGCTAAAAAGGCCGGTACAAACATTGTACGACCACCTAATCCAACATATACTTCGTCATCAACTGATGACATTGACTTATGGAGTTACGTCAGTACACATAGGACCACTCAAGGTCAACAATTAGTTGGTTCTTCTTCTAGTTCTTTCCTTCCCTATTCTAATAATACACCTGTAGAGTTAGGTAGGTATTTTGCACATGATGTGCTTAGTATGTTAGATGAAGAGGAGAGAAAAAATTTTGATATACTTAAATGGTGGAGACAACATCAACGTAGTTACCCAATTCTTTCCAAAATGGCACGTGATCTATTAACACCTCTGGTGTCAACTGTAGCATCGGAGGCTGCATTTAGTATAAGTGGCAGGGTTTTATCTGATATCAGGTCAAGACTCAAAGCCGACATTTTAGAAAGTTTGCTGTGTCTAAAGAATTGGGATGATGCCGAACTTCGAATTCAAGATAAAGTGGATAGAATAATGTCTGAAGAACTTGAAGATTTGAATATGGATTAATCATATTCGTAGTAAGTATTATTTTGCATTAATATTTCTGTATTTGAAGAATTTTTCTTATTTTAATAAAAAATTGTACACGTAAATCTTGTTCGTGTACAATTTTAACTCCGCCTACTTTTAAAGTAGCCGGTCCCAAGCCCGAAAAAAAGAGGAGGGTTTTTAATTTTACATTTTTAACATAAACGATTTTCGATATGGTATTCTTTTTTATTTTCAAATTTAAAAAAATGTAAAACACAAAAAAAAAATAGAGGTGGATTTTAAATCTTTAATTTTTAACATAAATGATTTTTTATTTCTACTTTCTTTTTTATTTTCAAATTTCTTTTTTTTTTTTCAAATTCAAAAAAAAAAAAAAAACAAAAACTTAATCAAATATGAGGATTTTAAAAAACATAATCAAGATGATTCAATAAAAATTTTAACATATATATATAAATATTTAATCTTTAACATAAAAATAAAGATAAATAAATGATTCATTTTAAATATTTACATTTTGTTCTATAATAAAATAAATAGAAATTAGAATATAATGATTTATTTTCAAATTTAAAAAAAAAAAAACAAAAAATAAAGGGCCGAGGCGAGCCGGCTCGACCTGGCTCGTTTTCGGCCCACGAACTGTGGGCCGAACCGAGCCCACACATTGGAGCTCAGCTCGTCTCCATGGACGAGCCGAGCTCGTGATTTATGGGCCGAGCCGAGCCCGGCTCGACCTATTGCCATGGTTAAACCAGACTACTCAATTTATTTTAAGCTGACCAGTTAAATTTTTTTGGCTCAAATCTCCCCACCCCATTTCATCCCCCCAATCCTACCTCACCCCCAGCCACTATTTGCCGATCACCTGTTTGTTGTGAAACTAGGAGAAAACTCCATGGTTTTCACGAAACTTGGGGAAGAGGGGTGGGGGGCATTTTTTGGGGGTGGTGAATGGGTGCGAACGAAGTCTTTTTTTTTTTTTTTTTTTTTTTTGTAAAAAATTGAGTTGGATTGCTCCAGTGGCCCAAAACTGGGATGATTTGGCCCAGCAAATCACTAGTTCGTGTAAAATCAGGTCAATACTAGACCAGTCCAGTTTTGTGTGGCCCATCCATTTTTGGGTCGGGCAGGTTCCGACTGATCCATTTAATATGTCTAATTGAAATGAAAGAAGGCAAAAAGACTCACCTAGCTGCCGGGAAACTCTGGACAAACAAATCTGGAGAGAATGCAAAGAGGTTTACCGCCCCCTAATTACTTCTTCTAGAGAGCAAAAATCAATTACTCAAGAAACTCAAAAGTCAAAATCTACAATAATCCAATTAATAATCATTGTTATTCAACTAATTATAACAACACAGGCCACTAAACTAACAAAATCACATTGAAGACATAAATAATTAAATACATGTGCACGCCCATGGAGTCTCAAGAGAATTTTGGACAGAGAAACAGCCGACCCGTAATAAAAAGTGTAATAATTTCAACAAAATATTCTGGGTATATAATAAAAGACAATTGTTTTTTTTCAAAAAAAGTGATTGTGTGTCGATGTTTCATTTTGACATAGTGATTGTGGACATAGTGATTGTCGATGACATTACAAATAACGTTGTTATTAGTAGTTGATGACGGATATGTGTCGATGTTTCATTTTTTTTTGTTAAAAAATTAAAAATAAAAGTGTAGTTTCTTCATTGACAATCAACGACCGAAGCGCCATGGGTAATTGTAGACGATATTACTATCGGTAAGAAATTGATGAATGTGCGACAATGATCACTAATGGTTTTGCTATCATTAATTTTGTATGAATTACTGACATATATTGGCTTTTGCAGGTATTGTTGGTGAGTATGTCGAAAATCATATTTTTTTATAATTTTTTTATGATTATTTTTAAAAAATCCTACAAAATTTTACCAAAAGCCCCCTAAATAGTTTGAATAGCCTCTACATGCGGATAAGTCATTGTGCGCAAAGTTAACATATGCTTGGTTTGGTATTGCTGTGTTTTTAAGAGAATCAACTTTTGCTGTGCTACGGAGAGAATCAGATAAGTGTTTGATAAACTCTTGTTTCATAATTTCTGTATATTTCAACATCAGTATTTAAGCGTTTGGTAACAAAAATGATTTATTGCCATGGTTGTATAAAATTACAAAAATAGATATTGATTATAATAATATTATTTTATATTATTATTATTATCATAACTAGTATTGTAAAATTTATTTTTACTTCTATAACAATATGTAGTATTATCAAATATTTTTTCAAGACAATGCATTTACCATAGTTATTTTAAAATAAAAATAATATATATCTATTAAACCTTAAAATTTCAAAACATTAAAAAATAAAAGCATACTAATATTGTATAAAAATCAATTAAATTTAATTTTAAATTATTTGTGGAAATGCATTATAATTAGAATATTAATAAATTTGTAACATAAAATGAATTAATTTAATTAATTAAGTTCAAAATTGATATTTTAATAATATATAGATAGAAAAGCTAAAAGCAGAATATGAAAAGCTAACATTTTACTGCTTTTCAAAATCTGCTGTCAGATGATACATATTATTTTAGAATCACTTTTTAAAAATTTACCAAACGCATAAAACAACTTTTGATTGTTTGACAATCAGAAGTTGGACCCCAAAATCAATTCCAAACGGGCCCTTAATTTATAGTCAACTTAACGATGGACACCCGAACCCACATTTTTGTTAAGTTGAGGAGCTTAATTTGTTACACTACACAAAGTTGGGCACGGATCACCCTAGAATTTTGCATTTGTAATTGGGTTGCCCTGATTGGTTTTTTTTTGAGATTTTGTCTTTATAATTGGGTTGTTCTAAAATTTCATTATTACTAGGGAGCCTTTATAATTGAGTTGTCATTGAATTTCATTATAATTATAAAACATTCATTGAGTTGTTATATACAAGGCTAATATCTTGTAAACAATCAATCATCATTCATTATATTGAATTATTGCAGCAACTAAAGACAGGATATAGTCTCACATTGAGACGAACATATATAAATCATTGTGTTCTTTATTTTTCGTCATTTATTTATTACTCTAATTTTAACACTTCTTATCTACAATCAACTCAAAATTTAGGAATTTCATACTAATTCTCAAATTTCAAATTGGATAAGCCTTTTCCTTTTTTTTTTTTTTTTTTGGGGATATTATAATTAAAATCCGTCTTACAACCGTAATGCTTATTAGGTACTCATGAGTTTAAACTATTTTTTCAGTCTACATAATTAAGAAAAAGAATTATTTTTTATGGAAAAGAAAAGTAAAGCTTAAAGCCATGATTTTATAGAATTAGTATAACTTTTCATGAATTAATTTACAATAATTTGAATGGCAAACTTATAACTAAAACCAGACAAATTAATTAATGACTGAATTAAACACACAACATGGACATGCCATGTGAAATGACACCAATTTAATACATGAAAAGTTGGCAATGGGCCCTTCTATCCATTAGGCAGCCATACATTATAGCATCTCTTCAAAGAATTTGTACAATAATTCTCTCCAAATTCAATATGGAGGAGAATCAACAACTCCTCCAACCACTTATATATCCACCAAGCGCCACAACTACACCACGAGGTCATCACGACATTAAGGCCGATGAATCGATTTCGAACATCTTTTTCCGGCTTGTTTTGGTTACTTTCATTGTCGTTGTTGCCATATGGGCAAATCATGAAGCCTCAAAAGGTTTTGCCATAACCATTGTTAATGAAGCCGGAGCCGATACTTTCCCGGCAAAGCGTTTTTCTCTCTTCTACTTATCGAACGATGAAGCTACGCGTGTAGTCATCAAGGCAAGCAAAATTGTAGAAAATTTTCTTTATCCCAACGATATGTACAACAAGAAGAAAGTCAATCGAGTCACCCTTAAGCTTGCCGACCGGAATCTTTCCGATGGGGTGGTGGTTGAATTTGGCAAGGAAGATGATTTTGTACTTCACTTGAGTCCTTCAATTATGGAAGATCAAAATTTCAAACATACCATGTTATTAGAGGTGAAAAAAGGCGTGGCACGTATTTGGCTATGGGACGGTCAAGGTAACGCTCCACATAAACTTATAAATGGTATTGTGGAGTTCATTGCTAGTAGCTTTAGTGCTTCCACTGCAGAGTCGAGCCCGGTCAAGGCAGAGCCACTAGCATCTACCACTGCATACTGGAAACACGACGACACTAGAGTGGTGGCGGAATTTTTGAATTACTGCGAACGCAGCCATCCGGGATTTATTCGAAGACTGAACCAAGCCATGAAAGATGGTTGGCATGAGAGAAAATTGGATATTGCATTAGGTATGCCAGTTCAGAATCTATGTACAACATACAATTCTTCAAAGCACAATTTTTCCAGCACATTGAATTATTAGTTTTTCAATTGGGTTCTTGCAACATGATTCCATGTACAGGATGCATCCTCACATGTGAGTGGACAATTTGATGGTTGTGATGTGATTTTTGTGGGTTCAGATGTTTCTATGTTATTGGTGTGGATAATATGATAAATGAAAAGAAAATAAAAGGCCACGTCTATCCTTACCCTCTAGCAGATGTTTATTTTCATTATTTTAGTTAGATATTTTGCTATTTGGTATTTTTTTTTCCTCTGAAACTATATTTGTTGAAATTTGTAAAAATGTATTCAAATAATTAAAAAATTTTTTTTTTGTCAACTAATTTTATACTTTCAATAATTATAATTATTTATTGTAAATTTTAGCAATATTTGTAGCGACAATGTATGCCACGACTCTAAAAGTAGAAGTACTTACAAAACTAACGTCTCCAAATTTTTGCCTCGTGACACCATGATTAGCCCTGTGGCCCACACATATCGACCCTTGTCTCCCAATCTAATGGCACACTAGCACTAGAGAGTTCGTCAAAAATATTATGGTGTTTCACAAATAACTATAATTAGCAAAATAATTTTAAAAATACTATCTCAATATTTTTATTTTTAAAAATACTGTATATTAGAAAATATAATAAACTCTACAAAAAGGGAGAAATTTTTATTGACTACAAATTAGAACTCATTCCATTCCTTATAATCCAAAGAAATTGCATAAGTGGAATTCAATTTCATCCAACTATCTCGTGATCTACGAGGTAGTCCTAATACTAGAAAATTAAGAATAAAATGAACTAATAAATATACGCACACATTAATATTAAAATAAATTTTCAAAAACAAGTAAATGGTATTGTTCAAAATTATAAACGTAACAAATATAATAAATATTATTTTAAAATTACAAATATAATGTTATTTTAAAATCACAAATGTAACAAGTTATATTTCAAAAATAGCTAATTCTAATCTATAAATGTATTAAAAAATCACATAATGTAATAAATAAAAAAAGTTATGTTATTTTAAAAATAGTTAATCCTAATCTACAGATGTATTAAAAACTTACACGACTCTTCTTATAAACTAGTGATTCAAAACTTGAATTTTAGTTGTACTTGCATAAAACTCTTCTCAAATGTATCAAATTATGTTATTACAAATGTAATATTTATGTTATTTCAAAATTTCAAATATTATAAATATAATAAGTTATGTTATTTCAAAATTATAAATATTACAAATGTAATAACTTATGTTATTTTAAAATTACAAATGTTACAAGTTATATGTTATTTCGTCATTGGGACGAAAATATATTCAAGATGAGATTAAGTTGTGTATTCCATCTCTTAACATTAGAATCTAGCACATACAAAAATAATTACTTGAATGCCCAAACAACCAGACACATATTAATGACTTGGAATCCTCAAGCAACCAAAAACCAAATCTGATTTAATCCATGTGATACTGTTTTTCAAAAAATAGTATAAGAGCATTTCCAATGCAACAGTGGATTGCAAATAAAATTCTGCTATGTAAGCAAAATAGACAATGTCTAAAAAAATTCTCTTCAATATAAGTTGTCTGACACTATGTCAATCTGACATGGTAGGAAAAAAAATAGACAATGTTTAACGCTCCGCTAAACATGCTGACTCAACAATATTCAAATTTTTTTATGTAGATTTAAATTTCATATGTATATTTAAATGTAATCTATTATTTATTTTAATAAAATAAAATCCACCTAGACAGCAATCTATAGAATGTATTGGAGACTAAATTTGAATTTGAACTTGAATGTCTATTTATTAGACATCAATACTACGTAGATTGAAAGTCTTCCAATATTTATGCCACCTAAATAGCAATTCATAGAATGTATTAGAGATGCCGTAACCTTATCATGATGCCCAAAATTATATCGTATATATTGCCTATCAAATTATGTGCCCACAAAGTCTTCTCGAATTGTTAACTATAGACTCAGATTAATATACATTTGATAATTTTGGTCACACGAAAAATTTACATCCACACATAACCAAGTCTTGTTAACTTAAGCTACCCAAAAAAACAACGCAATAAAATACACCACGGGAAACACATCATTTAGAAAAATCACATAAGGCTTTCTTGGTTGACTTGGAATTTTCTAACCCTAACAAGAAGAAATACTGCAACATAAAATTGTGCACAGCTTCTATTTAAACAAAAATAAAAAGAGATGCTCTATTATGCGATCAAGGTACATAATAGAAAAAGGTACTTAATATCAATTCATGGTGAAATGTGAACAAAATGCCCTTCAAATGATGTCTCCTAATTACAAAAGATTAACAAACCAAGGACAAATATTATTAGATACAAAGAACCAATAATTTAATAAAATATAATTTAACGTATCAACAAAAATTAATGACCATTACAAAGCCAACAATTCAAAAAAAGGAAAAGAAAAAAATACACAAATATGTTCAACTTAGTGCAGTGCACGCGTCTTGCACTTTAACACAAAATTGAATGACAATTGTATATTACAAGGAATATTAAAACACAACCGACAAGCACAAACTTTGTGAGTGCAATCACCTCAATTGGAGACTTGTTGTTTGATGTTGATCGTGTCAGACAACTAAGTCTCCATAACCTCAATAACCTCCATGGAAAACTGATGTTCGACGAGAAATCACAACTAACCTTCTCCATTATATCAATTTGTTGTGCTATATGAGCAAAAAAGGATGGGCAACAAGAATATAAAATCAATTTTGGAAGAAAATGATTCTAGATTGATGAATTTGAAGGAAGATTATACTGACAAATTGGATTTTCAAATATTTGGAATTTTGCGATGTTCGGGAGTTTTTTTAGAGAGCCGGTTATACTATACTTATGCTATTGGGCTATTTGCAAACAGGCAAGTTACAAGAGTTACTTTAATAACTTGAGTCTTTGGAGTTTTGGACTTCTGAATAAGTATTTTTAGAATAAAATAACATAAACAGTAAAAAAAAGAATAAAATAAAATAATAGAAGTGTGGGACATAATTTCTACAAAAAATTATGTAAAAATATTTCGTGGCATTAATTTTATTTTTCATCAATATTTCTCCAACTCTTTGGAAATCTTATACTATCTTATATAACAAAAAAATTAGTTGGTGTGTCATTAAGATATAACAATGCTTTTCACTCTAGATTAAAAGGTATATTACATTTTAAATTTCAAAATTATAAGATTTACATTTTCTCAATTCAATTCAGCTTCACTACTTCACAATAATTTTTTTTAAGAACATAAATTAGTAAATAAGTATATAAATTTTTAATGAAAATTGTTTGCCAAAATATGGGCCTGAGTAATGGGCCTAGTCCCAAGCGTTGATAATATAATAGGTTGGGCCAAGCTCGGTATACGACCCTCATTGGACTGGGCCTAAGAAAAGTACATAATACAACTTGCCATTTTCTTTCTAAAGTAATTTATATTAACAATTTAATATTCTTCTATTTCTTACGAGAATGTTATTTGACCAACAAGGGTGTTTTCATAGTTGAGCTTCGGGCTAAATGTGTAGTGTAGATTAGTTTGAGTTACACAACTTTTCGATTTGATTGTTGTATCTTGAACGTGACAAGTTATGCTTTCTTTATGTTGCACTCATTCTTTGAAATGATAAACTGCAAAGGGTTTAAGTGCATGCTTTGTAGTACTGAAATTATTTTTTAAGTGGAGAAATTAGCAAAAAAGGTCCATATCTTTTAAAGTCGTTATGCAAATCGTCTTTACCTTTAAAATTTTGACATTTTCACCATCACTTACACCATTTCTTGCACAAAACGTCATTTCTGTCCATTGTCATCCATTTTCTGCTGTTAACTCACTTCCACAACACGATTCGTAACACAAATGAAGGGTAATTTTGTCCATCTACCTATTTCACTTGTTCACCCTAAAGTCTAATAAGAGGAGATGCAAATGAAGTCTTTTTTCATATATGTGAATTTTTTCCGACTAATATTAATATTTTTGCTCAGTTAAACCAGAATTTAGAAAAAATGGCTTTTGTTAGTGGGATTGTTGCTATCAACAACCTTCGGTTGACTCGCGGTTCTTCATCAAGACAGTACAATTTTCTTGCAACCCCAAAGCTCAACAAGCTCAAAGTGAAATCTTGTGCAAGAATTTAAGGTCCGGAGAGCTCTGATTCTATAACCACACAAAGAAACATGTTTCACAATTTCAGGCTATTGGTGCACGTTGGAGGTGTCTGAGTGGCTACAGAAAGAAAATAGGGTTGACAAGGAGAAGATGGAACTGATAGTATCAATAATATGTTTATGGATGCAAAAGGGCACTACCAAAAAAATATAGGAACATTAAAGATGTTCAATGCATTGTAGAAGTTAAGATATGGACGTTTTGCACAAAATATAAACAAAGGTAGGGACGATTTGCACAATTACACATCAAAATTGGTATATAGCAGTACCAGTTAAGCAATCCCAACACTGCATTCTACACCATTGAACCATGCTTCTAATTTATTCAATATTACAATAGGATTCTTACATGAGTATCCACATCACTACAAACCCACAAACAAAACCGAAAAATCAGCTCCGAATATAGCACGTCTTCTTCTTATTCTGCAAATGGAGCACTTGTTGTTCACATCATTCCAGGTTTTGCTTGCGCCCACGAAGTCTTCATCTCAATTTGGATTCCGCATCTGCACAATCGATTTACCATTATTTTCAAAGGTATGAAAAAATACTTCATTTTCATCTACACAGATATGAAAAAAAGACTTTATTTGTATCTCCTCTTGTTGGGTTTTGGAGTGAACAAATGAAATACGTAGATTGATAAAATCACTCTTCATTTGTATTGCGAATTGTGGAAGTGAGTTAACATCAGAAAATAGATGACAATTTACGGACATGACGTTTTGCGCAAGAAATGGTGTAGGTGGGGGTGAAAATGTCAAAATTTCAAAGGTATGAACGATTTGCACAATGACTTCAAAAGGTATGAACGTTTTATACTAAATGTGTTTATAAGTTATAGGTCATATTCAATGTGTGCATAATAAGTAGATAGTAAATTGTGTATCTTGTAAAATATGTGGAAAAAAATTATGTTAGACCATTTCGATTAATTTAAATTATTATTTAAACTTTGATAAACATAAACTAAGTGTTTGTTTTCTACAAAATAGATATAAAAAAAAATTATGTGGAATCAATTTATAAATTCTTATAATTAATCTCAAACATGCCCAAATATGCTATGCAGCAATAGAGTAGTGATTGAACATGACGAATTATCAAATTTCTGACAGGTAATAAAACATTTACTGTGAAGAATTAACAACCCTAGAAAGCAATTCACAGTGAAGAAATAACATTTTCTGTCAGGTAATAAAACATTGAGTAATGCTACATTTATTGTGAAGAATTAACAACCCTAGAAAGCAATTCACAGTGCACTTGAATTGATTGTGTAACACTCATTACAAGTACAGATGTTTGTCACCATTCCTCCATGATTACATGCACTCATCCCAATGCAATACTCCACTCATCAAATGGTAAAATCTAAACGGTGCAACTTAACACTTAGGGTGTGTTTGATTCACAAATTTTTCATGGAAAATGTCACTTCCATGAAAAATCTTGTCAAATCAATGTGTTTTATTTTTCCACTTTTGTGTTTGATTGGCACATGAAAAATGGAAAATGGAAAATATTTTCAAGGTACAATTGTCTAAAGCACACATTTGGCCACTTCCTTGGAAAATTTTTTCTCACCCATTTGGTGGAATTTCTTTTCCAACTTACATGGAAAATATTTGCATTTTCCATGGAAAGCTATCAAACACACCCTTAGAGCTGGTTAAGTTTGTTTTTTTTTTTTTTTTTCTAAATTTATTTTGAACCACATATTTAATAAAGCCTATAAATTTTATCAAAAACTCTTGAAATAAATTTTATCAAAAACTCTTGAAAAACTACTTTTAAACTATACTAAACAAACATTGAGTGCATTTTTATAGTGATAAAATTATTTTTTAAGTTTGTTTTTTTTTTTTTTTTTTAAATTTATTTTGAACCACATATTTAATAAAGCCTATAAATTTTATCAAAAACTCTTGAAAAACTACTTTTAAACTATACTAAACAAACATTGAGTGCATTTTTATAGTGATAAAATTATTTTTCAAGTGTTTATAAGTTTTAGTCTTATGAAATGTATGGTTAATAAGTGAATAGTAAATTATGGGTCCTACAAAATGTATAGATAAAAAATATATTTAACCAATTTAACCAAATTAAATTATAATTTAAACTTTAACAAACAAGCACTGTTTTAAAGTAAAAATAATGCTAATTTACCGGGATAAATAAAACTTTATGGGGCAAGGCTAAATGGGTCCGATTTTATAGGGCCCAACTTCTACTGTGGCGACCTCAAAATTCTGCCAAATTTTTTTTTTCTGCCCAGAATGGTATTGTTGACGTCTGAACCTGTACCAGTCCACGTGCCAACAGATCTCCAGTCACTCCTCTGCCAGCTCGTATGTTACCTGCACACTATGACGACCGTTAGGCGCCAAGATCACCGGAGAAAAGGGGTCCGGCGATCGTTGGCACTCCGACGATCAAGTCAACAGCCGGTATATAAAGAATACGCGGGGGCGGGAACAAAATAGGAGTGTGGGCGAGACAAGCAGGCAGAAGTTTGAACAGAGTTTAGGGTGGGATTCGTAAGCATAAAAAGTGCGTACCTTGGAACAATCGGAGGCGCTGTTTTTATAGCGCAAGAATTCTAATTGATTTGGAAGACGAAATCAATTAGGTCCCCAATCGGGTTCTCCTTCCTTATGTGATAAAGATACCCGAGATTGCCTTCCTTCCTTGAGTTTATCACGTTGCATGATTTTAGGAGATCATGATTGTGTTTCCTTGTGGAGGTTCGTGCGCCCAATCCAACGCAATCTTTCTTTAATTACTTCTCAGGTTGTCCCGGCATACCGAGCTGCTTCTCGGTTACGAGTGATGCGAGG
Organism: Forsythia viridissima; assembly: GCA_030279155.1. NCBI lineage: Eukaryota > Viridiplantae > Streptophyta > Magnoliopsida > Lamiales > Oleaceae > Forsythia > Forsythia viridissima. Next base: position 48,156,509 of record CM059039.1, read on the forward strand.
CCTGACGAGGCCCTATAGTTCGCATGCGGGCGCCAAGAACCTCCACACGACTCGCAGATTTCTGACCGAAGGCCTAAGCGCGTGACGGGCCCTTCCCCGGCCCTAGCAGGGCCCCGATAAGGTTCTTGATGGATTACGAATTGGGCCCTTACTGGGCTTAGATGGGGCCTGTGCTGACGTGGCGGCCGTATCGTAATCGTGTGGTAACAATAGTCTCCCAAGTCCAAGCCTATTATTTATGCTAGGCGAGGGACTTGTGAGGATAAACAGAGTGTTCATGTGCCTCGCATGAAGTGTTTCTTAAGGTGGTTCGACAGGGAGTAATGTGTCTCGCGGAAAGTGTGTACTACTCAGTATAGTCCCCCAAGTCTGAGGCCGAACATTCATGACGGGGGAGGGCTTACAGGGGACAGGCCAGCGCTGACGTGTTTTCTGATGGCGTGATTCTGTCTATCAAGTCTGCCACTCTCTGGTCATGTAATCATGAGTTAGGGGGTGCGTGCATTAAATGCGATCGCGTGAGAGGGGCATACCGGGACGCGCGTGGAGTGCGTACGCCCCCCAATCATTAAATGCGTAGGTTTTGCTTTCCCGCCTGCTGCACCATTGAAGACACGCGTCGACCGTCCGTATGCCTTGATTTTAACGCTTGAGGTCTGCACGGTGGATGAGTGAGAGCGTCTATATAAAGCCGGACCTTCATCCCAGAGTGGCACCTCCCTCCCACTGCCGTGCTTACTGTAGCCTTCCTGCCGATAGTTGGGACGCTTGATGCTGGTGTGCCATTTTAGCCGTAAAGTCGAGGTAAGCGTTCAGACAGCGGTAGAAACTTGTTTGCATTGTTTAATTTTCGTAGCCACAATACGATTTCGTTATTCGGGTACGGCCAGATGTCTTCTGAAGGCGACGATTCGCAGAATCCGTCCGACGCTCCTACAAACCCTAGTATCATTGGGAGCGTCTCTTCGTCGGTCTCCACGTCGTCTTCTTCTCCTGGAGCCGCGGGAGGGGTGAATCCGGAGCCTCTGGCCCCGTCGACGAGTGGGAGAGAACGCAGTCCCCCCGTGCCGGCGGGGGAAGCAGTAGTGAAGGGGAAGTCGGGCGCCGGGGTGCCCGAAATGAGGGGATCGTTGGACAAGAGGGATGCTCCGGCTGCGAGGGCTCTGGACGAGGAGCTGAAACGGTCGGCGACCGAAGCGTCTATGGCTCAGTCGAGGATCACGGAGGCCGAGTTGGAGGACATACGGTTGTCCAACGTTATTCCTTCGAACGTGACGCTCCGAGCCCCGAGCCCAGATGAGCGTGCCGACCATCCACCTGAAGGGTACGTGTCGGTCTACGAGCCTGCGATGCAGCAAGGCCTTCGCCTACCCATGCATCCGTTCTTTCGCCAAGTGCTGAGGGACTGGAACCTAGCCCCCTGTCAAATAACCCCAAATGGCTGGGGGCAGATGGTAGCTTCCTACATTTTATGGAGCGTTGCCGAGGCTGGAGGGGATCTGTCCCCCCGAGAGTTTGAGTCCATATACCGCCCCTGCCGATCCGCCGGCTGGTATAACATATCTCCCCGGCCGGGGCAAAAATGGGAGACAGCCACTGATAGTCCCAACAAGGTGCACAACTGGAAAAAGAGGTTCCTATTTGTTGGCGGGGACTGGGAATTTGCGCCAGAGGACCCTCTTCCGCACGTGTCCGTCCCTCGACATTTTGGGGATCTTGGTATAACTCCCAAAAATTACGTGAAAGTTTGGTTATGATTCCTGACTTGATGTATTTATTCCGTTTTGCAGATTGCGGGAAGCCACCGATCCCGAAGAGAAACCAAGGAGAGCTGAGGTTGAAGTGGGATAAGGTTCGGTCCCTCAGCAGCGAGTATCGTAGCCTTGGGAATCTCTTAAAAGACAATAAACTTTTGGCCGGTTGCGGACTCATGTGTAAGCCTCACTTGCTTTGGTGTTCTGATATTCTGGCGTGGAATGATCTGGGCGCTCCGTTCGTTTTTTAACGTATGCTCCCCTTTTTTCTTGTACAGCTTTTAGGTTCAGGAGCGTGCCCACACTCCACCTTGCTCGCCCTTCCAGCGGCGAGGGGTCCTCTGCTCAAGTGCCCGTCCGGGAGGCTCCTGGGCCATCACAGGGTATCCCGACCGCTGCGCCACCAGAGCCTGCCCTCAATCCGGTCGTTCCCCCTCCTCCTCCTTCTCCTTTGGCAACCGATCCGTCTCCCGGCCGCATCCCAGCCAAGGACAAGGGGAAGGGCATTGCCGAGGATACAGGCGATGCTTCTGCGCGAAAGAGGAAGGCTCCCGCGCCCGAAGGGGGGTTTATGGGGGATGCACGCAAGTCGGGGCGAATCGAGGGTTTAAAGAAACCTGGCCCCTCGCCCGATCAAGGGAGCCCCGCCCAGACAACCCAACATCGAGGAGAACTGGAGACTGCTGTTTTGGAGATGCTTCCGGCCCATCCAGCGATGATGGCGGCCAGTGTGCACAAGTATTGGACCCCGAAATGGGAGAAAACTGCTGAGGGGGCCACCGTAAGGGAGCGGCTGAAGATGGCGGAGATGAACCTGATGCGGGGCCTGGTGCTGAGCAAAGAGCTGTTCAGTATCGTGGAAAGTTACGATGGTCAGTGTCATGAGGAGGGGGCCAAGTCTGTCAAGCTGGCCGAGGAACTGAAAGCCCTTCAGCTCGAGAAAGCGCAGTTGGAGTCCGAAAGAGGGGGACTTCGGTTCAAGCTCGACGCCTCTGTAGGTAGGGAGGCGGCTATCAAGGAGAAATATGAGATCGAGCTGAAGGCCTCGAAAGAATGTCTGAAGGACGCCCGGGAGCAAAAGCGGGCCGCCGAGGCTTCTCAGAAGAAAACCGAGGAGCTCCTGAAGAGTGCAGAGGAGGCGCAGACGCGTGCTGAAGAGGCCCAAAAGTCAGCAGAGAATCGGGCACTCGCAGCCGAGAAAGCTCTTGCGGACGCGACTAGCAGGATAGAGACTCTCGTCGCGGAGGAGGGCAAGTTGTTGGCGGACACGAGGCTGGAACTGGAGAGAGTCCGGGCCGAATGCGCGGTTGCCGGTGCTAAGGCGGTGGAGGCTTATCAGGACGCCTTCGTGGAGACGCCTGAGTATCAGGACCTTGCCCAGCGTTTGATGACAGCTGGGGGCGAGCAACTGGTGGAGAGCATCATGGAGGTTCATCCGGAGTGGGACCTCTCCTTTCTTAGACAGGGCCCTGCCGATGATCAAATTCATGACGCCGAGCCTGGTACCGTAGGCGATCAGTCATTTCCACCAACGGAGGCAGGCCCGCAATGTGCCGACCCTTGAAGAGGCGGCGGGGCACTCGTATTTTAAAAATTTTTTGTTTTATGCATGATTTAATTGAAAAAACAAATTTGGATTTGCCCTTTTGTTTATCCGATGATTCGATTCTGTGCGCGTGGGAATCATTTTGGGAATCATTCCTCCTATGATTGATGACGCAGATATCTGGTGGAATCCAGAGAATTGGCGTCTTCAACGCCTTGGGGAGGTGGAACGTTTGTGCGTCGTTCCAGGTTCCTTGGTATGACCGCATTTATTTATTACATTTGCACCTTCTCCCAAAGTAGTCCTCTATAAATAGGATATGAGCCCGATCGGATTTCTCCTATCGTGGAACTGCTGCACATAGCCTGTTATTACCGTGTGATCGAGATAGAGATGGAATTCGTGTGATGGTGACACGGCTGGCGGGCTGTCATCCAATATGCCCGTTAATCAACATTCAGAGGACCAAAGGATGTGCCAATCAACGTTCAAGGGACCAAACGTCCGGGGTGGGGGTTTAGGCTTAGCAGCCTTAGCCCGACCATCCTTTGAACGGTTGATGGGACATGGGGGGGGTCTCCCGCTGCCAAAAGAGGCACCAACAGCATTTTTTGAGCAGTAGCCTAATAAGCCATCAAATTAACTCATACATGGCTTGGGAGACTTCCTATTATGGTAAAGTCAGGTTCCCCAACCTGGACAAGACTGGCGGGAATCGGGGGATAGGTTTAACAGATCCATTTATGTGCTGACCCGGAGAGGCAGCGGGGTTTTCAGAACATATTACAGTTATGTCTTCTCTTGTATCGTATGGAATAAAAGGAATACCGTGTTATTTTCATATTTGCATGTGCTTGTCCTTATTGTGCCCCTGAATTGCCTATTTGCGATGAATCTCATCGGCGTTTAGCGTTTCCTACGGAATTGTGAGCACGAATAGGAGATCGCAAATTGCGCCCCCAGTAGCGTGAGGTGGTTCACGAGTCACGATTAAATCCTCTCGTTATCCAATGGACCATATCGACATACGAACGAGTAAAATGTTTATCCAGCGATTTTGACAGAGCTGACCGCGAACCACACACCCCCGCTGTCTGTCCGGTTTTACTTGATTAATAACGCGTAAGATTTTTACCCAGCGGGTTGGTAGAGTTGGCCGCGAACCAAATTCCTCCACTGCCGAGTACCTCTTAGTTGCATGATTACGCGCATAATATTTACCTAGCGAGTTAATGGGGTTGGCCGCGAACCACACTCCCTCGCTGCCGTGTTCTTCGTGATTGCTTTCTTACGCGTAAAATATTTACCCAGCGAGTTAATGGAGTTGGCCGCGAACCACACTCCCTCGCTGCCGTGTTCTTCGTGATTGCTTTCTTACGCGTAAAATATTTACCCAGCGAGTTAATGGAGTTGGCCGCGAACCACACTCCCTTGCTGCCGTGTTCTTCGTGATCGCTTTCTTACGCGTAAAATATTTACCCAGCGAGTTAATGGAGTAGGCCGCGAACCACACTCCTTCGCTGCCGTGTTCTTCGTGATTGCTTTCTTACGCGTAAAATATTTACCCAGCGAGTTAATGGAGTTTGCCGCGAACCACACTCCCTCGCTGCCGTGTTCTTCGTGATTGCTTTCTTACGCGTAAAATATTTATCCAGCGAGTTAATGGAGTTGGCCGCGAACCACACTCCCTCGCTGCCGTGTTCTTCGTGATTGCTTTCTTACGCGTAAAATATTTACCCAGCGAGTTAATGGAGTTGGCCGCGAACCACACTCCCTCGCTGCCGTGTTCTTCGTGATTGCTTTCTTACGCGTAAAATATTTACCCAGCGAGTTAATGGAGTTGGCCGCGAACCACACTCCCTTGCTGCCGTGTTCTTCGTGATCGCTTTCTTACGCGTAAAATATTTACCCAGCGAGTTAATGGAGTAGGCCGCGAACCACACTCCCTCGCTGCCGTGTTCTTCGTGATTGCTTTCTTACGCGTAAAATATTTACCCAGCGAGTTAATGGAGTTTGCCGCGAACCACACTCCCTCGCTGCCGTGTTCTTCGTGATTGCTTTCTTACGCGTAAAATATTTACCCAGCGAGTTAATGGAGTTGGCCGCGAACCACACTCCCTCGCTGCCGTGTTCTTCGTGATTGCTTTCTTACGCGTAAAATATTTACCCAGCGAGTTAATGGAGTTGGCCGCGAACCACACTCCCTCGCTGCCGTGTTGTTGCTCTTCGTTTAGGGAACGCGTTGGTTGCATAAAAGACGAATATTTATTGAGTGGCGCCTAGTTTCCCGGCGTTCGGCAAAATGGAAAAACCTCTAGAGAGACCAAAACAGTGCAGGAAAAAGATAAAGCAGAAATGCCATTGGCAGGGTTTCAAGTTGTTGTAGCTTAGGTGATATCCTCGCGCTTGGTAGCCTTTCGTAAGGCGTTCATGTAGCATGCCCGTGCCTCCGTCTGATTATCGCGGATCTTCACTACCCCTCCGGGAGTCGAGAATTTCATCGATAAGTGGTGTATGGACGTAACTGCCTGTAAGTCTTTCAGCGCAGGCCTACCAAGAACACCGTGGTAGGCCGAGCGAGTGTCCACTATTAGGAACTCCATGTATTTCCGGATGTGGCACGGTGGCTCCCCAAAGTCTACCGCCAGGGTGATTCTTCCTCGAGGGACGAGACTGTCCCCGGTAAAACCGAACAACGGCTCGGCGATGGCCGTCGGCTTGTGATCCACGTCCATCTGGTCGAACGTAATATCGAATAGGATGTTTACGGTGCTTCCGTCGTCAACCAGCATCCGGCCTAGGCCGTTCCTAGCAACAATGGCGCGCACCACTAGAGCATCGCAATGCGGGTAATGAATGCCGGATTCGTCATCTTCTGTGAATGTGATTGGCAGTAGTCTAGGCCGATGTCCGTGTACCTGCCAGCTTTCCAGGGGTTCCCCCCTGGCAGCCTTCGCATAGTTACGCCGTGAGTTCATTGTGCTTCCTCCGACGTACGGCCCTCCAAAGATGGTATTTATCTCCCGAATGGGCGGGGCTCCTTGGGGCCTCTCGGCCCTCGGCTGGTCTCTATTCCCCTCATTCCTTCCTTCATCGCGGCGGGGTCCTTCATTGTGGCGCTGAGGAGGGGGCCTTCGCCCTGGCGCGAGCGGTCCTCGTCGTCCTCGCGCCGCCTGATCCCTCTCGCCTGGTCCGTAGTTTCCACGGTTGATTAACTCTCTTACATTGGGGCAGTCTTCTGTGTTGTGTACTCTGGTCCTGTGTATACGACAGAACTTGGGTGGGGCCTCCGTGGGTAAGGAGGCCGCTACTGGTGCCCGTGGGACTAGGGCTACCTCTGTTTGATTGAACCTCCGATAATGGCTGTGGGCAGGATCTGGGGAACGCTTCCTCTGAAAGCGGGCGAACCGAGGTTCTGGGGAGCGACGTCCCTCCCACCTATATCGGTCTCCTCTCTCCCTTTCAGCTCTCTCTCTGTTCTCGATCGTTTCTTCCGATCGGATTTCACGTTGTATCATGTCCACCAGCTAGCTGTAGACTTTTGGCTGACTATTTTGGACGTCTCTCCAAAAGGGAGTTCGCATGTGGAGCCCTGTTATCAACGCATCCAGGGCCTTCTCGTCGGTCACCGTTTCGATCTTGTTGATGATGTTGCTGAATCGTTTAAAGTAGCTTTTGACGGTTTCTCCCTCCTTTTGCCGGATGTCATTAAGTTGGACGATGTCGGCGATCATCGTGTGGTTGCCGATGAAGGCGTTGACGAACTCTCTCTTGAGTTGTGGCCAACTTCGGATGCTCCCAGGTCTTAGCTAGTTGTACCACCTCTTCGCATCACCCGTGAGCATGGTATGGAAATTTCGACACTTCACTGCGGGAGATTGGCCCTGGAGTTTTGTCTTGTAGGTGTTAATGTGGTCCGTGGGGTCATCCCTCCCATTATACTTGTCCATGATAGGCATTCAGAAGTTGGTCGGCACCTCCATCGCCTTCATGTAGCTGGTGAAGGGTAGATTCTCGTCATCATCGTCCTCATAACACTCCAGCCTTTCCTTTTCGTCTTCGGTTTTTTCTTGATTCTTCTGGTCCTTCTTCTTCTCCGTACGGGCCTCGCTGTGCTCGCTGCGCCTGCTGTGCGAGGGCTGGGGTGGCGCGATCGAAGACCCTACTCCCAGCCTGTCAAACACGCTAGCTGTAGGAACATGATGGCTTTCTCATACAGGGAAGGGTCTCCCTTTGTGGCCGTTCTGCGGAGGCTTCGGAGCCGGATTCTGGAGGTTCCGGTCATTGGAAACGGGGGGCTCTTCTCGGGAACCCTGGCTGTCCAGCGAACCAGTGGATGAGAGACTCCTTCGGGCACGGCTGCGCTTGGGTCCATGTTGGAGGGATTGATTCTCCAACAGTTCAAGCGTGGCCTTCATCCGGGCGTTGTCTATCTTGAGGTCCTGGTTCTCCTGCTCCATCGTTCGTTTCTTCTGATGCCTTCTCTTTCTGCGACGGGTAACGTTCTGTAAGTCCTGAACGTTCTCCTGTCACAGGTTGGTATGGTGGGACTCCACCTCTTCTTCTATAGACTGTTCGGACGTCATGCTCCTCTGGGTAGAAGACACGTTTTACCAAAAGCACTGGGTCGTGTTAAGGCTTCTCGGTTCCCACAGACGGCGCCAATCTGTTGACGTCTGAACCTGTACCAGTCCACGTGCCAACAGATCTCCAGTCACTCCTCTGCCAGCTCGTATGTTACCTGCACACTAGGACGATCGTTAGGCGCCAAGATCACCGAAGAAAAGGGGTCCGGCGATCGTTGGCACTCCGACGATCAAGTCAACAGCCGGTATATAAAGAATACGCGGGGACGGGAACAAAATAGGAGTGTGGGAGAGACAAGCAGGCAGAAGTTTGAACAGAGTTTAGGGTGGGATTCGTAAGCATAAAAAGTGCGTACCTTGGAACAATCGGAGGCGCTGTTTTTATAGCGCAAGAATTCTAATTGATTTGGAAGACGAAATCAATTAGGTCTCCAATCGGGTTCTCCTTCCTTATGTGATAAAGATACCCGAGATTGCCTTCCTTCCTTGAATTTATCACGTTGCATGATTTTAGGAGATCATGATTGTGTTTCCTTGTGGAGGTTCGTACGCCCAATCCAACGCAATCTTTCTTTAATTACTTCTCAGGTTGTCCCGGCATACCGAGCTGCTTCTCGGTTACGAGTGATGCGAGGCCTGACGAGGCCCTATAGTTCGCATGCGGGCGCCAAGACCCTCCACACGACTCGCAGATTTCTGACCGAAGGCCTAAGCGCGTGACGGGCCCTTCCCCGGCCCTAGCAGGGCCCTGATAAGGTTCTTGATGGATTACGAATTGGGCCCTTACTGGGCTTAGATGGGGCCTGTGCTGACGTGGCGGCCGTATCGTAATCGTGTGGTAACAGATAATAGTACCTAGATTTGAGGGTATTGATACCCTTTTACGCAGAAAGCAGCTTTACTGAACAGCTCTTTGCTCAGCACCAGGCCCCGCATCAGGTTCATCTCCGCCATCTTCAGCCGCTCCCTTACGGTGGCCCCCTCAGCAGTTTTCTCCCATTTCGGGGTCCAATACTTGTGCACACTGGCCGCCATCATCGCTGGATGGGCCGGAAGCATCTCCAAAACAGCAGTCTCCAGTTCCCCCCGATGTTGGGTTGTCCGGGCGGGGCTCCCTTGATCGGGCGAGGGGCCAGGTTTCTTTAAACCCTCGATTCGCCCCGACTTGCGTGCATCCCCCATAAACCCCCCTTCGGGCGCGGGAGCCTTCCTCTTTCGCGCAGAAGCATCGCCTGTATCCTCGGCAATGCCCTTCCCTTTGTCCTTGGCTGGGATGCGGCTGAGAGACGGATCGGTTGCCAAAGGAGAAGGAGGAGGAGGGGGAACGGCAGGATTGAGGGCAGGCTCTGGTGGCGCAGCGGTCGGGATACCCTGTGATGGCCCAGGAGCCTCCCGGACGGGCACTTGAGCAGAGGACCCCTCGCCGCTGGAAGGGCGAGCAAGGTGGAGTGTGGGCACGCTCCTGAACCTAAAAGCTGTACAAGAAAAAAGGGGAGCATACGTTAAAAAACGAACGGAGCGCCCAGATCATTCCACGCCAGAATATCAGAACACCGAAGCAAGTGAGGCTTACACATGAGTCCGCAACCGGCCAAAAGTTTATTGTCTTTTAAGAGATTCCCAAGGCTACGATACTCGCTGCTGAGGGACCGAACCTTATCCCACTTCAACCTCAGCTCTCCTTGGTTTCTCTTCGGGATCGGTGGCTTCCCGCAATCTGCAAAACGGAATAAATACATCAAGTCAGGAATCATAACCAAACTTTCACGTAATTTTTGAGAGTTATACCAAGATCCCCAAAATGTCGAGGGACGGACACGTGCGGAAGAGGGTCCTCTGGCGCAAATTCCCAGTCCCCGCCAACAAATAGGAACCTCTCTTTCCAGTTGTGCACCTTGTTGGGACTATCAGTGGCTGTCTCCCATTTTTGCCCCGGCCGGGGAGATATGTTATACCAGCCGGCGGATCGGCATGGGCGGTATATGGACTCAAACTCTCGGGGGGACAGATCCCCTCCAGCCTCGGCAACGCTCCATAAAATGTAGGAAGCTACCATCTGCCCCCAGCCATTTGGGGTTATTTGACAGGGGGCTAGGTTCCAGTCCCTCAGCACTTGGCGAAAGAACGGATGCATGGGTAGGCGAAGGCCTTGCTGCATCGCAGGCTCGTAGACCGACACGTACCCTTCGGGTGGATGGTCGGCACGCTCATCTGGGCTCGGGGCTCGGAGCGTCACGGTCGAAGGAATAACGTAGGACAACCGTATGTCCTCCAACTCGGCCTCCGTGATCCTCGACTGAGCCATAGACGCTTCGGTCGCCGACCGTTTCAGCTCCTCGTCCAGAGCCCTCGCAGCCGGAGCATCCCTCTTGTCCAACGATCCCCTCATTTCGGGCACCCCGGCGCCCGACTTCCCCTTCACTACTGCTTCTCCCGCCGGCACGGGGGGACTGCGTTCTCTCCCACTCGTCGACGGGGCCAGAGGCTCCGGATTCACCCCTCCCGCGGCTCCAGGAGAAGAAGACGACGTGGAGACCGACGAAGAGACGCTCCCAATGATACTAGGGTTTGTAGGAGCGTCGGACGGATTCTGCGAATCGTCGCCTTCAGAAGACATCTGGCCGTACCCGAATAACGAAATCGTATTGTGGCTACGAAAATTAAACAATGCAAACAAGTTTCTACCGCTGTCTGAACGCTTACCTCGACTTTACGGCTAAAATGGCACACCAGCATCAAGCGTCCCAACTATCGGCAGGAAGGCTACAGTAAGCACGGCAGTGGGAGGGAGGTGCCACTCTGGGATGAAGGTCCGGCTTTATATAGACGCTCTCACTCATCCACCGTGCAGACCTCAAGCGTTCAAATCAAGGCATACGGACGGTCGACGCGTGTCTTCAATGGTGCAGCAGGCAGAAAAGCAAAACCTACGCATTTAATGATTGGGGGGCGTACGCGCTCCACGTGCGTCCCGGTATGCCCCTCTCACGCGATCGCATTTAATGCACGCACCCCCTAACTCATGATTACATGACCAGAGAGTGGAAGACTTGATAGACAGAATCACGCCATCAAAAAACACGTTAGCGTTGGCCTGTCCCCTGTAAGCCCTCATCCGTCATGAATGTTCGGCCTCGGACTTGGGGGACTATACTGAGTAGTACACACTTTCCGCGAGACACATTACTCCCTGCCGAACCACCTTAAGAAACACTTCATGCGAGGCACATGAACACTCTGCTTATCCTCACAAGTCCCTCGCCTAGCATAAATAATAGGCTTGGACTTGGGGGACTATTGTTACCACACGATTACGATACGGCCGCCACGTCAGCACAGGCCCCATCTAAGCCCAGTAAGGGCCCAATTCGTAATCCATCAAGAACCTTATCGGGGCCCTGCTAGGGCCGGGGAAGGGCCCGTCACGCGCTTAGGCCTTCGGTCAGAAATCTGCGAGTCGTGTGGAGGGTCTTGGCGCCTGCATGCGAACTATAGGGCCTCGTCAGGCCTCGTATCACTCGTAACCGAGAAGCAGCTCGGTATGCCGGGACAACATGAGAAGTAATTAAAGAAAGATTGCGTTGGATTGGGCGCACGAACCTCCACAAGGAAACACAATCATGATCTCCTAAAATCATGCAACGTGATAAACTCAAGGAAGGAAGGCAATCTCGGGTATCTTTATCACATAAGGAAGGAGAACCCGATTGGGGACCTAATTGATTTCGTCTTCCAAATCAATTAGAATTCTTGCGCTATAAAAACAGCGCCTCCGATTATTCCAAGGTACGCACTTTTTATGCTTACGAATCCCACCCTAAACTCTGTTTAAACTTCTGCCTGCTTGTCTCTCCCACACTCCTATTTTGTTCCCGCCCCCGCGTATTCTTTATATACCGGCTGTTGACTTGATCGTCGGAGTGCCAACGATCGCCGGACCCCTTTTCTCCGGTGATCTTGGCGCCTAACGGTCATCCTAGTGTGCAGGTAACATACGAGCTGGCAGAGGAGTGACTGGAGATCTGTTGGCACGTGGACTGGTACAGGTTCAGACGTCAACAGGTATAAGTGCCACAAAAAATAGGCCTAAGTAAGAAGAAAGAGTGCCTCACATACATGTTTGTTTTAAAACGGTTCATGACAAATCATTACATCTCATCATCACTACAAAAGCTTGAGCCCGTTAGCAAGCACTACTAAATTCTTTAAAAAGAAAGATGATATGATAAGGACAAGTTTAAAAAACTTCATAATAACGAGTAGTAAGATACTCCATGGTCCAAAAATCATATATGTCCACGCAAAGGTAGGTGGCTTCATGCTTTTGCATTCCGGGTTGATGGGGATATGAGGACCATATATCAATCTTTGTTATCAAGTGGTATTCATGCTCATCGAAGGCCACTTCCACCCGTTGCCCCCTGACTTCATACATGTCTCGATCCATTTCCTACAAGAGTCATAAAATGACTATGAATGGTGACATTCAATAAGTAAAATACGGTGCGTGTGTGATATTGCACATAATATATATTTTATCTTTCTTAGGGCCCTTTCCACAAGCGATATTTGTACACCGAGCGCTCACTGAAATATTCTTGGTGCATAAGCACAATGGCCAAACTTCTTGGGACACTAATCGTCCTTCCATGGGGCTACTTTTGCCCTTGGCCATAGTTGATCAACTTATGAAAGCTACTGTTGCTTTTTGGCCATCTGGTCAGATTTTTAAGTCCGCACGTGGGTCAGTCTAACCCTTAGCCAATGTTGAATCAACTCCTGATTTGGGACTCTTATTGTCCCCATGATGGGCTGTAATTGCCCCATGATTGGTGTACAAATAGGCTAGGGAAATCTGATTGTGTCATCACATAACTTGTCTTTATTTGATTATGAACTTTGTTTTCTCAAGTAGAGCACAAATGAAGTACATGACTTTTCTCGTTCTCATTCTTCCTCATTGTTGCATAAATAGCAAAGAGGCTCAAGGTGCTCATAAAATCTCATGGATCTCATTAATAAAATCATTTGGAGCACATATAACTTATGCCACATGTAGATGTACATTCTTATCATTTTTACACATAAGGTAAATAATATGAGCCATTCACAACTTGTCATATCATATTGGCATATGTCATTTCAGAGCATATAAATTTATGAGATATGTATACTTATCATCTTGCATAAAAACATATAACGTAATTTACTTACGACTTGACATTATCCTTGATCCACCTGAAAAGGGAAGGTTCTAAACATTATGATCTTATGTTAAATGTTATTTAAAATTTGGAAATGGAGAGTATTATCACAGAAACTGCCTTCAGGTGTTTCTGGTGCAGAGGATATCGATACCCTATCGTAGAACTGTGGCATAGGGTATCAATACCTTTCGGGCAGAGACCTGATGAAATCATTTTATTTTGAAACTAAGTTCTCTGCCCAAGGAAACTAACTTTCTACACCATGAAATTTGAGTTTCTTGGTCCTTTTAAACTATTGCCCATAATGGGGCTTTGGTGCTTGGGTTGGAAGTTCATCTATTTCATTAGGAAACCTCACATCCCTAGCTTTCTTGATATACCAACACTCACCTCCTATTTCTGGTGTCTTTCTCCTAATTGAGGGCTACTTCCTCCTTACTTAATGTTAGAAAACGTGAGGGAGAGTTGAGGGAGAGTTATGGGGGTTTGGAGAGGAGGAAAGGGGCAAAGATAACTTGGAATGGAAGGGGATATTTATAGGAGCAAAAGGTATCTTTTTCAATGATTACATTCATCATCATGGTGACACATGTAAAGTTGGGGAGATTTTCTGAAGATACACCAGCAGGGACCTCATAAATTCGTTTTCCCCCAACTACTCACATTTAAGAAGACATTAGGGGCAGCCTATAGGGTAAAGATGCTAAATTCCCAATTTAGGCAGATTTCTGGACCCGTTTTTGAGTCGATTTTTGAAGGTCGAAACGTGCTCATATTTCGACGTTACTTATACCATCTCGAAGATCTCACGGGGATCTTCACAACGAACTTTGAATCGTAGAAAACGGATCATCACAGTGATCACAACATCGTCTCAAAAATGGCTGCTCGTAACCAAATTTCTGGGAATTCCAGATTTCCATTTTCCTGGAAGGTTTTTGACAAAAATATTCGGGGCTGATTCCTGAGTCGATCATAGGTGTATTTGATACCATTTCGAAGGTCTCGTTGTGTACTTCGCAACGCACTTTGAATCGTAGGAAATGGACCAACACAGAGGTTAAAACATCACTCTAAAGATGGCTGCTCGAACACAGTTTTGTTGGAATTTTTGGCTGATTCCCAGATATCTAACATCTTGGAACGTTTTTGACATAATTTTTCGAGGCTGTTTTCATAGTCGAAAGTATGCATATTTGGTACCATTTCGAAGGTCTTGTTGTGTACTTCGCAACACCGTAAGATCCAAGGAATTCCGACCCATACACAAATCATGCGATGGCTCCAAAGTTGGCTCTACTTTTATAGGTGGGGCTGTGTCAAGAGTTAAAAGTCCACTGACTTGTTTAGCTATACTTAAATTATAATTTAAAATAATTACAACATAGATAGATGTTTAAAGGAAAATATGGCAAATTACTGTGTATGTAATTTCTTGACGGTGAAATTTGGAAACCCTGCATTTAATAAGTTACAATAATTGTAACTTACACTCTTTGTGTATGTAAAATATTGACAATTCGATTTGAAAATCTTAGTTGAGTTATTAGTTCAAAGAATTCTCATCTATTGCCCTTAGGGGGCAGGAGATCGGGCCTCTAGTTACAAATTGTTATAAAATAGCTGATTTGTTTTTTTTCTATAATTCATATTACAAACTGTAATAATCATGTTACCACCCTGATTTGGCGAGGACTCTACATCAGCAAGAGTGCCCCAGCGAGGGCTTCCTAAGTCCTCGCATCGATCTTGTGTGGCAGTCAAAGCCCCAAATTACCATAAAAAGCCATCGTATCCTAATACCCAGCCAAGCAAAATCTTTCCTCACTAGTATCTCGCGCCCCACGAATCCCACAGGTAATCTGATATTTTAAGTAACCACAGAGACAATCCAAAAAAGATTACGTTTGATTAACACACAAATCCTAAAAAAAAACTATGTGTCAATCTCTTAAAAATCATCAACTTTTTTATTTGTATCAACAAATTATCGTGTCCTTTCCAGTTCGGATTTTGTCTCAATTTCATCAAATTATTTGATTTGGAGATTATGGTTTTTTGTTTTTTGTTTTTTCGCTACATCTTTGATTTTTTTTCTTTTTTTTTCTTTTTGTATTTTTTCGTTTTGAAATATACATTGTTGAAACATACTTTTTGAGAATATTTTGTACCATCACATATATTGATAGTTGATTTTGTGACTTAAAGTTGTAGTCAATTCATGATTGCCAACATGGTTGAACAATATATGTTCGTGCATATTGTTATTTCATCGTGTTACTTTGTTTGATGGCTATTGGATATTGTTAACAAGCATTGTGTCTTGTTGGGTAATATCAGTATTATTAGAATCAGTCCGGTCTAACCAGTTTGACCATTAGATCGAGAACCGGACTCAAAACCAAGCTGGTTATATAGAAAAACTCTCTATTTAAAAATTCGCTCAAATGATTTGTTTGATTTTGAGAACCCGTTGAATGGTTGAACTGTTCTTGGTTTCACCAATTTTAAAATAAAATTCATCTATCTCCTTGCACGAAATGGATCAAAAATAGGGATGACAATGTGGCTGGTCAGCCCCGCCCTGCAACCCGCAAATTCGCGGCGCGGGGCAGGGCAACCCTTTGACCCGCCAACCACCCCCACCAAATTTTTTTGTTTTTTTTTTTTATTTGTAAAATTAAAAAAATAATTAAAATAAAAGAAATAAATTTTTTTTTTAAATATTTGTAGCAAACAAAAAAAAAATACAAGATTGAGATTGTGGTGTAGTAGTTGCGATTTATAGTTTATAATTTCAACCCGAGTTCAATTCTCTTTTAGTCCATTTCTAGAAAAATTTTAATTTGTAATCTATGTTATGATTTTACAAAAAAAAAAAAAAAAATATTGGTGGGGCGAGGCGGCGGGGCGGCTGGTTTTTTTTTTTTTTTTTGCCATCCTTAATCAAAAAAATGAAAAAAAAAATTCATTTGAGCAATTTTTTTTGTGATTTCTAAAAACTTGTTTTTTATTTTTATAATTTTTTATTTTTGTAAAAATCACCGGGCCAACCCCGATTCGAATCTTGACCCTTTCTCTTTTTCAGGTTGATGCCAAGGTCGGTTTTTAAAACATTGGGTAATATTAGGAAAAGCTAACTCTTTTATTTGTATTATTATTTCAATGTATCATAACATATAGGCGTCTTGTTTTTTGTCTCATGTTTGTTTTATATTTTTTATACAAGAATGACACTACCTCATATAAAAGTATGGTTGTAACTAGTGTGATGATTTTCTTGCTATTTCTTCGTGCAAACCTTACCAGAGTAGATCAACATGTCGATAACGAAGCCAGAACTAGTGATTATAACCATGAATTGATGATGGGTGACTTTCAATTTTGAATTTGAATTTGTATGATATTTTGGGATAACAATCTTCCAATTGAAACATATGTATTGATCACGAAGGTAACATTATATAAAAGTGTGGATATTTAAATTTTCAATATTTTTGAGCAGCTACGATTTGTCATTGGTATTTTTAAATTAATTTATAAAAATTAGTAGATTTCAATTTCCTTTTATAATCTAATATATATGTGTAAAATTCACTTCTCTATAAAAAGGACATGATGTCCAAGAAAAATCACAACTGACAAATCTAGCAAAAATACATTAGTTCAAGAGAAATCATTCCGTGAGAAAATTCAAAGTCCGGGAAAGGAGAGGAATGAAGAAAAAGAGAAGAAATTCTTTTAAGTCCAAGTCCAAAAATTTCGAGGAGAATGAAGTCTTCTTCAAATCAAAGCAAATTCAAGTCAAGTCACAAATATTAACAAAGATTAAAATCAAGCCAAGTCAAGTCCAAGTTTCGAAGATTCAAGAGGACCAAGTCAAATCCAAGTTTTGAAGATTCAAGAGGACCAAGTCAAAGAAGACCAAGTTTTCAACAAGCATTGAAGTTCAGGATTCAAGCCATATAGTTCTTCATCTTTAACACTCAGATCGCTAGTCACATGTTTGTGCAACTTCGCAATCAGACAAGGATTATTTCTCAAATATCAATTTATAACAATTTGTATTTTTTTTAAATACACGAAATTTATTGTACAAATTTCTTGGCAAGCTCAGTGAGACCTTCTTTTTCTCTCATCTTCTGATTCCGTGAAGTCTTCAAAATTCAACCAATGCATCAACTATGGTAGGCAAAAAACAAAAGAAATCGTAATTCATTTGGAGGAGACACTTGCTGAACTCTTCCTAGCAAATTGAGGAAATTAACGAATACCGGAGAAACACATCTGGTTTTACCATTGAGGAAATTTTCTAACAAGGGTAAGTTAAGATCTTTAAGTTCAAGAAGAAGTCAAGTTCTTGTTTAGCAAAAAAAGTCCAAGAACTTGGTGAAAAGTTCTCTTCGGTTCTATTTCTAGTAATAGATAAGTATCCAGATCTACACATGTCACTTCTCCCTGGAAGTGGGATTATTAGGGATGGCAACGGGGCGGGTTCGGGGCAGGTCGGCCATTCCCATACTCGCCCCGTTGGGGATTTTTGAAAAGCGGGGCGGGGATCGGGGCGGGGCGGGTATAGAAAAATTCTCATTTATCGCCCTGTTTAATTAATTAATTAATTAATTATATTATTTTTTATTTTTTTATATACAATTTAAATTTTAAAACATAAAAATAAAATAAAATAAAACTATTCGGGGCGAATTCGGGGAATGCGGGGCGGGGACCATGATCCTTGCCCCCGCCCCGTTTAGTAATCGGGGCGGGGCGGGGCGGGGCGGGGACGAGTTTTTTGGCCATACCTAGGGATTATTATACCTCTTCGAAGAATCCCTCGAGTCGACGATGGTCACTGAAATAACGTCTAGCTTTGATGATTTAGTTCAACAAATGGCATTGGCCTTGCATAGTTAGCAAATTCGTTGGAAGACAAAGTACAAAATTGTTGTGCACATGAACCAAATGAAATTAGAAAGTCCATTAACGGAAGGAAATCCAAAATAATGCATGCTCTTCCAGGACTAAAGGCTAAGAAGTCCAAAACACCGAAGGAAACAAGATTTGCATGATTGGACTGTAGTGTAGAATGTGTTGCATGACACCACTCAGCTATTTGTTGGCGCTCTTTCTGCCCAACAACTCCAATACATAATTGCTGACACAATCCGTGCACAGTATGGTGGTTCACTCCAATACATAATTGCTGCCAAACCATATAGTCGCTGAATTAGCGAAATGAGGATATTGATTGGCTACCAATCCCTGAACATGAGTTTTTAACACACTTCTACATCACCAAGTGGACAGTCAGATTTCTAGAATTTGTCGGGATAAAGAAAAGGAATGAAAAGTTGGTTGTAAAGTATATCTAACGCTAAAGAAATCTCGTTTTTAACTGCAAAGATCACATCAGTGAAACATCCTCCATTGACATGTGTAGCAAAGATGCTTCACTCTTTTCAAGAGTTGGCCAAATATGCTCAAGCTTGTGTTGAAATCCAAGTTTACTTTATAATCTCCAAGCAAAAATGTTTGTGTTGAAATCAGAGTTTAAACCACAGAGTTCACATCTTACGATCACATTAACTTATAACTAAAAAAAAATTGCTTCTAAATTTTATCTAACTTAAAGCAAAAAAAAAAAAAAGGACAGAAAATTGAATGTCTCCCAATAAGTGTTGCTTAAAGTTATTAGATTGACTTTTCAAAATGATCACTTAGCTCGTGTTGGACTGTGAAAATCTTACATTACTTGCAATTACCGACTTTACAAGATTTTTCTTTTGGTTTCCACACATCGACGCCTTTAGTATCAAATTGTACTTCAAACTTGGTTTGAATTGTCACTAGTGGTGTCTTGACAAACCAGCCTAACCTTACAGTCAACAAATCCCAAGCCTTAAGAGGATTTCCACCTTCATGGGAACAAAAATAATGGTTTTTTTTTGCACAAATGGTCCTATCTTTTGCACGTACTGCAAGTTGAGGACATATCTTTTTATTTTTAGCAGTGTAGCCCCTATTTCAAACATTTTTGGCAACAATGGTCCTTTCCGTCAGATTTTAACGGTAGTTCTAGATTTTTTTGCACAAATGACAAATGGTCCCCACGTGCATTTTACACTATTCATTTCATAAGAGTATTTTCGACATTCTACTATTCATAAATAAAAATTTGCAATAGAGGTCCTAAACTTAAAATGGAAAAAAAAAAGAAAATAATTTAAAAAATACTCTTCTTATCCGCCCCACACCAAAAAAGCCCATTTTTCCCAAAATCCACCAAACATTCGCGATGTAAGGGTCTGGCTCGGCACCTTCAGTACTTCAGTGGAGGCGGTGCGTGCTTATGACGATGAAGCTAAAAATCTATATGGAAGTTGCGCCTAACTCAATTTGCCTGACGATCATGGCCACTAGTTTTCTTCACGTTCGGCCAGCAATTTTACTCCCGGTAATTTTACTGTACCGGATTATTATGAAAATGTGAATGCAAATGAAAATTCAATACTGGATGAAGCTTGCATATTTAGAAACATTAATGTACAGTATATGCCGTGGGATACTCTGGTGCCAACCTTGCTAGATAGGGATATCAAAAATATCTGATCTGTCTCAAACTCGATTCGAGTGGAGCGAAAAATCTCTGATCCGCGGCTCGACAGGGTGGATTGGGACAGATATTTGTGATATGTCGCGGATCTCGGGGCGGTTTTCCCAATCCGATCCGCCCCGTTAATAAAAAGAGATTAAATAGTCTAAAAATTAAAGATTTGGGGTAGGGGCTGAAATTGCAATTAAAATTTTCTAATTCTTATTATCATATACCTAATGTAAATATAATGTTGGCTTTCTATTTCTGGACCAGAAAGGCAGAAACCTAATTTACTGCCTCTATTCTTCCTAAAGAAACAGCCGCCCACCACCTAGAAAACAGCCGCCTACCACCATCAGCCAAAGAAGAACATCCGAGAAAGAAGGAGAAAATAAGAAAAAGAAAAAGAAAAATAACAGACATCCAGCCCTTGAAAGAAACTTGTTTCTTTTTTTTTTTTTTTTTTGGGTTTAAATTTTTAGATTTTTTTTTTTGTTCTGTCCTTATAACTGTGTTAATAGTAGATATTTTTGGTAGTAACTTGTTCATTCCCATCTCTCCCCACTATTCTTATTGAGCTCTAGGAAGTTAACATTACTGTTTCTAACTGGTTCAGGTTTTACAGTAAATGTAGTGACATCGGACAAGTATGTTAAACGTGACTCGGGTCTTGTATTGTGGGAGATAGCAGTTGGTAAAAGTGATTGTCCAAAGGATGGTCAACATATATTTTTTTTTATTTACTTGTTTCTAGATGTCTTTGTGGCTTGCTTTCCTCAAAGTTCATCACTAATTTTGAAGTTGAAACATAAAAATTATTTGATTAAGGATATTCGAAGTCTTTTACCGTTTGCTTCAAATTATTGGTTCAAGTTTTGTTTATGGTGTCTTGGAGCGTAAATAAAAGCTTTTATTTCTTGACCGAAAAATGAAAAAGGATTTTTTTTTAGAGTGCCTATTCAATCCTGTAGTGGAATGACTGATTATTTTTTGAATGACAATTAAAAAAAAGGATCAGTATGCAAATCAGTACTCTGATCCGCCCTGATTCGTATCTGATCCGCCCTGATCAATGACTGATTATCCGCAAATTTGGATCTCTTACAATTATTGCGGGGCAGATACGGACCTGATTCGAATTCCAAATTTGCCCCGTTGTCATCACTATTGCTAGATGAGAAACAAAATCTGAATTGGCTGGAATTTCCTGTGAAGAATGATTTTCAAATTTTCACTGCTCTTATGGTGGAGAGTTCAACACTAGTTGGGATGAACGTCAGGTTCATGGACCTTCTAAACTCGAGAAGAACAATATCAAATTGGGGTAAGGTAAGGTGGGGGTGGGGTGGAGATGAAGAGTATTTTTTAAATTATTTTCCTTCTTATTTTTCCTCTTAAGTTTAGGACCTCTAATGCAAATTTTTATTTATGAACAGTAAAATATCGAAACTACCCTTATGAAATATTATACTCAGTTAATCGTGATGGAACCAGACCCATAGTTTTTAGAAAATTTGTTCAAAACATATTGTGAGATTTGCTGATGAAAATTAAAAAAAAAAAAAAAAATTGGTCACGGTCCTGCAGCAGAACGCATACCACGGTTGGACCGCGGCAAACAGAAAACAGTAGATTGAGGCACCAAAAGGTGCTCTTAGACCCAAGTGTTATGTCTCTCAGTTTTAGGTGTTTTTACACTATAAAACCAAGTTGAATTTGATTAAATAAACACAATAAATCATCCTCAAACAATATCAAAGTGTTTTAAACAGCAAATTGAGGCACCAAAAGATGCCTCTTCGACCCAAGTGTTATGTCTCTCGGTTTTGGGTGTCTTTACACTATAAAATCAAATTGAATTTGATGAAAATAAACACAATAAATTATCCCCAAACAATATCAAAGTGTTTTAAACATCAAATTCATTACAAAATTTTTAGATTTTCCATTCATTCATTGTTCATTTTTTATGGATTTCGTTAGTGCTAGTACAATCCGGTTTGAGGCTTGAAATCCGCTAAAACTATTTGAGTAAAGACCCTTTAGCATCTCATTCTTAAGAGAGGGTTCAATTATTGTTTTTAGGACAACGTTCTATACAATTCAAGTCCCGTATTTTAGTATTATCTTTGTGTTCTTCAAGTTAAAGTTGCATCAAAGTTTTGACGCTTGTATTTCATTCTTCTCTTCAAAGTAAATTTTCAACAATAATTGCACCACCATTTTTGCCACTGTCCATTGCACCAATTTCACCAGTGTCACGCTACCATTACCACAATCGTCCATCCATTCAAATCTCCACACCAACCACAAAAAGTAATCTCAGTGCATGTTTGGTAGTGCTACAATTATTTTTTAAGTGCTTATATTATAAGTTATTGGTGAATGTGTATATAAAAAGTGAGTTGTGAGTTGTAAGTTGTGAGTCCCATGAAATGTATAGATAAAATGTATGTTTGACTAGTTTAACCAGTTGAAATTATAATTTAAGTATATCCAAACGTGCTTAGAAATCATAAGGAAAAATATAGATTTGCGAATTGCAGCCCATTGCAATTGCAGCATAGGGACCTAGGCTAGGTTTCAATTGCAATTAAGGCCCCAGTATTACAAAATTTGAATTTGAAATGCAAATATTGGCATTTCAAATTTCTTGTTTTTTTTTTAAATTGTGCACAAAATAATTATTTTGTATACGATTTTAACTCCACCTACATTTCTTTGTAGCGGGTCGTATGTCCAAAAAATGAGCTTTTTAACAAAATTTATTATTAATACGTTATTAATTATTTTTTTCAAAAATCTGTTTAAAAATATTATAAAAAATTAATAAAAAAGCAGAGCCAATAAGGCAACCCGGTCCAACTCGTTAATTTAAGGCCTAAGGGCCGAATAGGGCACTAACCTTTAAAACTAGGGGCAACTCGGTGCATGGGCAAGACTGAGCCGTGCTTTTAAACGATTGAGCTAGTTTTAACACAGTCCATTGCCATTCCTAATTTTTAGTTGCTCAACTTTCATCAAAATTTTGTTGGGATCACCCAACTTCAATTTTGTCACACAAATCATCATTTCATCTTGTCCAGTCAAGGAAAGTAACGTTGGGATCTAACGTAGGCATTAATATATAATGAATTACTGTAACCATTAACCGGACAAGATGTTATGTAAGCAAAATGTGTACCTTAATAAGTTCAAAACATTAATAATAAAAAAAAAAGTATCATACAGGGTCTTGATCTCCTACTCACTTATGTTGCTCACTTATAATATTCACGCTGAAGTAGCATCACATGATTAGTAAAAATAATGAGTATGAGACCATGAAACTATCAATCATGTAATGTCATATCAACGTAGACATTATAAGTAGACAACATAAGTAGATAGAAGATCAAGACCCGTACCCGTACATACAATCTGTATTTAAGTTGAAACCCATGTCCTCTTGCATGTGGTTCAAAGCGGAGAAAAAACAAGAATTAATGATTGACCATTTATATCAATAAATGAGAAGAACATGGGATCACCCAGATTATCTTATCTACCTAACTCCATAACTAGACCAAGTAAACAATCTACTCATGGCTTGTCCGTTTCAGCCCCCATCAGACTATTATAGATTGACTTGCCTACATAATGCTCTGTTTGACTTTACTACCTTTTTAACTGCTCCCACAAATGGCAAAAATCAAATTTAAAGCTAATGTTTTAAAAATTGGTTCGAAAAAAGAAAGTATCAAGAGCCAAACGGTTCGACTAAAGTGGAACCTATTGTATACAAAATTAAATTCATATAATTCGAGTCCGGAGGCAAAGTTTACGTCCCTTTTAATGTATTTGTATTTTTCATTTTAGTATTATTGATTTTTCTACCTCATTTTCATTTGAAAAAAGACCGAAATCATTTAGAGCCCGTTTGGTAGAGTTTATAAAATAGTTCATATGATTAAAATAGTTTATTTGATCAAAAGTGGCAATTTATTTGATCAAATAAATTATTTTTAGTCAACTAAACAATTTTGGTCAAATAAGCTAATTTATAAACTCTACCAAACGGAATCTTAGTATCGATTTTTTTTTTTTTTTTTTTTTTTTTTTAACAAACCATAAGAGAATTATCAAATATCTTAAATAATATCATTCATACATCCCCCATATAAAATGGATAAAGAAATAATATAGTTCACAAAAAAAAAATTTATATAATTACTAAAATAAGAATGTAAAAGATAAAACATGCCACTAGAACTGTATTGCAAATCTAGGGTTTTTTTCTATTATCCTGGACTACACCTTCATTCCCTGCTAGCATCATGTACTTGTCCCTTCTTGTAAGACTAGTGCATTTAAAACCCAATGCATGAGCCAGTTGTCTCTGTATGTAATTAGCCACCTCATGGCTAGATTTCCCACCAGCACATGTTAACTCTTTCGGCACCTTCCCAAGAATTTGAACACTGTAACAAGGTCTAGGGTTCATCAAAAAGAAAATGGGGTCCAAACACTTGAGCCCACTTGCAGTAGTCCCATAAAACATGGTCACGTTTGTGTTAATGGCAACAGGCACAATTTCATCAGCTAGTTCAGCAAACAGAGAGCTAAATCTTAAGAGATAAGGCTCTCTGCATGTGGTTCCTTCTGGACAAACCACTAAATCACCTTCACTTAGTAATTTCTGCATGGTTTCACCATCTTGTTTTCTGTCTCTAGTCAATCTGACTGTTTTTATAGGTGCTATCATTTCAGACATTTTACTTAGGCTGTAGGTTACTGCAGTTAAGGGTTTTCCTAGGGATGTGCTGAGGAAAACTGGGTCTAAAAGGGTTCTGTGGGTGCAAACATAGAGGACACCTTTACCATTTTGGGATCTTAATGGTGCACAGCCTTTGATTCTGATATTTACACCACTGGAAATGCCTAAGAAAATGGCCATTTTGTAAGGTAAGCAAATTCCCACAAAAAGTCTGAAGATTGCCAGCACTAATCCAACAGGAATCCACAGGAACATGGCCAAAGTTGCAAAGGGAGTGGGAAAGAAAGCCAACCTCCCATCATGAAAGACTAGGGGCTTTGGATATTTCTCTCTTGGCATTACTGAATTTGCACTGCTTTTGCTTTCTTCTTTGTTGATCACATATGCTTCCTGTGAAAATTGAGACATGAAAAAAAAATGATTAGATTCATATTCCAATTTTATTAAGAGGACAATCAAGAAGGAATAATGAGTACATCACTTCAATTGTGCTTATTCTATCTAATGGAATTACTTTTTGGTATCAAGACTAGTACCAATCATGAATAAAATGTGTTCTCGGGAACTGAGTATCGAGTATCAACTACTGTGTAAGTACTAAAAAGCAGGAAAAAAAACTCCATTTTTACTGATTAGGCAAGATCATGCATACCTTGCAAAGGGAGATTAATAAATGGTCATGAAAGCTTGAAGTTCCAATGCCAATGTCAGGTCTTTTTTCCCCAAACAAGTCCTTGAGAGCTCTGTGCTTAATAAGAAGTCCTGAACTGGATACTAAACCAGAGAAGTAGTGACCTACTGTATGCAACTCAGTCCCTTTAACAGAATCAACATTTAGATACTCCTTTAGAAAACCTTCTACCATTACTCTAGGCACACTTGTAAAGACAACCTTAGATCCTACTGAATCCAAAACCTCAAAAACATGAAAATTGAGATTTTCAAGGTAAAACTTAGGCAAAACAGCTCTTGATACACAATCCATATCCTCCAACCTAAGCCCACAAAATGTAATAAAAATCATGACCCTCAGTTTGAGCTCATAATCCAAAACCAACAAGAGAGGACATGATAAGAGCAGCAAAAAAGCTCTGAAAATGCTGCCACCTTCAAATGCAACCAGCATGAAGTAAGGGAAGAAAGACTCAGATCTTAACAAGCAGCCATGGATATCACATACAAGTGTTTGAGATTTTCTGCCATGCAAATTGCATTTGGTAACACTGGGATATAAAGGAATCTGGTGCGATGATGAAGATGATTTGATGGATGTATTTTTCAAAAAGAAGCCATGGTTTTTAACCTTCATTGCAGCCCTGTAACATGAGTTTCCTAAGAACTGGTACAAAAGCCAGTCCACTAATTTCAGTAGTACCATTGGGAACACCATGGTTTTTACTGTCGCTGTCATTTCTGATGGATATGCTTCGAAGGGTTGACAATGGAAAGTATTAACTTCTACAGAGAGATAGAGAGAGAGAGAGAGAGAGAAGCAATGAAGAGAATTGGAACAGATACAGAGAGAATTTATAGGAGCAATTACAAAGGGGAGTGGAGAAGTTGACCATACCGCTGGCATTAATTGCCGCCCAAGATTTTCTTTTGAATTTTCTTGATTTCAAAAAGTGGAAACTATTTTTCTTCCCTTACTAGGTGAGCAATATTGGTAGGTTATGTGTTGGTGAACGCCTTCATAATGTTACAGAAAACCCTTTGAAAATTTGTCCCAATTTAAAATAAGTAACTTTTTTACTTATAATTTTTACATAAAAGTTCAGCCAGAACTGTTTCATGTCTTGGACTGTGTGCGGTATGCTCATCATCTCTCTTGATAAAGACCAGAAGGCCATTAATGAGTTTCAACTGAATCCACTATAGAAATTTCTCATGAATTGACCTATGAAAACATTTACTTTGGTATTTTAATTTGGCAAAAGAATTTGTTGGTGATCAAGTTCTGTTCTGCAGTTAATTACAACCATCCAGAGTTGACTTTATTTTTTGTTTAAAGAATGTTAACCTAATCTTCTCGTATGGATGAAGTAAATGGAACTCGTTTGTTTCTGGAACTTTATGTCATCCAATTATCAACATGATATAATTAATTAAGACACTTACGCATGTGATGTTTTATCTGCTTTTAACTCGTCATTTGACTTCATTTATTCGTGACCAGTGAGGCAGTGACTAAGTCGTAACAAAGTAGTCGTAATTGGATCGAAGAGATTATGACACATCGTGTTCACTAAAAAATTGACTCAAAATTTGAACTTGATTCATATTGGAACAGACGTGCTCTAAAAGTCGAAACAAATATCAAAATATGCATCTTGAGCCGACCTTAAATTTACTAATTGTTTCTCATACCATGTCTCGGATCCCGGGTTTCAAACACAAGTGGTCATTTGATCCATTTTAATGTTTTAAAAACTGGTTCCAATCCCAAGCACAATTCCATTTGAGGCAAACAATGAGGTTGTTGAGTTTTCAACAAGAATTTTAAGACATTTTGCTGTTTACCAATGTTCTTAATTAATTGGTTCAACCCAATTGGGGTGTTGTTGGGTGGCTAACAAGAACATGGAAGACCAGATCTCAAAATCTTTGATAAATTCATCCAAATTGAAAACTAGGGTTTAGATTATACTCATTCAAAATTTGAGATCATGCAATTCTTGTTAATGAGTTGGTGAGTCTTGTATCATTTGATGTGAATGTCTGGTAATATGATTTGCATGCAACTTTCCAAGTTTGAATAGTCTCTGCATACCTAATTTCTTGTCCTTTTTCTCTTCCCAGCTTCTTTCTACCCACCGCATATTTTTTCTTAGAAAATAAATAACTCAAAGCGCTGCGGGACCTCAGCATAGCAAACATAAATTATACACTACACCACAGTCAATTAAGCATCCATTTGCTGTGTTCACTATTATATTTCTTACAAAATAATCATTATAAGATGAATGGTTTAAAGTAGTCTTTCACAAGTTTATGATGATAATTTGACATTTTTATGAACAATTCTAACTCTATATGTGATGCAAATCGAATGTAAATGCATTTGAAGTTCTTCTCATGCCATATATGTGGAGGAGACTTCTATAGAAAGGAAAATGTTACAGCATTTCATTTTAAGAATTCACGAAACATAAGGTGCATGATTTGACATAGAGTTACATTGTTCTAGACACTACAATAAGCAAGATTTTAATCAAAACGTGCAACCGAGAACAGGTGAAAGAGACAGTGACATAGGAAGAGAGAAACGTGATAGATGAAATATTTTACGTTCATATCACAAATACACAGTTCCAAACAGGACAGAAATTATGCAGAGGGCCTGTTTGCAGTCCATTCTATACACTTCAAAAACGAGGACCCCCCGAAGCCTGTCTAGCTCATAGACTACTATACATTTAATCCAACTGAGCAGTCACAAGAAATTGAAGAAAAGGAGAGAATGCAGAGAAGGTCGAACATAGCATACAGCAGCAATGAGAGATTTCACATATCATAAAATGTTTCACCTTGTTCCTCTTCCCTTGGTAAGTAGTTATTTGCCGTATATATGTGAATAAACATTCCTGCTGCTTCTTCGAATACTTCTTCCTAGATCATGTGGAGCATCCATAACAAAAGGCGGATACTGCCTGGTAGATGAGTAGTATGCACATTCGAGTTTCATAATTAAGATAATAAATTTATATACATAAAACCTATACAAAAGTTATCAGTCATTGCTGACCAATTCTTATTCAGAATCAGCCGTGGATGTGTTCAATATTTCTCTAGCATCTCATCAGGATTACCCTTTGGGCTGTCGAGAGAATCTCCAATGTACGATCCATCAGGCTGACAGATAAAGATGTTCAGATTGCCGGACGGTAAATATTCCTGAGTGAAACAAAACATGCGCTCAGATCAGGTTATCTGATAGTAAACTGATGAATATAATGGACAGTTTGGAAAAACAACAAAAATTTATGCAATTAGTGTTTGTCTGGAAGTTCACACATCACGTCTAACCAGGTTTTAATATTAGTACTCAACAATCATAAGAAATCTTGAATGTGAAGTGACGAGAAACAGGAATATTGATCCACAAATAGACAAACCATTTCCTTCTGATACAGCTCAGAGAAACCAATTGATGAACAAAATTTTGTAACAAGGAAGCATGACAAGTTCCTATTGAATTTATTTTAAAGACTGAACAAATAAATATGTAACACACCAGATCACAAGTCCCTTGACCCTCCGGCTGGAACAGAATAGGTCGGCATCGCTTGTCTTCATTCATCAAACTTGAATTCTGGAAGTGTGAGACGAGAGCTATCTTTCCCTGGATTCTTGCATATGCCAAGGAAGCAACCTTTTCACTATTAAACTTTTCCCATTTCTTTCCATTAAATGCCTGCACACATTTGCATGTGACAAGTCAATTTGTCACTAAGCAGATTTAGAAATAAAATATAAGATTATGTATCTTGCCATGGTGATTATGGAACATTACAAGCACAATTGCCAAATTTTCCATTATTTGCCCAAATATTATAATATCCAGAGGTCACAATTAGTGTAGACAACCGCCTAGGAAAGTGATGAACAAAAGGAACACAAACCTCGTAGAAGGTGGTGATGTGTGAAGGAGACACCATGTTGATGAAGGCATACCCAACATTGCACTTATTCTGGACAAAAGAGTTTAACATAAACTTTCTATAGCTTGACTTTAAATAAATAAATAAATAAAAGTTTACTAAACTGAGAAAGTACCTTAAAATCAATTGGCAAATAGAGGAAATCATATGTACCCTTGTGAGTTTCATCAATAGCTGCCAGCAGCATCTTTGAAGTGTACCTTTAAAGAAGGAAAATAAGAAAAATACTTCAAGAATCAGTAATTAGGGAAAGAAAAAGGATATTTCAATTGTTCACATTTCTTACTTGTTGGGGATATTTTTAATCATCAAAGTAGTCCTGGTATCTTCCCCATTAATGATCTTTTCCAAATCGAGTTGATATTGCTTTTTGTTATCCATGTGGCTTCCACTGTCAGCTCTTCTACTACGACCACGGTCACCAATTAATGCATCATTGCCGGTCACTCCCATGCCTCCATACGAACCATTCCCAAAATATATAGGACCATTTCTTGACATTGACATCATTCTGGAACTAGGAGAACCACTTTCAGTAAAGTTTCCGGCAAAAGGAACACCTATGTTCATGGCCCCAGGAACTCCCATATTCATAGCATGGCTTCCATTGTTACGACCAAAATTTGTGGGTCCAAATGCCGCAGGGTTCATATAGGATGTTTCTGGTGACTCGGGGAAAAAACCAAAATGCCTTTCTAGCTGAATACCAGATGGAGCAGATCCAACGTGATGGTGTGAACCGAGAAATGGGCCATGCCGACTGGGGTATGGATAACCAATTCCCTGTGCAGAGGGTGAAAATGGACGCCCTTTCAACGATGTTGACCAGGCAGAAGAATTTATGCTCTCGGAGCGAATAGTGGGACTTCCCCAGAGAAACTGAGGACCAGAAAGTGTTCCAATGCTAGATGACTTGGAATCACCCAATGATGACACGGGTCCAGGGCTTGAACTTAAACTGGGATCAAGAACAGGATAATGATGCTGATAAGATGTTCCTGGTGCTGTATTAGCCTTGGTAATAACCTGGTTCACATGGCTTATTCTTCCAAGGTCTTTACCAATCGGAGCAATCTTCACGGGATTTGAAACCTGGGAAGGAAGAATGGAGGCCAAACCAGGCAAGTGGTTGCTTCCCACTGGGCTGATAT
This sequence comes from Forsythia viridissima, assembly GCA_030279155.1. Classification (NCBI taxonomy): domain Eukaryota; kingdom Viridiplantae; phylum Streptophyta; class Magnoliopsida; order Lamiales; family Oleaceae; genus Forsythia; species Forsythia viridissima. The sequence goes on from CM059039.1 coordinate 48,186,765, forward strand.
TTCCCAAACCAGGTGACTGACTATAACCAGGGAATGAATTGTGCTCAACCGGACTGCCAAAATTTGACCAGCTACCTGTGAAAATTGGGAAACCAGCTTCAGCACAAAATAACACTGGAATTATGAATATACTTGTACAAATAGGATAGGTTCATATTTTAACGAGGATCATCTGTCAACATGCCTGGAGGAGAGTTGGCTATAGGTGAACCAACTTGATGAAGGAAACTTCGTGTGTCATCTTGTTCATGATCCTGACTCAGTTGCTGCATTAAGCTAGGCAACAAAAGAACAAAAACACTTGTACGTTATTTCTTTAACTTGTAAAACCTGCAACGAATTATATATCTAAATGATATCTGAAAGTGTGACAAAAACGAATAGTGACTTAGGACTCAGTCTTGATGGCAAGACCAGGGTAATAAGTTAAATCGCTATAGCAGTGAACATCCAATTTCCAAATATGTGTGCAGAGAGCATTATTATGAAGCATATATTCAAAATATCTGAACCCAAGAGTGCAGCGGTAATTTAAGAAGCTCAGGTGAACAAAATATCTTGAACAATTCAGCAGCTGGCCTAAGCAGCAGTATTACACAATGCATTGCTGTTAATGCTAGATGCCATGGTTGTGGAATCAAAATTAATCCAGACGGATAACCAAAGACAAATTGAATTATTGTGCACAATCTTGCCAATCAATAGGCAAAGAAGGCAACACCTCAAAATTGAAATGCAAGCCATGCCCCCCACCCTAAACAACGAGCGAAAGAATTATTTGTGAAGCAGATGGCCTGTGTCACATTTCTTCAGTTAGAAATCAACTTCCAGCAGATCTGAAGCTGTAACAATCCAAAGACTTAAGGATCTTTTAATCTAAACACGAGCAACTGAGAGGCATCAGTATATTATATTTCTTACTTCCACATGCATTCACAGGAGGTGGACAGCAAGAAAGTGAAGCTGACAAAAAGCCATTTGTTCTGGCTTGTACAGTACAAAAATGACAATTATAGCAGCAACGCTGTGTTACGTGTGTATAGTTATGTAATTTATTTACTTTTTGTTTTATTTCATTTGAAATACTCAAAAGATAGTAGTAGTTGTATTTTAGTTATTGTAAGGGATAGTGGGGATGTGGAATCAATTACGTTCCTTTAGTTGTAGACTTGTAGGAGAAAATGTGGAAATAATCTTGTATTTATACTGAAAACAAGCAATGAATACGAAGTCGATGAATTAGTTCTACAAACATATCCTTTGTCTTGGGAGATTATTGGTTCCTCGAAAACCAATATTTTGAGAGGTCCGGGTTTCCTAGAATTAACCCACATTTCTTCTCATCATTTTACTTTTTCGATTTTCTCGTTATGAACAATTTGTGTGATTGTCAGCAAAAAATTGAAAAAAGAGATGGTAGAAATAAAAACCAACACAATATCAGAGCTGACAGCCTAAAGCTAAGATATGAACATACCTCCGGCGGGCTCCACCGGGCCGGCTAGGTTCAAGCTTAATGCGCTTCCCAGCTATGTCACTTCTGTTTAAAGCCTTAAGAGCTGCTTCTGCAGCTCTAACATCATAAAACTCAATGAACTTATGGTGTCGTTTATGCGGTGTTTCCCTGATCTGCATTTCATAAAAAGACAACTAATGCAAGGAACTCCAACGGGAGCCACTATAAATAACAGCAAAAGACAAAACAAGGACAAGTAGTTAACAACTAGATACATGGGCAAAATTATACCTCCTTCACTTCACCATAAGCCCCAAATATTTGGCGAAGATCATCATTGGTTACTGATGCATCTAAGTTGAACACCACGAGAGTTCCTTGGTTAATATCTTTCTCTGATGGGTTTTCCTGGATGTAGCAAGAAAATATCCAGTACGTGATCATCTATTCGAGGGCGTTGAAATAAATGTCATTTTGGTACATACCTTGGGAATTGAAAAATGAATATCAAGTTTTCTTCGTCTTAAGGGCTTGTTTTGTAAAGCGCGCATTGCAGTTCGAGCAGCTCTTATGTCATAGTAAGATATCATCACAAAGCCTCTGTGCTTACATGCAGTATAGAGAGTTCTGACGTCTCCATATTGCTATTAGGAGAAAAAGAAAAAACAAAAATAAGTTGTGCAAAAAATTAGTTTCACTCAAACATAAAATCTAGACAATATACAACTAGGTGAACAAAATTTGCCTTGAGGGGACAAATGACTAAATTTCAAAAACTTCACAAAGTAAAAGTTTGATTAACAAAAGCAAAAACACCATAGCTATTGTCAGTACATAAGTTCATTGAAGGCCCTAATTTAAAGGATATTCAGCTTGTCAGCATCTTAGTTAATAGCACATACCTATTATCTCTGTTATACAAAACTGGAGATGTTTTGAGTGATTAGATACGATAAAAAGAACTCCAATTTGAATGAAACTGGCACCAGGGTACAAATTCAAATACTTAAATGGTTTAGGAATAGAATTTTATAGAAGGAAAAATATAGTTCCAGACAGAAGTCACATCATGACTTAGAATATGTTTGTCAATGCTTATAAACACTTATAAGTTAATCAAACATTATTTCTATCCCCACATTTCGTAAGACCCACTGCTTATAATGTACAAAAATCTTTACCAAACATACTCTTAACTACCCGTGAAACATCCTAAGAATTATCAAACTAAACATCTATTTCAGGAATGGGATAAATATCATGTCTTTCTTTTCTTCTTTTTTATTTTACATTTTGTATTTTATTTTCATGTATTCCTGTATTTTGAGGAATTCACCCTTTTATCTATCAATCAACATTTTGCAACAAAATAAAGATTGAGCTGAACAAATAAGGAAGACCAACAGTTCATTGCATCGGCATTACAGGAAATAATTGGTACATTCATTTATCACTGTGTTATTAACTATCCATGGACTAAGAGATTGTTCTTGTACTCACAAATACACATAAATGAAATATGACGCAACGCTTTTCACCTTCTATGTCAATCTGAAAAGAAGATTATGAAGTTCCACTAAATCAGAAAAACGAAAAACAAAAAACAAAAATACTTCTGAGATACCACCTGCATTACATAGAAATGCATGTTCTTTTATTTTCCCAAACTTTAGAAGTTTCTGTAGCAGCAAACATCAGCAATACGCTAAGTAACTATAGGACAGCATATGCCCACACCCACCCCAAAACAATAAATAAATTAAAAAGAAATTTTGAGAACAAGTAAATGGAAGATATCTTCAATTTTCTGAAATTATCAAAATGACTAAGTAGAGAGCAAAAGAAATGAAGAAAAAATGCATAAAAAGGCCTGATTAGCAAACAGAAGAAATGAAGGGTGAAAATATCGACAAGAGTAGGATGCAAAAATTTAAGAATCTGGATAACAGATTATACCTCAAAGAGAGATTTCAGTTCTGAGTCCTCTACGTTACTGTTTATATTCCGTACAAATAAAGTCCTTGAAGGATGCTCTCCATATGGGTGTTCGCCGCTAACAGTTGCAAAGCCATTTGGAAAACCATAATGGGCAATGATGTTTCCATTAATACCATCAGACATACTTAACATCGAGATTCCATTTGCTAGATTCTCTTGAGGCTCGGCTTCTATTTCTAGTCCCCCTCCACTGCCAAAGAAATCATCTTCCAATTCCTCAAGTTGAGTTGGCAAGTCACTAAGATCAAAATCGTCCATAAGACCAGCTAGAAGCTCCTCTTCATCGCCAGGCAGAAAGCTTCCTATAGCATTTGGTTCAATATCTTCGAGTGGATCCTTAACTTCATCTTCTAGACACAGTTTACTTAGGCTTGGAAAAGTATCATCAACTGATTGACCACTTTGCTCAGATTCATTAAAATTTACTGCACATGATAAGAACCAAATCTAAGCAATAATTTGAAGTAGCAGGAAGACACAGAGAAGCTCAATCACTCGTGCTTACACTTCTCATGCGGAAGGACTGGCAATGAGCTAGAGAAGAGGCTAGCATCAATTGACGAATGATATCCGTCAGTTCCGGATGGGATTCTCCATTCACCTTTCTCTTTACCTGGGATGTTTGCAAATGGAGTTTTAGATAGACCTACAAACAATAGTTAAATAATCAGGCAATAAGAATATATTTCCGAAAGTGTATCTCGAATCTTTGACATCTCATAAGCTGTAAAAGGGGGGAACCTTAAAAATTACCTGACACGGAATTATTTGAAGGTTGCTCCATTAGATCACTTCCTGCAAAGATAAAACAATAACAGAAGCATCATAACAGCTCTTTATTTCATCAATAAATATAGAAGTTCCAAAAATCACATACGCATGCATGCACGAGAAATTTGATCTTTTGAAGCTAAAATAAATTATTCTATCACCTGTCTCAAAAAAAAAAAAAAATACAAGCGAGCAAACACTCATACGCATGCATACACAACAAACTTGATTGCCTATCGCTATAAACACATTTGGCCAACAACTAATATTTTCATTTCAAATTAAGAAACGAGCAAAAAATTGACAAATGAATCACTTAATTAAAAAATTGAGAAACTTCCAAACAAAAAAAGGCATGCCAAATTTAGGAATCTTCAAGGCTGGAAAATGGAATACCAGTATAAAATAAATAGTTCATTCACTAAACCAAAAATTATCAAAACAGAGAAAATTTTGGAACACAAATTGCTCAGCTGATTATAACAACTAAAAGTTCAATTCATGTGAAACCCAGTCAGAATTTGGATTAATTGAAAGAAAATAGTACAGATCAACTCATAAATCAATTTGGTATTGGTCAACCCAACCCCTGAAATAGATAAAATCAACTAAAAAAATTGAAAAAATTCCCAAATCACTAAAACAACAAGAAAAAGCCATAAAACCCACTTCAAAATTCAAATTTAGAATTTTTTTCTTCCACAAGCGACAGCTTGGCGAAAATCCAAGTAAAGATCACACCTTTAGTGCTTCATAGCAAATAAAGATCACAAATTTACCATTAAAAATAATAAAAAAAAAAGTTCAAGAGTCTTGAACACAAATCATATATTAAACCTAGAAAAAAAAGTAATAAAAGAATCAATATTAAAAACGCACATCAGCTACACAGTGAAAAAAGAGGACAAAACTCTCAAATCGCCCGCGAGAGAGAAATACCTCATGAGATAGATGAAGAGGATGATAACTGCCCAAAAATAACATAAAAAGTTAAACTTAAAAACAGTTTCGTAGAAGCAGGGAATTCTGTTCTTCTACTCTTCCACTTCCACCTCTTCCGCCGGAACACCAGTAAATATTTTCAGAGAGAGAAGGAAAAGTGTTTTAGATAGAGAGAGTGAGAGAGAGGATGAAACCCATAAAGTAAATAAATGGTCCAAGAAAAACACAGTGGAGAATGATTGGAGGGAAAGGGGTATCTGAATATATCTTTATCTGTATAATTATTGCAAACTGCAATTAATTATTGGATTGTTTGTATTAATCTTCAATTGCAGACAAGATAATTAGGGGTGATATTGGAATGGGGGAAAAAGTGGATGGCAATCAAACAAAGGGGAAAATGTGAAGGCGATAGGTTTACAATTAATTGCAGGGTTGGACCAGAAGAAAATATAGAGGGTAAAATAATGAAGTTTTTCTTCTACACTTCAAATGACGTGCTAATTTTAAAATCTCAAAAAAATGTCTGTAATCCGATGCATCAAATAAGAAAGGGAAATAGCTTTCTTACCTTTTCCATTTCATCCCTTTTTCATCCTTCCACACATGCCTTAAATAGATAAATTTTGGATGGTGCTTTCACTATTCTTTACTATTTGGGTTTTATTTTATTGTCCAATTGGATTATTAGTATCAAATACGACATTATTTAAAAGATCATATTAAGATTATTAATATCGATCTGAAATTGATTGTTTATGAGTTGAACTCGACTATATTATAAACTCGAGTGTTGTGAATTGACCAGACTTTGGACTGCGTCTCATTTGAACTCTTTAATTTTAAATGTATTGAACTCCAATTAGACAGGTGTCCTCAAAGAGGATAGCCGTTATCTGGTAGAAAATTACAGATTCACTTCATGATATTGGGATAATATTTGCCACTTGTCATTCTCCTCCAACAATTTTTTTCCTTTTTTCAATTGACTTATAAATAGGAGGTAAGTGTACGTATTAGCTTCTTCTTTCAATGTATATATATACATACAAAATGTATTGCTAATCTCTTTACATTATTTATACATACGATAACTTGATCGTCGAACAAACAAGAGAGAAAGTATTGCCGTTTTTAAAAACACTAGTGTGAGCACGTGCGATGCGTGTGATATATCGATAAAAATACCCAAATTTCACTGTGTGAAAAAGTCAATAACAACAAATATTTTGATTATATTACTATAATAATTTTGGTATACTAATCCTCTTTATAATGTGTTACCTTATTACATTACTCACAAGATACTTTATTTCGGTCTATGCAAAACAAGCCACAATTATCTTAGATTTTGCATTTGAAGTTGAAACACTTTTTGATTAAGTCCTATAACTTGTACTCGGCGTAACGATGCATTTGAAATTTTTCTAGGATTTCGATTTACATAGGTTGGTTTGGATTTCAAAATATATTTTAAATTATATTCATTGACATTACTTTGGGAAGTGTTACACGTGCAAATTTACGAAACACTCATTAGTTCTTCGTTACTTCACATGCCATATTTTCAAGAATTACGTATGTATTTCACGTTCCATTAAGTCTCTATAAAAATAATAAAAAATATTAAAATACTGAATTTATTCACATAAACCTAATTTTTAAAATTACAATTTACATATCATTATATCATATTTAATTAGGATAAATTCATTTTTGGATTCATATAATTATTTTACAAATTTTTTGAACCAAATAGGTAGAAAACAACTTTTGTTGACCATTTTCAATAGTAAGCAAAATATCCACACTTTTAATAGAAGTAGGAAAATATTTTAATTATATTACTATAGTAATCTTGGTCTACTAATCCCCCTTATAATTATCTTATTGAATTACTCACAAGATGCTTTCTTTCGTTTATACAAAACAAATCATAATTATCTTGGAATTTGCATTCGAAATTGAAATACTTTTTGATCAAGTCCTACAACTTGTATCTGGCGTAACGATACATATGAACTTCTTCTAAGATTTCATTTTACATATGTTGGTTTATATTTCAAAATGTATTTTAAATTTTATTTATTGAGGTTACTTTCGTAGCAATATCACCTACAACCACCTCGTTTCGTTTGCATAGTGGTGGAAATAGGGGAACGGATAGATAGGGGTAAGAGGAAGTGGGGCCCAAGAGGTAGAGGATAAAATTTTAAATGTTATTTAATTTTAAATTTGGAAGCGTAGAGATTTTTATTTTATTTTGTGGGTGCTTTTGGAAAGTTATCTCATGCTGACATGTATAAAATAGGGCTTGATTTATGTTACAATTTACAGGCAGTACCACTGGATGGATGTCCCTATGTTGGCATGATTATTTTGACTTTTTTTTTTTTTTAAAAAAATAATAATGCCCATCTTGTGATTTTTTTTTATTGGTGAAAAGGCAAGAAAAGGGTAAAAGAGATAATGTTAATTAGAACATTAAAATATTGTTTTACACTTTGTGAATTTTTTTTTTTTTTTTTTTTTTTTTTGGGTCCTACAAGCATCAATACTGTAGTAAAAGATAAATTCGAAATTATAATATTTATACGCTATAATATTTAAGTCTTCAACCAGTAAAATTAAGTACATGGTTTTTCAACGAGTTGACCTCGATTTTGGATAGTGTTAGTTGAATAATACACGTAAATCACGATAGGAAAAAGAAATAGAGTAAAATAAGAGAGAGGTACATAAAGAATAGAAATGTATATTATACCTCACTTTTTATTAATAAAAGAAAACAAAATATGAAAAAAGGGAGAATTATGATTGAATTTTTCTCTAACTTATTTAAATCTATAAATTTGAGTCTCTGTGTATCGAAAATCATTAATGTGGACGTTAAAATTGTACGCAACTTTCACATTGCTTAAAGCTAGATGGCAAAATTGTGAAACTACTTAATGTTCAGCTTTAAGCTATGTGATTCTAACAGTTACAATGTCAATTTCCGTCAAATAAAGATATGATATTATATATTTAAATAGATTGGGGACTTAAAGCTTTATTTTTAAGGTTACGGACTCAATAAATTCTACTTGAAAATTTGGAGATCTGACTCTAATCTTACATAATAAAGAAAAGAAAGAAATAAAGAATGAAAAGCTATTTCCTTCTCATTTTCCCTTTGCTTGCTTGTCACCCACTTTTAATCTATTTGGTCCATTTTATACTCGTTTTCAGTTATAATTAATCTTGAGATTGATTTTGGAGTCAAATTTTTTATTGTCAAATAAATAGAAATTGTTTTTGACGTTTGGTAAATTTTAAAAAATTAATTATAAAATAATCTGTATCATTTGGCTACGGATTTTAAGAAGTAGCAAAAATGCAGTTTTTTAGATTCTGTTTTTAGTTTTTCTATCTATATATTATTAAAATATTAATTTTGACTTTAATTAATTAAATTAATTCCTTTTATGTCACATATTTATTAGTATTCTAATTATAATTCATCTCTAAAATAATTTAAATTTAAATTTAATTGATTTTTGTACAATATTACTATGCTTTTATATTTTTATTTTTATAAATTTTGAAATTTAATAGATGTATATTATTTTTATTTTAAAATAATTATAATAAATGTATTGTCTTGAAAACATATTTGATAATATTACATATTGCTATACAAGTTTTACAATACGATCGTGATAATAGTAATACAAAATAATATTATTATAATTATTGTTCATTTTAGTAATTTTATATAGTTGTAGCATTAAATCACTTTTGTTTACCAAACGCTTTAATACTGATTTTGAAATATACAACAATTATGAAAAAAGAGTCTATCAAACACTTTACACTTATTTAATTATTTACACAACTGATTTTTTATACAGCACAGCAAAAACTTATATTCTTAAAAGTACAAAAATACCAAATCAAACCTAAATCATTAATATGTTATTACGATCATGTTTGGCTAAGTTTAAAAGATATTTTGAGCATTTTATTTTGGCTGCAACAACTTTATCTTGTTATCTTAATAAATTATAATAAATGAATTATCTAATTTTAAAATATTTTGCAAATATAATATTCTATAATAAATTATGCAAAAAGAGTACTATAAAAGAAAATGTCAAATTAAAATATTAAATATTCTCTGCCACTATCATTGGTGGGATGAGCATTCAGTATTCACACAATCTTTTGATTGGTTTAGAAAAATCCCAAGATTAATGCTGACGTAAGGCTTTCACTCATGATAGCAACATGTGGCCCGACCGGTCACGTGGAGACAGAATTAAAAAACAGAAGAAAAAAAAATTTCACTTCTGAACTTCAATAATTTTGTTTTTGAAAAAAAAAATAGTAAATTTTGGTTCTTTATTAATTGGAACAACTTTGTTACATGGAAATTGTTTTTCAAGATGAGGTCCCCATGGTCCAATTTTTTTTTTTCATATATATTACTCCAATTTAAAAAACTTTTTAGCTCTCGACTGGATCCACCCCTAATTATAGCAAGTTAATTTCAATTTATTTCTCTGATGGCATGTCTCTAGATTTTGTTACGTTTATAATTAGTTAATCCATAAAAATAATAACATTCATTCTGCTTTTAATAAAAGGTGAACGACCATTTCACATTTCACTTAGAGAAATCGAAACTCACTTTAAGAAAATATAACGAGGTACTCAAAGTTGTATAAACAACTCAAACTAAATAAATAAATTACTAAACTCCACGTACACAACTCAAGAAAACTCCCCATCATGGCATTCATCCAAGTGTCAAACACTGCATCAATCCAATGTTTAACTTCGTGTTAGCGTGTTTCACACTCTAATAAAGAAAAGTATGTCTACTAAGCTATAAAGATGTAACACAGTACAATATATAACATACTTGAATTGACAATTCACAAGAACTTCAGTCATTTTCTCCAAATGAACTCTCAACTCTCAATCGTAAGACTTTAGTATTAGAACAATAATTGATACTTGTGTCAATTTTCTTCTTCTATTGATCACAACGAAAAGAGACCCATCACTTGTGTAGGTTTTGAGGCCGTTTTGTGCCACCGTTAATAGGGAAAGAAGATCGAACACAAATATCAATAATTAACTTTTATTAGAGTGAATTGACCACCATTTTCATAGATCTTTAATGTGTAAGAGCGAAATTAACCAATGTAATGGACCACTGCTTTTCATAGGTAATGACAAGCAATTAAGGTTTTTGGGAGGGAGTGAGTAGGACCAATTCTACACTCTATTTGATGAGATATTTTTAAAAGTTGTTGATGGAACCTAAAATGTGAAAATGTGGTATGATTGGATCTCCCTGTTTATGTATTAAATAATAATTTAACAATAGATATTTAAAACAACCTTATCATACTTTAAATTTCATGATTTTTTTCTTCTTTTATGTATTAGTTTTGATTGGATTTAAAAAAAAAAAAATTCACAAATTCCGTATTTTACCAGACATGATAATATGATATCGATTGACGACAATGATTTAAGTACTTGAGATATGCATTGTATAAAAGTATAAATTTAAATATCTTTTCGTTTATAAATGTAACACGTTCCCGATACAACACTTAAAAAAGAAAAAAAAATGAAAATGATATTAAAAAAAATACTTAATCTTTTATTGTTATATAAATTTCATATTTTATGTAATGTGAATTTTCATATTATTGATTTTACATATATAAATATAAGAATCGATGAAACTTTGAATAGGAATGTGCATGCCAATCTTTTGAATCTAAAACGACTCGAGTACAATTGGTAGTGTTGGAAGTGATTTTTTTCTCTATTTTAGAATGTGCTAAAAAAAGTTGAAATAAAGTATTATTGACCTATTTTAGTCGGTGAAACACGTCTCATATATTTTAGTGAACACTATAAACACGCTTTTAGCTTAATTGAGCTTACAAAACTCAAGTATTGGGCGATTGTTGTTGCTTTTCTAATCCCATATCGATTCATGAGCAAAACAAGATCATAGAAAGGGTTATAAATTGGATGGCCCAATACTGATCTAATCATACCTTTCTCGGCCTTTTGGCTAAGATCAAGTGTAGTATCTGTTCTTATCAGTTTAATATCTGATATGTGGGCCATTGGCCCACACGATATTAAATTTATTTTTTTAGGGGGAAGGCCCATTGGGTAGCTTGCTACTTGGGACTTTAAGTGTCGCCCATGCGTTGCACTACTGCACGGGCCTGGCGCACCCCACCAAATTCAGTTCATATGTTCTGCTATGTAGGCCAATGTACAGAAGACACTGAATATGGGCTAGTCAATTATGATTCTAAACTAGAGTTCAATAATTTCGGAGAAGTCCTCGGAATTTCAGAAGGTGAAAGGGATGAAATATATTTGTATTAGGCCTCCAAAAATGATTTTGTTGTAATTTTTTTTTTTTTTTTGTATTTTTATTCAATTTGATAGTCAACATATTTGATGATTTGGGTACTTATTTGCTCGTATAAATTACTAAATTAGGGATCCAACAATAAATTTGCCTAATAAACTTGCCTCCCAAAGTCATCTACCAAGCCGTGTGCAAAGATATTCTGAGTTGTGCCAATCTTTTTGTGATTATATTTAGAGCACGTTTGGTTTGTTCAAACTAATTTTTAACCATATTTTATGGGACTCACAACTTTTATTAATTATTCAATTACATATTTTATCAACTTTTATCAAAATCTCTTCAAAAACTATTTTTAAACTCTACCAAAAATACACTTATTACCGTTTGTTCTACATCATCTTTATTGAATTCAACAACTCACTTTTACACCTAAATATATGGTTTCATAATACATGTATTCCTTGTCTTGGCATTGATATTTTGTCCCACAAAACTAAGTCCGTTACCCACTTGGCATGTGCCATTTTTTATCACTTTAGATCCGTCACAATCATCCAAGGAATTCTTGGGGGAATCTCTATAAAATATTCAAAGAATTAGAATTAGAATCTCAAATTAAAGGATGTTCAATGTAGACTTTTAAATTTTTTTTTTTTTTTATAGGATTTCTAATTTTATAAAAGTCTTGGAGTATTCTGTATAGATCTTTATAGACTTTTAAAAAATATTTAAAAGACATAGAATATTCAAACTTCTTTTTAAACTCCTATCAAAGTTAGGGATATTCGTCAATAATTTTTAATGACTTTTTATAAAATTTCTTACATATTAATTTTTAAGTACAAAGTATAAATAAAAACATCATATTTATCTCTCATTCACCCTCCAAGACTTCAGAAAACTTTTGGTGGAAAAAACTTATTCTATTCTATGATTTTTTTTTTTTTCAATATTTTTCTTTCTTTTTTCTTTCTATGAACCCTAAAATCGTGATTAATTGCCAACTTTTTGTTTTATGAAAAGAAAGATTAATTACCAAGTTAATTGATAGTGGACGGTAGGCAAACATGTTATTGTAATTTTTATTAAAATTTATTTGTATGTAATTTTTGGCTCGTTTGGTCAAATAAAATTTGATAAGTTAAATAATATATTTTGTTGTATGCTGCTTTTCTCTAATCGTATTTAATTTTATTCAATTCATCATATTAAATATTTCATTAACATTCAAAGTTTTCAAATATTCTAGTAGTTTAGGTCCCTAATTTGATCACTCGGCAAAACTTACAACGTGTTACAAATAAATTTAGAAGTGTATACGATTACAATATTGTATAATCTAATTTAAGAATAAGAATTTGTTTGAAAATGATCAAGTCTGAGAAACAAAATGTAAAGTAGCTTCATAGTTAGAGTGTAAAACTAATATTCTTCCTAAACGCTACCAAAACTTTGCATCTTAGTCCCAATTTTTGCCAATCTTATATCGCTCGTTTTAGTACTATTGGTGTCAATTTTCTCTTGTTTAACATATGCAAAGGGCACATAGATGTGTCCATGTAGAGTTTCAACTTACAAATTTTCGTGAAAGTGAGTCGGAAAAGAAAAATAAAATTGTCAATCTTTAAAATTATAGCTGTTAGCCTGTTAAATTTGTAAGAGAACACGAGTTTTAATTTGGTGTAATTGAAAAAATCAGTGAATTGTATTAAAATATGCAAATCTCTTGTATTTAAGTAGTCAACACTATAAACCAGTTTAGATTGCAAAACTCAAATACTACTAGTAGATAGCTATTGGTTTCCTAATCCCACATCGGTCTATGAGCTAAACAGCTCACACAAAGAGATTATAAATTGGACGGCCCAATTCAATTCTAGTCATACCTTTCTCGGCCTTTTGGCTAAGATCAAGTGTAGTATCTGTTCTTATCAGTTTAATATCTGATATGTGGGCCATTGGCCCACACGATATTAAATTTATTTTTTTAAGGGGAAGGTCCAATGGGTAGCTTGCTGCTCGGGCCTTTGAGCGTCGCCCATGCGTTGCACTACTGCACGGGCCTGGCGCACCTCACCAAATCTAGTCCAATATGTTTAGCCATCTAGCCCAATGAAAAAGATATTGAATTTGAACTGGGTCAACAATTGTTTCTGTATAGTAGATTTTAATAATTTTGTTAGTCCTATAAAGAGTTAAAATATATTTACATTAAACAAGTCTCCATAAATTATTTATTTTAATTCAATTGTATGGTTAAACTAAGGATCCAATTTTTATACATGATACAACAGTTAATACATTGTTAACTTAGATAGAACTTAGGCTGTGTTTGATTGGCACATTTTCCATGGAAAATGTCACTTTCATGAAAAATGCTGTCAAATCCAACATTTTTATTTTTCACTTTTGTTGTTTGATTGGCACATGGAAAAGAAAATACATTTTCTAGGTACAAGTATTTAAAGCATGAATTTACTTTCTTTCTTGGAAAATATTTTCTTGCTTAGATAGTAGAATTTATTTTCCCACTTCTATGAAAAATATTTTCATTTTCCATCATTTTTCTATGCTACCAATCAAACACACCCTTATAGAAAAATTAAAAATAATTCATTGTAAGAGTCTACAAAGTTGGAAAAATAGAGAAAAGCTAATGCGTACGTACGATGTTCACCCACTCGAATAACGACACGTGTCATTTAATTTTTACTCAGGGTGTTGTACAACGAATTTCGTGTATTAAAATACAGAAACTGTTACAAATTGAAAATTTGATAAATTTCAAAGTGGATAATCTCCTTGTGACTGCGTAGCTGCAGAATCCTCTGATTAACGATCCGAGTGTTGAAGACAAGGGGCCACGTGGCTTGAATCCTGGACTTCGAGAATTGTTGGAAATTTAATTTGCTTGAACCTTCAATGTTTGGACTTGGCTTGAATTTGATTTGTGAAGAAGCTTTGATCTTCTTGGACTTGCTTTAATTTGAAGAAGATTTTGATCTTCTTAAGATTTCCCGGGTTTTGGATTTTCTGCCGAGTTGTGGATTTTCTCCTGGACTTGCTTCTGGACTTCTGGTTTTTTCTTCTGCCGGAATTTAACTTGTGATTTCTCTTGGACTTAATGTCCTATTTATAGAGAAATCTCAAATTACCCACTTTCCATTTATAACCTTTCAATACGTATTAAATATAAAAGTGGGACGAATTTTCTACGTGGGTTAGTTTTAATATGAACGGGTTATAAATAGACTTGGGCTTTAATCAATTTAAATGGGCTATTTGTTTTTAATAGGCCAAGCCCATTTATTTATTTTATTTTATATTTTAGTGTCTACAAATGCCCCCTCGAGATTTATCAATTTATTATACAAATAAATAGATAAAATCTTGAATTTAAATTTTGATTTAGAATTTGATTTAAACTTGAACACTCTTTTGTAGGTTTATACTACATGTGTTGTAAAGAATTTGACTTGAGATAAGCTTCTAAATTTGAAAGCAAGATCAACTTGTAAAGATTTGAACAAATTTAATTCTATCACAATTCAACCAAACCATATAAATAATTGAATTCTATCACAATTCAACCAACATATTTAATCATTTATATGAGTGCCCAAAACGTGTGGAAAAGAATTTGACCATTGAAACCACTTATATTAAATTTGGAGAAAAAGTGGATAGTTAAAGAATCTTCTCACCTTCAACTCATGTAAGTAGTTTTATTTATTTATTTTATTTGGTTTTGAGTTTTCCTTATATGATATTCCTTTTCTTTTTCTTGAACAATTCTGAAAAATCACCAATAAACTAAAACATTGGCTTTTCCAATTTTTTTTTTTTTATGGATCAGGAGACAAATATCAGATATTTTCATCACTTTGAATCTGAATCCAGGAATATCTCCAACAACTTGTTCAGATAGTAAAGTTCGACTTTTAGCTTCAATGTCTATCTTCTCAAGCACAGTTTTTTGTGTGCGATAACCAGGTAAAAGGTTTTTTTCAATTCATTGTCTAGAAATTTTTTTTTTTTTTTTTTTTAAATAAGATAGAAATTGAAGTACAAGAAATCGTTCATCATCTTGTTATCCCATCTCTCTTTTTTTTTTTTTTTTTTTTTTTTTTTTTTTTTTTCACGTGAACAAGAAAGGGGAAAAAAACAATAAAGTTACTGTTCACTATTTGTGTGTTTGTGTGTGAGAGAGAATAAGTTGAGTGTTGGTTTGCATGTGTGTAATCTTGGTTTCTGTTTTACACTTTTTTTTTTTTTTTTAAAGAATATTTATATATATATATGGTTATACACGTGTGTGTGTGTGTATACACCATGCATATGTGTGTGTTTTAGTGTTTTGACTTTTGTGTGTTGTCTTCTTCTCCCCTTTTTTTTTATTTATTTATTTATTTATTTTTTTGTTTTGTTTTGACAAACAGAGACTTGGTTTCAAATTATTTCAAGTTTTTATTATTATTATTATTATTATTATTTTTCAAGTTTCTGCGTTTTTGTTTTTTTTTTTTTTTTGTTTTTTTTTTTTAAACTTCAAATTTTTGTAAATTTGAACTATTTATTTATTTCAAACATTCACTAATTTTTTTTTTTTTTGTTATTTTGTTGACAGGATCTTTGGAGCAGACCAGTAATTTTGAGGTTCGGATGATTTTAGTTGTGAGAAATAAATATCTCCATGATAGAGGTGTTTTAGAAGTCCAGAAAATTTTGTGTTAAAGACCAAGGACCGAAACTTTTAATCCAAGGCATTTTATGTATTTGGAAAACTTGTCGTTCTGGACATTAAATCTTAAAATACTTGAAAGATTTAGTGCAAAGAACTATTTCAATTAGTTTTTATTTTTATTATTATTATTTTTTTGTTTTTTTTTTTTTGAATGAGAATTTTTTTTTTTTGAAGACCTGGAAATCGAGGCTCGGAACGTATCTTTTTAGATATTCCCCGAAGACTCACCCTTCCAGGATGGAATTTTAGAAGACCTGTAAATAGAGGCTCGGAACGTATCTTTTTAGATATTCCCCGAAGACTCACCCTTCCAGGATGGAGTTTTAGAAGACCTGGAAATAGAGGCTCGGAACGTATCTTTTTAGATATTCCCCGAAGACTCACAATTCCAGGATGGAGTTTTTTAGAAGACCTGGAAATAGAGGCTCGGAACGTATCTTTTTAGATATTCCCCGAAGACCCACCCTTCCAGGATGGAGTTTCAGAAGACCTGGAAATAGAGGCTCGGAACGTATCTTTTTAGATATTCCCCGAAGACTCACCCTTCCAGGATGAAAGATTTTAAAGAATTTAAAAAAAATTAATGTTCATAATTACTTTAAATTATGGACCATTTTTTTTTTTAATTGTTTCTTTGACTATTTTACTATCATTTTGTTTTCTTGTTTGCTTTTATTTGTTTATTTATTTATTTTATTTCTTTGTTTGTTTGTTTATTTTGCAGGAATAGCACAATCAAATTCTAAAAGCAAAGAGAATTTGAAATTACCTGAAATTATTGAGCTTAATGATACGGCACGGAAGGGCAAAGTTCTTTGCTTTCCTAAGACAATTGTGAAGTATCACAGCCAGACCAACGCCACAGGAGAGCTCAAGCTTACTATCCACAGGCCGATGCCATGTCCTTCGACTTTATGTGTCCCTTTAAAGGAGCTACACATGCATATTCTCAGTAATCGCCAGAGAAATTCGGATGCCATCCAACATCCTTCTTTGGGTCCACCTCCACATCATTCTCAGGCTATGATGATTATTCCGAGAGCGATCATTTCCGAGAGGATTAATCAAAGAGAAATAAAATGGGGAAGTGTACTTAGCAGCCGTGGAGAAGCTTCTTATCTTCCAAAGTTTTGGGAGTGGTCGGTTTGGATCCATAAACTCTTAGTCAAAAGAAATCTTCCTGAGTTAGCTTCTGCAGTTTATTCCGCTACAAAGGAATATCCTCGTCCCAATTCTATGTACAGAGCTCTTTGTGAAGTTTGGTGTCCGGACACCAATACCTTTATAACCACAAGTGGAGAAATTGGTATTTCTCTCTGGGATATTCGAGAAATCACTGGACTTTCTATTAGGGGTGATTATTATGAGGAGGTAGTTCCAAGCCTTTCAGAACTGTCGAATTTGCTTCCCCGATCTTGCTCATATTTGTTTAAAGCATATTCACTGATAGTCGATAAGAAGAAAACTGATCGAATTCGCCATGCTGATTGGATTGAGTTTTGGTTCCAAGAAGATGATTGCGTTCCAAATCCTCGGAAGAGTAAGCCTTTCAAGAAAGCTATGGAATCGAGGCCACATAAAGAAGGCCAACGAATAGTAAAAGACAGGATACGGAGACCCGTCTTCACAGACAAGCCAAAAGATATTTTGCGCAGGGACAGGAGTTATTGGAACTCTTCTTTATCTGTTGACGAGGAAGAAGAGTTAGAAATAGCGGCCTATCTTTCGCTTTGGCTTTGTCGTTTCATTTTTCCTTCCAGAGACGACTATCTTAGAGCCGGGATTTTCAAAACAGCTTCCAGAATGGCTGCCAAGTCAACTTACAGTTTAGTTCCTCCTATTTTGGCTAGTATTTATCGAGGACTTACAGAAACATCAAATTGCGTGGCAGGTCATGACATTGGATTGATCAAATATGCATTTCCTGGACATTTTCTGTATGCTTGGGCTGCAACCTATTTTCTCCGAGGAATTTACAGCAACATTGACAAAAGCATTGGTCGCCCTATTATCAGAAGATATGCCGGAACTTTAAATGATCTCCAGCCTTGGGAAGTTGACATGTTCGATTGTCGAGAACTTGTTCGTGGGAGGATGGATCACAATGATTTTTGTTGGAACCCTATTCATTTGCCTCCTCATTGTGGTATATGCACGGATAAGGACAATAGATCTACAGAGATTTCAGAGTTCATGATTAGCATTCGACCTGGATTTGTTTCTTATCGCCGAGGATCTAGTTCATACATTCTTGAAGCATATAACCCTCATTGATTTGGAAGGCAACAAGGCTTTAAACAAAAACTTCCAGGCTCACCAAAAGATATGAACTTAGTAATAAATCCAATGACTCTTTATTGTGCTTGGTTATCTTTGACACAAGTAGGGAGTGGCTGTTCATTCCATATTCCAGGGAGAACCAATAATATACAAATTCAAGTTGATTCTGCATATGAAGATTGGTGGAATAATGAAGTACTTCCAAAATTGAACAAGGTTCAAGTGAATGATTTATTATCCAGTGAGAATACAGACTTTAGACTCGAGCAACCCGTACCTATACCAAAGAATACGGGAAATGACAAAGCCAAAGAGATCAACCCTTCCCGTGTAGCTTCCCAAAGAACTTTTCAGAAAAGAGCCTTAGAAGTTCCAGATGAAGGAGTTCCTAAGAGGCTTAAATTTACATTCCCTTCAACGGAAATCGTTTCCTCTTCAGAGCGTGTATAGAAGATACCTGGGACAATTTTGGTTTCAGAAGACAGTAATTCCGGAGAACAAGCATCTCGAGGACTTGAAGCAACTCTTGTTTCGGAAGATAGTAGTTCTGAAGATCAGGTATGATTTAAATTTCTTTTTTTTTTTTTTTTGTTTGTTTTTCTTAATGTATCAACTTTTGACTTCAGGCTACTGTTTCTTTGGTATATCGTCGAAAGCGGTCGGTACGACTGAAGAAGTCTCAATCTATTCAAAGCAACCACGGAGCCTGTGTTGAAACTTCAAAAATGGACTTGAGTATCCCAGATATATCTTTACACGACAAAAATTTAGACATGTCGCCTCAAACAAGAAATGCAGGTATATATCTGTTTCTTATTATTTTGCCTGACTGTCTGATATATCGGTGTGCAACTTTCCCTCATCATTTTTTTTTTTTTTTTAGGATTTCCTAAAATTCCCGAAGAGCTGAATTTTTACGCAAGTCCAAGTCCTTTACTGGATCAGACCAGCGAGAATCTTGACATGATTGATGCACTTGATGAGATTGATGGCCTTAATGGTTCGAAAGATCTTCCCTGCGATTATCCCAGTCATATCAGTGGTGGTATTTTGACATCCAAGCTGGCAGATATCAATGATGAGGGAGAAGTAAATTCTGGAACTTCAGTAGTCAAGATTCCGGGGAACGAACAAGAAGCACCTGATACCCAATCTTCGTTGTCTTTGATTGTTGTTCCTACTTCAAATATAAACAATCGTGGGATCGCACCAATTTGTTCTTCCATGTCTGAACTTCCGCTTGGAATTACTGAAGACTCTTCTTTTCTAAAAGATGTTTTTCGAGAAGCCATGACTAAGTATCTTAAGAAGTCATTCACGGATGTAATAAAACACGATTTTTCAAATCTTAGAACTTGGTGGGCTAAAAGCAATCAGAGACTTCAAAACTTGATCACTGAATCATTTCGAGCGGATCCAGCACCTTTGACGAAGCGTATGGAAGTGTTTCTTAAAAGAGTTGATGCTTACCTTTCCAAAAGAAAGCAAATTTTAGAGTGTCCGACTTTAGAAGAAAGAGACCAGCAATTGGAGTCTTTGAACAGTCGAATAGATGTAGAGATGGCCATATTTTCTTCTTTGGAAAATAAGACTAACCAATTGGCTTCCCAGCTCGACAAACTCCGTGATGAACTTCAGACTCGTAAGGAAAATCTAGATCAAATGGAAGAGGCCAAGATCACTCTGGAACAAGCGCAAATTAGAAATATCGCCAACGTGGAATCCATCGATCAGGAGAGGAAGACTCTTGAAGACATCTTTTTACAGCTAGCTGAAAGTGATTGATCTTTTGAGCTAACACTCTACATTTCTTCTTCTTTTTTTTTTTTATTCTCTTTTGTATCATCTTTTTTTTTATGTAAAGACAAATAAAGAGGTATAAATACGATTATCGATTTTGACTGAACTTGAATTCATATATATGATTTTCTTTATTCAAGTTAAGAGATTTTTTTTTTTTTATATAGCCGTTCACAGTTTATCCTCTTGCGGGCCAGGAGCATTACACAATTTTTTTTTTTTTTTACAAAGGAAAATAAAACAAAGTTTAAGCGTAAAAACACTTCAGAAATTTTCCGTTAATAGGTCCAATCTGCAATCCATCTTTGTCCACGATCTTGTATGCTCTATTGGTGAACACATGAGTAACGACAAACGGACCATCCCATTTAGGTTGGAACTTGCCCCCTGTCTTTTTTGTAATTATGATAGGCCTACGTACTGAAAGTACTAAATCTCCAACTTGAAATGATCTTGGCCGTACTTTTTTATTGAAAGACTTTGCCATACGAGCTTGATAACATTGCAGGTGCATTTGAGCTTCTAACCTCTTCTCATCCAAAGCTTCCAACTCCTCAAGTCGAAGACGTGCATTTTCCTCTATCGTCAAGCCTTCTTGGATAGCAATTCGCAATGATGGAATCTGACATTCTAAGGGAAGTACAGCTTCCACACCATATACCAGGGCATATGGAGTAGCTTGTGTTGGAGTCCGGTAAGTAGTGCGATAAGCCCACAAAGCTTCTCCAATTCTTTCATGCCAGTCTCTTTTGGATTTGGAAACAACCTTCTTCAACAAATTGCACAATGTCTTGTTGAATGCCTCTGCCAATCCATTAGCTGTTGCATTATACATGGACGAGTTGTATTGTCTGAATCCAAACTTGGTGCAGAGATTATTGATGTGACTATTGCAGAATGGTTTTCTGTTATCAGTGATGATGTATCGAGGAACTCCATACCGATAAATTATTTGACCGCGAATGAAATCTGCAACATTTTCTTTCTTTACTTCTCTCAATGGTATAGCTTCGGCCCACTTAGAGAAGTAGTCAGTCCCAGCAATGATGTAGGAATGTCCAGCTGAAGACTTCGGTGTTATGGGTCCAATCACATCAAGACCCCATGCATCAAATGGCCAGGAGGCAATTGTCGGATGTAATAGCTCTGGAGGTTGATGAATGAAATTTGCATGGACTTGGCAAGCTTCGCATTTTTTGGCAAAATCCATAGAATCTTGAACCATAGTCGGCCAATAGTATCCCATTCTTTTTATTCGAAAATGGAGTTTAGGTCCTGACTGATGAGCACCACATATTCCAGAATGAGCTTCCTCCAGGGCATGTGCCGCTTCCTCACTACTTAAGCATCGAAGGAATACTCCATCAAACGAGCGCCGATAGAGTGTGTCCTTATAGAAGATAAAGCGAGAAGCACGTCTTCGAACTTCTGTTTTACGACGAGGATTATCAGGTAACTTATGATGTTGAAGGTAATCAATTAACGGTTGCCTCCAATCATCCACTTCTTTGCCAATAATTTCAACATTATTGTTCTCCTCGAGATTTTCAGGTAGTAGAGGTGGAATTACCCATCTTTGAACAATTGATACCGGGTGAGAAAAATCCTCCTCTGACCTGGCCAGAACAGCAGCCAAATTAGCCAAGGCATCTGCTTCTCTGTTTTCATTCCTGGGAACGAACTTGATTTTTACTGATTCAAATCTTTTTAGGAGTGTTAACGCATATTCATGATATGGCTTCAGGTTTAAATTTCGGACTTCATACTCGGAAAGAAGTTGGTTGATTATCAGCAAAGAATCTCCAAAGACTTCTAATTGATTGACTTCCATATCCAGTGCTGTTTCCAAACCAATAATAAGAGCTTGATACTCTGCCATATTGTTGGAACACTTTTCTGTCAAAGTAAATGAATAGGGCATAACTTGATCATGGGGAGTAACAAATACAACTCCTGCTCCAGCACCATATCGTCGAGCTGCACCATCAAAGAATAACCTCCATGAAGGTATAACTTCAGTACAAAAAACTTCTTCGTCTGGAAAGTCTTCAAGAAGTTCCCATTCTGCCGGAATAGGATGATCAGCAAGAAAATCTGCCAAGGCTTGTCCCTTAACAGCCTTTTGTGAAATAAATTTGATGTCGAACTCGGACAATAGAAGTGCCCATTTTCCTATCCTCCCAGAAAGAATCGGTCTGGACATTATGTATTTTAACGGGTCAATCTTTGAAACAAGATTGATCGTGTGTGCTAACATGTAATGCCTCAATTTTTTAGCTGCAAAAATCAATGCAAGACAGATTTTTTCAATAGGCGAATACTTCATTTCAGCACCTACCAATGTCCGGCTTAGGTAATATAGTGCATTTTCTTTTCCTTCGTCATTGATTTGGGCAAGAAGTGCACCTAAAGAAGATTCTTGTGCTGCGACATAGAGAGTCAATGGCTTTCCTGGGATTGGAGCTGTGAGCACTGGTGGATGAGATAAATATTGTTTAATGCTTTGAAAAGCATTTCGACAAGTATCATCCCATTCAAATGGCACATCTTTCTTCACTAGTCTGTTGAATGGATGGCAACGACCAGCAAGATTGGAGATAAATCTTCGAATGTATGCCAATCTTCCTTGAAGACTTTTCAATTCATGCAAATTACTTGGCTCTGGCATGTTTATTATAGCATCAATTTTTGATTGATCTATTTCGATACCTCGATGTCGAACAATGAAGCCAAGAAATTTTCCAAAAGTAACACCAAATGCACACTTTAATGGATTCATTTTCAACTGGTAACGCCGGAGTCTTTTAAAAACATCTCGCAAGTCTTGTAGATGATCATCTCGTTTCTTTGTTTTGACAACAAGGTCATCCACATAGCATTCTACTTGCTTATGCATCATATCATCAAAGATCTTTTGCATCGCCCGTTGATAAGTTGCTCCAGCATTTTTCAATCCAAACGGCATGACTTTATAACAATATATGCCCTTAGGAGTACGGAATGCTGTGAGCTCCTCGTCTTTTGGATTCATTCGAATTTGATTGTACTCTGAAGACCCATCCATGAAAGATAGAACTTCGTATCCTGTAGTAGCGTCCACCATCAACTCTGTTATCGGAAGTGGAAAATCATCTTTTGGGCAAGCTTGATTCAGATCTCGAAAGTCAACACAGACTCTTAATTGTCCATTCTTTTTCATGACTGGAACAATATTAGCAATCCAAGTCGGGTACTTAACTTCACGTATGAACCCAGCTTCAATAAGTTTATTGACCTCTACTTCAATTTGTGGAATCAATTCTGGTCGAAATCTTCTTTGGGGTTGCTTGATCGGGTGAACTCCATGCTTTATGGCAAGATGATGCACTGCAACTTTAGGATCCAACCCTGGCATTTCTTTGTAGGACCATGCAAATACGTTTTTGTATTCCTGGAGTAGGTTGAAGTACTCAGATTCTTCCTTTTCACTGAGAAGAGCACTTACAAACACCGGTCTCATATCTTCTTCTGTTCCCAAGTTTAACTGCTTCAAATCATCCACGGTAGCTTGCCCCCCTTCTTCGAATATTGGCGGAGCTGGTTCAGGTTCATTTGTCGTGGTTGAATTTTCAAATTCAGAATCTGAGTTAGAGGCTTCTTCAAAAGCAATGTGATTAATTGATACCTCTTCTTTATCCTCGCCATTCTTTTGAGATGAGGCAATTTTTCGATTCCTATTCCTTCTCCTTGACTGTTGAGGCTTCAAACTTGAATTAGAAGTCTTAACTCCAAGTCGAGAAAATGTAGACTGTCTTTGAGAAGATTCTGGATAAGCCTGCACATTTTTGTCAATCTGAACAGAAGTAGAAGGATCACCACTTAACCTTTGAAAGACGGACGTTCTATCTCTTGGATCAACTATTGTGGAAGTCTCTCTTTCCAGCCTTTCGAATACTGAAACTCTGACATTCTCACTTTGAATTCGATCAAATACTGAAGATCTTGACTCTTTTGGCTTTTCTTCAGGAGTCTCAAAGATTTGAATCATGATTGGATTTGAAGACATTTTCTTGACTTTAATTTTTCTTGGTAGACCTGGATTATATCCCAATCCATACTTTGGTTGTGCAATAAATGATCCACCAGAATCTGAAGGAACACGTCCACCTAAAAGAACAGCATCAAGATCACCTAGTTTACGAGGCTCTCCTTTCCCAAATCCGGCATTCTCGAACAACTTCTTAACTTGCGGATTGTAATGTCCTTTAAAAGTTTGTTTCGGGTCTTCAACTTCTTTGACATGTGGCATGTTTTGTTTGGATGAATTAGAGATACAGAGCTTTTCCATATTTGGAATATTTGTTGAAACTTTGCTAGTCTCTGGAACTGTAACAAGTTGATAGGGCAAAGCCAATTTAGGAATGTTGGGTATCGGAAAAGTTAATTCTTTTCTTAACACCTTAACATATGCTGATGTCGTTTGAGGTTGTTTGCCTTTGGAGAAATCTTCACAAGTAAGTTTCGGTCTACCTGTCATAAGTTGATGAGGCGACACTACAATAAGTCGGTGATCATTGTTTGTATCTTCTTTAATTTCAAATCCAGCTGTGGACAATCCTGCTGAATGAAACTCTTCACCTTCCGAGTAGAACTTGGCATCTGCAAAATAAGATTCTTCTTTGAGGAATGGTTTTGACTCAGCTACCACGGATTTGACTTCTCCATCTCGGCTATACTTGAAACATTGATGCCAAGTTGAAGGCACCACTCCAGATTCATGCAGCCAAACACGTCCAAGGAGCAACTCATATGATGTTTTGGTATCAATGACATGAAAGAGAGCTGAGGAATTTAACTCCCCTATTTGCAACTTCAGGCGAATCATGCCAATGGCTCGCTGGCCCTTTTGATTGAATCCTTGAATCATGATGTTGCTCTTTGATAGATCATCAACATTTATTCCAATCTTCTTCATTGTTTTGATTGGCATAATATTTACTGCAGAGCCACAATCAATCATTATTCGATACAATTTACATTCTCGGATACAACCGCTGACGTATAGTGGTCTATTATGCAAGCGAGATCCAAGTTGTAAATCATCATCGTTGAACGTGATGGTGGCCATACAGTCTTGGTAAGTTGTAGATTTAATTGGTTCAAGTACTTTTCTTTGGTAAGCTTCCGGATCAATCAATGCCGCGATTAGAGCCATACGATCATCAAAAGAGAGATTAAGGGCATCTGCCAGGCTCGTGCTGGAAGGAATGTTATTGAGTTGTGATATGACCTTCCTCGTCTTTGAACTCTCTCCTGTTACATTTTTTGACTCACTTCCTCCATCTACATTGATGACATTGGAGGTGAAACATTGTTCGTCAAAGAAACTCTTAGGAAAATATTCTCCCAGGGTCACTGGTCTAGAAAGAGAATGTGGTGTAGCCTCTGTTCCTGTTGATTTTTTGTTTGCTCTTGCTTTAACTTTGGTTTTCCTCTTTTGATTGTTTCTTGGCTTTCTTCTTGATTCTGGTTTCTCGTCATGGGTGTCAGGACTTGGAAGCTGTAGAGCTTTCTGGTGGCGTCTTTTCACGAGAGTCCATGCCCCCTGACTTTCTTGAGATGATAATTCATCAATAGATTGAACTTCAGTATTCCATGCCCCCAATGTCAGTCCTGCAAGAGGTACAGAAGATGAATTTTTACCTGTTTCGTTTGATCTCTGATATTTCTCCTTCTTACTTATGAAAGTAGACCATCCATCTCCAATTTCATCTTCAGATTCAGAGTCAGAATCCCAAACGTCTAGATCACCAGTCATGATTTCATAGAAGGTTGGACGATTACCGCTATCTGGTTTGACCATCTCTGGATAGACATACGTGATGGTAACTTCTTCGTCTACTTTGAGTTGTACCGGAATAGCTCCTTTCGAAAGTTGAGGTCCAAATTCAGCCACCTCGGACAATGACTTTCCAGCATCATATGGAGTAGGGAATGTCTGCTCTTTATTCGAAATGGGAATTGGGTCAAATGATCCAAATGAAACCATCGAACAACTGGCAGTTGGGTTTTCACCAGTTTCAAGTTTGATTTTATTTTCTCTGTCTAAACGGACAATAAGATCCTTTAGCACAAAACACCTCTCCACTGGGTGACTAATGATTTGATGGAACCTGCAATATTTAGGATGATCAACTTGACCAGCCTCTTCCGGCCTTTTTGGTGCTGGAAGTTCAATTATCTTTTGTTCAAGGAGTTGATCTAAAATCCCGGAAACTTCAGAGTCTGAGAATGGATACTATTTTTCTTCTAGTTCCTTCAGAGTAAGAAGACCTTTCCTTTGGACTTGTACTTTGTTGGGTCTGAACTCCGGTTTTGGCTTTGGGCCCGGATTTGAACTTGATTTTTTAAAAGTGATTTTTGCAGGAACAGTGGAAATTGTTATGGCCTCTTTGGGCTTACCTGGCTTACCATCCCTCTTGATTTCTTTCTTGAGATCTTTCTTGTCACGTAGATCACTCGGTAAGTAACTTCCGTGTCTTGCAATCTGGATTTCTAGATCATGGGCACGCGTAGCCAACTCTTCAAAAGAATGAGGCATATTCGCTTGGAGATTATAAAGTAGTCCCCAATGCATACCTTGGACACACATGTCAATAGATGATGTTTCACTGATGCGTTCTTTACAGTTAAGAACAAGGTTTCTCCATCTTTCAATATACTCTTCGACCAGCTCCTCTTTGCTCTGTTTTGTTCGGGCAAGTTCTGGAAGGCTAACTGTCCGTCTGGTACTATAGAAGCGTGTTAGGAACTCCCGCTCAAGTTGATCCCAACTATCAATTGATCCAGCCGGTAAGTCTGTATACCATTCAAATGCTGCGCCTCTTAGGGAGCGTACAAACTGCTTCACCATGGTGTCATTGTAGGTGCCAGCGTTGTTACATGTTTCAATGAAATGAGCAACATGTTGCTTTGGGTTTCCTTTTCCATCGAACCATTGGAACTTCGGAGGTTGGTAACCAAGCGGCATCCTCATTTCTTCAATCCGACGGCTGTAGGGTTTAGCATAAACCATTGAAGATTGTGGCGAACCACCATACTGGGCACGGATTGTGTCAGCAATCATATGCTGGAGTTGTTGGACTGACAGAGAGCCAACAGAGAGTTGAGTTGTATCACGCAATACATTTTGCACTACTGTCCGGTCATGCATATCTTGCTTCTGTTGGTGCTCTTGGATTTCTGGATCCTTAGTTCTGGAAGAGCTTGCATTTTTTGGACTGTCTTCTGTCAATGGACTTGGCAGTTCAAGTCGTTGCATGAGGGTGGAAATTTGTGCCTCTTTGTCTTCCAGCGTTTTTGTTAGCTTTTCGATTGCCAAGGCCATTTGTTGAATTCGGTCATCAGAGTCAGGTGTCATTTCTGCAACCATCACTGGCTCGAGAGATTCTTCAGAGGTGGTATAATCACCCCATTTTCGCGGAGAAGTGACATGTGTGGATCCGGACACGGATCCATTACTGGAATCAGAGCCAGAATGAGAACTTTTTGCTAAGTTCTTGGATTTTTCTGCAGAACAGGAACCGGACTTCCTAGACTTGAAAATTTTGACTTTGCCCTTGTTAGAGAACTTCCTCAGTGGTGAAACCAACTGAATTTTCCCGATTTTCGTCTGGGCTCTGGTTGTATGGAAAAGTTCAACAAGTGTTTCCTCGAACGGAGTCACGATTTCTTTTGATTTTTCACCTGCCATAGTTGATGTAGTGATTGACTTGAAGATTTCACGGAATCGAAAGATGAGAGGGCAAAAGGTCCCACCGGGCGTGCCAAGAAATTTGTACAACAAATTTCGTGTATTAAAATACAGAAACTGTTACAAATTGAAAATTTGATAAATTTCAAAGTGGATAATCTCCTTGTGACTGCGTAGCTGCAGAATCCTCTGATTAACGATCCGAGTGTTGAAGACAAGGGGCCACGTGGCTTAAATCCTGGACTTTGAGAATTGTTGGAAATTTAATTTGCTTGAACCTTCAATGTTTGGACTTGGCTTGAATTTGATTTGTGAAGAAGTTTTGATCTTCTTGGACTTGCTTTAATTTGAAGAAGATTTTGATCTTCTTAAGATTTCCCGGGTTTTGGATTTTCTGCCGGGTTGTGGATTTTCTCCTGGACTTGCTTCTGGACTTCTGGTTTTTTCTTCTTCCGGAATTTAACTTGTGATTTCTCTTGGACTTAATGTCCTATTTATAGAGAAATCTCAAATTACCCACTTTCCATTTATAACCTTTCAATACGTATTAAATATAAAAGTGGGACGAATTTTCTACGTGGGTTAGTTTTAATATGAACGGGTCATAAATAGACTTGGGCTTTAATCAATTTAAATGGGCTATTTGTTTTTAATAGGCCAAGCCCATTTATTTATTTTATTTTATATTTTAGTGTCTACAGGTGTGTTTAATTCATTTCCATGGAAAAGAAAATATTTTCCATATAAGGTGGAAAAAAAATTCCACCAAATAGGTAAGAAAATATTTTTCAAGAAAGTAGGCAAATATGTGCTTTAAATGCTTGTACCTAGAAAATCTATTTTCTTTTCCATGTGTAATCAAACAATAAAGGTGAAAAATAAAAGTTTTGAATTTGACAACATTTTTCATGAAAGTGACATTTTCCATGAAAAATTTTTTGTCTTACTTTTTACCAAATTTAGTTTTTAATCCTTATTTTTATCCAAAAAAATAATAATTAAAAAATAAATAATTTGAGTATAAAATTTCTAGAATAATACTTAATTGGAATATTTGAATAATTGCATATATAAGGTTGAACTATATTTGAGTGAAGTGATTTGTTTGAGTAGCAATAGACACTTGATCAAGTTAGAATCATGTTTGAGTCTACTCAAGCAAACATATTCTAACAAAAAATTAAATGATTTACAAAAGGGATAATTATATTAATGGTCCTAATTCTTTCAGATTTGTAACAATATCATAGTTATTCAATTTTTTTAGTAGATATCATCCTCATATTTCAATTTATTCGTACAGATGGTTCCCAAATGACTTTGTTGAAAATTTTGCCCTTAACTTAAATAAATTAAAATGATAGAAAAAAAATACAATGAAAAAATTACAATTCAGACTCTAACATTTTCAAAAGTACAAATAAATTCTAAACATTTTTATTTTTTAACAAAATTTCACTTAAAATAATAAAAAAAAATGTGTCATCAAGTCCTAAAACTTCTAATTATGTTCATCGAAATGACATTTGGAGTCTCTATAGATTTCGCCTAGTAGTCCGTTAATTGACAAAAAAATTATACTTGTAATCTAAATTTGACAAATTTAACAAAGGCAAAATAGTTTATTATATTATATTATTCAAAATAATTTTAAAAATAAAAAATAAAAAAGGATCATCTTCATTATCACCCCCACCCTAGAAATTGAGTGGTAAGGGGGGAGGAGAAAGAGGGATTTTTCCCTCCCGTTGTCTACCTAAACTACCGGGGTTTGGGCTAGCTGCAATCAAGGAAGATTGAAATCCTCTCCTGTTGCTCAAAAAAACGAGAGGACGTCCATGCTAAATAGCAAAAACCTTATGGATCTCTTACTAAAATGTCCAAAGATGGTGAGGGTTCTGCAACTGCCATTAATAGGCAGTGTAAGGTTCTTTGAAATTTAAGGGTTTTCAATTGTGTAAATATCTCAGTTGATTCTTTTGAATTTGCTGAAAAATGCGTCAGCCAAAATATCGATGAAGAAGCCATGGCATATCGTTTGGCGGGGTTTCTCCTTCCCGATTCGAAACATGCCCGCCTGGTTTTTGCGCAACCGAGGAGAGTTTCACTTAAAATAATAAAAAATGTATCATCAAATCTCAAAACTTCTAATTATGTTCACCGAAATGATATTTGGAGTCTCAATAGATTCCGTTCATTGGTCCGTTAATTGAAAAAAAAAAATTATACCCATGATCTAAATTTGACAAATTTAACAATGACAAAATAGTTATTATTATATTTTTTAAAACAATTTAAAAAAAAAAACAAAAAAAGAATCATCTTCCCCACCCAGAAATCAGAGCGATTTATCCTCCGTTTGCCGACCCAAACCACTGGGGTTTGGGTCTGTGACAACCGAGGAGGAGAACACAAGGACTAGAAACCTTTTTACCAGAAACTTCAAAAACGGCCAAAAAAATTAAGGCCATATTCTCTTTGGTGTGTTTTCAACCCGTTTTCTGTTTTGTGTTTTTGAAAATAGTCAAAACGTGGTCTTTTTACCATTTTTGAAAATGCATTTTTAAAAACACAAAAAAATACAAAGAAAACAGAAAACGATTTTTTTATCATTTTGGTCGTTTTGTGAACAAAAGGAGGTGCTGGCCAAAACGCAGCGTTTCGAATCCTGCCGAACGCTTTTTTTTTTTTTTTTTTGACAAATGGTGGCTGCTTGTCCAACTGGCCAGATGCTTGGGTTTGGAAACAAAAGATCACAAGTTCAATTCCCAGCTCATGTACAAGTTTTTGAATTCTTTTTAAATATTTTTAAATGTTTTTAATTATGTTTAAATATTTTTAATTGTTTTTAAATATTTTTAATTCTATAATTAAATATTTTTAATTGTTTTTAAATGTTTTTAATTCTATAATTAAATATTTTTAATTGTGTTTAAATATTTGTAATTGTTTTAAATGTTTTTAATTCCATAATTAAATATTTTTAATTGTGTTTACATATTTTTAATTCCAAGTTTAAATTGTTTTTAAATAATAATTGTTTTTAATTTCAAGTTTAAATTGTTTTTAATTTCAAATCCAAATTTCTCGAAAAATTCAAGTAAACGCGTTTTCGAGTTTTCTATTTTTGGAAACAATTTTTGAAAACACAAAAAAGAATGCATTTTAAAAATCTCAAAACAAACACTCAAAACACAAATCACAAAATGAATTCAAAATTCAAAATACAAAACTCAAACGCAAAGAGAACACCACCTTAGTATTCCTCTCAATTGTGGATCCTCATTTTATCTCAAAAATGCCGTTTCAAACACCCACTTAGCTTTTGATTCTTCTCCCTTTTGATAAGAATCCACCCTAACTTTTTGAAAGAATTTTACAGCCCATGTCTCTCTCACTGAAAGAATAATTCTTTTGGAAGGAGTCTGTAGTCGATATAGTTTGAAAAGCTCGTCTTTTTTATATTTTGTGATCTTCAAATCTCTTATTTTGGATTTTTTAAGTCATTATTTTTCTGGGAATTTTTCCTATTCGTTGTTTCGCACTGATTTTAGGGCAACCGAAGATGATTTCTCCTCCCCCGATTGTCGCTGGCCCAAACCCCCGGCAGTTTGGGCCGGTAAACGAGGGGAGAAATCCACCCCCCTACCCCCCGGCGATTTCTGTGGATGGGGAGATTGGGGAAAATGATTACTTTTTTATTTTTTTAAAATCATTTTGTTACTGTTAAATTGGATAAATTTAGATCACTTGGTATAATTTTTTTTATCAATTAACAGACCACTTGACGAAATCTATAGAGACTCTAAATGTCCTTTCGATCAAGATAATTAGAAGTTTTGAAACTTGATGACATATTTTTTATTATTTTAACTGAAAATTTGTAAAAAAAAAATAAAAAGATTTAGGATTTATTTATACTTTTGAAAATATTGGGGTCTCAATTGTAATTTTTTCATTGTATTTTTTTCTATCATTTTAATTTATTTAATTCAGGGGCAAAATTATCAAAAAAAGTCATTTGGGGACCATCTTTATGAATAAATAGAAGGATGTGACGATATTTGTGAATAAAATTGAATGTGAATTATATTGTTACAAACTTGAAAGAATGGTGACTATTAGTGCAATTAATCCTTTATAAAACATTGTAGTGGGTAATAGAGGTGTCAAAACAGGCAGACCGTCCAAACTCGCATTGACCCACCCGTGGAGGTCTGTATTACGGGCCGGCCTGTTAATTTGGCAGGTTATTCACTGGCCAAATGATGCTAAACCGTCAGCCCGGGTGGTTCAGCGTCAAACCACTGACCCGTTTATTATTAAAATAAAAAAAAAATACATGACAGAGAGCCGTTGAATCGTTGAACGGCTCTCTACTGTGACTGACATGAGTGACAGCATCTGCTACTGTCATTCAAATGTAAAAGCAACATGTAAAATTCACAAAGTGAAAAATAATTCAATGTAAAATAAGATATAAATTCTATGTAAATATTTTTTATTACAAATAATAAATGTGAATTTATCATTGTTATTTATTTTTATTTAGTAATTTAATATATTTTTTTGTTATAAATGTAAACAATTTTTTTTTGAAATAAAATAAGTTAATAATTTTTTTTAGTAATTTCAAAAAAAAAATTTAATTTTTTATTCATACGGGCCTAACGGATGGGTCGAGATGTGGGCCGGATTCGTGTTCAATTTTTGTGGGTTGGGTTGACCTAGCCTCCAACCTACTGCGGCATGAACTTTTTCTAATATGGGCCGTTACTGGACTTTATCGGAGGAGGAACAGGTGGATTGACACCTCTAGTGGGTAATAGTTTACGAAAGATAGTCTGATTGTGCCGGATTTATTACAGTTTGAGTGCATGCAAGCGATTAAAATGTATGGCACTGCAATTTGCATGCATGTGTTTTTTCTGCACTATCTTTATTGAATACACAGTCACTTTTACCCTTTTCTGACCTACATATATGGGTTCATAATGCATGTATTCCTTGTCGCAACACAGCCCCACAAAACTCCATTGCCCACTTGGCATGTGCCATTTTTTTTACTTTAGATCCATCACAATCATCCAAGGAATTCTTGGGGGGAATCTCTATCAAATCTTCAAAAAATTAGAATCAGAATAAGAATATTACGTCCCTTGATTGGAGGAATTAAAATTACAAATTTTATCGACTATCACAATTGGAGATATTGATTTTGGTGCATAGAATATATAGCACATTGTTAAGAAAATAAATGAATGTTTAGTATATAATACAGGATGAAAGAACAAATGCATAACATGATCATACGTAAAGTCATAACTTATTATGAATAACGACCTTAATAGAAGATCGAACAATAGATTTCTGCTATCTTAAATACGACAATATAGTATGTCTTTGGAGAAATATAATGCATGTTAAAAGAAAAAGAAATACATTGGTCTTGAAAGGACAAAGAAATCGAGGACTGATTGTAAGTCATTGGTTGATTGGAGACAACCTGTCCTTCCAAAAAGCAAGATTTAAGATTATATTACAAAATCTAGTGATAAAAGAGAAATTTTTGGACCATAAATTATTGTGCGTTTTGTTTTTTACAATCGAAGTGTTATTCTATTCATCGGTATCGACTGCAATAATATATACGATGCAAAGAAGAGGTCTATTTGAAAGTGTAAAATGACTAATTTAGCTAGGACATAAAATGACTAATGTATTCAGAATTGGCAAGATTCTCTGAAGTCGCCAGATGAGACATTCGGTTCACGAACCGAAAGCCTATCTTCACAACAAGCTCTTCAATTTGACCCGGTCCGTCACGCTTTGGACCAATCGCCAAATCGTTATATGTGAATTCTACTACGTTAGAAGATCTACAATCATTAGCTCTGGTTCAGAGGTAGGAATTGAGTTTCACTCTTTCTAATTTCATTAAAAATCAAATATCCTAAATATTATACTAGCTTAGGTCCCTACTTTAATCAATCAAAAAACTTACAACGTATTAGAAATAATTTTATTAGTGTATAAAATAACAAGATTTCATAGTTAAGATGTTTAAATACACTTACTGATTCGTGTTATCAATAATCTTATTATTCATTTTTCAATCTTTCGACTAACTAAAGATACAAAATACAGAGTCAAAAGAGATAAGAGACTTGAAAGGCTTAGCTCCCAATAACGAGGTCGATTATTGAAGAGGCTATGCGCGAGTGAAAGTAGTGAGGGATGCAAGTTGGGATAATTATTAAAAAATGTTGAACCCCAATTTTGAGGGCCCCCACCGATTTTGTCTTAGACTTTTGGTGGAGGAGGTAAATTGCAGGATGTGTCTCCCAAAAGTCAGGGTGGAGAACTTATGGATAGGCCTTGGCTATTAACCATTTGGTAACTCCCACTTACGACAGGGTACAAATCCAATATTTCAGGAATCGAATTTTGCACCCCACCATATTGAGTTCTATCCGCTCTTCCCTTGCCACTCAGAAATATGCCCTGGGGTAATTATTGGTGGACTAAAAAATCATCTTTAAGATATTTAGCACTATAATTTGATGAAAATGATGGTGATTAATTAGTTGGAAATTGAACTTGTACTAGATTAATAATTTGACTCTGAACATTTGTCTCTCACACATTAATGAATGGTTAGTAGTATTTAAAACAAAATTAGTAGGTGTAATCACATGGAGTCCCAAATGGCAAACATCTTGAGTTAACAAGTCTATCCCGTGATCCCCACCCCGCCGACTGTTGTCCCCTCACTTGTAACATCGCCGCCCATCACTCAGATACTGTAGATTTGGAATCCGTAGTACAATACACATATAATTTTGGACTATCCTATGGAGTTTACATGCGTAAGCATTTGACTTTGGGTATTTGATCATCACTAATCAAACACTCGTGATTTCCATAATGTAGATTTTAGGAAAAATGCTTTTTGTACAGAAGCATTTTACAAAAATGTTGACAGATGAGAGAGAGTGAATAGTATAAAGACTATTTTACCCCTATTTTTTTGCCCATTCTGTCAATTATTCTGTGCATTTTTTCTGTACATGAAGCAAGTTCCTAGATTTTATTACTTTTTAGTTTTCACGAGGTAATAGTTTAAGAACGAACAATACATCATCGTCTAAAGGTTCAGTAAGTTTGTCATTCGTTCTTTCAAATATAAGTTCGATAAGTCGAAAGGTTGGTGAAGGATTATTGTCCACTCATTTGGGTTGTTGGGCCGTCTCTATAGCGAGCCCCGAGTTTGCTGATGAGACCTTCCGTACATCTAATGGTAAGAGTGATCCTATAGAGTAGAGGCATGTTCTTTGGTAGCCTCTACGTGGGGAGCGTGCGTGATTGATCAATTACTATGAAGAATTTGATAGATATGTACTTAAGAGTATAAATGAAAGAAAATAATTTAAAGTAAATACTATATTATTTAGGATAAATTACAAATAAATTCTTCAACAATCGGAAATTATAGATAGAAATCGAGTCAAATTAGGACATTTCTTGGTTGCTTTTATTCAAATTTAAAGTCATAAGAAAGAATAATTCTACAAAATTTATCTTGCATTACAAATTACTATATATCATGTCAAATCTAAATAAATGAATTATTTAGTAAATCATAGTAGCATGAAATTAAGCATGATTTCATGTAATGAATCTGACAATAGTCTTTTAAGAATAATACTATTTATCATTAATTTACGTAAAAGTAACAATGTAATAATGAACATTACTATACCATAATATTACTCGTCCTTAAAACGCCACCGCGACCACCCCGTTCTCCGCCCCCACCACGTACAAAACCACAATGAAAAGGCTGTGTGTGGGTGGAGCCCCATGTGTAAAAAAGAACACGTGTTCCAAACAGAAGAGTGAGGAGAAGGAGGAAGGCACATGGGAGGTGGTAAGTTCAAGAAATCCATGTGATCACATGTGCTGCCTTTGTTTTTTTGACAGTGGGCCCCTTTCACAACCTGCGACCCTATCCGGTTTTCCCTCCACCTGATCGCCAATGTCCGTTCCGTTCTCACTCTCATTTGCCTCCACGTGTAACCAACGCTCTTTCCTTATTTTCATGATAAAATATGATTGAGAAAAAATCGTAGCCAATAGACTTTTTTATATGAAAAATAGTAAAATCTATAACAAATAATTTTATTTATCACAATTAATGATAATAACCTGTCCAAGTAAAAGTGTGACTACTTTCAAATTGTCTAATAAAAAAATACTTCTTAATTTTATTGAAAAATCTGACAATTACCATACTGCTAAATAAATCAGTAATGATTACCCGTAATAGAAAATAGTATTATTCTATAAACTAATAGTAATTACTATTGATGATCACTATTCTTAAAAACTCGCATAGATTTCGTCTAAGCTTGAAGCTTGACTTTGATACGTAACCATGTTTTACGTTTCATCTTCGCACCGCCCTTGTTTTTCATTCGTCTAGATTTTGTTTAAGTTCGAAAAATTTAAAACTCGATTTTCACGTCTATCTACGTTTTACGTTTTTTAAAATACTCATTATGAAAAATAACATTACTCAATCTAAAAAACTATTCTTAAATTTAGTTGAATTCCGTAATCAGGGCGTTGGGAAACCAAATCCTCAAACTAGGTAGGCCCAGCTGTGTTGGCAATTGTCATTGACATTTATAGGACTCAATTTCAATAATTTAAACACCACGCAGCACCTTGCCCCTCTCATCATCACCTACCCATTAACCGCCGCCGCCGCCTCCTCCGCCTCCTCCTCCTCCTCCTCCTCCTCCCCCCCCTCTCTCTCCAATTCCATGGAAAGTTCTAATAGATGTAATTGCGCAGCAGAGGCAGAAACCATAGCCACATTATCAAGAAAAGAGGAGACAAATCCAGAAATGGGTCTTGCAGTGCAAGAATCTGATAAAGCCACCATCCTCCGCGTGAGGCAGCCGGAGAGCCATAGAAGAAGCATAAAAAACAGAACCCATGTGAAAAAGATCTCGAAAGATATAAACAGTCACAGCAATGGCGTCGTCTCCGGCGGCGGAGAAGAATCGGATGAGAAAGCTGAGGTTGAGAAAAAGATCGTGGCATTGCAAAAAGTAGTGCCGGGAGGCGAGTCTCTGGGTGTCGACAAACTGTTTGAAGAAACTGCTGAATACATATTGACATTGCAATGCCAAGTTAAAGTCTTGAGATTCCTTGCTTCCTATGTTGAAGGTCCTGAAATAGAGAAGAGAAAGCTTGGTGGTTAGCAATGGTATTAGTGGCATTCGAAAACGTCGGGTCGAAATATGTCTTTCAAATTAAATTCCGAATTAGTGAATACTGTCCAAGGAGTGACATCGCCATACGCAAAAAGGAAGACACTCGTAAAATAGCAAGTCAAAATTATCTCTTGATGTTTTCAAGTTCATTTCTTGTCCTATCTTTGTCCTTTCAATTTTCTTGATATTTTTGCTCTTTTTTTCATAATTTTTTGTTTTTTGGGTTCAATTTGGATATGTTTCCACCAAGAGGAGACATAGAATGTGATTAATTGCTCAGTGCATGCTAATGGTAATGATTTCAAGCAATGTTTGTAGGAATTATTTTTCCTTTGATGCATCTAGCTCTTTTGTGCTATTTAAAATAAATTTTAATAACCCATTTTGTTCATAATTCGGATGAATCTTGTGTCCATTGAAATTTCATATTTTTTCAGAAATATGTGATGGGGATTCCCAGCAATTATTGGTGTTTATGTGACTAAATTTTTTTTTTTTTTTTTTTTAACTTTTCACGAGTTTAGGAAAAGAAAAACCTTGTGTAGCACTGCTTGTGTTTAATATGAGTTTAAATGGTAGCAAATTGGGATTTGAAAAAAAAAAAAAAAAAAAAAATCTAAAATATTGAATGCAATTTTGTGATTCGAGGTTCATTAATCCAGTGTTACAATATGAAATTATGAATCATTTAATGTCATATGTATTGCCATCTAGATTGAATTTAACCTTTATTCATGTTATTTTAATTATATGGTGAATATTGGAAATGAGCAATAAAAGTAGTACTGTGTGTACAAATTCTCCTCTCTGTCTCGTAAAAATAGACTTATTTTTTTTATTTGTCTGTTTAGATTATAAGCAACTTTTCTTGTTGACAATATACATCATTTCTTAGAGTATATCTAATGCTTTCTATGAGTTACTATATAAGTGGTACAAATGTTGAAAGACTTATAATTATGTAGCATTGATGTTTAATGAATAGGCACTTAAATTCAAATTTGATCTTCAATGTATTCTATGGATGAATAATGATCTCCTACCCACAGTGGGTAGAAGATCATTTACCCGCTGTATGTGGACACATTTGTCCACACATCAGCCCACATTATCAATGTATAAATGATCTTCTACCCACCGTGAGAAGGAGATCATTGCTCTTCACACCTTATTACTCACTTACTATTCATACATTCTATCGGATCTACAATTTATAAGTACTTAAAAAATAATTTCAGCACTACCAAATATGCACTAAATTCAAAAATTCTGTTAAACATGCCGACTCATTAAAATTTATATTTTCTATATATATTTAAATTAACATTTCATAATTAAATGCAAATTTGATTTTATTTTAATAAAATAAATATATCTAGATGACAATCCATAAAATGTTTTGGAGACTAAATTTGAATTTAAATGTTTATTTATTAGACATTAATGTGACGTAGATCGAAAGTCTTAGCAATCTCTAGAATGCATTTGAGATGATCTTAGTTTATTAATATGCCACTATTTAATGTGACTTGTTATTAACAAATATAAACTACTACTCCCTCCGTCTCATAAAGATAAACTCGTTTCTTTTTTCACATAGATTAAGAAATTTCATTTTATGTAATTGAAACTATAAATTTTTCATACACTTTTCCTATTATACCCCCATTTAATATTAGTCATTTATGAATTTAATAAATTTAAATGTTTGTTTTGGGTTGATAACAATATAAATTAAATAAGGGTATATTAGAAAAATGAAAAATTTAATACACACTCTATAAAGTAAGTGGCCTAAAATTTGGGACAGATAAATAAGGAAAACGAGTCTATCTTTGTGGGACGGAGTGAGTATTATATTGATTATAGGGATATATTAGGAAAAAAGTAAGTAAAATTTATTGTTCCAACTATAATAACTAAAAATTTTTAATTGGTATGGAAATAGAAGCAAATCTATCTTTATGGGATAGAGATAATATTAAATTTCAGAGTTCTTTATACGGAGTCATACTTTTTTGGAGGGGAACTACTACTTTAAAAAAAAAAAGACTACACTTTAAGATCGAGTTGCTACTGATTTTTTTTTTTATAGGACTGTAGAGTTCGGTCCTATTCCCTATCTCAGCCTCTATCTTTATGAGTTTGTAAATAAAACAACAAATTTGAATCAAACTTACTAATGGATTATAAGAACTAGTAAGTTCAATTCTTCTCCTACATTAATACAAGACTTTCAAAGAGTCAGTGCCGAGTTAACATAGCCTATTTTTCTTCTCGTTTTTAAGTAAAATGTGTAGCACAAATCACTAACTTACACTTTTAAACATGCAACAAGCTTGACCCAACACATTAGTATTACTCGTAATCAGGGTGGAGTCAAGCAACTTGGTTGTTTATTTATAAATTGAGAAGAAAAAAAGAGTTCAGTGGAGGACAACACATTGAAACTATAATAAATTATATCAAAATTTTCCAATTTTGAAGATAAGAAAGTGGTAAAATAATTGAAGCTAGCTAAACTAAATGGCTGTATAACGTCTGTGAAATTACAAATAAAGTCCAAACAAATAAAGAAAATAAATTAGCATCGAACAAAGATCTTAACAAATGAATATAAAGAAGTGACATAATTCAGTATATATTAAATTTTGAAATGATCATAATAGTTAGTAGAAATAAAAAAATTCTTCAATTCTTTCTGCAAATAAAATATAAATGAAGCGACTTTGAACCAGTCAATTACAAGTTAAAGATCTTTAAACATTATACGCCTCCGGCCTTTCTACGACAATTGGATAATTTAGATGAAAATTAGATGGATAATACTAATGCTTATTAAACTAAATTTTCTTACTGTTCTCGTAAAAATTTAATAAATTCAGTTGCAGACATTAGTATAGTTCAAAATTGTTATATTAGCTATCAAATCTCGCCCCCATAAAAAAATATTAAAATTTTCAACAAACAATGTAAAAAAAATCAACAAATTTTTTTTTTTATAGCAACTCAAACAAGTAGAAAAGACCATTGAACTACTTTTTAATTCAACAAATAATTGAACTAATTTTATTCTATACCCTAAACTAGTTTTCAAATATGATCAAAGAAATCGGCACGGGGTTAGACTTCTATGTAAAATCGATTTAAATGTGACTTTATCTTAAATCTTATGATTGGAGTTGGAAGCAGAAATAAATCGACAGACGAATCAAATAATTTGAAAGAGGAAAATTTTTTTTAGAGAAGATTAAAGTAAAGAGATGATATGAAAAAATTGACTCAATATTGAGTGAAGTCTAAGGCTAAATTGAAGATTTTTAATTAGAGATTGACCAATTTTCATTGACCCTGAATAATGACCATGTTGGTTTCTTGTAACTTGAGCCTGTAGTTTATTTTCAACAAAAATGAACAGTACTAGTGGGCTTGACAGTTTTTGGGCAGGATCAAAATCAAAGAGGGCTTGACAAGGGTCAATAAATTTACTTTTCCTTTGGTTTTTTTTTGGCAAAATTTGTCTTTGGCATATAGTTAGCCTACGCAAAATTCCAGTTTTAGTGGACGGTTTCCACCTGCGTGACCGTTAAAAGGAATACAATTCTAATATGTTTCATTTGACTGTTAAAAGGCATACGATTCTAATATGTTTAAAAAGCATGTTTCATTTTTCGATTATGGGTGAAATCTAACATGCAAATTTTTTTTGAACACTCCTATAAATTCCTCT
The DNA here is from genome assembly GCA_030279155.1 of Forsythia viridissima. Classification (NCBI taxonomy): domain Eukaryota; kingdom Viridiplantae; phylum Streptophyta; class Magnoliopsida; order Lamiales; family Oleaceae; genus Forsythia; species Forsythia viridissima. Next base: position 48,227,899 of record CM059039.1, read on the forward strand.
AAGGATAGGGAGAAATGGAGGCTGCTTCCATAGTTGATGGAGATTCACTGCACGATTTTAGCGCCTTAAAAAGAAGAAGTTCACTCTGTTCTACGATTTAAGCGATTTAGACAAATAAGTACAAATTGCTCTATAACATAAACAAGATGCTTTCAAAGTTTAGTGACCAAGGCATCTCCTCTTTCGAAGCTCTATCGTTTACCGATTGGATCAAAGGACGTTACAATGACTCATGACTCTAGCTAGATAGGGGCATCCCACCTTTGATGAAGCATTGCGCAAGCCTACAAATATGGGCATGACTCCTATATTATAATTACATTCTTGAATAATTGAAGAAATAGATAAACATTAAGAGTATATTTGTGAATGTTTATAAATACTTATAAATTAGTTAAAAATTATTTTTATCTATATATTTTATAAGATCTACTATTTATAATCAACAATTTTTTTTACTAAACATTCTCTAAATTACACAACACGTATGATATCTTCTACCTCGAGAGACTAGATGACCAATTAATTTAAGTACTTTTTTTAGGTGTTGCTAAATAGATGGATCATATTGTTAGAAGATGATCTCATACCTCGCAAGGTGTCCAATTGTCTAATTTTTATTGGACAAGTGTTTGACATTGCTAAGGAGGTATAAGGAGATCATCTCCCTCATATTGCCACTCTAATTTTAAACAAAGAATAATTGCACCAAAGGTCTCCAATATTTTAAAATTATTGAAAATATGCTCATAATCTAAAAAAATAGCACTACACATCTCCAACGTATAAAAAACTTGGCATAGTAGGTCATTTATGACAAAATTGTCCTTCCTTTTAAATAAACAAAAAAAATAAAAAACAAGAAAAAAGAAAAACATGATTAAAAACTAACCAAATGTACCAAAAAAATAAAAAATAAGAAATCCATCCCAAAAAAATAAAAACTAAGAAAGATGACATCTTCTCCAAAAACCCAAAATCCAACAAAAAAAATCCAATCTTGTACTATGAAAACAATCTCTCTCTCCATCTTTCTCTCAAATGGCCACATCAGCTCCTTCTCGCACTGGAAAAAGCTCCTTCGTTACAAAACTACAGCCACGATTCTCACTCTCTCCATAGTCATTCACTTCGCCATTACTTTTTGATATATTGAAACTGAAGAAAGGATTCGAACAGGAATCCTCGTCGTCGGCGTTGGAGCTTTCCATATTGACAATAAAAGAGTTATAACTGCCGGAATTCTCCATTTGTCCTCCGCCCAGTTTGATTTGCTCATCCAAAACTGTTTCAATTCTATCGAATATTGATCCATTTGGATCAATAGTTAGATTTAAGTCCAACATCACTCCCATCTGCTAAATAATTCCACCCCAAATTTCTAATTTCCCTCACTACTATATTTAATTGTACCTAGATATATGCAACAAAAATGTACGTATCTATGAAAACTGCAATTAATCAGATTGAATCATAAGTTAGAAGGACAGAGAGAGAAAATTTTGGGAAAATAATGGTAAAGAATTGAAGAATAGGTGTGTGTGTGTGTATATACGTACACATAGGAAGACAGTAAGATACTATCTACAGATTCATATATATGTATAACAACAAAAAGCGAACAATGGTAGAACTTCACATTGTAATGTACAATAAAAGAGATGGCTGTGGCTCTTCCTGTGGCTCCATTTTTCCCTCAATACAAGAAAAGTAATCTCATGGACTGATTTTGTATATATATATATGCACACACACACAGAGAGAGAGAGAGAGAGAGAGAGTTCTCATATTATAAGTTGGATTTTTTTTTTTTTGGTAGATTTTGAGTTTTTGGAGAAGGCGACCTCTTTCTTAGTTTTTATTATTTTTGATAGATTTCTTATTTTTTATTTTTTTGGTACATTTATTTAGTTTTTAATCATATATATTTTTTTTTTTTTTTTATTTTTCATTTATTTAAAGAGAATGACAATTTTATCATAAAGATCCACCATACCAATATTTTCATATGTCAGGATCTGTGGTACTATTTTTAGGTTAGGAGATATTTTCAACAATTTTGAAAAATTGGAGGACTTTTGATGTAATCCCTTTAAACAATCCTCTCTCTCTCTTTCTCGTGTTTCGTGTAACCTGAAAACTGAATAAACCCTCCTTAAACCCAACATTCGCATTAGTTACTCACAAGAGTTTGTCTGACTCAGGAAAATCTATTAGGAACAAAATAGTTTCAGTTCATGGCCAAGGCTTGCGTATTGTACATTTTCTGGGACTACGGATTCCTCTGTCAAAGGTAAATATTATTACAAATTTCAAGAATTTGCACTTACTGTTTCTAATCTGTGCTTATAAAGCATGGGTTTCTTGATAATTGTTTGAGTTCTTTGTTAACATAGATTTTGTACTCTGAAAGTTGAAAAACATAATAATCACTTGCCAAATTTTAATTTTTTAGTTCTTTGATCGCTTCAAGTCATTCTTGCTTATTTCTTTTTCTAACCGATTAAGAAATTTTTTTTAGTCCCACATTTTGTGCTTTAATATAGGTAAAATTTCACCACACCCCTTTATTTGGGTTTTTCTCATTACAAATTTTTGGAAGATGGATTTTACACCACAAATTTTAAAAGGTGTTTTTCTTTTGGTAAACCTCGCAAAGGTTTTTTCAATTTATTTACCTATTTAAACTTCAGGGAACTGCTTAAGCATTGCATTCAAATATACATTTTAAACTTCATGGGAACTGCTTAAGCACTGCATTCTTGCTTTTAGTTATTATTCCATTGAATTTTAGGGCATGTTTGATAGTGCTGAAATTACTTTTGAAGTGTTTATATTATGAGTTGTTGGTGAATTTGTGGATAAAAAATGGGTTGTAAGTTGTGGGTTCGATGAAATGTATGGATAAAAATTATGTTTGACCAGTTTGACCAATTGAAATTACAATTTAACCATTTTCAAACATGTGCTCATAACATTTGGTTTCTGTACAAAATGAAGTTCTGCACTTGATAGTTGCGATGTGAATTGAAATTTTCCGACTTTGAAGTCATGAAATGGAGAGAATGACTAACATAAGTGGTTTTAACACTAGAGCAAAAATAATTTGGGAATTTTTCATCACAGTGATGGCATGATCATACTAACTACTAAGTGTATGTTCTTCAGCTTATCCAGACTAGAAGTCCATGAAATTATATGCTGTAGTGAGGGCAATTGCCATAGAGTCTGCACGAAATAGACTAAAGAAACATAGAAGTCTTGTATTATAGAATTTTTGGTTTACAATGGTTCTCTTAATTTGAAACAGAAAACTTGTATATGGCATGGTAGGAATTAACATTGAAATTTGGCTTCCATGCATATCTAACGAATCAACGTTTAAAATATGCTTTATCGGATACAACGTACAAATGCATTTACCTTTGTGAGACAGCGCAAGCCTTAGTACAAATTAATAAAATAATGCAAAAATACAAAAATATGCGTAGAATAAATCTTAATTAATTTTGAACATCCATTATAAAACAAAGTAAAATTAAAAGTCTAACTTGAAAAGAAACATAAAGCAGATGAACAAGCTAGCAAATAATAAGTTCTCAAGTTAGTAATCATATAAAAAACTTGTAATATATACTATTAGAAATAACAAGCTTCCCAAGAGAATCATTAAAATATGTGATTCATCTATCATTCTCCTCTTCATTCTTTGTCATCACCCTCCACTTGCAATGACACTTTCTCTTTACCCTTCTGTGAAAAGGCAGAAATAAGAAGACAAACATTCTGTAAATTGTTCTAGGCTGTTAAAAATAGCCCAAAAGGCTGAGGTCAGTAGTAAATGCCCAGAGAAAGCAAGACAAATGAGCACACACCTTAGCAACCTTGAAGCTTAACCTTGAGATTAGGCCTCGGAAAGTCAAGGCGCAAGTCTTGAAAGTGACACTCAAACTGCAAGTTTTAAGGCGTTTAATGAAAGCCTCATGTGAGTTTGCCTCATATAGGTTTTAAGACAATGAATACACTAAGTTATGCATTCAACTCCTTCCGTCCTGCAATAAAATTGTGTTGCCACTGGCAACCAGTCAAATGGTTTTTCCTTTTCTATAGGATTATTGCTGTATGCATTGTGCTTCATTTTTATTTAATAACACTTGAAGGATATTGAACAAAAGAAAAAAAAAAAAAGAAAGGAATAACACATGAAACTTTTATTGTTTCAAAATAAATAATAGAGTATATTGTTCGAAAAATTAAGAGTTCTGCATTGATCACAATGAATACAACAAATAGGATGGTGCTTGAGTGTTTTGAGTTAGAAGAAACATTAGTAACTAGATGGTGCAGAAGAATCTCTTTTGTCTATCCTTCTCATAATTATGTCCTGAATCATGCTCCTTTAAAAAGCATAAAAGAAATATTAGTAACTTGATAGCCTAGAAGAATCTCTTTTTTCTACCTCCTCGTAGGCACGTCTTGAATCATGCTCCTAAGAAAAACATTGGAGAATGTCGAGGGTGGAAGCATTCAACCAGGTAACCAGAGAATTCTTAAGGAATGATTGATATCAAATTGATTTATTAATGTTGATAAGATTCAAAAATCTTGAGCAACCCACTTAGGTTTTATAGTCTAAATTATTTATGCAAGGTAATAGACATTAAGATATTCAATGTTAGTAGATAAAAGTCATTGAAGAATGAATCCAGACTAGGGTTGCTTCTGAAGTCTTTGCGGCTCCCATAGGTAGAAATCATATTGCTTTTACGATTCCCAAGTTATTTTACATGGAACTTTCAGTTCATTTGACAGTTTAGATGAAACATAATTTACCAATCCTCTTGAACTACTTTGATTGAGACTGTGAATTGCCTACTTTGTCTACATTTTGAGCTCCAGGGAGATCCAAATTATATTCAAAGACTCAAATATGATGCATTAACCAACTTATAGTCCTATTCCATAAAACATGGAGGATAGCAAATTATCTTCGACTCCAAAAACTCAGGGAAAAAACACAAGAAAAAATTGTCACATCAACTTAGATAAACATTGGACAAATTGACATGATATTGGACATATGGCAACAATTAACCTACAAATATGATATTACCATTCAATCAATTAATAAAAGTTGCATAAAATATATTGTACAGCCTATTTGAAAATAGGCCCTGTCTTTCTTTGGAACCCATGATGGTTTGGGATTCCATTGCATGAAATAGGAACTGTACAAATGGTTCAATATGATTGTCGCTGTCTTGCTGCTCTGTGACTCTATGATGTTTACCATGCTATCTGATGGAATTGCCATTTGATTGCCTGTGCCGATATGTGATTCATTGCTAATGGAACTTCCATGATATTTGATTATTTGTTCAGAAGTTCTTTTAGTACATAAAAGTAAAAAGTTAAGGTTGAAGCATGTAATCAACTTGAATTAAGGACACATAATGGTTGAATGATGACTTATATTTATCCCCATGGTTACATGGTTTGTTAGATTAGGAGAAGGGCTTGAAGATGCCGCATACTTCAGTTGTGTACTGAGCTTCATTCTTTATGTCCAGGTCTTGAAATGGCTGCAATGCTTACTTCGGATATTTGGAGCTGTTCAAGTTTTAAAGATGAGTAAATACGTGCTAACTTGAAAGATGTAGATTGATAAATATATCATTATTATTTATCGGGAATGAAGCCATTGGTCCGCGAAGTATAGCATCTGTTGTAATATATTTACAATTCCCTTTGTGGGATTCATATGAAGCTACATCTTGTTTTTGGAGGTTTTGGCTATTCAGAAACGTCATTTGTTTAGATTTTGCATCTATATCACTCAATTACTTGCATGATTTTCATATTCACCAAGAATCAGTTCCTGATTAGCTTAGAGCCATACAATGACTGAAAAGTGGAGGTTTTGGTTGCTGTTTGCTGTAAGTGGCTCCTGCTGCCTCATACAAGGTGATTTATTCCTTGGGGCAACTCTTCTTTTTCCCTACGTTAGTCTTGAATGATACATGTCCTTGTTTAAAGGAATAGACTTCAACAAAACATGCATTCATTCTCAGTCAGCGACCATTTTATTGGGATCTACAATATCAAAATCCCACTCTCCTATGAATTATTGAAAATTTTTGATTTTTGGACTGAAAAAGGATAACCGTTTTTTTTTTTTTCCTGCATATAATAAGACAGCACATGTATGATTTGCTGATTTGATTGTTATTCTTGGAGTTGATTTCTTTTGTCATGGTAACTTTTTTGAACATTTTCATGGTATGCATTAATTAGGAGAAGACGATTTCTTATTGGAGTTATATTTGTTGTAGGATATCCAAGTTGCTGCTCCTGTGATGAACTAGGTAGATTGATCTTGGCTATAACAATCATCATGATTATGTTGGGGAATTGTCGACGACCTTATGTGACGAAAATGACGTCATTTTCTTTTTCTATCCTGATAGAGTTGTTTGCTTTGAGAAGGAATAATCTGCTATTGGAAGAATTCACGAGTTTGGTTTGAGTTTTTAAGTTTTTGTTATATGTGACATCTTGTGAAGCTGAATATTGGTCTACTGTACTCATCCTGAGAGAGCTGAGAGGCTTTAGGTTGGACAATTTGGTGCTTTCTTTGAATATCAAAACATGTACTATGTTCCATAGAAATCAACGTGGTAGTGTTGGTATGTTTCTCCTGTTGTGTTAAGTGGCCCATGATATAGAATAGAGAAATGATTATTTAAGTAGTTGTGTGGTACAATATTTTCTCTCTTTATTATTCCCTTTTCTTCCAGGTAGTCTTTCGTTTTTTCGTTGTCAATATAGGAGGCATAGAACTTGTTGTGGGGGTACCATATCATAGAAAAAAAAATTATATGGTACTGATATGTAAGCTTGAATTTGTTACATTTTCTTTGGATATCATGGCAGGCAAAGAGGTGGTTTAAATTTTTTTGTTCAATCAAAATGTTACCAGATTTACATTCTCTCTGTATTTCCATAGATTGAGTTGTTTTGGATGTGGGGATGGGTCATTTTGTTTTACACACCAGCGTCACGTGTCGTACTCGCTCATCCCATGTCTTGGTGTATAATCATATGAAAGTTTAGGATAGACTCTTCTGTTTGAGTCCTACTTTCCATTTCTTTCTTTCTTTCTTTCTTTTTTTCCCTCTTTTGTTGGGGGGTGGGGTGGTGTGGATGCTAAATTGCACCTTTTTTGTGTATAGACTAAGATGAATTTGCGAATGGAACTTTGGAACTCAATTGAGGAGCTAGAAATAGGCTTTTACCTTTTACAAGTACGTAAGAGAACATAAGGAAAAGAATTTAACATATTTTACATAACGATTGGATTAATTAGATACATATACTTTCTTAGAGGAACTTTGATTGCTTGCATTCAGGAGGGACACCTTGAGGAAAACGTCTCAAGTCGGTGCAGTAATTGTAGATCATGTAGTTCTTTTGCACCCATTTTAGTCTCTTTCGATCGTTAACATCAAGCTCTTGATACATCCATCCATTTCTGGGTAAGGATTTGGTAGAAGCAGACTTGGAGAAACAAGATGTAGATGGCCAAATGCAAGCATTGACATTGAAGTTCCTATATGCTGCCGTAAAGGGAGCTTTTGTCCAGTCGGTCTTAACCCTCCCTCCTTGTGTTGCCCAATCATCAGCATTCCATAGGCTAGAGTAGAGTCTCATAGGTTGGCCTTTTGGGTATGGAACACCTATAGCTTCCTTGTTGCTAAATACTCTTATTGGAATGTTATCCACCATGAAACTGAAACATGGAAAAGAAAATGAAGAATACGTTAGAAAATCTTGGATTAAGAAGCACACTGTTGTCACTTATAGCATTGATTGAATAAAAAACCAAAGAGTTGGACATACATGATGCGCTGAGGGTTCCAGATGATGGAGTACTCGTGGAAGGCAATTGTTGGGTCGAACCAAAGATGAAATTGTTGTTCTCTGTTCCCTTTACCCTGTGTGTATATATTTGTATGGACTGTGTAAGGTTGTCCAGATGAGTTGCCCAAGAACTCAAAATCAATTTCGTCATGTGTTGTTCCTTGAGAAGATAACTGCATGAAACAGGTTAATTTAGTACAAGAGATTGAGCATGAAAGATCATTTATTGAGCGTGCGCATGTATGTTGCATAATATAAACGATAGCAAGTTTTAAGTTTCATACATAGTATGTAGTTACAGTGCCAGCAGAATTTCCAGGTACAAGTTTGAGTTGCACGTCTACCCTGCCGAATAAATACTGATTCTTGGACTGAAAACCCGAACCCGAGAACTTGTCCAGTGACAGTGTGAGAAGTTGGCCTCCATTAAGTATATTGGCTCGTTGATTACCCCAAGTGATGTCTATTTGTTGGTAAAAGTTTCCGGCTGAAGCAATTTTAAGATAAGCTACGACTAGAGAAAGTAGAAATGTATACGAGATCATTTGAGAAGATGGTTTCATTTTCTTATTTGGTATTATGTTTTTCAATTGCTACAAAACTAGGAATCCAAGAGGGTTTTGTGCCTTTGCTGAGTTGAGTTTGAAATGCTTTATATAGAAAATCTCCTGGCAGTAAGAAGCTGTTGAGAAAGTGAAATTCAAGTTGCATTTCTTAAGTTGTTTTGATGCTAAAAGGCCTTAGCTGGCAATTGTGAGTTGCTTCATAACTGGCGGCGTATTCTGAGTTTTTGCCACTTTTGATACTCTGATGGTATTTCACATCGTAGCTTTCTTGTGATCTTGTTATAGAAAGCCCTTGTGATGCATATTCACAATTCCTTTAAATGATTTGCCCCACTTTTTTGCCTGTGATATTTGACTTAATTTCGTTCCAATCTTGTGTTTGTACTCTACCGTGTTTTGTTAAGAACCTTATCTAAAAGTTACAGTGTCACATGTATTCATTTAAATATTGTCTTCAATACGTCTTCTTAGATGCAGATTAAATTCATTTAAATATTTACTATTTAGCATGAAAAGATATATATGTAATGTGAACCAGGTAATGTGCAACTGCCAAATTTATTTGCCTTGGTTGGAATGTGGGAATAACAAAATATTTGTATGTGGCCCTTCCCCTTTTAGGCCTCCCCTAGTACAAATTGACAAGGCACACGTGAGTTTATGAAATATTATATGAATTTGACGATAAACATAGAACTTTTCGAATTCTTAACAGCTTCGAAGTCACGTGGAATTGTAATTTTTCTATTTTTCTTTCTGCTCACAATATGAGGATGTATTTAACCTTGAACCAGACCATCCTGTCACAGACTTCCCACATAGTCAAAACCTTTCGAGTTTGGTGTCTCTAGTTGGCCTTATCCTGTAGGGATTTCATAAATGGAAAAAGTTTATTTGAAATAGAGACTTTTTAAATAGTTACTTAGATAATGATATCCTACATATTGATGTTTAGTTTGTGTTAAGTACCGATGACACGTCATACTGTGGATTTCACATAATAAATAAATAAATGAAATATACATTGGATAGACCTATTTGTCACTGTGCTTAGTAAATCATTCTTGATAAATTAAAAATATTTTAGTTTTTTTTTTGAGTAAAATTGATTTATCTCGTTAATCGATAGTTGAAATTTCGTGATTTGAGAGTTAATGTTAACAAATATAAAATTAGTAAAACTCAATAGACGCGATGATTTATAGATTGACGAAATGAAAATAAAGATTTATCTTCTTGAATCTCAATTCTAAATTTATTAAAAATCTAAGTTGGTGGGACATTTGTGTCTTTTATGTTAATGATGAGTTTTGGGCACAATCTTTTTCACTATATTTATGATTTGTTTGGTAAAGTGAATAAATTACAAACTCTTTACAGTTGTTTATTACCAGGCATACTCCACTTTGGATTACTTTTGTCATCTTCTATAGATAAAGTTCAAAACAAGCACAAGTTGAAGTTTCTAGTGACCAATATAATTCACTTAACAAGTAATTTTTCTTGTCATCTTTCTCGCTAAATACCTCAACTAGTGCCAATAGATGACCGCGAGAGCTAAAAATTACCCAGCTATCGCGCATTAGGACTGACTTGGCACAACAGGGCATGGATGCCAGAAACATTGTGACACGACCGTCCACCTTAACAAAGAGCCATGACTCCTTGAAGAGGACGCCTACCGATATAGAAGAGTCCCGACTCTTGTTCTATAAATGCAACTGTTCTCGCATGTAGAGCTATCAAATGGGTTGGATTGGGTCAGCCCAACCTGGCCCAATCCGTCAGAGTAGGGCCACACATAAAACTGGATTGGGCTATCCCATCCCAGTTTTGTATGTGCCAGAAATATGCTAACCTAGTCCATTCCATTGGCCCAACTTGTCTTAATTTTTTTTTTAATAAATTTTTTATACAATCTAATACATTACATCAAATAGAATCTTAGATAAATTTAGACTATATATTTTAAGATTTTTAAAGAGATTAATTTATAAAATTGGGACTCTCATGTATTTGTTAATAGATAAACGTCAATTTTTTTTAAAATAATATTTTTTTTTGTTAATTGTAAACTATGTGTACACTTTTTTTAAAAAATACAAATATTAATAGCATGATAGTCTTATTGTTTTGAGATATAAGCATGGTTGGCTTAAATTAAAAGGTTTACTTATAAGTAAATTTAAAATAAATAATTTACTTGTCACACCAAATATATTTTGGATTGAAACTTAAATTAAACTAAATTTTAATTAAATCTAAACAATTTTATGTTGGATCCTCAAATTTTTTGACTAATGTTTATTGGTGACTTTGATTTAGATCATTTTAGATTGATATTATTTGAATTATGTATTGGGACTATTCACAAAATGAGTGATTAGTGTTAAGGAGCAAAAAATAAATAAATCAAAAAATCAAAAAACAAAAAAAATAAAAAATAAAAAAAATTCAAAATTAGGCCGGCCCAACTAGCCCGCGGGCTAGATAGATCGGACCATATTGACCCAGTTTTATTTGGGCCAGGACCAACCCAACCCAACCCAACCCAAAAAGGCGGGCTAAATTTTTCCACCTCTACTCGCATGTACTAAAATTCTATCATAATCCTATCAGAATTAAAGCAAAATTGAACATCAAAATAGAATCGGCTTTTTTTGCACAAATGGTCTCCATTTTTTGCATTTACTGCGGGTTGAATACCTATCTTTTCATTTTTGGCAATGCCGTCCCTATTTCAAACTTTATTGGCAAAATGGTCATTTTCGTCACATTTAACTGTGACATCCTCGCGTCCATTTCACACTCTTCATTTCATAAGAGCATTTTTGGTATTCCACTGTTCATGAATAAAAAATTTGCAGAAGAGGTTCTAAACTTAAGAGAAAAAAAAAAATACTTTTCTTTCTTCACCTCATGGTATGGCTTGTGGCAAAGCTCCCAGAAACATATAATCTGGGAATTCATCAGCTCAATCTTCGACACGGACTCCAAATCGCCGTTGGTGGCCAGGTGGTGGAAAACCGTCGAGCAATACACTGATCAGACCGGTGCCAATGTTTCACGCCATGTTTACATTGGTGCTGAGAAGAACAATCGATTTTACTCCCACGGTAAATCACTAACCCAGCTTTTAGTCCTATCCATGATAAAATCTGCCGTGAGCTCCACCGCTCGCCCACTTCCGATCAACCCCAAGAGCAAGTTGTATCTCTTGCTAACCTCGGAGGACGTGTACGTACAAGATATCTGTAACAACGTTTGTGGGCAGATGTTCAACATTGGAGAAGACTTACGAAAAAGAATATTTTTTTAATTTTTCTTTTCTCTCTCTTAAGTTTGGGACCTCTGTTGCAAATTTTTATTTATGAATAGTGAAATGCCGGAAATTCCCTTATGAAATGAAGATGGTGGAATGCACGTGAGGATCTAATAGTTAATAAATGTGACGAAAATGGACGGAAAAGACCATTTTTGCCAACAAAGTTTGAAATAAGGTCGTCACTGTCAAAAATAAAAGAATATATCTTCAACCCACAATAACTAAAGATAAGAACCATTTGTACAAAAAAGCAAAATAGAATCTAACACATCTCTTGTGACTAACTTCGTCAGTAGTAACTTTTTTGCAATTTTTTCCCGATAATTTTCAAGTTCTCTCTGTTGACACGTGGTTCAAATTTTGGGACATCAACACTTTAACATTTGTAATTATCATAAATATGATGCCAAGGTTACCGAGACATCTGAATGTGAAGTCAACATTTAATGACAATTGCTGAATTTTTGTGGCAATATATATGTAGATAAATGAACGATATACAGTAGCATTTATTCATATAATTCCAATCAATACATTCACATTCAAATAAAAAGAAAAAGAAATCAAGAATTTGCATAAACACAGATTTAATCACACGACATTCATGAAATTAAAGAATCAATACGTCTCCTCCTTAATGTTTTTAGAATCTTGAACGCTTGCATTCTTCAGAGAAGCCTTGAGGGAAACCTTTGAACATCAGCACAATAGTTATAGACCATGTGCTTCTGTTGTACCCAACGGAGCCTATTTCTTCCCTTTGCATCAAGTTCTTGAGTTTGCCATGCTCCGGAATTGGCACAAGATCCACCAGATGTTCCAGATACACAGCCATTGGCATTGAAGTTCCTGTAATATGCAGTGAAAGGTGCTTTTGTCCAGTCTGTCTTCACCCTCCCACCTTGTGTTGCCCAATCATCAGCATTCCACAAGCTGCAGTATAATCTCATGGGTTGGCTCTTAGGAAATGGAATGCCAATTGCTTCGTGATTGTTGAATACTCTCATAGGACTGTTGTCTACCAAGAAACTGAAAATAATCACCAAGAGAAATAGAATTATTGATTTGCTGATAGTTTGAGGATTAATGAAAATGAGATTAAAGGGGTTTGTATATTTACATGATGCGTTGAGGATTCCAAACAATGGAGTAGGTGTGGAAAGCTGCAGTTGGATCAAACCAGAGATGGAATTGTTGTTCCTTGTTTCCTTTTCCTTGGGAATACACATTGGTATGAACAGTGTATGGCTCTCCAGATGCATTGCCAAGAAACTCAAAATCGATTTCATCATGACCAGCTCCTTGAGACGATAACTGCACAAGTATAGAAACACATCAACAATCGATTATACAACAAACAAACTAAGCATTGTTCCAAATCGAAGGACAAGTGAAGACTTACGAAAAATGTGGTAACAGTTCCAGCAGAGTTTCCAGGAACAAGTTTGAGTTGCATGTCAAACCTTCCAAAGAGAAACTCATTCTTGGACTGAAAGCCAGAACCAGAATATTGGTCAAGTGATAATGTCAACATTCTTCCACCTTCGACTATCTTCCCACGCCCATCACCCCAAGTAATATCAACGTCTCTGTTGAAATTACCAGCTGAAGGGACTGTGAAACAGGTCAAGACCACAGAAAGTGAAAGCATTACTAAACTTGCCAAATCTTTAGAATTAGTAAAGGCAGCCATTTTTAGAAAAATAGATAGAATGTGTTTGTTTTTGACGAGTAAAAGTTGGGTTCTGAAAGCCCTTTATATAGATTTTACACTCATATTTTGGAGTTGGGGGTGGGAGTTGGAGGGTGGCTGTCAACTGTAAGCTGGACGCCATGGATTGAGAGTTGGCGAAGATGAATTGAACAAAGTCGAGACAGAAAAAGATTTCCGCGTAAGGTATGAGCCTCTTCATCTCTGGCATTGTGTCCAACTTGGAGCGTTCTTTTTTGGAGGTGCATGAATCAAAATGTACCAACCAACATCAGAAATTTAGAATTTATATGGTAAAAAATCATTAGTATTTCTTATTCTAATTATTGAGTTAGTTTGATGTATGAAGCTTAACCGAAATTTATGATAAATTAATTAATTCTCGCATTTGATTCTTAAATCTCATTATGCAGCATAAATGCATAATTATCCTCATTTGTAGGTCCTCTTTGAGATTCTATGCACCTTCTCATTGAGATAATTATGATATAAGAGTATTCAATGAGCCGAGATCCTCTTTTATTTAAATTTTTATAATTTATTTCTATCAGAATGTGTTCTAATTATCTTTTATTTAATTTTTTATAATTTATTTATATTCAAATCTCTCTTATAGAATTAGATCATAATTTTTTCAATTTCTGGCATTGGAGATGCTCTAAACAAGAATTATATATTTATTGGTGTTGAAATGAGGCCTGATCCGCCCCGCAAAAATTATAGGATATCCAAATCTGCCCCGCGATCCGCCATTTTTCGGGGCGGATCGGATACGGATCGGGGCGGATCAGATCCCCGATCCGTATACTGATCCGTTTTTTTTTTTTTTTTTTTTTTTTTTTTTTTTTTTTTTTTTGAAGAATAAAACTTTTTTTTAGCTAACTCCAACTATCTCTAAATTGTAATTTAAGCCCGAAATCTTTCATTTATTTATTATTTAATCATATTTTTTTCAAACGGGGCGGAGCGGAGCGGAGCGGATCGGATCGGATCAGGCCTGATCCGCCCCGCCCCGCCCCGCCCCGCCCCACTGATCCGCGGATCAGGAATTTTTCGCTCCATTCGGATCGGGTATCCATCGGGTTCGGGGCGGATCGGATATTTTTGCCATCCCTAGCTATGGTCTGGCAGGTCCTCGACCTGTCAATATTGTGCGCCGATTTGATTCAGCTGGTTCAACTTGTTATTATTATTATTATTATTATTGTTATTATTTGCTATATGCCGTGGCTTTGATATTAAACTTTCTTTCTCTCGTATCTGTCTTTGCCAATGCCTTTTAAGCATTTTTGCTTGGTGGATTATTTACTTTTGGAGGTATTTTTAGCATTTTAATTTTCTTTTCCATGATATTTTCATAATTTTCCTTTTTTTTCAAATTACTTGCTTATTTTAAGTTAAAAAATATTTGGGTCTTGCACAAATCTGCAGGGCTGTATCCAAGATACATCGATTATGAATATAGATAGAGTCAAGGTTTAGTGAAATTAAAAAATATTGAGTGATATATGCAATACAAGTGAAAGACATGAAACAGGAGCGGAACTAGAAATTTTTGAAAACCAAGCTACTAATGAAAAAAAAAATTTGCACTTCAAAATCGAATTATTACTATTTTTTTTCACACCAACCCAGCCCACCCCAGCCCACCTCATTATATCCGCCCTTGGGCACCAAGGTTGCATTTGAAGTACCATTATTGTATAAAACAATTAGAATTAAATTAGAATATATAATAATAAGTAGATAGTATTATGGTAGATTAATAGGGATTATATATTTTGATGTTTTAGTAAAGAAAGATGTTAGTTATACTAGTTAATTTATCTTATCTGGTTTAAAACCTTCCATATTATGTTATACGGTTGATAGTGTAAATAATTTTTTTTTATCAAAAAGATTAAACTATATTATCTACATTAGTCCACCATAATACCATTCACTTACTACTATCTATTCAAAAGTTTACACTCATTTTTTTATACTATTCACTAATTACTACTATCTATTCAAAAGTTTACATTTTGATTTTTGCTTCAATTTCGTTCTATCTCTTCAATATTTAATTGAAAATAATTACATTCTATCTTTTCCTTCTCATATTAAATCTTTTTTTTTTTTTTTTTTTCATTTTTTTGGGAAAATTAAGGCTGGACTCCCCAAAACAGCTCCCCAACCTTCACAACCTTCAAAATTAAGGTTTTGACTCCTCAATCTATTCCACGTTGAAGATTGGTCCACATGTGATGCAAACTGACAATCTTGAAGTTAAAATCGCATGCGAGTTTCATGTTAAAATTAGGAAAATATTAAGCGGTTATAGTTTTTCCTTGCATTTAATTCACATGAAAATCAATTGCAATTTTAACGTCTAAATTGTTGGTTTCAGTCACTTGGGGACCAAACCTAACAATGTTAAATAAGTTGAGGAGCTCAACCATAAGTTTCCCTTCCTTTTTCCATCTTGAAATATTGAGTCATGTATAAGCATAAGAATATTACACCTAATTAATTTATATTCCCATTTTAATTCATTTTTTTCTCACTCTCTTGATTATGATTTTTCTACAAACAACAATATGATTATTGTTGTAAAACTATATAAAACAATATTGATAACCATATTTAGATATGTCTTATTTACACGTTATCAGCACGAAAAAAATTAACCCAAAATAGAGAGAAAATTTGAGAGCAATAATTTAAAAAATTCGTAAAATCTGGACAATCTGCGCAGCTGTGCTGAAACGTTCATATCTCTCTATTCTCTTCTATTAATCTTTTTAATTTATAATAATTATTTCATTTTTTAAAATATTGATTTTCTAGTACGGCCAAATTGCTATTAGCTGTTATGGAGCAAGACTTTTGGTGACACCCCCATACACGCTTATGGTAAATAGTATTTTGTGATGGCTATAGCCGTTATAGGACTTTATTTCGTGTTGTCTGCGAATTTAAATTCAAAAGATTGATTTTGGGATTTGAAATCCTCAATCTTGGTTGATTATCATGAATACTAAAATGTTTTGCTTCTAGTATTGAACAAACAAGCCACAAACTCAACTTTCACGGTAATAAGGCTACACATGTTTTGCTTCTAGTTTCTCCATGAGATCATGCAAATGACAATATTAGGAATAGTAAGTTGTGCTTTTGAAATACCCAAGTATTCTCTTAATGTACAACTAACTAATGAGCCTTCAGGAATTTGATCGATGAAGATAGAACTTATGTTTGGTTACTTGAATATGGTGGATGTTTCATCTCTTCCTACAAGATGCATGCAAGAAGCTTTAGTTCAATGCAGTATGTCTAGAGTCCAGACCAATGAAGAGTCACCAAACTTGTGTTTTCACATGGTCAATCCGCTAGATATTAACTAGTTAAAAGACCACAAACTGATGCCTGATAGATGACCGTGCACAAGGGGTGGAGCTCAAACTAGGTGATACAATGACACGCTTGAGGCCGGAAGCTCAAGTTTGCGTTAAAAAAGTACTGAAATTGTGCTAATAAACACATCGGAAACAAGTAGTAGAATTTATTCTTATTATTCCAATCAATACATTCACATTCGACTAAAAAGAATAAGAAATGAAAGATTCACGTAGACATAGAATTAATCACACAACATTGATGAAACAACGGATCGTTCTTCCACAAATTTCCTAGAATCTTGAACGCTTGCATTCTTTAGAGAAGCCTTGAGGAAACCTTTGAAAATCAGCGCAGTAGTTATAGACCATGTGGTTCTGTTGTACCCAACGGAGCCTATTTCTTCCCCTTGCATCAAGTTCTTGAGTTTGCCACGCACCGGAATTGGCACAAGATCCACCAGATGTTCCGGATACACAGCCATTGGCATTGACGTTCCTGTAATATGCAGTGAAAGGTGCTTTTGTCCAGTCTGTCTTCACCCTCCCACCTTGTGTTGCCCAATCGTCAGCATTCCACAAGCTGCAGTATAATCTCATGGGTTGGCTCTTAGGAAATGGAATGCCAATTGCTTCGTGATTGTTGAATACTCTGATAGGACTGTTGTCCACCAAGAAACTGAAAATCATCACCAAGAGAATTAGCATTAATTTTGCAGATAGCTGTTTGAGGATTAATGAAAATGAGATTAAAGGGGTTTGTATATTTACATGATGCGTCGAGGATTCCAAACAATTGAGTAGGAGTGGAAAGATGCAGTTGGATCAAACCAGAGATGGAATTGTTGTTCCTTGTTTCCTTTTCCTTGGGAATACACATTGGTATGAACTGTGTATGGCTCTCCGGATGCATTGCCAAGAAACTCAAAATCGATTTCATCATGACCAGCTCCTTGAGACGATAACTGCACAAGTATAGAAACACATCAACAATCGATTATACAACAAACAAACTAAGCTTTGTTCTAAATAAATTTGGTTGAGAGTACTTACGAAAAATGTGGTAACAGTTCCAGCAGAGTTTCCTGGAACAAGTTTGAGTTGCATGTCAAATCTTCCATAGAGAAACTCATTCTTGGACTGAAAACCAGAACCAGAATATTGGTCAAGTGAGAGTGTCAACATTCTCCCACCTTCGACTATCTTCCCACGCCCATCACCCCAAGTAATATCAACGTCTCTGTTGAAATTACCTGCTGTCGGGATCGTGAAACAGGTCAAGACCACAGAAAGTGAAATCACTACCAAATTTGCAAAAGCTTTAGAATTAGAAAAGTCTGCCATTTTGAGAAGAAGAAAGAGAAGACTGAGTTTGTTTTTGACGAGTGAAAGATGAGTTCTGAAAGCCCTTTTATATATAGATTTTGAACTCTCTTTAGGAGGTGGGATTAGGGGTTGGCAACTAAGCTGGACACCATGGATTGAAAGTTGGCTAAAAGATAAATTGAACAAACTGAAGACAGAATAATTTTTCCGCGTAAGGAATGAGCCTTTATTACATCTGGCATGGGTCCAACCTGCGGCGTTCTTTTATGGCGGTGCATGGATCAAATTGTACCAACCAACATGCGTGTAAAATCATTAATATTTCTTATTGTAATTATAGAGGGAGTTAACTGAAAATTAGAATACAAAATTAATCTCGCATTTGATTCTTTAATCTCATTATTATGCAGCATAATCGTCTTTTTTAAAGATAATCATTTTGTAGGGCTCATATTTATTATTTTCAAGAGATTCCATGTACCTTCTAGTCGAGGTAATCGTGAAAACAGCAAGAAAACTATATTTTCAAGAAATTATTTTCTCTAATGAACCTTCGTAGGTGATTGATGCCCGAATTCATAATCTTGAGATGGGCACCACTGGAAGTGTAAAAATAGATGAAACATCTCGTGCCGTCATACAGTTGGCATATTTTGATTTGGTCCAGGCCGTACCAAGAGCCGACCCACCACCAGAGCTCTATTTTATCACCAATCGTAAAAGAGGTTTTCACACCCTCTCACACAAAAAAGTGATATATAAACGTCTTCACCATTTAAAAAAAAAAAAAATCTCCAAATCTCTTTTTTTCAATTCTATTTCTTTTGTTATTCAAATCTCTCATTCTCAACCTTATTCCTCTTCATTATGCACCACCAATCATTCACCAACTTCTATTAATCTTTATTTTTCTACGGTTGGATTCCACCGAATGGTATGCTAGTAAATTCTCTTTTATTTGTACATCGTCATGTCTCTTACGTCCTCAAAAGTTTAATAGCCGATGCATTCAATGGATTGAAAAAAGACATGTGTCACATCATCAAATATACAATGTCTATTAAAAACACTTCTCCAATACACAATGTGTAATACTATGCCACGCTGACATGGCACAAGAAAAAATAGAAGATATGAGGTACTCCTTCTACATCTAGACGTTATGTGAAATTGGATGAATCATCAATATTTTTTTTTATTTTTAACTTAATTTTTTAAAATTCTGTTAAGTTGATTAGTTTTATTATTTTTTAATTTTAAAAAAAATAAATACAACATAATCAATATTATTGGATTGTAGAAGGAATCTATTGGAGAGAATTTTTGGACTTCACTATCTATTTATTCCACATAATCTAGAAGTCCGTCTATTTAATTGCCACGTCAACCACAATTCATTGAGTGCCTTGGACATGTTCTAATGATATAAAATAAATATTTGTTTGAATTGTTATAAAGTATTACAATTTCAGCTTAGTGTATCAAGAAACCAAGAAACTCAAAAGCTTTGATTCAAAGACCTATTGCAATTGAATTCTTTAATTAGCTTGAAATGGATGGACCCAAAAAAGCTATATTTGTAGCTGAAAATTCTAGCAAATATTGAAGGAATCACCGTCCAATCTCCTTAAAGTATTTGTCACAAAGGTCTAAAACTATACAATTTTTTTTTTATATTTTTTAAATTAGATATGGGTGACAATTAATTCTTTCATTGAAGATGAAAAATAATTTTTGAAAGTAGTAGTCGGTGTAGTTGCAACTTGCAATAATTGATAGTATCCACATACGGAGCCTTGTTGAACTGGCATTTCTAATAGTATCATCTATGGCACGACCTGCTTAATTTTAGTGCAAATAACATGTTATTGCCTGAAGATCGATCAAAATTGAAGGCAAATGCATTAATCGGAGGCCTACACAAAATTTGAAAAACATTCCAGGCCTACAAACCAGCCTATTCGCCCTCGGGCCAGGCCAGCTTTTGTTAAAACATGTCCAGCTCGGCATGGCTCGGCATAGAACATGGGTCAAAATGAGTAAGTGTTCGGACATGCCTGTAACCCGTACCCACGCCACACTTTTTTTTTTAGTAAACTCTATATTGTGATCAAAGTCAAATATGTTTTAGTTGGGCAAAAGAAATGAACTCACGGTGTCTCAACTAGGGTCGAGTTGGACATAAAAATTTGAAATCTACCTCAGCAAGTTTTTCCTTTAGGGTCGAGGTATGCATTTTAGTAGAATTTACCTCACCAAGTTTTCCTCTAGGGTTGAGCGAAAAATTCTAGTTAAATTGTCCAACTCAACCCTATTAGAATGTTTGTTTGAGCGAACAAACATAAATTTACTTGGGTTAACGAGATACTTCATGAGATTTTTTTTGTAGCATAATGGAAAAAAGACGATCATAAGTCCTAACTTTTGAGACTAGCATTAAGTTTTGTAAAAATAAATAAATTGAACCCAAGTGATCTTGTCTTGTAACTAGTTTGATGAAGTATATAACGAGATTGATTGTAATTTAATTCAACATATAGGCGAATATTAATCTAGGAACTAAAAACCTTTGTGCATGGTAGTTATTTATATTGTTCAAATTATTTTTTAAGTGTTTATATTATAAATTGTGGGTGAATGTGTGAATAAAAAATATGTTATAAATTATGGGTCCTATAAAATATGTGGATAAAAAATATGTTTAACCAGTTTGACCAACTGAAATTATTAATTAACCAGTGTCACATATAATGTTTAATGTTTACTTAATGAGTCTTCTTCTTCATTTTTTTTTTTTTTTTGTTAAATTAAGAAAGTCTCCGTTGAAAAATTTATCATACAAACTTGCAACTTTCTCACAAAATATTAAAATTATAAGCTTATCGAGTTTTTGTCAATATTTAGACAACAATAATTAATTATTTGAATCAAACTTGTAAACACACACTACAACAAAGAGGGTCTATAGCGGCGACATATATTGCGACGACATAAAGTCGCCTCTATTAATTCTACGTATTAGCGACGACAGAGAAATGTCGTCGCTATACCAACAAAACTTATAGCGACGACATATGTCGTCGCTATAAAACCTAACTCGTCGCTGTTGTATAGAGGTTATAACGACGTCTTTCTATGTCGTCGCCACTAAGATTAGGAAAGGGCGGAAACCAAAGGCGGCATGTTGTTGCATATATAACGACGACATATGTCGTCGCAATTGATATGCTGATGATGATGTAAGTCACGTGAATCATGCATTTTCTCGTAAAGTGTGAAGAGATCTATAGCGACGACATATGTCGTCGCTATATACCAACATCAATTTAGGCGAGAAATTTGGCGCCCAATTGTTATATATAGCGACGACATATGTCGTCGCTATACATATTTTGATTAAATTTGCAGGCGCGTGAATAATTGCTTGCCTCGAATAATGGGAATGATTCTTTAGCGACGACGTATGTCTATAGCGACGACAATGTCGTCGCTATAGACTCTTCTTTATCTTCTTCCAATGTTCGCATTTCTGTATTACATCTCTGTATTTCTTACCGAATCATCTCACAAATCAATTCCATCTTCCACTTTTTTCATCTCCATCTCACAAATCAATTACAGAATCATTTCTTACAGAATCATCTTCCACTGCAGCATATCAATTCTTCTCCATCTCCATTTCTTCATAATCATCTCCAATTATTATCAGTACTGTATTTGTAAGAATATAGTATTTTACAAGTATGGATATTGATAAAAGTTGGACAACAATTAGAAATCGCACAAAGTCTGCAGAATTTCGGAACGGTTTGCAAGCATTTATAAACATGGCGAGGCCATACGTTAACGACAGAGGAAGAATTAAATGTCCGTGCAAAAAATGTTTAAACGGTCTCACACATCCATTGGAAATTGTCGAGGCTCACATATTTCGTAATGGTTTTGTGGAGAGTTATGTCACTTGGATATATCATGGCGAGATTGATGTTCGTACTGCGAATGTGTATAGACAGAATGAGCGAGATGGTGTGGAAGATGAGATGATGGATGTAATAGACGACGTAGTTGGTGATGAGCATGCAGGTACAAGCACCGATGGTTACTATGACGAACTGTTTCAGGCTCTCCATTCAGAACTGTACCCGGGAGTTTCATCATTTTCATCCCTAAATTTTTTAGTCAAGTTGATGCATATTAAAGTTATGAACAAATGGACAAACAAGTCTGTCGATGATCTTTTGAAATTGCTGAAGTTAGCATTCCCAAATATGAACCTGGTTGACTCTCACTACGAAGCTAAGAAGCTGATGACGAAGCTTGGTTTGGGTTACAAATCCATTCATGCCTGCAAGAACGACTGTGCACTGTTTTGGGGTGAACATGCTGATAGACAAACTTGCCCGATTTGCCAGGAAAGTCGTTGGGTTCACACTTCTGGGAAAGTGAACGGGAAGAATGTTCCGCATAAGGTGTTGCGATATTTTCCCTTGGCCCCCAGACTAAAACGTATGTTCGCGACGAAGGATACTGCAAAACTTATGAGGTGGCACAGTATAGGAAGGTCTAGGGACGATGATGAAATGCAACATCCCGTTGATGGAAAGGCATGGCGGGATTTTGACTTGAAACATCCAATGTTCGCAAGTGAGATCAGGAATGTCAGGTTAGGTTTGGCCGCAGACGGATTCAATCCATTCGGTGACATGAGTCTGTCGTACAGCATGTGGCCAGTAGTTGTAACAGTTTACAACTTGCCATCCTGGTTATGCATGAAGCCCGAATATCTCATGCTTACTCTATTGATACCTGGTCCTAAAGCACCGGGTAAGGACATTGATGTATTTTTACGACCATTAGTGGATGAGTTGAAGGAATTGTGGGCCGATGGGATTGACACAGGAGACGGTGGAACCAACAGCAAGTCGGTATTCAGACTGCGTGCAGCTTTGTTGTGGACTGTTAACGATTTCCCAGCGAGAAGTAGTTTGTCCGGTTGGAGTGGTCAGGGGTACAAGGCATGTCCGACGTGCAACGAGGATACTCCTTCAGTCCGTGTCATAGGTAAGACAGCTTATGTGGGTCATCGTCGGTTCCTGCCATCCAGGCATCATTTTCGGAGCAATTTAGACTTCGATGGGAGGACAGATAGGCGACCACCTCCGCGTCGGTTAACACCTACAGACATTTTAGCACAGTTAAGTCGTGTCAGATATAGAAGTCCAGGAAAGCACCCAAATTACGGTGGCGCTACAATTCGGAGAAGTGATGACGAGCTCAATTGGAGAAAAAAGAGCATTTTCTATGAGTTGCCGTATTGGACTTCTACCGAGCTCAAACATAACATCGATGTCATGCACGTAGAGAAGAATGTTTGTGATAGCTTGCTCGGCACAATTATGGACGATCCATTCAAATCAAAAGACACAGTCAATGCGAGGCGCGATCTAATGCAATTAGGGATCAAAAGGGAGTTGCACTTGTATCAGAACGGGAATAAGTGGATGAAGCCTGCCGCATGTTACACCATGTCGTCTTCAAATCGTAAGAAATTTTGTCAATTTATCCGATCGGTTGAGTTTCCAGATGGCTTCGCTTCTAATCTTCGGAAGAATATTGCTCCAAATGACAGCCGTATTATCGGGTTGAAGTCACATGATTGCCATATTATCATGCAACGGTTATTACCAGTCGGATGTCGGGCGTTCTTGAATAAAACAATTTCCACGGTCATTATTGAACTGTGCACGTTCTTCAGAAAGCTTTGTGCAAGAACACTAAAGGTTAGCGACATGATAGCTTCCCACGATCACCTTGTACTCATTCTCTGTAAGTTGGAAAGGATATTTCCGCCAGCCTTCTTCGACATCATGATTCACCTCGTAATGCATTTACCAGAAGAGGCAATCCTTGGAGATCCGGTGCACATGAGATGGATGTATCCATTCGAGCGATACCTGAAGAAATTGAAGGGCTACGTCAGAAATCGAGCTAGGCCCGAGGGATCAATAGCTGAAGGGTATGTTGTGGACGAGGCATTGACCTTTTGTTCGAGGTACTTCCAGGACTTAGGGACAAGGTTCGATCGACCAGACAGAAGCGAGGATGCTACTGTTCCACAGACACATCTTTCTGTTTTTCAGTCGCAGTGTCACCCACTTGGAAAGCAGTCACCAACGACGTTTCCTACTCAAGTTCGAAATCAAGCAATTTTTTACATCCTGAACAACTGTTTTGAAGTTGAGCCATTCTTGCAGTAAGACGGCGTTAATTCTTGATTATTATGCTTTTATCTCGAATTAACTTTATCATTTGAAACGAACTAATGAACGTTGATCTTCAATACCTTGTTCAGGGAACATAGGCAGGAACTACTGAACAGTGGCTGTCCAAACATCGAAGTAGTACACAGAAGAGACTTTCACGGTTGGTTCTACAGAAAGGTAAACGAACATCGACTGAATAAAATTGCAAGTTTTCAACATACTTGCTTTCAATAACTGAGAATAATTCTTGTCATGCAGCTATATGCAATGCGCCAAAGCCACAACCATCAAGTTTCTCATGAGTTATTTGCGTTGGCCAGTGGATGTTACCAGCAGGTTATGTCATACACGGCTTGTGTTGTCAAAGGAGTTCGGTTCGTGACATATGATCGTGATATTCGAAGAAAAACTCAAAATAGTGGTGTGTCCGTCCCAGGGACTGGGGGTGAGGTTTACTTTGGGCAGCTGCAAGATATACTGGAGCTACAATATGGACCGAAACTTTCAGTCTATCTGTTCCGATGCAAGTGGTTTAGGTGTGATGGGAGACGGATGGTAACTGAGAATAACGTTACCAGTATTGACATCAGTGCAGAGGCGTTTAAGGATGATCAGTTCATACTTGCTAGCCAAGCACAACAAGTGTTCTACATTGAAGATCCATCTCGTGGTCCGAACTGGCGAGTAGTACAAATTGTCCATCATAGGAGCACGTGGGACACAGTGGGAGATAACATCACAGAGATTGACCTGCTCCACAATAACAACTCTTCCGGTTTATCTCTAGTCGTTGATCTTGGCAACATAGAGCATGTATCCTTGCACCGCGATGATGATGAAGCTGATGAGATCGATGCATCGGTTATCAGGAGAGCCTCGTTAGATAGTGCAGGAGAAACTTCGTTTATAAACGACGATGATGTTGAAGACAATACAAATGCAGAATACGAGGATGAAGAAACATCGAGTGAAATCAATGAGGACGTCATTGACGATGACGTAGATCAATCGTATCATGATAGTGAATCAGATTGAAATGTTATTGTGCGTCACTAAATTTGTAATGAAATTACTTTAAAAAAACGCATGTTCAAATTGTTGTTACTGTTTTCGGCTTGAATGTTTGTCATTCATTCATCGGTTCATTGTTATTGGTCAAAACGCGAGTTGAAGGACTTAAGTTGCAAATAAAATTTAAGGAAATTGAAATAAAAGAAAAATTAAGAGGACTCAAATGAAAATTGTTTAAAATTGAATGACCCAATAAATATGAAAACATAAAAATTAAATATTAAATATTAAATACTAATATTATATAATAATAATTATTATTGATAATATTAAATATTAAAAATAATTGATAATATTAAATATTAAATATTAAATACTAAATATTATGATTCATAATATTAAATATCATTAAATATGAAATATTAAAAATTAAAAATTAAATATTAAATATTAAATACTAAAAATTATTATTCATAATATTAAATCTCATTAAATATGAAATATTAAAAATTAAAAATTAAAAATTCAATATTAAATACTAAAAATTATTATTCATAATATTAAATCTCATTAAATATGAAATATTAAAAATTAAAAATTAAATATTAAATATTAAATACTAAATACTAAAAATTATGATTCATAATATTAAATATCATTAAATATGAAATATTAAAAATTAAAAATTAAATATTAAATATTAAATACTAAAAATTATTATTCATAATATTAAATCTCATTAAATATGAAATATTAAAAATTAAAAATTAAAAATTCAATATTAAATACTAAAAATTATTATTCATAATATTAAATCTCATTAAATATGAAATATTAAAAATTAAAAATTAAAAATTCAATATTAAATACTAAATACTAAAAATTATGATTCATAATATTAAATATCATTAAATATGAAATATTAAAAATTAAAAATTAAATATTAAATATTAAATACTAAAAATTATTATTCATAATATTAAATCTCATTAAATATGAAATATTAAAAATTAAAAATTAAAAATTCAATATTAAATACTAATAATTTATAATTGATATTATTAAATCTCAATAAATATTAAATATTAAAAATTCAAAATTATATAATAATAATTATTATTCATAATATTAAATATTAAAAATAATTGATAATATTAAATAAGAAATTTTTTTCATAATATTAAAAAGCGGGAAAATTAATAAGTATAAAAATTATTGCAATTAACATATCTCATGAGAAAGCAACATTTAATTTTCTGTAATGTAATGTCAATAGCGACGACATATGTCGTCGCTATTGTGCTGAAAATTGGGCGCCACCTTTAAGGCGCGTGTTCAAAAAAGCTGAAAAAATGTCGTCCCTATAGTTGTAAATAGCGACGACATATGTCGTCGCTATAGAGTCAGACCTTTTAATTCCCACAGAACCTTCTTCTTTTCCATTTCTGCGTTCTTCTTCCGTTTCTACATACTGCCCGCCGCCGTCTGCCGTAGAAAAATAAATTTGCAATTAAAGTGGCCACTCGGACTACAATTTTTCCTGTAACAAAGAATCAAACACCACTTGAGAGCAAATTCTTCAACAATAACCAAGAAACTATCAGTTAAAGGTACGTATGTTATCCAAATTCTTCATCATATAATTTCTGCTGAATTCTCCAGATTCTGTTTCTTGGTATCAAAATCAATTGGGGGGTTTTTAGCAAGGAATTTATGTTTATTATAATTTGTTTTCTTTAAATGTTTTTGCTTAGTTTTGAGGTATCAGACGTGGATTTTATGGCTTCTGAGAGATGGGTTCGTTTCTTGCTGATGAACACTAATTAAAAATGGCATCTTTTGATTCTGTGTTTGAATGTTTATTGGAGATCCAAGTTAGGTTACCCTCCAGTTTGAGCATTTACTTGAAGGTCTAATAAATTTTAGTACTATCTTTGCCTGTCACTTTATCCCCAATTGTCATTTCATGTTCCTTAATCTTCAAATTAAATACTGGAACTTATATGAACGTAGATTCGGAATTTAATCAAACGAGATCTAATGTGTAGTTAGCTTTCAACTATGTTAGGCTTCGCTATGCACGCATGTAATAACTCAATACATGAAGACCTCTGGGGAACAATTGATGGTTGTTGTCACTTCCAATTTATTAATCTTATTTTTGCATTGAACTACAAATTTTGAGTGCTTTTTTCGTGTATACTGTTATAACTACTGCCTTAATTTTCGTGTATACTGTTATAATCTTATAATCCCTGCAGCAGTACTGTTATATACAAACATACTAGTTAACCTTGAGATTTGGGAGTAGCAGCAGTCCATATTCAAGTGTGTAAAATTAAGAAATTAAAATTAAGGCAGTAGTTATAAGTTTAGGGACCAATTTATAATAAAATATAATAAAGTCAAATTTTTCCATAAATTCAAAGTTTAGGGACTTATTTGCAATAAAATAAGTTTAGGGACCAATTTATAATAAAATATAATAAAGTTAAATTTTTCCATAAATTCAAAGTTTAGGGACTTATTTGCAATAAAATAAGTTTAGGGACCAATTTATAATAAAATATAATAAAGTCAAATTTTCTCATAAATTCAAAGTTTAGGGACTTCTTTGCAATAAAATAAGTTTAGGGACCAATTTATAATACAATATAATAAAGACAAATTTTCTCATAAATTCAAAATTTAGGGACTTATTTGCGATAAAATAAGTTTAGGGACCAATTTATAATATAATATAATAAAGTCAAATTTTTCTATAAATTCAAAGTTTAGGGACTTATTTGAAATTACAGTAAGTTTAAGGACCAATTTATAATAAAATATAATAAAGTCAAATTTTTCCATAAATTCAAAATTTAGGGACTTATTTGCAATTTTACAGTAAGTTTAGGGACCAATTTATAATAAAATATAATAAAGGCAAATTTTCCCATAAATTCAAAGTTTATGGACTTATTTGAAATTCAAGTAAGTTTAGGGACCAATTTATAATAAAATATAATAAAGTCAAATTTTCTCATAAATTCAAAGTTTAGGGACTTATTTGAAATTAAAGTAAGTCTAGGGACCAATTTATAATTAAATATAATAAAGTCAAATTTTTTCATAAATTCAAAGTTTATGGACTTATTTGCAATTTTACAGTAGTTTAGGGACCAATTTGAAATAAAATATAATTAATTCAAAATTATCCATAATTTTAAAGTTTAAGGACTAATTTGCAATAAAATATGTCATGTGTTAGTATGGCTGACGTGATATCGCACAGAGGTGATGGTGCAGGAGATCCTCCACAGCAGCCATCTCACCGGCTCCCTTCGGCATGCGAGTCTGGTAAGAAGTCAAATTGTAATTATTTATTATTTTATACATATCGTTGAAGAAAATCGTATGATCAATACATTTTTCAATTTTTTTCATTTTCAGCACCCCCGCCAAAGCGACGGGGTATATCTCGAGGCATCAATCTCGAGATGGTTTGGCAGGCGAATGGGAAGATGCCACTTCCTATCGCGTTCGACAATGTCGAACGCACAATGCAGCCGATCGGGAATAACGCGAAGTATTTCACGCGCTTGGTTGGGAACCAAGTGAGATTCACCGTGCCCCCGTGCTACCCTTCATGGACAGAGGTTCCAGAGGAGCAGCGGGCACGGTTACGTAGCATTATCGAGGTATGAACGTAAATTAGTTTTGTTATTAGTACACTTCATTAATACTTGTTTTACGACTTGTACACTAACATATTCTTTTTTCACTCTTGCAGAGCTACTTCGATCTGCAGGGCGATCGGTCGCCCGACGAGTACCGGGCAGTATGTGCCGCAGTAGATCGTCTGGCGGCCGATCGTTATCGCGATTACAAACTCAAGGCGCATAATCACTTAAAAGCGCATGGACCGAGCCGACCATACGGCGAGATGTCCGCCGAGGACTGGCAGAAGTGCATTGACTTCTTCACCAGTCCTACTTTCGTGGTAAGTATTGTTTATATATTGTTTACGATATGTTATATACTCTTTTAACTAATACATTTTTTGCTAATCAATAATATGTTATACTTTCAGGACCGGTCCTCCAAAAATAAAGCCAATCGGGGTAAGGCTAAATACCCGAGCGTGCAGGGGTCGAAGAGCTTCTCTGCCACGCGTTACGATCAGGTACAACATATAAATTTTCAATATATCTTTACTACATTACGTAAAAATGTATACTAAATTTCACGTTTAAATTGTCGTAGCGGGACCCCAAGACCCAAAAGTGGCCCGGGATTATTGATTCGTTCCGGACGTTTCACACCTTCCGGGATGGCAATTGGGTGAACCCGCAGGTGGCTGGTGACTATGTGAGAATTTTTAAATTATGTGAATATAATTTTATCTGACATGCATGATATTATTATTTATTATTATTTTTTCACTGAACAGGATAAGCTTGTTGAGTTCAGAAAGACTCAACAGACACAAGTCGCCTCCAATAGCGCGTCATTAGACGAGCGTGCTATTGCAAAGGAGGTGCTCGGAGAACGACGAGATCACGTCCGTGGGGTTGGTCGGGTTCCGAAGGGCACCTCTCACTCGCTCGATTCGACCGCTGCATCGTTTGCCTCACAAGGAACTTCCCATCAGTCCTCTGCAGACTCCCAGAGTAATGATGTTCGGTTTGCCATGTACGAGGAGCAGCTACGCCAAATGCAGCGTGAAATTGAGCTTTTAAAAAGTAAAATACCAGCTGCGCCTGCGGATGAGGAGGACGGGGACGGGGACGGGGACGACGGTTTACAGGGTCTGTAGGTTCTTTCAATTTTTTATATATTATTTATATTATTTGGAAAAAAAAAAATTTTTAAAAAAAATTCAAAATGTTTATAGCGGCGACAATGTCGTCGCTATAAGTAATTACATTATTGAAAAAAAATTTTTTTAAAAAAATTCATAACGTTTATAGAGACGACCCTGTCGTCGCTATAGGTAATTACATTATTGAAAAAAAAATTTTTAAAAAAATTCATAACGTTTATAGCGACGACATTGTCGTCGCTAAAGGTAAGTACATTATTTGTATTAGCGACGCCTTTATCGTCGCTGTAATGGATGAACGTATGGCGACGACACAATGGTCTCTATTAGTTTATCTATAGCGACGGCTTTTGCGACGACTATATCGTCCCTATAAGTCCGTTTTCGAGATATTGTCACGACTCTATTGAGACGACAATGTCGTCTCTATAAATACAAATTTTTATAGAGACGACTTACAGTCGTCGCTATAACTCTAGAGACACTAACTTGTTGCGGCGACATATTGCGACGACTTTGTCGTCTCTAAAACATTAAAGATACGACTTATGAACATTTAGCGACGACAATGTCGCCGCTATTTCCCTCATTTCTGGTAGTGACAATCGTGCATTCCAGTATTCTAAAAAACTTATCCGTGCGGTGTCGGTCCTATGATTTTTGGGACCTGAGGCGAACTCCATAAATTATGTCCCCAATGGACCTCCAAATTGTAGTATGCATTAATTAAAATCCACGAGTCTTTTACAGAAAGTAATTATTCACATAAAACTAAAAAAAATGACAAACAAAATGTCTTATACAAAAGATTTATATTAAATGTTTCAAACTATCACTTAAATATTATAATCATATTTAGAAGGCATGACTAGCTCTAAAGAACTAATAATAAAATATTTTAATAAGACGAGGCCTCAATCATATAAACCGCAAGGCTTCAACTATTTCTAATAATTAAGTGTCTGTTTGGTGTTTGGTGAAATTTAAAAGTAGTTTTTTAGGAGTTGAAAAAAATTGTGAAATGTGTAGTTGAAAAGTTGATTGAAGTTATAAGTCTTATGAAATATATGGTTAAAAATGAGTTTGAGAAAAAAAATGTTTAAAAAAACTTATACCAAACATGCTCTAATTATATTGGTGTAGTACACTTTTTTAGATCATTAGTGAATACACACACATGTATTAATAAAATACGATAATCAATTAACATTATCCATTTTAGTTGTTTTTACAGGCTATGTTGCGACGCCCAAGTAAAAAATAAGGTCGATTATATGTTTTCTTTATGTGTTGAAGAATGAGAATTGCCTGTCTTCGACTTGCTTTATATGGGTTTTTCTCGACATAGTTATATTTGATTATTTGGTACGTAGTAAACTTGAGTTAAGTGACATATCAAACCTTTGTGTGACTTAGAGTTTGGCTCGTCCTCGATAGTCAACCCTGACTTGACTTAATTTAGGGTCTAATGACCTAGAACTAAGAATAAATATTAAACTGAATGTGCACGAGTGGCATGACTTGAGGGAGAGAGCCAACAGGCTAACTCCCAGGACAGACCCCCACAATATTTCAGTGAAAATCTGTCACACACAAAAATCTAACATGCGTTGTCGGAGGATTTCTCCCTACGTCACCTCAAACTTTACCAACTCGCCTATGCCTCTGGGACACGTTGATTTTATTTCTCATTATTACAATCAATGGTCAATACAGCAATACATCTGAATACAAGAATATAAGAATCAAATAATTTCTATAGACATTAAATTAGAAAAGAACTGAAAATATGAAAAAAGTGTGTAACGTTGTTAGAATCTTGATCGCTTGCATTCTGCAGAGAAGCCTTGAGGAAACCTTTGAACATCAGCACAGTAGTTATACACCATGTGTTTTTGTTGTACCCAACGAAGTCTATTTCTTCCCTTTGCATCCAATTCTTGAGTTTGCCACGACCCAGAACTAGATGAATCAACAGATTTGGAAGCACAAGATCCCACGTTTGATCCAGATGCGCAGACATTGCCATTGGCATTGAAGTTCCTGTAATATGCAGTGAAAGGTGCTTTCGTCCAGTCCGTCTTGATTCTCCCACCTTGTGTTGCCCAATCGTCTGCATTCCACAGGCTGCAGTATACTCTCATTGGTTGATTTGTAGGGAATGGAATGCCGATTGCTTGGTTGTTGTTGAATACTCTGATAGGAATGTTGTCCACCAAGAAACTGAAAATCATCACCAAGAGAATTAGTTTAATTTGCTGGTAGTTTGAGGATTAATGAAATATGAGATTAAGGGGGTTTGTGTATTTACATGATGCGTTGAGAATTCCACACAATTGAGTAGGTGTGGAAAGCTGTAGTTGGATCAAACCAGAGATGGAATTGTTGTTCCTTGTTTCCTTTTCCTTGGGAATACACATTGGTATGAACAGTGTATGGCTCTCCAGACGCATTGCCCAGAAACTCAAAATCGATTTCATCATGACCATCTCCTTGAGACGATAACTGCACAAGTATAAAAACACATCAACAATCGATTATACAACAAACAAACTATGCTTCTAAATAAATTTAGGGTCGGCCGACTTGGCACCAAATTGAAGGCTTACGAAAAATGTGGTTACAGTTCCGGCAGAGTCTCCAGGAACAAGTTTGAGTTGCATGTCAAACCTTCCAAAGAGATACTCATTCTTGGACTGAAAACCAGAACCCGAATATTGGTCTAAGGAGAGCGTTAGAAGCCTGCCACCGTCAAGTATTTTGCCGCGGCCGTCACCCCAATTAATATCAACATCCGTGTTGAAATTACCAGCTGATGGGATCACCAAATAAGGCATGACAATTGAAATTAAAACAACTGCCAGATTGGATAGAGCCCTGGAATTAGAAAATGTTGTCATTTTTGTTGCTAAGAGAGAAAGAAATTGTATTTCCTATGATGAATGACGATGGATATGAAGCCTCCATATATATATGTGTGTGTGTGGGGAGGGGTTGACCTTGCTCCAATGGAAGTTTCCGTGTGAGGGAGGACAGTGAATGTGAGCTGGGATAGAATAGTTTAGGAGTTGGCTAAAAGCTGTTTTTAGGAATGTTTACGCGTAAGTTGAGTGATGACCTGAGAAGAATAAAAAATTAATTTCATATTAAAATGTCTTTCAGACATGTATGAGATGACATAATATGTGACAAATTCTAAAAAAAGTGAAATTGGTTTTAATTAACTTTTTTATTCGAAACGTATTTGAGTGATTTATTTTTCTTGTTTTAAGTTAAAGAAGTTAATTTTTAAAAGTGTAATTCTTATTTTAAGTACATATTTATTATAACTTTCACCAGTAACTAATTATTTATTTTTAAGCTTACTTTATTACACCAATTAATTCCACAATTATAAACTAGTCAAATTAACCTCATACGACTATGAGGTTAGGAATTAGGATAGTATTAATTCTGGTAAATAAAAATGATAGTCATTGTTGATGTTAAAATCCGTCAAAAGTCCAAAAAATGTACAAAAATCTTTAAATACTGTTTTCGATATTGATTTGCAAAAGAATACACCTCTAAGGCGGCACTAAAATTGTCCATCGGTGCTCAACTAGCTTGAAAATTAGAAGGCCTCTGCTGCACAACTCCAGCTCCGCCTTAGACTTGTATTATTTTGCATAACAATAATGAAAATAATAGTCGAAGATTCTTGCACATTTTGGTGTTGGCAATTTTTAAAAGTTGCAGGTTTTTTTTTTTTGTCAAACTAGTAACTCAATTTCCACATTTGCCTCACTTCAATCACTACAATATCCTTTATTTAAAGTCTAACTGAACTGACATGGTATTGAGAATTATTCACTTGTATTTAGTGTTTAATATTCGGAATGGCTCACATATGGGTCGACCCAGAACTGGTGACTCAGGCATGAAATTAATTTGCGTCACTCTGTTACACTGCTCTGTGAAAGACATGGAGAAATTCAAAAAAACTACCAAGTTTTTATTAAAATCCGCCGACCCAAACCCCAATAATCTAGTGATCCAATGTTATTTAAGCAAAACTTTGGATTTAGTTAGAATTTGATTGGTCTCTTACCTTTAACACTTCAATTTTCACTTTGGTTTTCGTCTTCTCCTTCGCCCTAAATTTTTCTAACAACCTCTACCTCTCTCAATACTAAAATTTAAGACACCATCTTCTTCTTGTACTCTTCATCAACCCCAAGTCAAGAGAATATGTACGGGTGGCAATGGACAGAGTCGAGCCGGTTCATGATCCCAAATTCTACGCTCGACTCAAGTTCAGTATGAGCTCTGGCTTTTGGGGCCACGAGCCGAGCCATGTCTGGCTCGTTACCTGGAAGTGGGACTCGGTTCGACTTTTGGCTCGAGGTCGTCACTAGCAGAGCCGAGCTAGCCCACAAGCTTGTAGATTTATTTATTTTTAAATCTAAAATTTAATAGAAAAAAAATTCTAAAAACAAATATGTTGTTTGTACGAAAAATTACTAAATACTACATGATGGAATTAAAACAAAAAAAATAAAAAATAAAACTATTACGACAAATGCATGAATTTGGCCTAGGCCTAGGCACATGGACTCGGCTTGGCCCACTTGACCAAAATTTGAGCTCGGCCTGAGTCCAAGCTCGTCTAGAAACGAGCCGCAAATAATCCGGCCCGGGCTTTTACGAGCCAACCTGCGAAACTGGCGAGCCACTTGACCTATTGCCACCCCTAAGAACATGTAATTAAGTCACTAAATTTGAATTGCAAGTTTGCAACGTCTTTATATGTATATAATATATTTGTGTGTTGTGAGCAATACAAATTAATTCTTATGAGAATTCATATTTGTGTGTCTTCGTGTAAGTGTGTCTGGGTGTATGAAAGGCTTTCATAAAAATTCTAGTAGAATTGAGAATTAGGTTTTCATTTTATACATGCTAGATCATGAATTAGTAATTGAATTCAATTTTCTAAAAAAAAATCTCAATTGTGTTGAACTTTCCATTTTTGGAATGGAATAAGATCAAGATCAAACCTTTATTACATGGTATTTACATGAGGTTCATCTTTAAAAAAGTCCACAAGAGGACTCAGTTGATCCATAATTTATGTTTCATCTCTCGTTTCTTTTTCATTTATTTCGAGAAATCTATCAATCAATTCATATTCTTTTTCAATCGTGATGTATAGATCATCTACATGGATTAACGAAAATATACAAAAGCTCTATTTTTCTCTGCCATTTTATGAGTCTCTTCCTTTTTTCGTATGACATCACCCTACCTTTGGCAGCATCCATTAATTCACAACTTAATTTGAAAGCCATATTCGACTCAAACGTTTTAGAAATGCTACTAATAACCGACTAATGTATTTTTATTTTTATTTTTATTTTATTATTATTATTTTTTTAATGTGGATCCTATTTCAATGGAAAGTTGATATTATATATCTTGTTTTCACTTTTATCAGTTTATGTTCCCTATGATTCATATATATAAGTATACACAGCATAATATAATATATGAGAACACTTTCTCATTTATTATTATTGGTGTGGTCCGTAAGAATTCTGCTTCAATATATTACTACTAATGTGGTCCATGTGAATTCACATTTGTATATAGGCAAGTAGTTAATAGCTTTTGTTGAGTTTTGGAGTAAAGATGGAAGTGAATGTAAATTATATCACAATTTTTTTATACATTAAATATAATTTTTATTATATATTTCTGGAGTTGATTTGCGATTCAACTATCGGATTGGCGGTTAAACTAGTGACTCACCTCTTTGTCCGGATCAATTTAAAACACTGCTTATTTTTTGACCAATTTCTTTACGTACACAACCCGCATAACTTTAAAGGTTCCATTTGTATTACTCGTGTACCATGTGTGTAAATATTTAAGCAATTTGGCAAGTGTTTACGAGAAGATTAATTGTCTTCGAATTCTAGATTTTAGAATCATTAAAATTAATCCATCATTATGTCAAATTGATTTGTACTGTTAAAATTAAATTTTATTGTTTATAATTATTTTATGTGCATAAACACAATTATTTATGCCTAACTATTTAATTAAAAATTATCTGTACATTTTGCACACATGAGAATACTAGCTCTTGCTACCAATTTAACCATCCTTTCAACTGGTGTAGATGTAGAAGAAGATGATTCTCATGACTGGTACCACATTTTAAAGTTCACTTCAATGCTTATTATTTGTCAATAAAGTATACATGAATAGCAATAAGGTCTAAAGTGAAGTAAATTATGGGGTAATCAACAGTAAACTTGCGATAAATGTATAACTTCTAATTTTATTTCTCATTGTTACAATCAATATTGCAGTAGTATGAAAATTTGAATATAAGAATAAAAGAATTTCTATAAACACGTTAACCAATGGCAGATGTTCCTAGAATCTTGATCGCTTGCATTCTTCGGAGAAGCCTTGAGGAAATCTTTGAACATCAGCACAGTAGTTATAAATCATGTGTTTCTGTTGTACCCAACGAAGTCTATTTCTTCCCTTTGCATCCAATTCTTGAGTTTGCCACGTCCCAGAATTAGACGAATCAACAGATTTGGAAGCACATGATCCCACGTTTGATCCAGATGCGCAGACATTGCCATTGATATTGAAGTTCCTGTAATATGCAGTGAAAGGTGCTTTCGTCCAGTCCGTCTTGATTCTCCCACCTTGTGTTGCCCAATCGTCTGCATTCCACAAGCTGCAGTATACTCTCATTGGTTGATTTGTAGGGAATGGAATGCCGATTGCTTGGTTGTTGTTGAATACTCTGATAGGAATGTTGTCCACCAAGAAACTGAAAATCATCACCAACAGAATTAGTATTAATTTGCTGATAGTTTGAGGATAAATGAAAATGAGATTAAAGGGGTTTGTCTATTTACATGATGCGTTGAGAATTCCACACAATTGAGTAGGTGTGGAAAGCTGCAGTTGGATCAAACCAGAGATGGAATTGTTGTTCCTTGTTTCCTTTCCCTTGGGAATACACATTGGTATGAACAGTGTATGGCTCTCCAGACGCATTGCCCAGAAACTCAAAATCGATTTCATCATGACCATCTCCTTGAGACGATAACTGCACAAGCAGAGAAACACATCAACAATCGATTATACAACAAAAAACTAAGCATTGTTCCAAATTGAAGGACAATTGAGTACTTACGAAAAATGTGGTAACAGTTCCAGCAGAGTCTCCAGGAACAAGTTTGAGTTGCATGTCAAACCTTCCAAACAGGTACTCATTCTTGGATTGAAATCCAGAACCCGAATATTGGTCTAACGAGAGTGTTAGAAGCCTGCCACCGTCAAGTATTTTACCGCGGCCGTCACCCCAATTTATATCAACATCCGTGTTGAAATTACCAGCTGATGGGGTCACCAAAGAAGTCATGACAATTGAAACTAAAACAACTGCCAGATTGGATAGAGCTCTGGAATTAGAAAATGTTGCCATTTGTGTTGCTGTAAGAGAAATGTAGTTAGAGAGAGATGGAGGAAGAGATCAGGATGTGTTAAAAGTTGGAAATGAAGCCTCCATATATATATATGTTGGGGGTGGGGTGGGGGGTTGACCTTAATCGGAAGGAAGTTTCTGTGTGAGACAGGACAGTGTATTTGAGCTGGACAGAGAATAATTAGATGGTTTAAGAAATAGAAGACAGGTAAAGTTAACGCGTAAGGTATGGCTTATGGAAACTTCCCTGGTTGAACCTAAATTGATACCTGGAATTTAAAGGGAAGGAGCAAATGCTTTTACACTTTGCTTGTTATATGGTGCTGTGCCAAATGATACTCCATGTCAATTTTAAAAATATAGGACATTCAATTTGCATTCAATTTTCGAACACAAGGAGTGAATAAAGGCGTTGGATATGTCCTCAAGTCTTTCCAATTCATGCATGCTTGTTCTTCAAGGATGAAAACTTGGTGCAAGATTCGATGGCAAATTTATGTCAAACTCCTGAAGAATGATGAAGATCGATATGAAAGAAGCTAGATAGATATGAACATTAAACTGTATTAATTGAATATTAAATTACGTAAGTTATAACTTGATATGCATTAAAATTACATTAATTGGTTAAATACTTCAACATGTATTTGTATAACGGGTGTGTTGTCCACTGTGTGTAGACAACATTTATGTCCACATACAGTTGTTTGCTCCATTGTTGATGTGGCATTCCCACATTAACCCATTTTAGCAATAGGGAATATATCTCTTCCCCTAGTATCATTCCCCTTTGTATAACTTAGATATGCATTAAAATTACATTGGTTAAATACTTCAACATGTATTTGTGTATACACACAAGCAGGGGCGGATTTGGCATGGGGGCCATGGGGTCCATGGCCCCCACACCCATTTGAAAGATTTTTTTTTTTTTTTTTTTTTTTTTTTTTTTTTTTTTTTTTTTTTATGGTCCACATTTGACTTTTACACTTTTTTTTTTTATTTTCCCAATTTCATTCCCTTTACCATTTGCGTCTCTCATTATCAAAAAATGAAAGATTAAAAATAGTGGGAGAAATCACAAAATCATCAAATTGAAGTCTCACAAAATTCATCTTAACAAGTGTGAAATACTACTCTTTTTTTTAATGAAATATATATTTCTAATTTATTCGTAACTTTGCGATATTTTTTGATATAATACATTAATGTTACGTCGTAACTTTGCTATATTTTTTTGTTTTTGAAATGGAGATGGGTGGTCAATAGACGAATGATTGTTTGGTTGCTTTGTATATTGATATTTGTGATGTGAATTTGTAAATTAAATTTGGTTATTATATTTTACTTGTAGATTGATTAGATTGTCCAAAAAAAAAAATTTCGGGGGCGCTGCCCCCGAACCCCCATCAAAGCCCCCCCTCCAAAAATTTTTTTTGGCCCCCACAACTTACAAATCCTAGATCCGCCACTGCACACAAGCACACATATTACATCACATATTACATTAAACTTTAAATACATATGTGATCGCTAAATGCATTTAAATATATATGATTATTACAAAATATTTAGGGCATGTTCTTTGTGCCATTTTTTAAACTGTTTTCAGTTTTTTGTTTTGCAAAATATACAAAACTTATTTACCATGTTGTTTTTTAAAATACATTTTCGAAAACATAGTTAAATTTATAACACAAAACTCAAAACAAGGTTTTTAACATTTTGAGTAATGTCAGTGAAAACATGCAAAAACAAGAAAAAAAAATTTATTTAAATAAAAAATCTAAAATTATATAAAAAAAAAAATTCTATAAAAAATTAACTATAAAATTATAAAAAATTATAAATTATAAAAAATTTAAAAAATATTTATTTAAATAAAAATTTATATTAAAAAAAATCTAAAAATATAAAATTCTAAAAAAATAAATTTCTAAAAAATTCTAAAAAATGAAATATAAAATATAAAATTCCAAAAAAGTAAACATTCTAAAAAATTAAAAAAAAAATTTATATAAACAAAAATTCTAAAAATATAAAATTATAAAAAAACAAAATTCTAAAAACATAAAAAATAAAATATAAAATATAAAAATACCAAAAAAGTAAAAATTCTAAACAAAATTTATCTAAATAAAAATTTATATAAACAAAAATTCTAAAAATATAAAATTATAAAAAAATAAAAAAACTAAAAAATAAAATTCTAAAAAATGAAAATTTTAAATACTAAAAAATAATTGAAGCCCTTATTGGTTATTTAAATAAAAAAAATTTTAAAAATTAATTTAAATAAAAATTGATTAAAATTCTCAATTTACGTCATTAAATTTTATTTTTTTAATTATTTGTTTGTATTTTATTTTTGTAAAAAAAACATATTATAAGATTTATATTATTTTATCATATATTAGCATAAAATTGTTTTATTTTCTATTTTCTATTTTCAAAAATAATTTTTAAGAATGACAAACCAAATGCATTTTCTGCAATTTTAAAATAGACTCTCAAAAAAAAAAAAACTCAAAATTGAAAATTGAAACGCAAAAAGAACTGCACATTAATAATTTACGTATATATGTTTTCACTTATATATGTTTTCACTTTTTATTAATCAACTATTTACCATATGAGATAAATCTTTTTATCATGTCATTCACGTATTCCATCACTCAGCATATCTATACTAATTCTAAAAGTTCCTTAAAGGGAGAAACATTTTTAGACAATATTGCCCCTCAAATAACTTATAATTTCTATTATCATTTTTCAATTAATATAATTTATTTTGGCTTTAATTTAAACTATTTAATACTATATAAATATTGTATTTTGTTCATTAAAAGTGATTTGCCTCTTTAAATTCCATTATATATTGTAATTAATGAAAATAAATAAAAATATATTAATAAAATTTTTAATATATTGAAATTATTATCTTTAATTGTAAACAATCAAAGAGTCAATCTTATTATGCACGAGAATTTAAGCAAATTCATTCATCAAAATAACAAAACAAGATGAATTTGGCTTTGCATTTCGACTTTCTTATTATTGATTCATACTTTATTCATCTGTTCCAAATATGGGAGAAATATTTATGGACGATATTGCCCCTCAAATAACTTATAATACTTAAAATCATCTTTCAATTAATATAATTTATTTTGGCTTTAATTTAAACTATTTAATACTATATAAATATTGCATTTTGATCATTGAAAGTGATTTGTCTCTTTAAATTCTATTATATATATTGTAATTAATGAAAATAAGTAAAAATATACTAATAAAAATTTTAATATATTGAAATTATTATCTTTAATTGTAAACAATCAAAAAGTCAATCTTATTATGCACGAGAATTTATAGAAAATTCATTCATCAACATAACAAAACAAGATGAATTTGGTTTTGCATTTCAACTTTCTTATTATTGATTCATACTTTCTTCCTTTGTTATTCGTCTTTGTTTTTTATTATGCCAAGAATATTTTTTCCTCTCAATGACGATTTTTAATCTTTGATAATTAGTTTGATAATAATGTGGTAATAATGGATGTGTTAATTTTCAATGAATGATTCACTAATTTTAAGAATATATATGATGGTAATATTGATTTTAAATTTTGATTTCTATATCTTTTTTTCTTGATTTAGAATATTTGTTTGATGTAAAAATGTTAATTATTGTGGTAGTCTTGATAACAAAGGGATTTAAACTCGAATGATGTTTTATGACATTTTGTAAGCAATTAAACGTATATTTATTGTGGAATAACGAGTTAGAACAAGGAGAATTGGTGTTATTCTAACTCTTTCAAGCACGCTGAGGAAGATATAACTTGGATAAAGTGAGTCATGTTATGTATAAAATGAAGGTAAATCTCGCATAATAAGTAGTTTTATGTGATAAGTTAAAATCATTGTCCAAATATCTGGTTGTTTTGAATTTTCTTGAAATTTAATAATAT
The DNA here is from genome assembly GCA_030279155.1 of Forsythia viridissima. Lineage (NCBI taxonomy): Eukaryota > Viridiplantae > Streptophyta > Magnoliopsida > Lamiales > Oleaceae > Forsythia > Forsythia viridissima. The sequence goes on from CM059039.1 coordinate 48,269,674, forward strand.
TTCAGATGGAATTACGAGAAAAAATGTAGGAAGAGAACAAACCCCCCACCCCCACCCCCACCCCCACCCCCACCCCAATTTATGTGTGCATTAAAACTGAATTGATGTATAAATTTCTTCTTTATCTTATGTCAAATAATTTTGAGATTCTTTTTTCTGAGAAATAATTACCTAAAAAGGCTAAATATTATACTTATATCTACTATTTTCATGTATTTTATAATTTGATACTAATTTTCATAAAAGAAAGTTGCTTTTTCTGATATGCCATTAGATATATGCTTTAAAATATAATTAAAAGAATATCAATAATCTTTCAAACTTGTAGGCCATATATTTTTTAATTAACCACATGTTTTACCATGAAGTTTGAATATAATTCCTTAGTTGGTTATAATCATTGATGAACTTATGATTGAAAATAAGTTTCATTTAAATGTTATATTCATCGATAATTTTAAAATAAAAAAATCATAATATTATTACAAAATCACGTGCAACGCACGTATTCTTAACTAGTTCAATTAAATGTACATAATACATGCAAGTCTTTAATAGATTGGAAACAAAATGGGTATAAATCTAAGATTCATAAATTCGTCCATTAAATATTATTATTGAACATAAATATATACTAATGGGGTTTAAAGGGAGAAACATTTTTAGACAAATATGTCCTCATTAATATTTTATATTTACTAAATTGTCCTTAAGTTAATGTTATAATTGAACTTCTAATTTAACATTTATAACCACATATAGTTTTTAAAAGTTGAAAAATCTAAATCTCCATTTATTATATTTAATTACTAGATTATGAAAATATTTTCTTTGAATTGTGAAAACGGATTTAGTCGTCAATTACAAGATTAATAGTAATTAACATTTCACTAACAATTTATTCAGCTTATTTAATATCTTTGTTAAGGGGAAAGTCCCGAAGGCGAAATCCTCCCATCTGTGTCAGAGATCCTTTGACCAAACGGGTTGTAAATCGAGGAATGTGCACGAGTGGCAGGGACTTGAGGGAGAGATAGTGAAGAACCTTATAATCATCTTACGGATTTTTATGCTGTATGTGAAACATTTAAATATGAGAATGTTTCTCCTGATAATGTTAAACTTCGTCTATTTCCCTTTTCTCTGAAAGATAGATATAGATCATGGTTTAATACGTTACCTGCTAATAGTATTACTTCTTGGGAACAAATGGTTGCTAAGTTTTTGAATAAATACTTTCCTGTTCACAAAACTAATGCTATTCGTAGGGAAATTTCAGAGTTTGTGCAGAGAGACAAAGAACCATTCTGTGAAACTTGGGAGAGATTCAATGGGCTTCTTATGAAATGTCCACATCACGGCTATGAAAAATGGCATTTATGCCAATATTTTTTGGAGGGCTTGCTATCTCATATTCAAGAATGGTTGATGGCCACAAGCGGGGGATAGCTGATGTCTAAGAATGCTACAGAGATCTGGAGCTTCTTTCAAAAGCAAGTTGACAATTTACAACAGCGGAGTTGATCCTCTAGAGCTGAACCAAAGAAGAGGGGGATCTATGAGATTCGCAGCAATGAATCTAGCTCAGAAATCAAAGAAGTCAAATGCATGATAGAAGACATTTCTCACAAGTTGACCTCATTGACAGCCAATAGTCCTACAAAACCAGAAGCATGTGCTGAGCAAGCTAATGCCCTCAACATGATGAGGAAACAGCCTTACAATCCTTATTCAAACACCTACAACCCAGGATAGAGGGACCACTCCAATTTTTCTTGGTCATAGGGTGTTCAACAAGATAATACAGCAGGTCAAGCCCCTTAGCAACCTACCAGACAGTTCAACCAAAATTTTTCACAGCCAAAACCATGGGAGGAAGTAATTCAAAACTTGACAAAAGCTACACAAGTTGTATTAGAGCATTAGAATCACACCATCACCGAGTTCAAGAAGGAAGTGCGCACTAGCCAGAACTCACAGGCACAATCCATCTCCAATATGGAGAACATGATGGGACAACTGGCTTCATCAGTACAACAGCTGGCAACAACCATTGAGAAAGGTAAATTCTCTAGTCAGCCATTTCCTAATCCTAAAGGGGTGCACAATATTGGGACAGATTCAAACAACCAACATGAAGAAGCTAAGGCCATCATGACTTTGAGAAGGGGCAAACTGTTTGACAACAAAGAGGATCTTTCAAAGCAAAACACATCTCAACCAGTTTCTCCAGGTAATACCTCAACTGATGATTTAGTCCAGGAAACTCCCAAAGAAGACAATGAGCCATCCTACATTCCAAAAGCCCCATTTTCTCAGAGGTTAACAAAGGTAAAGCAAGGTAATTCTATCAATGACATGATGGAAATCTTCAAGCAGGTAAGCATACATATCCCTTTACTTGATGCTATTAAGCAAGTTCCTGTCTATGCTAAATTTTTGAAGGACCTATGTACTAAAAAGAGACAATTACATGTACGCAAAAAGACATTTTTAACTTAACAGGTTAGCTCTATAATTCAAAGCAATACCCCTCCAAAATTTAAAGACCCAGGTTGTCCTACTATCTCATGCATCATAGGAAATCATAAAATTGAGAAGGCTTTGCTAGATTTAGGAGCTAGTGTCAATCTTCTTCCTTACTCCGTGTACATGCAACTTGGACTAGACGAGTTAAAATCAACATCTGTTATTTTACAACTTGCTGATAAATCTGCCAAAGTACCTCGTGGAATTGTAGAAGATGTGTTGATACAGGTTGACAAGTTTTATTTTCCTGTTGATTTTTGATACTCAACCTGTACGAGACTCTACCAAGCATATTCCTGTGATTTTTGGTCGTTCTTTTCTAGCAACATCTAATGCTGTAATTAATTGCAGGAATGGAGTCATGCAGCTGTCTTTTGGCAACATGACAATTGAATTAAATATCTTCAATGTCAACAAGCAACCACATGACAACGAGGATGTTGTTGATGTTGATATGATAGAAGCATTGGTTGATGACTTTTGTATTTTAACTAATTTTGATGATGCTTTAATGATGTGTTTAACTCATTTTGGTACAGATTTTGATGTTGATAGTGCTATAGATGAGGTAAATATTTTGCTTGAGTCAACACCTGTCATGGATACAAGTAAATGGAGACAGAAAATTGAGCCACTTCCAATAAGTGAGAAGAAGAACATCCCATCAGTTCAACAACCGCCGAAATTAGAGCTCAAAGCATTGCCTGATACTTTGCAGTATGCATTCTTAGGAGAGGCCGACACTTTACCTGTAATTATCTCTTTTGCCCTTGATGATGCACAAAAAAATAAGTTGTTAGATGTTTTAACTGAACATAAAGAGGCGCTAGGATGGACCATTGCTGATATAATAAGTATAAATCCTGTAGATTGCATGCACTATATTCATATTGAGGAGAATTCTAGGTCCACTAGAGAGATGCAACTTAGGTTAAATCCTAACATGAAAGATGTAGTGAGAACTGAAGTATTTAAGTTGTTAGATGCTGAAATTATTTATCCTATTTCCGATAGCAAATGGGTAAGTCCTGTGCATGTTGTCCCAAAAAAATCAGGTATCACAGTAGTTACTAATGCAAACAATGAATTGGTTCCAACTAGAGTAGCTACAGGATGGCGTATTTGCATTGACTATATAAAATTAAACTTAGTCACTAGAAAAGATCACTTCTCTCTTCCATTCATTGATCAAATGCTTGATAGACTAGCAAGGCATGATTATTATTGCTTCTTAGATGGTTATTCTGGTTATAATCAAATTTCCATAGCTCCAGAAGATCAAGAGAAAACTCATTTCACTTGTCCTTTTGGAACATTTGCATATAGAAGAATGTCATTTGGTTTATGTAATGCACCTGCTACCTTTTAAAGATGCACCAGGACAGACCCTCACAATATTTCAGTGAAAATCTGTCCCACACGAGAATCGAACATGTGTTGTCGGAGGATTTCTCTCCACATCACCTCAAGTCTTACCAACTCGCCTATACCCCTGGGGGCAGCTTATTTAATATCTAATTTGAAGTTTAGTTGTTTTATTTGAAGGTAATTATGTAGTTTGTGATGTCCATAAAGACTTCATTTGAAGATTTGTATTTGTGATTGTGGTTTTTGTTAGTTAATGTGAATAATCATCTCTCAATGCTCTTCTTTTTTCAAAAAAATAATAATTTGCGTTCGAATTTAAATGTTACTGTGTATTTTTTAATTATTGTGCATGCTCATGCGTATTTGTATATTGTTTACATATCTAATTGACTTGCGGCTTCAAATTTTCTAGACTAAAAAAACTGTGTGGGCTAACATCAATAATAGTTTCAATCCACTATTGATATTATTTCTATTATTCTTTTTTTATGCTTTTGAATTGAATTATTATCTATTTTGCTTAAACTATTTTTTCTTAACTATTTATACTCCAACGTGAATAAGACGCTTAAATCACTAGAATACTTAGTTTTATTAATATTACTTTATTTCTTCGTTACAATTTGGATAAGTTCACGTGAAGACATCTGGGCACTGAATTGTGCAAATTAGAATATTTAATTTTGCCGATTTCTAATGTAAATGTTATTTTATTTTCTTTTTATATACTAATTGATAAATCTACCTAACTTGAGGTGTTACGAGCCCAAACTGCATGTGAAATTTTGGGTTAAAACCTCTTCATAGTTGGAGAGCTATATTAAATTACAAAGATTTGTTACAAGTCATTTGCCATCTTATAAAGCAAAAAAATTCAATGGGTTTGAGTGCTCAATATATTTAAGAACTAATGTACATTATTTTTTATTCTTTTTGTTTTTGTTCTTTAATTGACTTTATTTGACTATATTACAAACCTTAAAAAATAGATATTCAATACTGGCCACACAATTATAGAAAGTACTTTGTTTGAATATAATAACAAACATTATATTTAATCGTATTTTCTAATGTTAGATTTTTGTATTTTAATACAATATTAAATTAAATTATAATTATTTAAATTTCTCAAATGTGGGAGAACAATAAAAACAGTTCTACCAGAATTTTCGGTCATCTTGTGACCCTTTTTAAATGAGGCCGAGCCGCTCAGTTTTGAACGAGTTGAGCCCACTAGCAGCTCGATCCATTTGCCACGCCTACCGGATCTGAATGTTAACTGACTGGTTCTTGATTTCTTAATTAACATATTCAAGTTTTACCCTCCCCAAAAAAAAAAAAAAAAAAAACCGGATTAGTTTGTGGAACGATTTTCAATTTTTTCAATTGAATCGGCAAGTCCAATCTGGTTTTGACAATGTTGATCTGTATCTAATGATAGGACCCTTTTCCAAGAATTAAGTTGATTGGGTTTATTCCACTGTTCTTTAGTGTATTGGACCACATACCTTTGTGGGATTATTGTATAAGAGTATGTCTGGTAAATATTTTTGTAGATATAGGTAGTGAGTCCTATAGAATATGTAGATAAAAAATAAATAAAAATTGTGAATTTTACGAATATATGAATAAAAATAATGTTTGATGAATTTATAAATACTTGTTATAAATAAATGGAGGGTATAAACTGGGCTTTTTCAATGGGTACTTTTTCTCTATGCAAAACGGCCTAAACACTAATAGGAAGAAGTGCTACAATGACTTTTTATTGGTATTGAAATATGTTCTTAGCAACAAAGTCAACAATAGATTATTGATTGATAGTTTGTTTATAAAAAATAAATTAATTAAAAATAGAAATTTTTATTGGAAAATTTTTCATGACCGAAAAAGTATGTGGCTATAATGCATCAACTGCCAATCTTGAAGTTGACACAAATATTGCAATTTACAAATTAAGAAAAATTATATATAGAACTAATCCTAGAACCTTGAAAGCTTGCATTCAGGAGGAAGTCCTTGAGGAAACCTTTGAACATCAGTACAATAGTTATATATCATATAATTTTGTTGTACCCACCGGAGCCTATTCCGGTCACTAGCATCGAGTGTTTGAGTTTGCCATGCCTCTTTGTTTAAAGGATCCCCGGTTTCCGTAGCACAAGATGTTTGGGATGATGCACCAGATACACAGCCATTGGCATTGAAATTCCTGTAAGTGGCAATGAATGGAGCTTTTGTCCAATCTGTCTTGATTCTCCCACCTTGTGTTGCCCAATCGTCCGCATTCCATAAACTGCAGTATACCCTCATGGGTTGGCTCTTGGGATATGGAACCCCAATCGCTTCATTGTTGGTAAAGACTCTTATAGGGATATTATCCACCAAGAAACTGAAAACCCACAAAAAAATTGTCTTAAACGAGCGAGTCAGATTCATTTTTCACTAAATCTCTCGACGAGACCTGAATTTAGAACTTTTAAATGGGGGCGATTCAACTATTTAAGGAAGCTTACATGATGCGTTGTGTGTTCCAAACAATGGAATAGGTGTGGAAAGATGTAGATGGATCAAACCAAAGGCGAAACTGTTGTTCTTTATTTCCGTTTCCCTGAGCATAAATATTGGTATGAACTGTATATGGCTGCCCAGAAACATTTCCCAGAAACTCAAAATCAATCTCGTCATGTTGAGTTCCTTGAGAAGATAACTGCAAATTAATGGAACAAATATAAATTAGCTGCTCATAAGTCATAAACCATGTAGACTAAAAATGAAACTCACATAAAATGTTGTAACAGTTCCAGCTGAATTTCCAGGTACAAGTTTCAGTTGCATGTCAAATCTTCCAAATAAAAACTCATTTTTGGACTGAAAACCCGACCCCGAAAGCTTGTCAAGGGATAAGGTAACATCTTGGCCGCCATTGAGTATCTTAGCACGCTGATCGCCCCAAGTAATGTCGACATCTTGGTAGAAGTTACCAGCCGAGGCCACCGTTAGAGAAGTCATGAATAAGAATATTGTGATCTTGACGATCATTTTGTTGGCAATTTTACAGTGAGATGAGCTTGAATTTTATGTCTTGTAAAGTGTTGATCAAAGGCTGGTTTATATAGATGGGGACATTGCATTAAACGTTATATTTGACAAGTACACTTTTAAAGTTGATCATTTTCAGGGCCAGCTGTGTGGTATAAGAGATGAGAATTCAATGGTTTATTCAAGTACTTTTAAAGTAAAGCCGTGTAGGACGGTTTCATAAGAAGGCCAAAACCAATGGTATAGAAGACAGCTTTCATGCCTAAAAAACTTATGGTACCTTACCATACCAACCTGACCTCACAGACATTTATCTTTCGAATTGACCTTTTTTTTTTTCTTGTTTGTTGATATTTAATTTATATTCGAAATCAACAATACAAAGTAAAATATACCTTACTGTCTAGAATTTCGACAGACCTCCATCGTTCAAATAAAATTTATGTTTAATTAAGCTTTAGAGCCAACTAGAATCAGTTTTCATCACTGTGTTGGATCATTGTTAAATCTACTAAACGATATTTTCTATGACCATGGTAATTAAAAATTTAAACTATCAAACACGTTAAAAATGTCGTGGTTGGATATAGCGTTTAAACTTAAAACTCATGATTTTAACAGGGGCGGACTCTCAATTACTGGAGTTCCCTTTTGAGCCAGACAATTTTTTTTTAGTATAGGAATTTTTTTTGAAAAAATAAATTTTTTATATGAAAAATTTATCTTTTTCATATATTATTAGTTTGGACTAAAATTTTTTTTACCCCCGTTTAGATCCGCCCTTCAAATTTCTGCTCTAACTTATAAAACTTTAATACTATCTTAGAGCTTGTTTGGTACCCATTTTTTGCCAAAAAATGGGTTTTTTTCAGCCACTTTTTTTGGCTTTTCAAAGCAAATGTGGCTGAAATGACCAAATTGTCCTTTATCAAAATTGTTACATATTTCAAATGAAGGATAATTTGGTTATTTCAGCCACATTTGCTTTGAAAAGTCAAAAAAAAAAATGACTGAAAAAAAACCCATTTTTTGGATACCAAACAAGCTCTTAAATTAGCTCAATTGAATGCTTAACTTCTAGAGAGGATATATATTTATTTATTTATTTTAATTTATACAATAAAATCACTTTTCTAATTGTCATCATCAAAAGTAGCAATTTATTGAAAATTTCATTGTTTTGACAATTCTTGATGGCATCTAGATAAATTAAATGAAGCTTTGAAAATGTCAATATGTTAGGTTCTTACAGACGTGTTAATCAAACAAGTCTTAGTGCATGTTTAATGCTGCTCAAATTATTTGTTAAGTACTTATAAGTTGTGAATCCTATAAATGTATGAATTTAAAGTATGTTTCACCAGTTTGACCGGATAAATCATAATTTAAATTTGGCCAAACAACCTGTAAAATAGTTCTTCACACAGTAAATGGGTAAACCCTTCCATATATATAATCCACGAAAAATAAATAAATTTATGGAGTACAATATTTTCTTTTATTCAGAAAAACAAGTGGAAATTAATTGAAAGGCTCAAATAATTATTTCATGCAAACAAAGAATGAAATAACAAGGAAAACGATCATATATTCAGGAAGACAAGTTTTTGATAACGAATATTCCTAGAACCTCGGAAGTTTGCATTCCCTCGGAAGTCCCTGAGGAAACCTTTGAACATCAGCACAGTAGTTATAGATCATGTAACTCTGTTGGACCCAACGAATCCTGTTTCTGCCATTGGCATCAAGTCCCTGAGTTTGCCAAGTCTGATTGTTCAAGGCTCCATTGCAAGAATTTCCTGATGAGCTGACCACGCAGCCATTGGCATTGTAGTTCCTGTAAGAGGCAGTGAATGGCGCCTTCGTCCAATCGGTCTTCACTCGTCCTCCTTGTGTTGCCCAGTCGTCCGCGTTCCATAAACTCGCGTATAGTCTCATTGTCTGATTCTTTAAGAATGGAACTCCATTTGCTTCATTGTTGTTGAAAACCCTAATAGGGATGTTGTCCACCAAGAAACTGAAAAATCCAATCAAATTGTTATGGTCGAGCCATCTATCGGTTGAGGGAAAAAGTGTACAAAAATTGAATGAATTGCTTACATTATTCGTAGGGGGTTCCAGAGAATGGTGTAGGTATGGTAAGCTGATGTTGGGTCGAACCAAAGGCGAAACTGTTGTTCCCTATCACCTTTCCCTTGGGCATAAATATTAGTGTGGACTGTATATGGCTGACCAGAAGCATTTCCCAAGAACTCGAAATCAATCTCATCATGTGCTGAACCTATAGATGATAACTGCAAATGAAATAAATATTTAGCTGCATGTTCTGATACAACGTTTAACCACCTTATATAAAATTTTAACTTGTACAAAAAAATTCCGAGTCTTACATAAAATGTGGTGACAGTGCCAGCTGAATTTCCAGGTATAAGCTTGAGTTGCACGTCAAACCTTCCAAATAGGTACTGATTTTTAGACTGAAAACCCGAACCCGAACTATTATCCAGGGACAGTGTGAGAACTTGGCCACCGTTGAGTATCTGAGCGCGTGGGCCGCCAAAATTGATATCGACATCTTGGAAGAAGTTACCTGCCATGGCAGCCAACAGAAAAGTCATGAACATGGAGAGCCTAAGAGCCCTAGCACAATTGGAGGAGGACATTTTTGTGGGTTTAGAGAGAGAGAGAGAGAGAAGAAAATCTTGACACAGAAGGAATTAATTGTAGGTTTGATATTTTGTGGTCAAGGCTTTATATAGATTTTTTTAAAAAAAAAAAAAAAAAAAAAAAGGACCTAGACTTATGATAGTTGAAATGTTCCTAGGAAAGGAGATAAACAACTGCATACAGCTCAAGTTTGATTGAGAAATTTTGTTTATTGAATATACTGTTGATTTTATTCACATTAGGTGGTAGCATGTCGTTTTGGATGCTGCTCATCAACAGAAATGTTTGACGTCCTCTTTAACGCGTTCTTGTTTTATATTCAAAAATGTTTTTATTATTCATTGACTATAGTTTCAACATTTTTTTGGACGAGAGAAAATTTTAAATGGATTTCATTTCAAAAAATAGAGTACACAATATTGTGACATGTAGTTGTTACGCCCCAGTCCCACGTGGGCAAGGCAAGCCCACCTGAAACTCCACGTAGGCTTAGTCTAAGTCAACCTGCTTTTGGGTCAAATCTTTTTCGAGGCTGTTTGGGCCAAGGAAACAGATGTCCGACGCTGTATATTCTGAATCACGCCCCACCTGGATTGAGTGCTAACCCCTCCTTGACACACTGCGGATTAGACGCGAAAGGACGGGTAGGACAGTCTGCAAAACGCGGCTAATCGCCGCCATAGCCTTTTAGATTACAGCTGGAAAAGACCCACATTAAATGATGGTGTGACACCAAGGACAGGACAGGACAGGACAGGACGAGACCTGCAAAACGCGGCTAATCGCCGCCAAAGCCTTTTAGATTGCGGCTGGAAAAGACCCCCATTAAATGATGGTGTGACACCAAGGACAGGACATGACGAGACTACAAAGTCTCCTGGATTGAACCACGTGTCGTTAATCAATGGGGAGACAAACCAAGGGAACTGGACTATAAATACCCAATTCATAATCACAAGAAAGGGATGTTAAAATTTCTCTCACACAAAATATATCAAGTCCTCCATGCTAATTATCCTTAAGTGTTGTAACCAACTGGGAAATAGTTAGTAAGAGGCCCTCAAGCTATTACCTCTCTCATCGTAGATTTCTCTTTATCATCGACTACCCTTCCACCCGGGCTGAGGCTCATCTGTTGGGTTGGATAAACCACGTGGCAGTCCAAGTAAGAGGAGAAACACGCGTAGGAAGAGGAGGCATGGGGTTCCTGTTAGCAGCTATTTTTAGAGGTCAACAGTAGTAAAAATGAATTGTGAGTCCAATGTCAATCACACGAAAATTGTATACGTAATATATATTTTTTATTAATTCTATTTTTAAATCGAGTCCCAATCGAAACAAGACACACTAGAGCGTGCACACCAAATTTGGCCTTCAAATGGAGCGTTTGCTGCCCATGCGGTGTGCATTTTTTCGCTCCATTGAGTGCGAGCTGGATTTGTGCATCACGCGTTAATTCAGATACTGATATTCCAATTTTAAATGCGCATAACTTTTGATAGGGGACTTCGAATTGCGATTCATAAAGTGTGTTGATATCCTAATTCAATATCATTTCCAATGATATATTATATGTTATTTAGAAATTTATGCATCTTTTCGTGGTGCTCCAAATTGTTCAATATATAGTTTCATCATTTGATCCCCATTTTCGCTCATTTTCTTTGACAACGTGTTTTCTAAGCTCGGATTAGTTATTAAAACATAAATACACGATGAAAATCAATAGATAAAATAGCAAATCACTAATAATTGTATAATAAATTATCAATACATAAGTGTATATAATATACGTATCGGACATCATACAAATTCTTTAATATTTTCTAATCCAATATACGAAATGAGCATGACTAATATTAGTTAACTATATTCATACTACAATTTTTCTTTGGGCACCATATTTTAATTGCAATGAATATTCTTAACTTTTTTCAATATTGCACTAATATCCCCAACTTTTTTTATCGCGCTATTGTCCACAACTTTCTATTACTTGGCAAATATTGTTCTGACGATTTCTACCCAAAAAATCCGTCATAAAAACTCATTTGTTCCTCATATTTTTAAATAAACAAAAAAATAACAAAAAATAAAATTTGATAAAATATTTGGCCATCATTTCAAAGCATGTTAATAGAATATTATCGTCATCGGAAACAATATATGCTAATTCATTGAAAATTGAAAATATAAATATGACAAAAAAATAAGTGCGCTGATAAAAAAAATGTTAAAGACTTTCATTATAATTAAAATATAATGCAGCAAAGAAAAGTTTGGTGTCAATAGTGTGAATATAATTATGTCTAATTTTAATGTTGCTGATTTTAATTTTAATTTTCCATTTTTTCCCTGTAGTTGCTAGGTATGAGGCAGTCACGCTTCATTCCGTTGGTGGGGTTCCAATCACGTCCAGCACGACCGAACCTTACACCAGTTGCTCTGGTGCCAATTGGCCACGTCTTTTTCCTTTCTTTTATTTGCGACTAAGCTTCATGAAAATAAAGGAGCCAATTAATTATAAGTTATAAATAAGATTTTAAAAAGCAATAAAGTCAAGTCTTAAATTTTACAAGTCCAGACATGTCTAGATAAAACCTAGATGTAAAAAAAAACACTTCTCTATATTTAATATTAAGGTTTTTAATTATCTGCAACACGTTTTAATTACAATAAAAGTCCTCAAACTTTTGATATTTTGACACTTATATCTTACTTTTTTGTCACATTTTTATCATTAACTTTCAATAATTTTTATATCTGATAATGATTTTTGTCCAAATATTCTACTAATGTACATTGAAATGAGGGACAAATATTTTGTCAAACTTTTGTATTTATTATTTATTTTACTTTTTTAAAAAGTACGAGAGGCAAAAAAATTTTTTAACACCTTCCTAATTAACTTTTTGGACAAAATCACCATTGAAGCCAAATATAAAATATGAAAATTAATAGGTGGATGATAAAAATACGATAAAAAATAATTAAGGATATAAATGCAAAAAAATTTAATAGTTTGGAATGTTAACAAAATATGAGGTATGAATATAACCATTCTTCATATTATTTTAATTATTCTAAAACTATTAAATGATTTCTTTTATTTAATTAATTTATTTAAATTTTAAAAAATTAAGAAAAAAATATCAAGGCACGCGCTTTTTGGCTGATCTTTAATTATTTATCATGTTCAATATTTGTCAAAATTGAGCTTAATATCCAATTCTTGCTATTTAAATCTATATCTAGTGTCGTTATTTATCACAATATGTTACAACCAATATTGCAACTACATAAAATATTAATTTTTTTTAGAGAAGTCACAATACATAAATAATTTATAACTTGCATCAAATATATATATGTGACCCGCACTTTATGGTAATATATAGATTTTAAGAACTATTTATATTTGAGAATATTGTAGGAAAAATATAACCCGCACTTTATGGTAATATAAAATTTTTTTTTGTTAATATTTTTATCTGAGTAACTATTAATATAACTATTACAAACTTTAATAACTAGTAGTACCAAAAAAAATTACTTCAATTACCATTTTAATTACAAACTTTGCTGACCTTAGCTCAATTTAACTCCCAAAAGGTGATGAACTTAATTGGGCTTCCTTCAGATTTTTGTTTTCTTATTGGGCTGGACATAGCCCATGGGATCTAAAGTAGGCTCCACATCATAACCATACCACAACAAATTTGACACTATAAGCATCGACATTATAAACAGTACAAGAAAATAGCCTTCAGTTGGCATTTAGCGAAGCCCCATTTATCACTTATGACTTATCAATTGAAATTCCTTAAAAACCCAAATTCATCTTCGCAGTTTCATTAATTTTTCCAAAAAAAAAAATTAAATAATACAAAAATCAAAGTTCAACTGATTATGCAGTCCACTTCAATTGCTCCATGGCATACTTGCTACTACTATCCTGTCCCTAAACACCTCTTCTCCCCCCATCATCTCCACCTTCCAAACCAGAAGAAACTCTCTGAACAACCTTCAAAAAAACTCTGCATAAACAATAGTTTCTTCACTTTTACCGCAACAAACAGTTGCAGTGAAGATCAAGAAAAGAATCGGAAGCGTTATCCAAGAAACGACCCAGATCAAGAAACCCCCAAATTATGCCAAGATTTTTACTCTTCCATTGATAACCAAGAAACCCAATTTAGAGAGAGTAAAAGAGAACCAGAAAGTGAGATAGATAACATTTTGGACATTTCATCAAACATGTGGTGGACAGATTTCAAAGCTTTCTTGGGGCAAAGAATTAATTTGGAAGGCGTTGCTTCTTCTGTGGGAATTTTGTCCATAGACAAGCACTTGGCAATCCCACATGTTACTGTTCCTGATATACGGTACATCGATTGGGCTGAATTGAAGAAAAGAGGGTTTAAAGGTGTTGTCTTTGATAAGGACAATACTATTACTCTTCCTTACTCTTTGAGCTTGTGGGCGCCCCTTGGCTCATCCATAGAGCAATGTAAATCTTTGTTTGGTAATGGTATTGCAGTGTTCAGTAACTCTGCCGGTAATTTTGATGAAACCTATTTAGAAATTTTGCTAATTTTATTGTTTTGAAGGGTTGTTAGTGTTGTTTAACTAATTGTCTGATGTTTTTTTGTAATAATTGTGAACTTTTAGGACTATACGAGTATGACCCTGATGGTAGAAAAGCTCAAGCTCTTGAGGATGCAATTGGGATAAAAGTGATTAGGCATAGTAAGTTTCCTTTCATCAGCTAAAAAGCTGTCATTTTAACTGAATTATTACTCGAATCTTCTAGTACTATGGGTATGCATTTGATTTTGTGGACTTCTTAAAATATATCAAGATGTTGGTTAATGCACATATTTAGACACTGGAATATTATTAATTAATGTTGTTTGCGTTTGCTTTGATCATTTATCCAATCTAGGGGTTAAGAAACCAGCTGGAACTGCTGAAGAAATTGAAAAGCACTTTGGTTACGAGTCTTCAAGACTTATCATGGTAATGAGTTTTGTATGGACGATTAATCATATGCTCTAGCTCCTTTTCCTTTTTGTATGTTTTTGTTTAGTCATTTCATTGCACAATAATCTGCTTATGTAAATGGTAGGTGGGTGATCGGCCCTTCACGGATATTGTTTACGGAAACAGAAATGGTTTTTTCACGGTATTGACTGAACCACTGAGTCTTGAGGGGGAGCCTTTGATTGTAAAGCAGGTTGGTTTTTCTCAGCTTTTTCTTTTGATGCTGCCTGAGCAACCCTTTACTGTTAACATTTAACCTACAAAAATCTTCTGTAACTGTCAGTTGAAAATTGCTGAGACACCTTGGCGACGTCTTCTTGTTTCAGAATCTTTTACTCACTCATCTCAAGATGTAATTAAGATGCATAACTACAGAAGAGACGCGTCTTGGAAACGACATTTATAAGTTCTGTGAAAATTGAAGACGTCAGAATCTACATTCTAGACACAAGTTGGGCCTCGAGCTTCCATGTGTGTGAAAATAAAATGTTGGAGATTGGTTCTGATGTCAAGAATGCGTATAGTTTCTTGGAACTAATAAAGGAAGGAGTGCAGAAAAAAAATTGATTAGTGATTATTACACATGCATGAAAGACACTGTTTGAAGCTTGCATATAACCCCCTCACAGCTCCATCTTACAAAAATCTCTTAGGTTTGCTATTAGTAATTCTAAATCAACACATTCATAGAATTTTCCAAATTGGTTTTGAAAAGCTTTTGCAAGTGTTTGCTTTCTCCCAAATACTAGTGGCAATTAGAGATGTTATAACTGCAGAATGCAGATTGGCCTTTAGACTCGCTTCAGCGACCTCGCCTAGTAAGTGACAAGGGGGTGAGGTAAGGAGTAGTATAAGAGTGGCTCAGTCATCTGTAAACCCCTCCTTATTCATTCTATAGGGCGGGGCTGCGGACCAACAATCCAACAAAACAAAAGGTTTGCAAAGCTCCTTCCCCTTTTAATAATAGTAAGGTAAGCATCAAAGCCTAGAAAACCCAACCTATACAAAGAGCTCTTTTCTGTCCCTACTCCTAAAAAGTGAAAGTGGCTGGCACCCACCATTCCTTGCTTCAGGGCCGATTGCTTGTATCAGAGCAAATTTGAATTTTCTATATTTACTGCTTTCAGCAGTCCTATGTTATATCATAAGTGTCCAGTGAACCTTCAAGCCGAAGGATCTGTTGTTTATTGCTTTCGGCAAAGACTGCAGACTCAATGAAAAATAAGAAACCGGGCTAGAAGACAAGATGGCACTGGTTGTTTATATCATCTTCAGGAGAGCAGACATCGTGCTTGGGGTAGCTAAGAGCTATCTGTTTATGGTATAAACATTGAAAACTTCCAATTCAACATGCTATACTTGAGGAATGACCTCAGAATGATGGTTTTTCTCAATAGACATTACTTTTTATTCAATATTTTATTACTTCAGAACTCTATGGGAGAGCAGCAAAGTCCCATGTCATGAATTACCTACCATTCACAGGATATACCACTTTGGAGAGGTCCATCTCATTCCACTACCTTGCTAATATTTTCAGACTAAATTACATAATTATGAGCATTTAGAAGCGGTGTCTTGGCTTACTCAACAGTCGATCCGAGAAAGACACTGAGGAATCTCATTGAAGATCTTGTCATAGTTGGTACTAGTTTTCTAATTGCTAAATGTGCTGTTTATAGGTCTGATTTCTCCAAACATACTATAACTACACAAAGAGATTTCATGTTTATATATGTTGCTAGAATTATTATATATTCCAATATGTTTATAATGAATCAATGGACGGGACACTAGCTGCGTCAAATTGAAATGGAAGATCAATAAAGGATAGGTGCCTGGCAAACAATTAATAAAATAAATGTAATTTCCTAGAAAAATTAATTAAACTAAGTAAAACTTGGTATTTGGACACAATTGTTATTTATTCTTGTTTCCTGATCTTATGCTCTATCTGCATCTAGATTCCTTCACAGTATAACAGACAAATGACAAATGAACAAAGAGAACTGAACTTAAATATAGATATAATGAGGAACAGATTGAAGATAAAATTAGGGACGGTGACCTAAGTAGTTGGAGCATGTCTTGCATAGGCCTAAAGAAACTCATATTCACAAGAGCCAAGAGGGATTATGTCCTAATAGAACAAGTTAAAAGATGGTGAGATAGACAAGTGAGCATGGTCTAATGTGGTTACGAAAGAATTTGATTCATTGGATCTTTTGATAGATGTAGCGATAGATCGAACTAAGTGATGGAAAATGATTCATGTAGCCGACTTCAAATCAACTAGGAATATGTCTGTTAGTATTTTGTTGTAGAAACAGATGAAGATTTGTTTGTTCTGGGAACTGTTGCAAGCATGCATGTAATCAAGTCATTGAAGTAGAGCTTTAAGTTTTCCTTCTTACAGAATACATGTTGATATGAGAAAGCAAAATCTTTGCAGGTGAGGTCTCTTGAAGTGGCCCTTGTGAATCGATGGTGCGGAAAAGGGTTGAAGGCAATCAATCACAGACTTCTTCCAGATCCTGAGGAATGTGTAAAAGATGTACCACTCTAACAAATGTGATCAATGCCCAAGAACAATCAATTTTTTGTAGTTAATATTCTTATTGCGTCAAAGATTCATGTAGCCATTAGTTGACTACATTTTCCATCATTGTTTCATTCATGATACACTTGTAATAGTAGCAGAACCTTTTTAAAGTGGTGCATCAGAATTGCCTATTTATTCTTTGTTCCAAAATTCCACATTTTGTGTTCATTTGCACGCTAGTGTTGTCAACAAACCAAGTAGCTGCCTTGTCTTAGGATTCCTGGACACTTTTATATCACTTGCTAATGATAAAGAATTTCTCTATGTTGAAAATGAACTTGAAACGGAGATGCTCTTTGATCCTCAACTGATGACGCCTTTCTCAGTGGAGTCGTCACTCATTCACTCAGTTCTGAGGTAATGCTTTGATCTCTTTGATTTATATAGTGTACTTAGATTTTCTCAAACTCTTTAGTGAATGCGAGTCAGACATGCATAATCAAATTGGTGTTATGGTTTTGATTGTTCCAGTGGATACTACTTTATTATCTCTGTCTGTTTAATGGGTTTGAATCTTGCCTATTGTTGGAGGATGTGGCTCATATCGAGTAGAACACGTGTATACTGAAAAATAGGCCGATGCCGGAGTGGAATTTGTGAGCGGAGTGATTCTGAATGTTTTCTGCTATTCATGAATTCAGGGTCGAATGAAACTATGATGCACCGACACAGATTCGCTTGTCTGATACGACACGTATTGGATATGTCTACACGCGATTTTTGAAAAACTACTGACACCGACACGCCATCGACACGTCGGTTAATTTATATTTTCAAATTTAGTGTAAATTTTTATACTTATTTCATAAAATACAAATACTTAAAAAATGATTGACTCATTTTAATATTAACAAACAAATAATTGGACAATTTAAAATGTTGACTGGATCATAAGGATTTATCTATTTTTTCTAAATTTTAAACAAATATCTGATGAAGTGTCCGATACGTGTTCGACACCGACACGCTGGTACTGGTGGCGTGTTCGTGCTTCTTAAGAATGAAATTCCTCATGAAGTCTGTTTTTCCTTTGAGCTTGAAAGAAGTTTATGGTTTCAGCAACTCAGGGCAATTCCCTATTTGCCTAAGTGGTAGTTTCTTATTGCTTTCATGCCTAGTACTTGAAAATGGCGAAAGGGCATTCCTAGAAAACTATTGTCTCTACTATATTCTATACTTGCTCGATAAATAAAGAACAATGCATTTTGTCTAATTCTGAGTTTTACTTGAGTAAGCCGCACTTCATCCGCCAGTTCTGTGTATCTATTTTCTACGTTTTTCACAAGTCTTGGAAACTATATAATACCTTCGTGTTTTGATTCCATTGGTTGTAATTTTGCCCATTGAATTTTGGAAGTTGATGCAACATGTTTGATGAACTCAAAGTTGACACCCCTACAAGTGACAGAAGATAAAGGATCCATGAGGTTTAATGAGATTCACTCTCTTAGCTTTGGTCTCTTAGCGTCAGTATCGACCTAACAGCTTTCACGCTTGTGTACTTTTCGATGGTTATGCATTTTATTGCTCCAACAATAATCCCCTTTGCTTGTATCGTGCTCCAACTTGATAGTTTTTATCCTGCAGTCTAAAGTTGAGTTGCAGAGTTTGTCATTTTGATTAGAGGTGTCAAGACGAGCGGACTGGCCAAACTTGCATCGACCCACTTGCCTCGACCCGTAACTGCGGGTTGGCCCGTGAACCGGATAGGCCCAATCACGGCCCGAAGACGCTAAACCGCCAACCATGGGCCGAGGATGTTGAATCGTCGACTCGGACAGTTTAACCGCTGGCCCGTTTGATAATTAAAAAAAAAATGTAAACATTATTATTTATTTTTTATTTAGTAATTTAACACTTTTTTGCTATAAATGTAAATATTTTTTTTAAGTACAATAAGTCAGTAAATTTTTGTAGTAATTTCAAAAAAAAATTATTTTTTTATTCATACGGGCTGAACCGGGTCGAACCGTGGCTCACATGGGCTCAACTTGGATGGGCCGGGCTTGTATTCAATTTTCGTGGGCTGGGTTGACTCGACCCGCAACCTGTCGTGGATCGAGCTTTTTCTAACGCGGGTCGTTACTGGGCTTCATCGGATGCGGGTCAACTCGATCTGACTCGCCCGATCCAGATTGACACCTCTAATTTTGATCATCATACCATACATTTTATTTCTTAAGTAACTTCAATCAAGATTACATGAAATTATGGTACTTTTTTTTAAGAAGACAAATTAGTTACATGTGTTTTACTATACATATAATAACTTTTCATGAATTCAGCAATTTGTTTTTGAAAATCAATGGAAACT
Source organism: Forsythia viridissima (assembly GCA_030279155.1). Taxonomy (NCBI): domain Eukaryota; kingdom Viridiplantae; phylum Streptophyta; class Magnoliopsida; order Lamiales; family Oleaceae; genus Forsythia; species Forsythia viridissima. The sequence continues at coordinate 48,289,239 of CM059039.1, forward strand.
CTGGTTAACTGGGTATTATCAATACAATTTATCTCATATCAGAATATTAAATATAAAAATATACCATCTTCTTGTCAAGTGATCTCATGACTTTTCTTGACATACATTTTAGATTTTAATTGAAGTGTGCCAACTAAGAGTTCAATAATAATTTGTTCAAATAAATATTATTTTCTTTTTATAAAGTTAGATTGCACTTTTCTGAGCTCCAAAAAAGAATTTGAGAATACTCATTCTGTACCTACCATCTTTAGTTTCTAATGTGTATTGTCCTACTTTTTTTTTTTTTTTTTTTTTTAATTGTCGAACTTACAGACAAGACACCGTAGGTTCGAGTTGATCATCGTATGAGGACTTTTAAGTCTATATTGTCTTTCATCTGTCTTAGAAAACCTAATTTGCCGTGGTGTTTGGTAAGCTCATAACACTCCAATAGTACTAATGACAGCAAAGTAATGACACTCCAATAGTACTAATGACAGCAAAGTAAACACATTTGTAACGAATAGTATTGAACGAAATTTAAAAAAAAAAAAATTATTTACTATATTGTTCAATCTTATTTAATAATATGTATCAAAACGCGTCTCTCATATGTTTGAATGGACAACTCTATACAAACAAAAGGGGTCAGATAACTTTAATGGTGCATGTATCAATCCTCAATCATCCACAAAATGTAGAACAGCTTGGCTCTATTGTTTCACTACTGCTAGCTGTCTCTCTAACAGGGAGAAAGCCTTCTTTTTTTTTTTTTTTTTTAATGAAATTAGAAAAAACAATAGTCAAAAGAAAGGTTTGGCAGAGGATGAAAAGCCCAGAATCCCAAGGACATGCAGAATAGACATTGCTGGTGCCTCATTTACTACCATAATTCAATGTGACCATCTACTTCTCTGCCATTCTCATTAGTGAAATTGATATGCCTCAATATTTCTTCCAAACCACCAACTATGTCAAGTTCACATCTGTTGTCTCCTTAAATGTTTCTCCATCAGAATTTTAATATCCCATACAATTTTGAAGTATCGAAATTTTAAAAATTTTAAAGAGTTTTAGTTGATTTTTTTTAATTCAAAATTCTAGTGAGAGAACGATAGATTGACCTTACTAAGTCGGGCTAAGAGCATAAAATTCCTAGTTAGGCCGAGTTGGAATTATATAGAAAAAGGATAATTCAGACGAATTTAGTTTAGTGTTTAAGATATCGATTAAATTGCATGTAGTATGTGGTCTAAAATTATTTTATCTGCTTTATTGGATAAATAAAAGGTTTGATATGTCAAGTTCGCAATTCAGTTAGATGTTTATGAGGCCATCTCCAATGCATCGCCATTTTGGCAAAAAACACCAAATTGGCGCTGAAATCTGCCTCCAATGCTGCGCCAAATCAGTCCTCCAAAATGGAGTTGTGAACAGTGCTGCGCCAAATTTGGCGCAGCACTGTTCATTTGGCATAAAGAATGGCGTAAAGAAGTGATTTGTTTTTAATTCCAGTTTTGTTATTTAATGATTTTATGGCTTAATTTTATTTATGTTTATTTGAATTTCATTTTTATTTTTATTAATATCAAAAATTGTAATCAATTAATAAAAAATAATTAATGTATAAGTTTAAATAAAATTACTCATTAATTAATGCAATAATTACGAAAATTAAATGTATTTTAAAATTTATATATTTAATATAAATACACTCTATAATTAATTAATTTTTGAACTAAATTATTGTTCAAAATTAAAAATATAAATATATGATAATATATTATATTCATTTGGTGCAACATTTGAAGTAATAGATTGGAGATGACATGTGGATTTAGTGTGAAAGTTGCACCATTTTAGTGCAAAAGTTGCACCAATTTAAAGATATGGGTTGGAGATGGCCTGGAGACCATGTAAAATTCGATATATTGCATGGGAGGTCCTCAATCTATGAAACTTGTGCAAAAGAGTCACTGACAACGTAAAAATGACCTTCAACTTTTCAAGTTTGTAACGCTTGTCTACCAGTTAACCATTCAAAAGATAGATATTTATTAATCTGGCTATCTATTGTATTACTTTTAGTTAAATTAAAGAAAAGAATAAAAATACTAGAAAATCACGAACCCCTTATGTCATCTCTACTCCCAAAGTGTCCATCACAAGCGGCAACAACGACGGATGGGTTCCTAGGTTTTGCATACAATGTTATCGAAAGTGAACCCTAGACACGTATAGGGTTGGGGAGAGGTGGTAGGAGTTGGAGGATGCCCGTTCACTTTTTTGATTTCTCACTTTTTTTTTTCATTAAAAATATTTTTTGTAGTTTCTTATTTTACCCATAAAACAGTATTTCATGTTGGAAGCACACGACATTTTAACAAAAATCATGTATAATGTCCAATTTATCATAAAGAAGTTGGAGACCATCTTGCTACAAAATTAATAGATTGAGAAGCTCCTCAGCAATATTTTCAATTTGAATGCACCTCCTTAAATAGAGTGTAATAAAAATACCATGGTATCATCATCTACATTAACCCCTTTCAACTACTCGAATAAACTTTCCTATAATACATGCTTGGCTTTGCTTATAAGTGATTATAGGCGGTGGATTCTATAAAATGTGTGGATAAAAAATTCATAAAAGTTATGGGTCGTCCTACGAAATGTGTGGATAAAAATAAAGTTTGACCGACTTATAAGTACTGAAAAATACTCCCAAACATATAGCATGATGAGTGATATGTTTTTCGGTACTAGAAAAATATGTATAGAAAGAAAATGGAGTTTTCATTTTTTACTAATTATTTGAGTAATTTTCAATAAAACAAATATAATATGACTATCGTCACACCAAAACATATAGGCACCAAAACATTTTGGTTCGTAAATCGTTATGGCATTGCAAAAAACAAAAAAACAAAAGAGTTGGGATTGACATTGCAACTCATCAATGCGTCGGCTACAAATGGTGTAATTTTTCCCCAGTTCAAAATGATGCCAAAAAGGCAAAAACCATGTGACATTAGAAGTTCTTGCTCATTAATATATTTTTTTCCATTCCCATCTTATGCACCTAAAGATTTAAATACGCAGAAGCTCATATTAGGGTTACGGCATAACCAAAACGATAGAAAAAGACAAGCAATCATGTACACTATAACAACCACGATTTTTTTTCTACAAGTCTTTCATTCAAAAAGTATTTTGTACATCGTTAGCCTTCGTATTGTCCACTAGAAATTGAGTTCCAACGTAGATTTAATTCGTGTTCCTAGCAATTCAAATTGTTACTAGCATTCAACTTAAGTTCTTCTTCATGTCAAACACAGGTTACTTAAATTCACGTTGTGGTTCAACCCCCAGTAAATAATAAGTAAGCTAACAATGAATAAAATAATCTCTGAAGGAAAAATTTGTAGTCGTTACAACCAAATTGTTACTAGCATTCAACTTAAGTTCTTCTTCATGTCAAATACATGTTAATTAAATTCACGTTGTGGTTCAACCCCCAGTAAATAATAAGTAAGCTAACGATGAATAAAATAATCTCTGAAGGAAAAATTTGTAAGAGAAAATTTGTAGTCGTTACAATCAAATTGTTACTAGCATTCAACTTAAGTCCCTCTTCATGTCAAATACAGGTTAATTAAATTCACGTTGTGGTTCAACCCCTAGTAAATAATAAGTAAGCTAACGATGAATAAAATAATCTCTGAAGGAAAAATTTGTAAGAAAAAATTTGTAGTCGTTACAATCATTTTAAGTAGCATTTTATATCTAGCCCATAAGATATACATGTAACATGGGCAAATGCCACCCAAATTCGATTGGTTAATGATGATATAAATAATGATAGTTGTTGTATGTTATTTATCTATGGTGACACGCCCGCCTCAACGACTCGTCCGCCTCACCAGCTTGCCCACCTCGTTGGTATCATGAGCACACTTTTGACAGATAGACTGCACAACCCAACTATCATCAGATTAGCTAAGCGGGCAACCCATGGAATGACATTTACCACCAGTTATTAGGAAGATGAAATATCCCTCATTAACTCCTAATAATGAGGGAGATGAAGGGACACCCGTTATCAAACGAGGAAGATGAAAGGATACCCTTACCAAATGAGAGAGATGAAAGGACACCCATCATCAATAACTGCAGGCCATCCCTATAAATAGAGGCCAACCCCCCAAGTAAAATGAGGACACAATTCTTTTACACTTTATATGATTATTCTGCATATCTGGTTTTAATCATATACTGATTATCACACCGGAGTGGCCACGGGGGAAAAAAGCCCCGCCACCTTTTGTAGGTCTCCACCACTGTTGCCGCCGTGCTCGGAGGAGGAGAAAATCATTTATCTTCAAAAAAATCATTTATCTTCAAAAAATCATTTATCTTCAAAAAATCATTTATCTTCAATTGGCGCCGTCTGTGGGAAACCGCACAAGAAGTGATGGCTCGAACCAGAAGAGCTAGGAATGTAACCGCTCCACCAGCCCCTGTCGGGGATGTAGGCACCGAGTCCAATGGCGCCACTAATCACCCATCACAAGAATTTGCCTCTGCCACTCAACTCGCGGCACTGCAAGTTCAGGTGGCGGCCTTAACGGCTCTACTCCAAGATCGGAACGCTGCGGTTTCTCAGCTACCACAAGGTCCTAACCCTTTGCCGGTAGGATCTTCATTACCAGGGGCTCTGCCCAAGAGTTTTAGCCATCCACCGATAGGGCCCTCACCGCTAGGGGCTCTTCCCCAAATTTTTAACATTCCAACAATGAAAACACCGCCAACGGCAGCTCCATTGCAGGCTCCAGTTTCTTTAGCTCCACTTTCCGCGCCCCACTTCCATTCATTGACATCTGGCCCAAATCCATACGGGGGGCAACCGTCATGGATGCCCACGCCTACACTGGTTGAGACACCAGTGTTAAGCCTGGAACAGAGATTAGAAGAAATGATGGGTCGCCAAATATCTGAGGCTATGTCCAATAAAAGTAGTAAGCAACAATCCATGGTGCTGGAAGAATACCCTTTTTCCCTAGAGGTGATGGCAGTCCCCTTGCCCAAGACTTTAAGCAGCCAAAGATGGAGAAATATGACGGATCCTCTGATCCTGTCGATCACCTCAGGGCTTTTGTTGACTTGATGAGGTTGCAAGCTACCCCAGATGCGATTATGTACAGGGCTTTTCCTCCAACGCTTAGACGCGAGGCCAGGGACTGGGCAGCCACTTTTTCCCCAAAATCGATCCGTACATTTGACGATTTTTCCAAGAGTTTTGCTACCCATTTTTCCAGTAGCAAACGTGTTAAGAAAACTGTCATCAGTCTTATGCAATTGACATAGGACAAAGACGAACTGCTAAAAGATTTTATTGCTCGGTTCAATAAAGCAACTTTGGGAATCAACGATCTGCAGATGTCTGCTATAGTCACTGCCATGATGAGTGGAACTAGAAGTAATCCTTTCAAGATGTCACTCTCCAAAAACCCGTCAAATACGATGCATAAGTTATTCAATAGAGGAGATAAGTATGTGGACGCTGAAGAAGCATATCTCATTACCAAGAGTATGAAAGATCGAAATAAACATGAGTCTAACAAAAGGAAGATTCAGGACGAGCCCAAACCTCAAAATAACAGAGGCAAGCTCACCCATTACGTGGCAACATCGCCCAAGCTGAGGCAAGTCAACCAGGCAAGCTCACCCAGAGAGCCGAGCTAAAATATATATATATATATATATATATATATATATATATATATATTTAAGGCGAGCTCACTAGGCGGGCGGGTGACCTCGACCAGAAAAAAAAAAATTTAGGCGGGCAGGTGACCTCCATGCGGGCGGTGACCTCGGCCAGAAAAAAAAATAAAAAAATAATTTTAGGCGACCTCGCCCAGGCGGGCGGTGACCTCGGTAAAAAAAAAAAGTTTGATGAGCAAGTGCATTAGATTACTTCTACTTTTCATTAACGATAGTCTATGAAAAGTAGAGGGACTTATAAGGTGAGCTGCCCAAAAATAATGACAGCTATTGCTGTCTGAAAAACAAGACCAGCTCTATAAGGTGAGCTGCCCAAAAATAATGACAGCTACTGCTGTCTGAAAAACAAGACCAGCTGCCACTGTCTGAAAAACAAGGCTAGCTACCCAAAAATAATGACAGCTACTGCTGTCTGAAAAACAAGGTCAGCTGCCCAAAAATAATGATAGCTACTGCTGTCTGAAAAACAAGACCAGCTACTACTGCCTGAAAAACAAGGCCAGCTGCCCAAAAATAATGACAACTACTACTGTTTGAAAAACAAAGCCAGATGCCCAAAAACAGTAGCCAATATTTAAAAATAAGGCGATGAGCCTATATTTAAAAATCAAGGCAGTAGCTACTATTTAAAAATCAAGGCAGTAGCAACTATTTAAAAATAAGGCGATGAGCCTATATTTAAAAATCAAGGCAGTAGCCACTATTTAAAAATCAAGGCAGTAGCCACTATTTAAAAATAAGGCGATGAGCCTATGTTTAAAAATTAAGGCAATAGCCACCATTGAAAATTAAGGCGATGAGCATTTCTTTAAAAATCAAGGCGATGAGCTTCTATCTGAAAATCAAGGCGATGAGCCTCTGATTAAAAATCAAGGCGATGAACCTCTGCCCGATAAACAAGACGATGAGCCTCTGTTAGAAAAACAAGGCGATGAGCCTCTGTCTGAAAAACAAGGCGATGAGCCTCTACCCGATAAACAAGGCGATGAGTCTATATTTAAAAATCAAAGCAGTAGCCACTATTTAAAAATCAAGGTGATAGTCACCATTGAAAAATAAGGCGATGAGCTTCTATTTGAAGAAGTTAGAGAATAGCAGATGCAGTAGATTATTTCTACTTTTCATTGACAACAGTATATAAAAAGTAGTCTATGGGAAGTAGAGAGGCTTGTGATGATATGAATAATGATAGTTGCTGTATGTTATTTATCTATGGTGACACGCCCGCCTCAACGACTCGGCCGCCTCACCAACTTACCCGCCTCGTTGGTATCATGAGCACACTTCTGATAGATAGACTGCATAATCCAACTATCATCAGATTAGCTAGGCGGGCAACCCATGGAATGACAGTTACCACCAGTTATTAGGAAGATGAAACATCTCTCATTAACTCCTAATAATGAGGGAGATGAAGGGACACCCGTTATCAAACGAAGAAGATGAAAGGATACCCTTACCAAATGAGGGAGATGAAAGGACACCCATCATCAATAACTGCAGGTCATCCCTATAAATAGAGGCCAACCTCCCAAGTAAAATGAGGACACATTCTTTTACACTTTATATGATTATTTTGTATATCTGGTTTTAATCATATATTGATTATTACACCGAAGTGGCCACGGGGGAAAAAAGCCCTGCCACTTTTTGCAGGTCTCCACCACTATCGTCGCCGTGCTCGGAGGAGGAGAAAATCATTTATCTTCAAAAAAATCATTTATCTTCAGTTAAATTTTTTGGCAAAGTTCGGTTGCTCCCATGCCTATAAAACAGTGTAGAGACATGGACATGTTCGTTGTGAGGCCATATATATCTTAATAATTTACATTGTGAAATATAAAAATAAAAAAATAAATAAAAAAATTTACATTGTGAGATATAAAAATAAATAAATAAATAAATAAATTTACATTGTGAGATATAAATGAGAGTTTAAATGCGCCTGCAACAATTTCAACTAACCACATACTTCTTCACCTGTTTATATTTACTTCACTCTCTGATAACTCTTTATATATACACAGCTCCACCCCTTTGGATTAGTCTCATTACCCAGCATTCTTTCTTACTTTTGCTGGTTTTCTCTTGAAATTAAGAAGACAAAAATGGAGCGGAAGCGAAGTAAACACGCTTCGATGCTCCTGTGGGCAACTGTTGCTGCTTTGCTTACTCAAAACTTGGTCATTCCTGTCATGTCTTCAGCCACCTTTGAGGATCAAAAGACCTATTACTCTCCAGACCCAAATACAGGTCTCTTCTCTCTTCTGTTCTTGATTCATGTTTTTGGAAAATCTAGAAAAATAAAATAAAATACGAGCTTTAAACGAATGTGTATGTGTTCTGGCGTCGCGCTTAAATTTGAAAACCTTGAAAATGAACAGTGTATGTTATAGTTTTTAATATGTATCAGAGTCAAGTTTAACCACTTTTGACCGAGCTGACATCGTCATTTTATATCACAGGTTCTCACGCGTCTCCACCCCATGGTTCAGGTGGAGGACATGGAAGTACCCCAACACCCTCTCACCGAACACCTTCTCATGGAGGAGGAAGCTATGGCGGCACACCACCAGCTGCCAACTGTGGGAACCCTCCAAGTGGAGGGCACCACCACACTACTCCTTCTCCACCCACCGGAGGTGGTGGTGGATATTACCACTCCCCTCCAAGCTCTACCCCAACTACACCCACCACTCCAACACCTATCACTGTAAGTCCACCCACCACTCCAATCGACCCCGGAACTCCAACCACTCCAATCTACCCCGGAACTCCACCCACCGGAGGCGGTGGTGGATATTACCACTCCCCTCCAAGCTCTACCCCAACTACACCCACCACTCCAACACCTATCATTGTAAGTCCACCCACCACTCCAATCGACCCCGGAACTCCAACCACTCCAATCTACCCCGGAACTCCAACCACTCCAATCGACCCCGGAACTCCAACAATTCCTGGTATTTCAATACCATCACCTCCATTTGCATTTGATCCAAACTCCCCACCTTTTAGTTGCGAGTAAGTACAAATATTCATATGACAACAGACTGTTAACTTGATTCATACACACTACTATGTACTAAATCATTTTGTACTTGTAAACTGCAGTTACTGGAGGACTCATCCGGGACTGATCTTTGGATTGTTTGGCTGGTGGGGAACCGTTGGAGGAGCATTTGGTGTGGCTAGCCTACCTGGGCTTGGATCAAACACGAACCTGATACAAGCTCTTTCGAACACCCGATCAGACGGCCTCGGAGAACTCTACAGGGAAGGTACAGCTGCTTTACTCAACTCCATGGTGCACAGGAGCTTCCGTTACACAACAAGGCAAGTGAGGGATAGTTTTGCTGCCGCACTCAGCTCAAACAAGGCAGCAGCATCTCAGGCAAAGCTCTTCAAGCAAGCAAACGAGGGAAGAACCAAGCCTGGTGCTTGAATTACCAGTTTTATTTATTTCAATATTTGAGTGACAGTCAGCATTTTGTTCTATTTTGTTTCATGTTCATGCTGTATTTCCTTCATTTGTGTGATGTCTTCGGATTGGAATTTTATGGTTATTCTTAGTTTAATGTAATGTTACATACTTTAAGATGGATACCAACTTTGGAGTTTGTCGGCCTAAATAATATTAGTGGCTTGTTTGTATTCATACTTATATGCCATGTTTGGTTTTTCATCTTTTTTGTCCCAATACACTTAATGAAAAACAGAGAAAATAATTAGTAATTGAGATAGTTTTAATGAAACAGTGTTATTTGCGGGTAACAATTAGCATCTCTATGTTTGTTTTGTCCCTGTCTTGTTCGACTTAGAGTATGATCGGTAGAGTTTTTTTTTTCAAAAAATCCATTTTTTTGTCTACAATTTTTGACTTTTCAACTATTTTTACACTACAAAAAATTTTGAAAAGTCAAAAAGTAACCAAAAAAAATTCATTTTTCCCCCAAAAAAACTCTACCGAACAAGCCCTTAATGTAATAAATACAAGTACAAAAATTCTATCAAACACTTGTTGCATATAGAAGATATATACGTGTATGCAGTACTTATATCATCAAAATTCTCTCATTTTTATCTTGCTTGTAGGGATGGATAAAAGTACCCAACTGAATCAAACGATTCAAGACAGGAAAAAAGCAACCGAACTGATATTATTGTTTTCTTTTTTTTTTTAATGAAAATTTAGCCTATAAAAATAAAATATTTTATTTTTATGTTTGTTATTTTATATTGCGATGCAATTATGTGTTGAGAACTTGATATATACATTATTATTTTATGAATATATTAAGTTTTGAAAATATTTGCTGGTGAGCTTTGTTTATTACCACATCGAAAGTTCAAAATATGGAGTGGAGAAGGAACATCTACAAAATGAGAGCCTATTGAATTTGAAACACAAGTAGCCGTTATTCTTTGGAATTTTTTTAAAGAAGGACCGGAAAAATAGCAAAAACATGATGAGTTCATCCGGTTCACAGTAGAACAGGTCGATTGTTCAATTTTCTACCAACACGAATCTCAACTAATGCTTCTTTTTTTGTGGCATAGTAGCTTGTGGGGATGGGACCTTCTTACAAAGGGTCTAATAACTTTGAGGATTGTATGCTAAAGACCAAATCTTTAGAGTCAAAATGATAGGATAACATAACTATCTATCTCTATCTTAATAGGCTAGTTACAAATGATTGTATAATATAACTATATATCTCTATCTTAACAGACTACTTACATATATCTTAATAGATTAGTTACACAGATAAAGATGAATTCAAAGAACTTTAACTGCTATTATGTCCCCGCAAGTTGAGCGAGCAAGAATGCACGTGACGCTTCGAGAGTAAGTATTGAAAACGAGCTGAAGACAAGCTTTTGGTAAAAATATATGCACGTTGATCTTGACAGCAAATATAGTCAACATCCAATTCGTGGCACACCAGTTTAATTCTCTATAACATAATGATAATCCACTTCGACATGTCGTGTGCGAGCATAAAAAATAGGATTGGAGGCTAATAAGATAGATCTAATTTTATCACAAAAATGCAAATTTTTGAAGAAAGAGTGCAACCAAGACAGTTCAACAGCAGTGTATGCAAGTTGTCTATACTCTGCCTCAGTGCGACCAAGAGATAGTATGTTGGACTTGAACTCCAATAAATAAGATTTGTGCTGAGATAAAAATGTATCGCAAAATATGTTTAACAGTAGTCCATCGAGCAGTAATAGGAACTTGCATGAATTTACAAATTTGATTCACATCAAATGATATGTCAGGACACGTGATGGTAAAGTATTGTAAAGCGCTAACTGTGTTGCGATATTCAAAAGGGTTAAGAAAAAGAATACAATTACTTTTGCTCAGACGTTTACCACTAGTAGCTGGAGTGAGAATTGGTTTAGCATCAAGTAAATTGGCATGCTTTAAAAGATCTAAAGCATACTTGAATTAAGTAAGAGAAAGACCAGACAATCTTCGAGTGACGTTAATTCCAAGAAAATAGTTAAGAGAAACAAGATCCTTCATAGAAAATGTAGTATTCAATTGCTCAATAAGAGTAGTAGTATGAGTAGAACTATTGTCACTAAGCAGAATATCGTCAACATATATAAGGAGAACAAGAAGAACAAGAAGCAAAGAGAGAGTATTCAGCCTTTGATTCAATGAAACCCAACTCCAAGAAAAATCAGAGAATCGTTGAAACCAAGTACGAGGAGCTTGTTTGAGGCCATAAAGAGAACGTTGTAACTTGCAGACATGAGAAGGACATTGAAGATCAATACAACCAAGAGGTTGCTTCATGTAAACTTCTTTGGATAAGAAACCATTAAGGAAAGCATTCTGCACGTCAAGTTGACGATTGGGCTAGTGGTGATGAACATCAAGAGCAATGATGAAACGAAATGTGGTATGCTTAATAATAGGGCTGAAAGTTTAAGATAGTCTATTCTTTCTTGTTGATGAAATCCATTGGCAACAAAATGCCCTTTAAAGCACTCAATAATGTCATTAGATTTTTGTTTAATCCGATAAACCCATTTACAAGGTAAAATATTCATACAAGCTGTAGGCGGAACTAACTGCCAAGTGCCTATCTTTTGTAGAGCATTAAATTCAGAACTCATAGCATAACGCCAAGACTCATGTTTAATTGCGATGCTAAAACAAGTAGGTTCAACGTTAGTAGAGTCAACAGAAGCAAGACAAGCAAATTTGGGATTAGCTTTGCGAATTTTGGCTTTACCACGTGTAAGCATCCGCTGAGAGTTAATAGAAACCTCGTGAATAGGTAGGAAAGGCAAAGAAGAAGAAGGAAGAGAAGTTATCGAAGAAGGGATAAATGGTAATGTGGGAGAAAAAATTAAGAGTGGTGTTTGATGGAAGAGAATGAGGAGGGTTGGTTGGTGGTAATGGACAAGAAATATAAGAAGAAGAAGTGAAAAACAAAGAAGGAGAAGACATACCATAAGTTGTTGAAGACGTTTTCTGGAAAGATGCGGGAGAGAGAATCTAGAAAGGAAAAGAAACTTCATTGAAAATAACATGCCGAGAGAGATAAACACAACCAGTGGACACAAAGAAAATATCCAAGAAAGAAACATTGTTTAGACCTATATCTAAGCTTATGAGATGTATAAAAATGAAGATGCGAAAAACATGCACAACCAAACACCAGAAGAAAAATTTATTGTGGTGAACGATGAAATAGTTTCTCAAAGGAAGAAACAAAATAAGAACACGAGCAGGTTATCGATTAATAGTATAAACATCAAAATTAAATGCATCAATCCAAAAAGAAGATGGCATATTGGCATGAGCAAGCATAGTGAGACCAATTTCAACAATATGTCTATGCTTGCGTTAAGCTAAACCATTTTGTTCGGGATGGTGGGGACAAAAAAACGGATGCCAATCCCATGGTAAGAAAGAAAGTTCTTAAAAGCATTGCTGTGAGTTTTAATACGACATGACAAGAGATTTTCAACATAAATTTTGAACTTAACAAACAAACCAAATACCTTAGATTTTAATCGCATAGACAACCATGTATATCTCAAAAAATCATCCACAAAAAACAAGTAATACTTAAAACCAGTATTAGATAGTTGAGGAAAGATCCATACATCAGAATGAAATAACTCCAAATGAGCATGTGAAATAGAAATTGATAATTGAAAAGGTAGTTTATGACTTTTGCTACGAGAACAAGAATTACAAAAGAAATTCCTAGGTGCATTAGACATAGACAACTGATAAATAGAAACTAAACAATATAAAATAGACACCGCCGGATGGGCTAAGCAACAATGCCACACAGATTGAGAGGCCTTAGTGCCAATGAAGGTAAAAGAGCGAGTGGAAAAACATTGGACTTAGGCTATATGTGGAGAGGATACAAGCCGTTCTCACATCGTCCTTGGAAAAGCGTCTTCTTCGACTTCAGGTCCTTGACAAAAAAATAATGAGGATAGAAGATAAAGAAACAATTATTATCCAAGGTAAATTATTCTCACATTTCTTCTCTATCTCTTCCATATTTCTATTTCTTGTTAAGTTCTATGTCATTTTGGTATCAGAGCTTATTTTTTCCTGAGACCGTATTGTTCATCACGTATAAAATTTGCAACAATTTTGTGGTAAAGTACTGTTCACGAATCACTGTTTACTATTGACGCAGTATTGTTTATTCAAAAAAAAATTCAGCAGTATTGTTTCCGCATTAGTTGTTTGTAGTTATGTTTGCTCTTGTTCGTTGTTTTTAAAAAAAAACCCCCAAAGTGACATGGGTATTTGCATCACTATCAGAAATCTAAGTAGATGAGGAGGCAGAAGGATCATGAGAAGCGGCTAAAGCAACAAGCTTTTTGCTGGATTGTTTTCCTTCATAAGACAAATTTATCATGTTGAAACAATTAATGGCAAAATGACCCGATCGGTCACAAATCTGACACACAACGCGACCACCACCAAAAAATAAAGGACTTGGAGGTGGAAGAAAAGAAAGGACACGACCTAAAATAGAAGGACCACCGCGAGAAGAGAATGAAGAATCACCAATACTACGGCCAGAAGAAGCAACCGAAGGACGGCCTCGTGCACAACCATGTAGACCAAAAGGATAACCACGTCTAGAACCACATGGACGAGAGGCATTCAAAGTTGTAAGGGTGTTGTCTAGAAGAAGACGGTGGTACTTATTTGGATACTAGTTAAATTAATCAAAGTGCTAATTTATTGTAAATAATTGAAAATAAATTGAGTTGAAAGATTTAAGCTAAAACTTTGGATTTTTCGAAAGTAATAATAAAGCGAAAATCAAGAATTAATAAAATATGATGGTTGAAGCGTTTGGACAAACGAATTCACCTAGTTGTCATATTTAATTCCTCCTCTCAAGATTTGTTTTCTAAAGTTGTATTCGGTCGAATTCACAAATTTAACTTAATTTACCTCTCTCGAGTTCAAATTAGTCCTATCTAATTAAGTCAACTTAGACAGTCAGAATGATCATTAATTAGATGCATTAAATCTCCTAAGAATTCAACTCAAGACCGTGACAATAATAAAAGCGTATATCTACCTTTTATCCAATTGCCAGATTTTACTACGTGGTTTAGATTAATAATTTACCTCTCGGTTCATTACAATCCACAAATCAATGACAAATAATGGCCAATTATTTCAAGCATTAAAAAAAGAAGTAAAATCAAATACATAAACAATTTATATATTAAAAACTTAAGATTCGAAATTGAAGATTTAAACTTAGGCTACATCGTTCATCCAAACATTAAATCTAGCTATTCATGACTCGGGAGAAAGAAAAGATGAAGAGGATTGAAGACATAACCGGATCTTGAAAATAATAGAGGAAGAAACGTTGAATATCTTGCACCAAGAAATCTCTGTCTTCAAGCTCCAATCTTCAATTCCGCCTTTGTTCTTCGTCTATTTGTATCCCTCTCTCTCAATATGATTTTTTACAAGATTTAACGACCCCCAATTATGAGTGTATAACTCATATTTATAGTTCCCCCAATAAGCCCTAAAAGATCCCTAAAAATCGTGGATTACAAGTTTCCAAATTGCTTTAGAACTCAAAAAGGAAATAAAATAACAAGAAAATTTCGCTGCTAGAATTTGGCCTGGGCGAACACCCAGGACTATTCCGGGTGAACGCCCAGGCCAATAAATTAGCCTCAGCCACTTCAAATTGAAGTTGGGTGTTCGCCCAGCATTGAGTTGGGCGTTCACCCAACTATAATTTCTTCATATTTGCACCCGTGGTCTTTCAACTTTTAATTGTAGTCATTTTAGTCTTCTGATTTCTTCTTATATTTCAATTTAGTCCTCTTTTATTTGCATCCCAGGTCCTTCAACTTTTGGAAGTTTGCAAGTTGATCCCCATCTCCAACTTTTTGTACACTTTCAGTCCTTTTCGCCTATTTTGCTTTGTTTTTCTCCAATTCCATCCGATCCTGGGTTTTGACCTGAAATAATTAAATCAACATATAATTAAGTAAAAAATCACTTAAGAGCACTTACAATAGTCCACTTTTAATGGTCTAGATAAGTGTAAAATAACACTTATCAAATACTCTCAAACTTGAACATTTGTTCGTGCTCGAACATAACTAATCACTTAAACAAACAAACAAATAATATTAAAATATACTATAGTGGATATCTTGCCGCATTTGCCGCATGTTTTTGAAACAATGACACAATTCATAATAAAACTTCTAAATCATGCTACCAAAATCAATCATTTTGACTTATCCGATGCTTGACAGATATCAGTGTGTACGCATAGTCACTTCAATCACCATAAGCCTTTAGGTTGGTGATATTATGCCCCCAATGGTCAAATATTTCCTTTCTCGCTCGTAAGAATACACACCCCCCAACCGATATTCAATTTTCTCACCCTGGGTATTAGCTCTAGATTGACTCTCAAAACACTTATTCTTTTATAGCTCAAAAGTTGGTTAGGTAAGCCAATACAATTGCTATCTAGATCTGTGATAATTCTCCTTTTATCGAATGCTTTGGCCGTCAAGCGTCCACTAGGTAAGTCAAACCCACTAGTCATCTATATCCCCAAGTTATGCGTACAATGGTTCAATCTTGCTTTTGCTTCTTCTTCTTTTTTTTTTTTTATATCTTATGTGTAAGACCTCACTCCCTTAAGCTTTCTAGATGACCTTTGTAGCGAGTTTTAGGCCGATGGCTCCCAGGTCTGTTAAACCTTAGGGTACCGAGTTTTGAGAACTCCAATGGACTTTATCACTCGAGTCAACTAGGCTACGAAGAGAGGTATAAGATAATGCATGTGCCATGCTTTTCAAATTTTTTTTTTTTTTTTTTTGCAAGATAACGAATCGGGGATTAGATTCCTAGCATCCGGTCAATACCTAGATTCCACTTGGTAGCCAAAGTACAATCCACACATATATTACTCAAGCACAAAATCAACACATATCTAAACAACTTCTGCATTGGTTTAACCACCCCCAAACTATTCTCTCAACTGGTTAGGTAATTGAGTTGTCAATTGGTAGTTTTGGTTTTCTCAACTAAGATTTTCACTGTATTCTATTCAATATACCAACCTAACGTAGTGAAATTCATGACCATAAATCACACTTAATCGTATCTCACATGGATAAGTAAAGTCTATAAAACAAGCATAAGTAGCATAACCTGGTCATAATTCATGAATTGATATCAGTTTCAAATAATATCATCATAGGCCGGCAAGACTATCCAACATACAAGCACACAAATTTTTTTTTTTTAAATAACACACAAAAATAACAAAAATACTCAAAGTCACCCCCAAACTTAAAGTTCACATTGTCCTCAATGTGACAAAAGAAAGCAAAGTAAATAAGAAATAAGGAAAGAGACAACCCGAATCAAAAGGCGTTGAGATAACAATCGGACTTTTAGCTCATCAGTACACATTGGATTGGAATGACGATGTGCAACCTGAAATATGAAAAACAATAATGATTAAATATACTTAATCACTAAAAAATGGGAAACGTGCTCTACTTCCTAATGCAGTCCTAAAATTCTACATGCAATGTAATAAACATATAAGGGATAGAAAAATGGGTTGCCTCCCATTAAGCGCTCGATTTGTAGTCTAGAGCTCGACATATTGCAAGTATCATTTATGGAGGCTTGAATTGGGCTTTGGAGGTCTTGCATTGGTTGCTCTTACTAGCTTTGCATGATTTATCATTTGCTCTCCATATTTTAAATCGACTCTTTTCATCTTTAATTGGTGCGACTAGTCCACCTATATCCGGTTTGCAGTTTTCTTGGCAAATTGGTGCCCCTTCATCAACTCTAAAGCACTCCCCGAGGTCGATTGGTTGCTCAGGTATGATGTACATACTGAATACTGCTCGTCCATCCTGTACTCTCAAGATTAGCTCACCCTTTTTAACATCAATAAGGGCCCGACTCGTTGCTAAGAATGGTCGTCCCAAAATGACTAGCATATTGCGATCATCTTCGATGTCAAGGACAATAAAATCAACTGGAAAGAAAAACTTTTCCACCTTGATGAGCACGTCTTCAACTACACCCTGTGGGTACTTGATCGATCTATCAGCAAGCTGTAGAGATACACTTGTTGCTTTTACTTTTTCCAATCCTAATCTCCTGTAGACAGAAGGAGGCATTAAATTTACACTTGCACCTAAATCACATAAAGCATTAAAATTATAAAATTTTCTAATTGTGCAAGGTAATTTAAAACTCCCTAGATCTTTTAACTTCGGAGGCAACTTATTTAGCAGAATAGCACTACATTCCTCAGTTAAAGCCACTGTCTCGTTTTCATCTGGTTTTCTCTTCTTGGACAACATTTCTTTTATAAATTTCAAATACAATGGCATTTGAGCTAATGTGTCGGTAAAATGAATGTTGATATGCAGTTTCTTGAAAACTTCAAGAAATTTTTCAAACTGCTTGTCGAGCTTATTCTTATGCAGCCTCTGAAGAAATGGAATTGATGGCACATAAACTTTGACAGGAATTGGCGCCATCACTTTTGATGATTCAGCAGATTCTTTTGAAACTTCTTTTTCTGATTTCACATGTTTTTGTTCAGATTCATCTTTCTCAATCACCAACCGTTCATCATTTTTTTCTGGTCTTTTCACGTGAATTTCTGGCAGTTGTACCCCGCTCCTAGTAGTGATGGCATTTACCTGTTCTCTTGGATTTGTTTCTGTAGTGCTGGGTAAAGTACCTGGTTTTCTCTCTGACAATTGTAGGGCTAACTGACCAATCCGAGTCTCTATTTTTCTGATAGACGCTTGTTGATTTTGACTGTTGATGTCCAATCGCTCCAATGCTTTATCAGCTTTCTGCATATACTGTTGGAACATCTCTTCTAAACTCGGTCATCTTTCTTGCTGAGCATTATATGCATTACCACTTTGTTGATTCTCAGACCATCTAAAATTATGGTGTTGCTTCCAACCTGGATTGTATGTTTGTGAATATGGATTATACTGCTGATGTGTATTATTCTGCACAAAATTGACCTGTTCTGGAGAGGCCAATAACATACAGTCTGATGTCGAATGGTTAGCTTCACAGTTTTCGCACATGATGGTTGTTTGGATTGCATTCACTCCTTGCATTTGTGTTCTGACCAAGAGCTCCACCTGCTTTGTCAATGTAGCAAGTTGTGCATTGGTAGCTGACAGACCATCAATCTCATGTATGCCTACTACTTTTCTTGGAGTGGTACGATCAGATGAAAACATGGTCTGTGTGTTTGCAATCAGCTCATAGAGATCCCATGCTTCGTTGACATTTTTACTTGCAATGGACCCGTTTGCAGATAAGTCCACTGTCGATTTAGATTGGGGAGATAGCCTAGAATAAAAATATTGAGCCTGTTGCCCTTTTTTAATGCCATGATTTGGACATTTTCTGAGCAATTCATTGAATCTGTCCCAAGCTTCATGATACCTTTCGCCCTCCAGTTGTTGGAAAGTAGAAATTTCCAATTTCATTTTGGCTACTTTAGCTAGTGAAAAGTATTTGTTGTAGAATTTTCTAGCCAAGTCATCCCATGTTGTGATACTAGCATGTGGTTCTAAGTCTAACCATTCTAGAGCCCCAACCCTCAAAGTGTATGGAAATAACTGGAGTCTAATAGCATCTTCATTTACTTCGTGAAACTGAAAATTATGGAGCATACGTAGGAATCTGGAGAGATGAGTATTAGGGTTTTCAGTCGCCTTTCCATAGAACTGCAGGTTGTTGCTGAAAAGATTAATCATATCGGCTCTTAGTTGGAAGTCGTTCCGACCAAAAGCTAGATAAATTATGCTTGAACGATCAGGAGCTGCTGCCGGAGTTAGAAACTGAGCCATTGGCATGTTTCCATCGTCATCTTCTTCCTGTTCTTCATGTTGTTGAATTTGCTGAGCTGCCATTCGGGCTGCTTCTACAGCGGCTGCTCTTGCAGCTTCTTGTTCAAGCCCTCTTCTTATTTGTGCTTCTGTCATCTGATAGAAATAGACAAAGAAGAAAATAGTAGTAATAACAATAATAAAATAAATCAGTAATAATAATAAAAAATAAAAAATAAAATAAAATAAATAAAAAATAAAACTAATACTAACGATTAATCTAAACTAATATTAAAAAAGAATAGTCCCCGGCAACGGCGCCAAAAACTTGTTGTGAAAATAACGTGATTGCAAGTGCACAATATCGTTAACAAGTAATAAAGTGGACTTTTTGAGTCCGGATTATCGTTCCCACGAAGACTATTTTATTTGGATACTAGTTAAATTAATCAAAGTGCTAGTTTATTGTAAATAATTAAAA
The DNA here is from genome assembly GCA_030279155.1 of Forsythia viridissima. Lineage (NCBI taxonomy): Eukaryota > Viridiplantae > Streptophyta > Magnoliopsida > Lamiales > Oleaceae > Forsythia > Forsythia viridissima. Next base: position 48,308,884 of record CM059039.1, read on the forward strand.
ATAAATTGAGTTGAAAGATTTAAGCTAAAACTTTGAATTTTTCGAAAGTAATAATAAAGCGAAAATCAAGAATTAATAAAATATGATGATTGAAGCGTTTGAACAAACGAATTCACCTAGTTGTCATCTCTAATTCCTCCTCTCAAGATTTGTTTTCTAAAATTGTATTCGGTTGAATTCACAAATTTAACCTAATTTACCTCTCTCGAGTTCAAATTAGTCCTATCTAATTAAGTCAACTTAGGCAGTCAGAATGGTCCTTAATTCGATGCATTAAATCTCCTAAGAATTCAACTCAAGACCGTGACAATAACAAAAGCGTATATCTACCTTTTATCCAATTGTCAGATTTTACTACGTGGTCTAGATTAATAATTTACCTCTCGGATCATTACAATCCACCAATAAAGCTATAAAACTAAGTGGTTATCCAATTACCAGATTTTACTACGTGGTCTAAAATTTCGCTGCCAGTTGGCCTAGGCGAACACCCAGACATATTCCGGGTGAACGCCCAGGCCAATAAATTAGCCTCAGCCACTTCAAATTGAAGTTGGGTGTTCGCCCAGCATTGAGTTGGGCGTTCACCCAACTATAATTTCTTCATATTTGCACCCGTGGTCCTTCAACTTTTAATTGTAGTCATTTTAGTCCTCTGATTTCTTCTTATATTTCAATTTAGTCCTCTTTTATTTGCAACCTAGGTCCTTCAACTTTTGGAGGTTTGCAAGTTGATCCCCATCTCCAACTTTTCGTACACTTTCAGTCCTTTTCGCCTATTTTGCTTTGTTTTTCTCCAATTCTATCCGATCCTGGGTTTTGACCTGAAAAAGATGACTTTAACTGCTATTAGGGTCTTCGCTGGAGAGTTGGTACGGGTGAAAAAATTCAGATTTTTCATGATCCTTGGGTCCTTTATGAACTTTTCGGCCAGTATGAACACTATTGATAACAGTTGAAAGGGTGAGTGATCTGATTGAGGCGGGAAGGGACTGGAATTGGGAGTTGCTGCATGATTGTTTTTGGCCTATTGACTATGGGGTTATTTCCTCAATTCCATTGAGCTTGCATGCATCCAGCTGAGGATCATTGATCTGGCACTTTGAGAAAATGGGCAAGTACACAGCCCATAGTAGGTATCGGGTGCTGTGCAATCTTCAGAATGATGAGTTAGGGTTCAGTACACAGCTCTTCTTTATCTCCATAAGCATGTTAGCACTTAGCAGTGATATGCTCGAGTGGATTTGCTGTGTATTGTGGCTGATTTGGGGAGAACGAAATTAGGTGGAGCATAGTCTGGGAGAATGAGGGGATGATTTTATTATGGAGTTTGCAGCGAGATTGGTGATGGAGAAGGGGAGGAAGGTCAGTGGAAAGATCACACCAATGCTGGTGCCGAGAGACATCCCGTTTCATGGACCAAACCTCAGTCGAGGAACCTCAAAACTAAACACTGATGCAGGATTATGGGTGGAGGCAAGAGTGGTCGTACTAGGAGCAGTTATCATGGGATATAGTGTGTTGGTTGCCCTATATATACAGGGAGTTCAGGGTCTGTTATCACCCGAGGATGCCGAAGCTGCTGCTCTACGGCAAGGACTCTTATTGGCCAAACAACAAGGGCTGGACTGGGGCGGAGGTGGAATGTGACGCGCAAACATTGGACTTATATACATGCGACTTTGTTCCTCAGTCCTCACAGTGGGAATAAAGTGGCTCACAATCTCGCTTCTTTTACTATTTCTTTACCTGTTCTGAATTTCAAAAAATAATAATACCAAAAGGTGAAATCTATGATGTTGTATACTTTTATATCATAATGCCTTCACTTTGCATCATAAAGATCAAGATAAATAAAAATATAAGTATGGAAATAGAAGAAATTTTATATAATAACTCTCATATATGAACTGCTGAGAGTTTTAGGTAGCTTGAAGATTAAAGCAAGATTTGTCACGAACTTAAAATAGTTAGTTCTTACACTGAAAATTCTTAACACTTGAAAGTACATAAAATTCAGAAAACTAAAGACTGATCTTCAGAATTTCGTGTTACAACAGAAGAACGTAGCCGACTAATAATGAGCGCTTGATTCAAGAGCTCTCCACATATTAACTGCAGGAAATCTTGCATAATAAATATGGTTAGTTAATAAATATAGTTAGTTAATTTTATTTGTTTTTAAGCGAACTTTGATATTTAGTATCATGGTATATTAGAAGGATATGGAGAATAATACCTTTGTCACGGGAGCTGTTGGCACGGTCCTTATGAGAGTACTATTACGGATTAGGCTCCATGAGGTTTACCGGGAGGAAATTCCGAATGTCATAAGGTTGTGAGGTCATAGGCTGGTATTCGGATGATGGCATCATGTTCATTTGCTGTTGTGCTCTCTCAGTCTCAGCTATCTGCACCAATTCATCGAAATTTAATTAACCATCTGTTTATATAAATTGCTAAACTGCAGCCTATATTTAGCCATTCTTTAGTCCTTTTTTTTTTTTTTTTGGGAGCGCGTAGAGAAAGAGAAGTATATCGTTGTACCTTTGCTCGTAGATACATGTTAGCATTATGCAGCTCTAACTCCTGGCATGTCAAGTCACCGTTAAAACCAGATTTTAGCATCAAATATTAATTCTAGCAACAAATTAATAAGTACATTACATAAAGTAGATTCTATTGTGGATCAATCGAAGAAAAATAATGCAATATGAATGTGCTTATTGAGACAACATTTCAGAAATGCATACATGGACACAAACAATCCCTCCCCCCAACTTTGATTCACTGTTAGCATCTTAGGTCAAAAGCCAGTCGATAATGGACCTACTTTTAAGGCTTCTCGTATTTGTCTCATTATTTGGGGCCCCTTTCCTTTTTCGTGGTATAGTCTTATCATGTTGGTTCGTTATTTATGGGTCACTCTAGCCCCTTTCTAAGTTGTACTTTCGCTTCTCATGAGTTACTAAAAAGTATAAATATGATTGCCCATTATATTATATTATTTTCAAAACTGTCATTGCAAATTATCAAACTATCACCCCCATACCATTCCACATTATAAGAACTATAGAAGTAAGGATTGATACTTACCCTCTTCTGCATGAACTCAATTTCAGCAAACAGTAATTCATTCTGGAAAATTTCTCGAACGTTAGTCTCATCAAATCAACAATTAACTCGACAAATTTAACAAGAAATTACAAAACAAAACTAAGAAAGAAATCGATTACCTTTTTGGAACGAATTCTTCCAATGGCCTTCTCCACTTTGGTCTCTAAGTTCTTGAGTTCCTTGAATTTCAAAGCACCAACACCCTCGCCAAGAATTTGTCTGCAGATGATGCAATGTGAATTAATGACAACTTGTAAAATATCTGCAATAAATTAAGTAATAGCAACTAACTATTAACTAATAAACCTGTTTGTATTCTGTATCTCTCGTATTTGTCTTCGGAGCTTGGTGGCTTCTTGCTGATAGAACTACGAAATTTAATTACATATGAAATTATAGTGTCAGTGTAACATCATATGATTGATCAAATGGTGCGATTCCTCTATGGAAGTAAGGTGCATGGTTACGTCCCCTTCCAACGTAACAATTCGTTCATTAATATACTCGGGTTCTCCCCGTTTAGGTTTAGGTGACACGGCCCAAAAACCCTCACCAAAAAATAAACGGAATTCGGGAAAACAATGGTGCATTAATGCACTGAAAAAATAAAAGAAGTATCTATAGCAGAGAAAACTTTTAGCACTCTCAGAAGAGTATGGAACTCGATACTTCCTGTATTTAATTGACATGTGATTGTTTGGATCTCAATTAACTAGAAATAAAATCCCACAGTTTCGAGTCCATTTCATCTCGTATGAATGAGCGAAGAACATAAAAAGAAGAAACATGGTAAGATGAACAAACATTTTCATCATGCCCACAATGTGACTATGCCAGATTAAAAGCATCAATCTCCTAAAATAATAAGTGTAGAATATTTCATTTTCTAGTTAACTCGAAGTTTAAAAATAAGATCTTTTTGTTTGTAATCCTTAAATTGAAAAGCTTTACAAATCTCACTTGTTCGTTTCATTTTTTTGCGTCTCACTCATATTTCATAGTTTCTTGCATACACTAGTCATACTATTGTGTATAGATCTACTACTGTACAAAGAACAATATACACTAGCCATACTATTGAATATAGAGAGGGAGAGGCGACAACAATAATTTTACCACTTAAAATGTTGTTTTTACCTGTGTGTTAGCCACAGAAACAGATCCTGAATTCGAGGAATCAACACAATCTTTCTTGTATCTGTCAATAGTTGCCCTAACACTGCATTTTGCATAAGATCATTTCAATCTCCATGTCCAAAAATGTGAAATTAAATAACCTTTTTTTACAATAAATTCAGTTTTACATATTAATTAGTAATAAAAGAAGCAAAAATTAGTGAAATTTCACTTAAAATTTTCTTGTACTTGTCACAAGGAAGGGTTACTAACTATGACATATTGATTGTTTAGCTATGATATATTAGGGCATCATTTAGTCGGTAATACATAGAAAATTATGAATATTATGTTTGAAAGTATCGATAATTATACATATAAGTACAATGTAAATAATTTGGTTATGTTATGGCATATAAACATTTGCCAAAGTTGTGGGGTTTGACATTGGCTCGGGGCAAAAGGGAGTGGACCGCTCGAGCTACAAATAAATAGGGAGAATTCCATGTAGAAACTAAACTTGGAATTACTACACACTATGTTGCATTATGAAAGTAAAATATCGACATTTGGTTACTAGAAGTATATATTTTGTATCTTGAATGATAAGTTCAAACTCATCATAAAAATCACTAGAAGCATGTCTTTCGAGACGAGTGTGACATTTCATTGAAATTTTTTTCATTTTTTGAAAGAGTAAACTTCGACTTTGAAAATGTCATATATGTAATATAGGCTAAAACACATGTTTAACAAAGGAATATGAAACAAAGTCACATAAACTCTTTTTTTTATGTGACATGCAATTTCTTTCAACAATCTTTCTATATACCACTGCTAAAAAAGACTTCAAAACAGCTTCTCTACCAGATTTGTCAGAAACAACATTTGGGTTGCATAAGGACATAAATGTAACGTCGTATCAATTACTTGAAAAGATGAATAACTGTCATGTGAAGAAACTCGTTTTATATTCCAAACAACGGGTACAACACATTAGTTAGTTCATTTTCAAACCTAGGATAATTTCAACATTCATAATTATTTCTTGTTCACTTCATCAATGAACTGTGTTATAGGTAGTCTAGGGTTTTGTTTTCCCCAGTCAAAAAGTAACTGTGCTTGTTACTTACTTTTAAGCATGCACATTACAGATTATGCATCAGTTATTTCAGTCCACAGAACTTCACAGTGAAAACACATACATGCACTTTCAGTCTGGATTAGCTGCAACCTTAATTTTCTCGAGACATTGATTGGTTGCCTTCTGCCACGCTGGCACAAGATCCCACAATATGATTGGCTCAAGCATCTTTGTTTAAGGATCTTGCCACGTGTCCACAAACATCTTTGCACCAAGTGTAATGCCCCACTGAATCACCCTATTACCCACCTCGACCCATTCAAAATCCCGATATTGCTTTCATGGATTCAGTTCTACCAGTGATGTTCGAGTATTTTTATGTTTTTAAACTCAAAAAATACTTTTTTCACACATATGAAAATGTGTATGTATATATGGTAAGTCTTATTTGTCTATGAACTCTTCTTTTGTTGAGTGTTCAGAGCAGCCATTTTTTGCACTCTTTCCCATGCAATGAAAATAGCTGAGTAAAAGTAAAGAAACCCCATTGGCGGATTCAGTTTTTTCGTACCCTTTATTTTCCACTCTGAATTTCTTGGCAACAATTGGCCTGCATCTTTTTTTTTTTTTAAAGCAAAACGACAAAGCTCAGCAAGATTTTTAGGTCTCTACCAATGGGGAATTTGAATTCCTCAACCTTAGTTTATATATTGGAAGAATTAAGTACAAGCAGGAGGGAGACAGCAACAATGGCCAGCATGTAGTCATTTTCTTAAGTTTTACTCTCATATCTTGAACTTGAGGAAGGAAAACAGGAAGGAAAATTGTTTTCCCTCTAAAAAATTATCTTACCACAAGTGCAAAATGGGGGAAAGATTTAAAGAAAATGGTTACCCACTTTAGCTATGTCATTTCTTCATGCTTCTCTTGCCTCTTTAGATCTTCAGAAGCTCTTTTTAGCTTCAAAAAGTGGACTTTGAGGGAGAAGAGAAAAAGAAATATAAGTAGAAGAAACTGGTGATATGCAGAAAGGGTAATTTTTTCACCTTTTGAGATAAAAATTTTAGACCAAAGAGATCATGAAAGAGTAACCCCAAGAAAGGGAATAAGTGTAGAACTGAAAAATCATGTCTGACATGACCAAAGATTCGTTGGCTAAGAGACATAACTTTGTACACATCTCATTTCAAACCCTAACCATGGTGCCATGCTCTGATGTTCCATCAGTAGAGTGCACTCTACAAAGGGGTAAAATTGTAAAAACTGGAAAATTGAAAAGTACCCATCTTGTAAAATTGATGTAATTTGTCTTTTGACCAACTGATGTGGAATTCTAATGAGTTTTTGTTCATTCCCTTTTGAGCTTTGAATTTGAAACCCTAATATGCAAAGTTTTAGGTTAATCGTCTCTTTGATTTGTTGAAACTGACATGAATTAGGGAAGTGTCAATGAGATGAAGGGATTGGACAAATGAGAACTTGACAGCTTTGCAGTAACAAGTTAAGAGAGAGAGAGAAGTGAAATGGAAGAAATGGCAAAGTATAGCACACAGTTGAGGTGATTTTCAAGACTTTCATATTTTGTTAACCCTACTAGATCTTTGAACTCCTACTGTTTATTACATCACTTCTATTTCCATCAATTGCAGCAGATCTTGGAGGTATATACAAGATCTGAGAATGAAGCCCAGAAAATAAACAAAAAACCTCACAAAGCTCATAAAGGAAAGAAGCAAGAAAGACATGTGAATCTTTGTGAAGGAGAACAATCTTAACTCTACACAATAATTGTAAATGTTTCCTAAGAAATCCTTGACAGAAGATGAAAGCTAAACACGTGTGTGATCATCATTAAAATTTTCCAAGTTCTCAATAACACATAGGAAAAATACAAGAAGACAAAAATTAAAAAAAAAATGAGATGAAGAGTTGAGATTTTTTCCAGTAGAAGCCAAAAATGCAGATGAAGAACTATGGGATATGGAAAAAAAATGAACTTTCCAAATAATTAAGCTAGATCATGTAAAAGGGTACTTGAAAATGAAAACTCAAAGCATAAAATCTTGATATAAGATAAGAAAAGGGATGCAAAATGGATCTTGAAAAGGAAGCAATGAAAACTTGACCTGTTATTTGCATATTCATAGAGTCTTCCACGGGTTGAGAAGACAATAAGGGCAACTTCAGCATCGCACAACACGGACAATTCGTAAGCCTTCTTAAGTAAACCATTTCGGCGCTTACAGAAGGTGACTTGTCGATTCGTAGTGTTTTCGATCCTCTTGATTAAAATTTTCCCTCTTCCAATTTTCCTCAGCTGTGAAGATGGCTCTGGTTCTTGATTAGGAAACTCCATCAAACCTAAGCTGAAACAAGCAAAACAAAATTGCTGATTGTATTTAGCAGTCGATTAAGTTTATAGCCTGATTTGGAGAATGGTAGAAAGTGGAAATTTTTGTTTTAGAAGCATTTGAAAAAGCAAAGCAAGGATTCTTTTGTAAATGGTTGCGTATGTTTGCAGTTAACAGTAGTCACTGACCTGGTAAGAAAAAGTATAGAAGGAGAAGGTAAAGAAAAAAGAACCAAACAATTGGATTGTATTTCTTTCTTCTTGTTGAAATATTCACTCTATGCTATATACCATAGCTGTGAACAGGAAGTTGCAGGAAATGGATGAGTTGTTCTAGCAGGGAGGTATTTGTAGATAAAAAAATAGACCATCCAACAACATTATTATTGTTGAAGATATATTAATTTCTAATAGTAAAGTCTTCTAGTTCAACTTTTCAAGAGGTCTACGAAATAGACGAACAAAAAAAGATGTGTTGGATGTTGTTTTTTACTTAAAGTTTAAGAGAACTTGCGTGAGGACTATGTGATACATACTTTGACGCTTGTCTAATCTTGAAGACGTTCTTGTGGAAATAAAAATGGATGTTTTGAAGGCAATATTTAAATAAATACATTTGTCCCTAAGTTGCACAGACACGGGCATGAATACATTGGAACACGCCGATTTAAATTTTTAAAATCTTAAATTTATGTATAATATCTTATTTTATACTTTTTAATCTAAGACACAACATATGCCATTTTAAACACTTGCCCTACAAATGTCCTAAAGTAACCTTCAAGTGTTAGAAACTTAAAAAATATAAAAAAAAATACAACAGTGTCAGACCTAAGTCATGGAGTGTGCGAAGAGTATTGGTGTACGTGTCAGACACGAACATACCACCCTAATAGTAGTGTCCATGCTTCATAGGTGTATCCCATCTCCGATAGTTTAAGTTTTATGAAATTGTGAACATCGTATTAGAATCAAAACAATATATTTGAATTTAAGTCTCAATGTGACCCATTTATGAAAAATTGTGTGGGCATTTTGAAGATTACACTTAAATAAACACAAATATATGATCTCTTTAACAAGCAAACTTTCAGATGAGATGACTAAACAAAACATGACTCGGCTATCAAAAATTTAACTTCAACAAGTATAATTTGGTTATGTAGCTTTCAGTGTACTAATATAAATTACATTAAGAAAGAAGAAAAAGAGGGTATTGAAGTTTACTTTCAGAAATCAGAATCCATTAACCATTCATTTTCTCAAGTATGGGAAAAAGGGAGAGAGATGATGAAAGGTTCTTTTGGAAAGTGAATATTAATGGGCTTCAACCAGACTTTGGTGTATATATATATGGAGCCAAGAAAAACAAAATCTGAGAATTTGCTTATTACACATGTTTCTGAACTTACCCCCATAGTTTAAAAGTTTTCACTATTACTATTTTTATGTTATATAGGAGTGTATATAAGTTGAGGGTAAATTATGTGTACAACATGAACATTAATGAGGCTCGTTAATTGTTGAGTCGTGAAATAATAATATTAATATCTTTAAACTTGTAAAGGTCGTGTAACACACAATTCTCTTAAAAATCACATTTTAATGCCATGACTTTCGTGTTAAATGTACAAGCTTACATGGTTGTCTAACCAAACGTCAAGAAGAATCCAATGAAAAAAGAACAATGTTATTCAACATTAGTTATGATCATCATGATCGCCATCATTATACATTAAGTTTCGTGACCTAATCATTATCGATAATCAAAACTCAAATAAAATTGAAACTTAACACGGAAAAAAAAAAAAAAAAAGTTGAGAAACTAAAATGAAATTGGGTGAAGGGTTGTTTTTTACCCAACACAAATTAGTTGAATTGAGTTTGTGTAATGAAGTTGTGACAAAATTGAAGGCGACTGGCATGTGACATCGCCCATTAGTGAGTTCATTTATGGTAAGAAAAGAGAAACGTCATGATACTTTTATATGAAATTATTGACCTTCTATTCATATGTGTGGGATCCACAAATAATGCCCACATCCACTTTCTTTGTGTTCTTTTGTTTTTTTTTTTTTTTTTTTTTTTTTTGATACCCAGGTATCCTACCTTCGCTAGACTATATCCTGGACCCCCAAGACCCTTGCCCCTAGAACCTTGGAGGAGGTAAATCGCGGGTTATGCCTCAACTGGCTCCTAGGTTCCCCTCATCCGACCGTACACTTCTGCGCACAAGGAGCCGCCTCCAAAGTGATTGCTCCATACCGAATAAAATCCAGCCGCAGGTTCCCACCAAGATTCGAACTCCCACCCTGCCGCTGGAAGCAAGCCTTATGTTGATTGTTCCACCAGTTGAGCTATGCCCCGGGGGACTTTTCTTTGTGTTCTTTTTTTTTATGAGGGGAAACACATTTCACAAACAATATTTTAACTTTGTGAAAGATGATATAACACCAGGGTAATAATTATGTAACACATTTGATACGTACCATCACCACATTAGTTGTTTTTTAAAAAATTGTTTATAACTTTTTAAACTTTTTAAAAAGTGATCAATGTGATAATACCACGTGTCAAGTGAGTACCATAATTATTATTTACCATAGGTGCTATATCATTACTCTTTAACCTTGTCGCCACTTTTTTTTCTTTGGAATCTTTTTCAAACACCCTTTTTTGAAACTTCTTATTTAAGAATTGACAAGATTTTCATTTTACCATTATAAAACGAAAGTGTTTTTTTTTTTTTCTTTTAATACTTGAACCTAGCACAATTTAGGATCAACTCGATTGACATGATCAAATTGAGCTTACGTGAATTTTGCACATATGTATATAATTTCTTCTTTCTTTTCGTGCTCATAAATAAAGTGCAGTGAAGTTCATGAATCTATTTTTTACATTCAATTTGCCTTCAACAGTGTTGCATGCAAAGGGTTGACCGTTACGTTGTACTTTAAATGTTGTTTCTCAATTATAAAAAAAAAAAAAAAATCGAATTAATTTCAAGATTGTTTCTCAACAATTATTGTACTTTTAACATTGTTTTCTTTCCGTCACTCAGAACCGTTTGAATAATTAACGATTTTGTTTACCGTGTCACTGAAATTTTTTACCCGTGTTACACATGAACATATGTTTTGGACAAAGTTCTGAAAATGAAGTAAGGAGACATTTTCTTCTTTATATACACAGAAGGTCAATTTGAGAAGATTGACCAAAGAAAGTATGACTTTTATACAAAGAATTCAAAAGAATGATAAGTTTCAAATTACTTTGGCCCCTCTTAAAAGAAATATCTCCTTTTCAAAAACTGAACAATTGATGAGTTTGAAGGATATTTCTATTATATTTTTACTAGTATACCGCTTTTCTTTGCTGTAGAATCCAACCGTAGTAGAGGATTTTAATGGATTGAGTGGTTGAGAAGAATGAGAAATAGATAGTTTTGTTTGAGGGAATTTTGATTTTGATGAATATGGAAAAGGATATAGAGAAATGGAAGAATTGAGAGAGAGAAATGGGTTTTGATTTGAAAGAATGAAGACGTAGTAATAGACAAAGTACTTTTTTTTTGTTTGTAGCGGAGTAAACTTCTCTATGGTCGGTGATGAACAATTTCCATTTTATAAAGCGTTAAACAAACATTACTATGCAATAAACAATGGTCTATCTAGTAAAATATGTTTCATATATGAATCTAACAATAAGTAGATGTTTGGATCAAAGATGGGTAACAAATACATATTGAGTAAAAGAGTCCAAAAACTTGCCAAAATGGATTGAATCTAGTCTCTACAAGAATCCAAAATAAATCTTCTCTGGCTTCACTCTCCCTTTTTTTTACATTTTATCTCTTATATATGTCAACTTCTCATTTTTATATTTTTTTTTTTCTAGGGTAAGTAGAAAATATATATCTAACGTCCTCTTAATTGTTATCCACTCAAATTTTGACACTTCACTATACAAGTTTGGAATAGAAAATAACAAGCCGCTACCCACATTCACGAAGTACACTACAAGTAATAAGGTGTTACATTTTGGGTAGAACAGCAAATCTCACATGATATATTTCATTACCTCATTTTTGCAGAAATTTGCAGCAAAGATCCCCCAACTTATTTGCAACATAACAATTTAGTCTCCAACCTGTTTGCAATGTAACAAGTTGGTCATCAAGATTTTCTTTCTTTCTTTTTTTTTTTTTTTTGACATTTATGTCTCCAACCTTTCAAACTTGTTGCACCTTACTCCCAAGGAAAGATTTCCAAACAAGGTTTTTTTAATTAAAAGGGCGAATGGCACCAATTTTTTTTTTTTTAAATCACAATTTGGATGACAACCCTCCAATAAAGTTTTAAAGGGTGTACGGACTATGGAACATAGTTCAATAAAAGAGGCTCTCCAAATTTTCGGGACATTGACACAAATAACACTAATTGGGGCTAAGAAATGAGTTGATCATTCTTTATTTGTACATTTCCAAATTGCAAACTGTACAGCAGCTATTTCCATTTTTCCGCTTGCATATCAGTTTAATTGACACACATAGCACTATTTCCACTTGTAGTCAAGAAAATAGTCGACATAATTAACATTCAAATAATTCGCAATTCTAGTAAGGAATTTCTACTTCTCACCTCGCTATATATTCAGGCCACAATAATAGTCTTGTTGGAGATCAAATTCCATATCATTTCAAAAATTATAAATGCCCATGTGAAAATAAGCTAAATATTATGAAAAATATAAGCATTTTTGCTAAAAAACGATTAGTTGTACAATGTTATGAAAAAAAAAAAAAATCTTGTTCGTTGTATTCTCTAGTTCTAACCACTAAACATCCCATAATAGACAGAAGAAATGATGACAGGTTATGTGTCATTATGGGATTAGGTACTGCATTGAATTGTCTGCACCTTTCACTTTCATGTCAATGTTCCAATGTGAATTATCAGAGTCAAATTCATGGTCCCCCCCACCGCCATGCCTTCATGTCAATGCAATGTTACTTGCATCAAATTATAACCTGTTCTTGCAATTCTTCTTTGGAATATGAATAAGTAAAGGGAATTCCATTCAACATACTACCTTCTTCCAACAATCACCAAAACCGGCTGGTGGGGGCATATTTGTCCCATTTGGGTAAAATGATAACTAGAGCTTTTGTTTTCATGTGCAGAAGAAAATGATATATTTTCTCAACACTCATGATGCCTTGTATTTTCTTATACAAGGCAAGTACCATATGCTATGAATTTGTTATGAATGCCATGAAACTAATTTATATGGCGACTGCACCATTCTCGAGGCGGAGCTACGAGCTATACTAGACGGGATCATTCTGGCTCAGAGGCTTGGGTTATCAGTTCTATGGGTGGAGTCAGACTCTACATTAGCGATCCACTGCATCACCAAGGGAGGAGGACCTTGGCATATTCAGGCTACTCTACGGCACATCAGGCATCTATTAGCACTGGACAGGGATACTATCACTCACATCTTCCGAGAGGGCAATCAGGTTGCTGATCTTCTTGCATCAGAGGGCTGGGATCGACGCTACTATTATGAGTACAGCTCTCGTGATCTTCCACGACGACATCGTAGTCTAGTCCAGATTGACAGTTTTGGACTTCCTACTGTTAGAGGCTTATAGTTTCTTTTTAGACATTTGTATGAGAGGTAGTACCTCCTTATTTATTGGTTTCTGTTTTGCATTTACTCTTTCATTCGATTGTGCTTGGAGGTCAGGCTTTATGTCCCCCTCCCTTGTACTATTTTGAGCTTTTTATATATAGTTGGGGCTCCCTTAACCCCCCCCCCCCCCCCCCCCCGTCCTTCCCTGATGGAGACATAAAAACCACATTGGGGCTGTGATGGTGTGTTGACTAAAAAAAAAAAAAAAACTAATTTATATTTTCTCGAGAGAGTATTCATAATTTGTTTGTTATCATCGCAATGTATGAAAACCTATTCATGAATTACTGTTAAGTACAACAAACCGATACGATAGTGAAAAAAGTAACGAAGATACAATGACTAAATAACCTATAGATGGTAAGACCTGATTAAGAGCCTATGAGCCTTTGCGGTGTGAAACTATGTGCTGCCGGTCAAATGTATCTTTCCTCTTCTCCTTAAAGAAAAAAGTACATGGGCTCAATTATTTTCCCATCCTTTTCATAATAGCTATTTTTCAAATTCTCTTTGATAACCCATTGTTCTATGATCTCTCTTGCACTTGTCCTTTCCATGGGACTATAAGCTAATTGCGACAATGAATTTCCTTCAAAACTAATACACAATTATCCAAGACCCACTTTAAAGTTATGAATTTAAAGCGAGTGGATGATGAAAAACAACTATTTGACAGATTTGGAACCGGAGAAGTCAATTTTCAACTGATTTATGTACTGTCTGGATGCTCTAGTGGACCCAGGTGAAGCTGTAGCATATTATAATACCCAACAGTCCTCATCCCAATAGGATAAATGATCTTCGTTTCTTTGATCTCGAGTTGTAACTAGAGATTCTACCTAGTTTATTGTCTCAAGAAGGCGTAGGATAGGAATGCAATGGAAAAGGCAGCATTGCTTAGAATGAGGAACAAGCTCGTATTATTGACAGCCCAATTGACAATAATGACTACGGGATAAGTACAGTTATACATCACAGGCTCCGAAAATGACCGATCCTACGGTATTGTCACCATAAAAGGTTGAAAATATTACAACCTGATTCATGCATATGGTGTTTAAGAATGATGGACCATCTGATAAAGTATAGCATCACCAAATAGATGAATATACCAGATATGGAAACATTATTTTGGGGTCCCTACAGAAGAATCTTAATATAAAGGACGGTCCCACTTGCGTTGTACCAAGATTAGATCTAATGCCCAATTCCAATACAGACAGAGTATTTACTTATTAAGGGTGGGGAGTTAGGTTTGGAAATTTGACAGATAAGAAATCATAGATTCACATTATGCACAGTGAACCAATTAAAATGACAATGTGAAAATATGATCTTCTGATATCTTGGATCTTTCGTCATGACAAGTGCATATGATTTTATACAAAACCATGCACACAAACTCTACTATAGTTTGATTCCACTAACATTTAAATTGAAATTATATAGTGGACCCTCAATGAACGTGTATGCACCAAACAGATCAATCTGTAATCTCAATTATAATTACTCTCACTCCTAAATAAAATCATATCTAGCTTAAGCCTTTCTCAGGCCTATATTCACTACCACAACTAGAGCTGAAGGTTACTTACGTAACAAAATTGATGGCATGATATATATATATTGCAAATGAAGAAATACACACATTCTACAAAAATCAGTGTAGCATTTACCATAAGTTCATTTGCCACAAGTGATCTAGGTGAAAATTAGAATCTGAATAATGCCTCAATCCACACAGCTTACCAGTTTCCAATATGGAATCCCAAGTAATCGTATATTGAAATGTCAGACACAAAATTTCAGATTCACATCTCAGTTGCTTGGAATTACCATAATAGTAAAAAGGATTTCATGCATAAATCTTTTTAGCAATGTTAGACATGGACTTCAATAGGACAGGGATATATATTTCAGCCTTAAGGTTGTCGAATTTTAAAAATAATAAATGTCAATTCTAATTCAATCATAGAACAGTTTTACTTATTACCATCATCTTCATTTCTCTCTCTTCAACTTCCACTCTAATCTGATCCATTTTATCTGTCAGTGTTTAAAGCTCAAATCCTTAATTTAAAACGACAGATCACATTTTTATACATTCCAGCACCAACTCAATTTCAGTATCGTCAAGAGCTTCGCACACTGGATTCATATTACAGAGGTTCATTGCAAACATCAATGTTTGTCTGACTCCACGATCACCACTCACCATCAGCCCGTGCCTCCGAATTTGTCACGACTTCTGGTACACTTGATTTTTCAAAATTTTCGCTATCCTCTCTTCCAGCCCCCATTAAATATAAAAACATGCGATCTCTAGTAAAAATCCCCTCATTTTTATTATTGTAAAACTAACAGTACCTCAAACCGAGGGGGATCCTAATTTCTCCCCATAAGGACAAAATATTTTGAAGCCAAACCAAGCTTTATCCATAGAAAACATAACCAAGCCCAGCCAAGAGTTCATACCTAGCAAGTTAATGTTCCCTAAAGTACGCCAGTCAATCAACGGATGCCCAAGTAACTTCTACTCGGCTCATCTTGCATGTATATAGCATGTAAACAAACATATCAGGTACTGGTGCAAATGTGCCTGTCTGTGGCTGTTGATCACTTAATGCAATAATCCACACACTACATTATTCCCAGCCATAGCATATTTTCAAATGTCAAAATCAGCTGGATGTTTGAAGAACATTAAGCAACCTGTTATAAGGGCATTAGCAGAATGACAAGAGCTCAAGGATTCAACCTTGAGGTCCTTTTTCTCAATTCCCATCCTCCATAAAGGACACACTAGAAAAAATATCAAGCAGTCTATGGCAATGCCACCAATTACGTCAGAACCCCTTAAATCAAAATGAAATCTCTTCCAAATTTATGCCTGTTCTGAAATATGGAAAAGGTTTATATATTTAAGTTATAACAGAACTTGAGATAAAAACAAAAGAAATAAATATAAATGAGATTCGTGAAGCAAATATAGACAGAATTTCTACGTGATAGGCTGATAGCATTTGTAACTAGAAATCCATACCAGCAACTTGCTAATTTGCATCATAGCACAAGGCAAAAGTAGGAGCAGATGAAGCTTTGGGATCTGTTAAAGCAGTAAGCAGAATATCTATTAGCAAACCTACAAAATATTCAAAATTAGAAATATGACGAAAGGAATCTACCTCCTAATTCATTGCTCATCCAATCCTGAGAACACATGAAAGCTTGCAAAGTATCGGACTTCAATGAGCTCCAATGATGATTAAGCGTTCTATCTCCATTATCGAATAGAGACTCCAATGCAACTTTAGAAATTGGAATCCCCAGTATATTGCGGACCATCATAGATAGGACAGGATACCTTGTAGCATGAACTTTCCACCAATTTAATATGTTGAAATCAACATTACGTGGGAACAGGGGTTCCTCCAAATACTTGTCCAGGTCCGATTTTATATTTTGGCTAATTGAAGTTTCATGAAGGAATCTGTCAAATCCAGCTAATCTATTCTTATCATCGCTACCACCATTTTCAGAAGCTGAACCTTGACCATGAGAAGCTAATGGTGAATAGATCGCATGCCCATTGTAAAGAGCATCCATAAAAGTTGAAACAATATCTATGCAATCTGGAGCACTGTCGCCATAAATTTGAGGATAGTAATACTCCACCAGTTTCATCTTGAATCGTGGATCTAAGATGGCTGCAATAGCCATGATTAAGCTGCCCTTCTTCCAATATTCATCAAATTTAGATTTCAATTTTAATGCTAAAGATCTAATAAAATCATCCGACCTCTGGCACCATTCAATCAACTGCAAATGAATATCACAAATCTCCGAGAAATAGGCATTGGCAGTA
Source organism: Forsythia viridissima (assembly GCA_030279155.1). Lineage (NCBI taxonomy): Eukaryota > Viridiplantae > Streptophyta > Magnoliopsida > Lamiales > Oleaceae > Forsythia > Forsythia viridissima. The sequence goes on from CM059039.1 coordinate 48,326,116, forward strand.
GAATGCTTGCTTCCCACAAAGACATTAGAAACTTCGTGAAAAAACTTCAAAACAGTAGTGATAACCCGCACTCTGTCCCAATCCAAACCCGATGGGCACATTGAGTAGACAGGGTCACGTTCTTGCAAAAGGGGAAAGGCTTCTTTATACTTTAAAGCAGCTTCAAGCATTATATATGTTGAGTTCCATTGAAATGGATTATCAAGGGGTAAACATTTCTGACTATTAATACCAACGAGTTGAACCATTTCATTGAACTTTTCTTGTGTTTCCCGAGAACTTTTAACATACCGAATGCTTTCCCTAACTTTTTGAGTTATCTCACTAGATGTTTCCAAGACATCTTGAACCAAAAACTTGACAGTGTTTGCTGCACAACGTACATCAAATAATTGACCTTCACAAATGAGGAACCTGTGCTGGCATAGTTGGTCTCTGATTCTACAGACAATCTTGTCATAGGAGGAATGGTTATCAATGGTCAACGAGAACAACTTCCGGTCAATATCCCATTCCCTAAGGCTATCCATGATTACTTCTGAAAGTGAGTCTTCTGCTTGAGAAGGATCGATCTTTAAAAAGTTCAAAATCTTCTTCTTTAATGCCCAAGAATCATCAATGTAGTGCACTGTCAAACACAGGTAATGAATATCTCCATTAGCGACCCATCTATCAGCACTAAGGCTGACTTTTCCAGGCAACTTATCTAACTCCTCGTACACTTTCTGTTTCTCTTTTTTATAAATCTCCAGACAGTCAGCCTCAACTTTGTCAATCGTCACAAGGTCAAACAAGGGCTGAAGATTTCGAACAAACATCTTGAAGCCAACATCTTCAACCATACTCAGAGGATACCCATGTAACATAATCATGCGTGCAAGATCTAGTTGACTACGCCTATGATCAAAATTGAAACTGCCCATGTTAACTGTTCCAACTTTTACATTCCCTTGTTCAAAATTAGTACTTGCAACAGTGACTATCTCATTTCTTTGAGCTTGATTATAACCGACATTGGTAAGGGCAAGAGTGCTTTCCTTTTTCTTTCCCCTTGTTAGCAATTGACTTACATCATGGTTTGATCTTCTACGGCACCTGATCAAGTGATTTCTCAAATGTGATGTTCCACTAGTACTTGACCCACTAAGTATTCTTTTACAGTGTCGGCAGATAGCCACAAATGTATCACCTTTTTTAACTCTATCAAAATCATTCCACACAACAGATTTTAATCTTCTAGAATGGACATTAACTGCTTCTTCTGATACGTCCATCTGCTTGCAAAGATAATTAAACAAAATCTCTTAAACATACCCAAAAAATAAGTTGACGAAAGAATAAGAAACCTATTCTAGAACAAACTTGAGACAAACCCAAAACTTGTACAAGCCCCATATTTTATTTGAAAAACATGACGATGAAGAACCATACAACTTGACATCAACCTAAGCACAATTGTTTGTATGTTGTCAAACTGTATTCCTTGTATACACTCAAAAAGAAAGGAAACAGGTCAAGGCCATAAGTGTCTCCTCTCTTACAGACACCTAAATTGTATTGAACCTCGGGAAACAAATTAAAACCGACCACATGAAATGAACAACACCGTTAACAATGTATTTCAAATAACAACTGATTACATAAGAAAGTAAAAGAAATGCAGTTCCAAACTTCCAATCCGTGCTAAGCAAAAAAAAGTTTCAAGGATGCAATTAAAAAAAAATCATCAGCCACATTCAAAAAGTCGCAAGAGCAATCTAAATACCAAAACTTGTGGCACATTGGTTACACAAGGAACATTTTCTGTTCAACTTACAGTGAATCAAGCCTCGAGTACCAATTTTTTCTATTAAATTACTGACCCAATAACAATTTCCAGTCCAGATTAACCTTAAAAAAGAATAAAAGACAATAAGCGCAGTCAAATGCCACCTTTTGCTAGCATATATGAAAATACACGAGTATAACTTCAATTTCAAGGTCTTGGAGGCAAATTTTGATCAATAGGCTAGCCTTTAAAAAATCCGACCCGACAACCCGGACCGTAATAGTTATGAAGAATCGGGTCGAACTGGCAATTTTAAAAGAAATCCATATGAACGTCGGATCAGGACCTGACCCGTGATTCACTTATTTTATTTCAAACAAAACAAAACACAAATATTATTCCGACTTTGGGTTTAAACAGAATACCCAATTCGAGAATCTGAATTTTCACACAAAATTCGCCAAATTACATGCGCAAATATGAGACAAAACTTACAGAGAAATGGGGAACCGATAGAATGCAGTGACTAGGGTTTGTATATCAGAGCTCTGGGCATATGCATGGGGCGCAACACCTCTTCCAGTGGGTATGGGTGAGGGGATGGGGATGGGGATGGGGATTTTCGAGAGTGAACACGGGGAAATTTGGAGCCAACCCGATCGACACTGAGAAAGTGAGAATAATGGGTTTAGTCTGTGGGCTTATTGTTGGGCTTGAATCCTTCATAGTATTTGGGCTATGAAGGAGTATACCGCTTCACGGTGTGATATGATGGTAGACAGGTAGAGTGTATTTTTAAACTAGTATATCGCTTTTCTTTGCGGTGGAATCCGACCGTAAAGGATTTTAATGGATTGAGGAGTTGAGAAGAATGAAAAATAGGAAGTTTGATTTTGATAAATATGGAGATGTATATGGAGAAATGGAGGAATTGAGAGAGAGATATGTATGTTTTGATTTGAGAGGATGAAGACGTAGTGATAGACAAAGAAGTACTTGTTTTTGTGTTTGTAGTAGAATAAACTTCCTTACGGTCGGTGATAAAAAATTGACAAAAAATGAAAGAATATCAACCAAATAACCAGTCAAAAATCTAAAATAAAAAATTGACAAAAGAAAAAAAATATCAATCAAATAACTAGAAATAAAGAGACAAGTCTCAAAATATAATAAATGAAACAATTTCATAGATTCAGATAGAAATCTAGAGTAAATGTAAGAACAAGTAAAGGTGGAAAAGAATCTAACTATATAATAGAACATATAAATTTCAAAAGTAATCTTGGAATTCGATTTTTTTTTTTTTTTTTTTATTTCATTTGGCAGCCTAGGCAATTTCTCTCAAATGCAACGAATTCTTTGCCCTCTACTATAAATAAATTATTCCAAGAATACTTGCACCCCGAAAGTATAAGGTAAGCCAGAAAAGTTCGACCACCAAACAATAAAACTTGGTTGTTAAAATAATTCTAGGCAAGGATGACAGGAAAAAATAGCATAGCCCCCTTCCCTCCATAAAATAAAAGGGGGCATACAATAATATTAATGAAAACCACTTAACCAAATTTATGTCACACTGCTTGTTATTATGTTTGTATTCAAAAAAATTAGGACCAAAAACAACTTCATATTTCATTCTCTTCCCATCTCCACCACATAGTGCTAAATTCAGTAATTTATGCATTAAAATTCTAACAATCTCTTTATTTGAATTCAGATACACAAACTTGAGAACTCATAAATGGCTGCAAAAATCCCTAAAAAATTATAAAGCAATTGACAAATTAAAATTAACACCCATGAACAAATGGACTATCCCTCATGATAATTTAGTTGAAATCTACAGAATTACACAATGTAATGAATCTTCTTCTTGTGTCTTAGGGCCAAAAAATATGTGTTGTCCAATTTGCCTCATTTGTTTCCAATCACAGGTTTACCCGATCTAATAGCAATGGGGTTACTTAGATTTGAACTCTCCTTTTCTTAATGGAATCCTTGTGAACGCGGATGACAGTTTATCGGAGGTAAGTAGAGTTGGGAATAGTATTTTGAAGGAGAGTTTTTGTTTGAGTAGGGAGATTGAATACTGAAGACGTACTTTTTTGTCTCTGGAGAAAATCTTCTTATGATCGGTGATTATTTTGGAAAAATTCATGACCGGTTACTAATCATATGCTCATGGCTTCAAAGTCATATGATTCAAACTTATTTCAATTAAAGTCATATTTCAGTGCTAAAAGACCAATGTATCATGTAATTGCAAAATGCGCTAATTCAAACACGATATTATTTTATTATGATATTATTTTCTATGATACTATTTTATTATGATATTGTTTTCTATTATACTGTTTTATTAAGATACTGTTTTCTATGATATTGTTTTATTAAGTTATTGTTTTCAATGATATTGTTTATTAAGATAATGTTTTATTATGATATTGTTTTATTAAAATGTTTGATACTATTTTATTTTTAATATTGTAAACTAGTTTTCGTTACATTATAGCATGTTTGGTCATGTTTGTTTTAAACTCTTTTTTTTTTCAAACTCGTTTTCAACCACATATTTTATAGGACCCACAAATTTTATTAACTCTTCAATCACACATTTCATCAACTTTATTTAAAATCTCAAAAAAATACTACTTTTAAACTCTACCAAACAAACACACATTGAAAATTAAATATTTTATAGTTGAAGTAATGATACTGTTTCAAAATGCTACATTAGTAGTACAAAATAATTGATACTGTTTTCATTCAAAATGCTTAATAATGTTTCAACTGTTATTCTATTAGGTTATAATTTGTGTATGTGATACTATTTTATTAAGATACTGTCATGTATGATACTAATATATTAAGATATTTTTATCTATAATACTATTTAAATTAAGATATTATTTTATTAAGATAATATTTTATTTAATATAGTGCTTTTATTTAGATATTGTGCTATAGTTTTCTGTTAAAACATAGTATTAGTGCTCAACTAACCATGTGCTTGATAATAATGTGTTTTTGATACTGTTACATTTACTTAACTTATTTGCTATCTTATCTATGGTATTGTTATTATAATATTGATACAAATGTGCTTCTGATACTGTTTTTTATGATATTTTTTATTAAGATATTGTTCTTTTGTTGAGTTATAATTTTCTATTTTGAGTGTATGTAATACTGTCATTATTTACAAAGATACTGATATTAATGTACTTGTTATATTAATATAATAATGTACTTCTGATATTGAAATATTACGATAGTTTTATCTATAATACTATTATATTAAGATACTGAAAGATTGTTCTTAATAAGATATTGTTTGTGATTCTGTATAATGAGATAATGTTTTTAATAAGATATTGTTTATGATACTGTTTTATTAAGATATACAATATCAAACAACACACATGAATGTATGACTAACTCTCCGAAACAAATAAAAATGTTGATGTATGAGAAACAAATGTTATTTTCTTTTGTTTGACCAAAAAATAATTACAAACCAATTGTGCTCCTATGTATCAAAAAAACAATATCTCCAACAAAAACAACATAATTCAAGAAAAATAAGAGAAATCATTCATAAAAAATGATTTCATCTATAAATAACATTTAAAAAGCAATTGTTTCCAAAATTTTGTAATCCAGAAACTGCCCAATACTTATCAGAATCACCGTCATTATCTGATAACAATAGTAGGCTGTTGAAGTTTACATGATTGGGAAGAAGAAGAACAGTAAAAAATCGTAAATCCATTATTATCACTCACAAAAATAGTGAAAAAGGTTTGGGTGGCTGTTGGTGAGTTGTAAAACGTCAACGACGAGGTGTAATAACTGGCGAGAGACGCAGGAGAAAATGGTGGTCACGTGCGTTACTGCGTTGAAGTTTAAATTGGATTTAATTCTAATTAACATGGGTCACAGCTAGTAATTACGAAATTAATTGAAATATGAAAGAAGTATGACTTAATGACAAATTTAAAAAATATTTTGACCAAATTTGAAACAAGCCATCTACAAGTGACTTATAGGCAATTTCCCCAATTATTTTTAACACTCTTTTCTAGAATTTTTTTTTTGTTTATATTTATTTTTAATATTCTTTAACATTATTTGACATGAATATAAAATACAAGATTAGATGAGAAAATACAATTAAAAAGTATAAATTTTTTATAAAATATGGGTATTTGATTTTAAATTGCTATGAGAAAACACATTCACAATGTTGAAACTAAATTAATTCCGATTCATGAATAGGAAAATCAATTGAAAAGAGCATTACCCCGTAAAAAAAAAAAAAAAAATCAAGAGTCGAATTGAAATTTGGGGATTTCATTGTGATTTTCACTCCTAGGCATTTGAACGTTAATTGGCTAGCAAACTATTGGCATTGTGCTTCTTTTTGGAATTTCATTTTGCATTTCAAGAAGAAGTAAATATACAATTTAATATTCGTAATAGTGTGACATATCTTTTACTTTGTGCTACATTTTTTATGTTTTTATGCTTTCTTTTTCTTTTCAAAATCATTTCGACGATTCAAAAAACAACACTTCCTCTATTATTTTCTATGCTAAATAGCACGATGTCTGTTATTAACCAGAACATCGTATTTGTTTATTATTTCTTTAGTTTAATATTTGCAGATGTTTTTTGGTCCTATCAACTAAACTTATTTACTTCTTATGTTGAATTGTAGTATTTCGTGGACGTGATACGGGCATCAATTTGTCTTTTCATAGAGTAAGTATGAGAAGATCAATATATAAAGGTTGAGGGACATACGATATGCGGGGAATGCTGGAAAATCATGACTTTTATTTTTGTTTCAAGAAGCATTTCATATACGAGGTTGTATGATAATCTTTGAGGGATACTTAGTGTGGATCATTTTATGAACCAGTTGGACTTTTAATGACACTAGTATTGTTATGTTCATTGTACGCATATTTGAACATTTTATCGTTCCCTAACTACTTAAATTGAACTAATATTTGTAATTCATAAAATCTTGATTAGATATCATGAAAAAGTTGACACTATACAAAATTAAGTGAAGTGGTATAATCAAATAGTTAAATGTCAATCAATCAACATAGTTCATGTGCTTATTTCTCACCGATGGAGAATGTTCAAACCATTTTCTCACATACTTCGGTTCATTTGATACGTTCTAGGAGTGGGGATGGAATGCAAGTGGTTTTGGTAGTGTTTTTACTCGTAACGATAGAGTTGACGTTATAACGACACTAATAGTAACATATGTTCACTTTATACACCAACTAGACATTTAAATTTCAAGAACAATCTAATATATATTTTTACTATTACTAGTGTGAGTACGTGTGATGCACGCGATGTATCGATAATTAAAAATGTAATAGTATTTATTATATTTTTTTTTATTATGAATTGCCTTGATATTGGTAATCTAAGTGGAAAAAAATTAAATATTAACAAATCAGGCGGTAGAAACCTAAATAGATGTTTATAACCTAAAACCTAGTTTATTAAGACTCAATACAATAGATGACTTAAACATATAATAAAATTGAATTCAATTTACTTCATAAATGCCTTGAAAACTTGGAATAATCATAACTTAATTTATTCAAAACTAACATAAAAGTAACCAAAATTATGTTAAATATACCTTTTTGCCTATTTGTAGCTAGCAGTTGCAACACGATGCAACAATTAACTGATGTAAGCTTATAAATCAAAATGAATTCAAATTCAAAGAAAAAGCAAACAGATACGTAGGTATGAGTTTAAAAACACAAAAATTTCACTGTGTAAAAAAGTCAATAAAACCAAATATTTTGATTATATTAATATAGTAATCTTGGTCTAGTAATTTTTCTTATAATGTGTTCTATCTTATTGCATTACTCATAAGATACTTTCTTTCGATCTATATAAAACAAACCATAATTATCTTGGAATTTGTATTTGAAGTTGAAACACTTTTTGATCAAGTTCTACAACTTGTACCAAGGGTAATGATGCATATGAAGTTATTCTAGGATTTCATTTTACATAGGTTGGTTTGGATTTCAAAATGTATTTTAAATTATATTCATTGACGTTACTTTAAAGAATATTACACGTGCAAATTTACGAAATATTCCCTAGTTATTCGTGTAAAGAGTGTAAATTACACTTCGCATGCCATATTTTCAAAAATTACATATGTATTTCACATTCCATTAAAACTCAATAAAAATAATTTTAAAAAATTAAAATGCTGAATTTATTCACATAAACCTAATTTTTAAAATTACAATTTACATACCATTATTTCAGAAACGTGAACAAATATCATATTTAATTAGGATGAAATCATCTTTGGAGCACCATAATTATTTTGCAAATTTTTAAAACCAAACAGGTAGGAAACAACTTTGGTTGATCATTTTGAATAGTAACCATATATCCACAATTTTAATATATGTAGGATTATACTAATATAGTAATCTTGGTTTACTAATTTTTCTTATAATGTGTTCTACCTTATTGCATTACTCATAAGATACTCTCTTTCGATCTATGTAAAACAAACCATAATTATCTTGGAATTTGCATTCAAAGTTAAAACATTTTTTGATCAAGTCCTACAACTTGTACCAAGCGTAACGATGCATATGAAGTTCTTCTAGGATTTCATTTTACATAGGTTGGTTTGGTATTGACTATTGTTGTATTTGAAATAGCAAAGTGTCATTATGATCACATGCTGAACTTATAACATTCCGAGACAACTTTAAATGGTTGAAGTAACATTTACTAATATTTATAATGCTCAAAGATTTAGTTGTATTCTAAATCACAATGGTGGACGTGACATTCTAATTGTTACTGAAATGACATATGTGGCATTATGATCATTTTATGTATAGATTAGACTTGTAACATTCCACAACAATATATTATTGATTTAACTAACATTTATAATTGAAAAACATTGATTTGAGATGATGAAGTAATTCGTATTATATTATGTAAATTAAGTGAATAAGTTTAGAAGATACGGAAATAGTGTCGTTTTTATTATTTTATGTACAAATTGAATTTTTTAGTGGTTCAAGTAATGTTTGTAATAGAAAAAAAAAAAAAAAACTTTAATCTAGTATGTGCAATTATTATTACCCATAAAACGGCGAAAATATCATTTTTATTAACACTAAAACGATAAGAGTGCAGTTATTATTTCTTTTAGTCAACACACAACAAACTGAGCAAACTCTCTAAATAGCAAACTTAACAATTAATCAACACAACAAACTGAACAACTAATCAACACAAGAAACTAAACAAGTACTTGAACATTATTTTACACAAAAAATATGGAATAGTACTATTAAACAATGCCAAATCACCATTTTTTTTTTTACTCTTCAAACTTTCAATGACTGATCAATTTGTCACCAATGATTTATTGATTCCAACAAAATATCGAATAATCGACACAATTATTAAAAAAAATTAATTATTTTATTCAATTCAAACAAGACACCAAACAATGAATCATAATTCTTCTTTTAATGGAAAACCCTACAACCTTGTTAAAAATCAAATGCACTTAATTCAATCGAAATTGATTTTTTTATTTTCTGTTAAAAATAATTTAGAATTGTGTTCAAGTTTAATGTGCATTGTGTTGTTCCAAAGAGTCTCATTGAATCTTGGACAGTCCAAATCTCCATTAAAGTGCATCTACTAGATCGTATAAGAGCCTGTTTGGTAGAGTTTATAAATCAGTTTATTTGACAAAAAGTTTATTTTGGTAGCAGTCATTTTTTATCATTCTTAGTCAAATAAACTAGTTTATAATTTCTACCAAATTGGCACTAAGATCCATTTGAAAGAAGATAAGATAATGAGGGATTGTATTAAAGTAGATTATAGTGTATTAAAAATAACAAAAGACCAATCAAAATCTAACACTCTTAAGTAAATACACCCTCTAGTCTCTATAGAATCCACGTGTCACAAGAACAGTCATCTTCAGACAAGATGAGTAGAAAAATAGTTGATATCTACTTTTTCTGAATAATTAAGGAGACTATGTAATTAGGACCACAGAAACTAGGATTGTCCCCACCTGCCTTAATTAAGGAAACATGGACTTGATGGTAACATCACAAACTGCCACCTTGCCTCTTTAAAAATCATGTAAATACAATTTAGGGTTTTAATGGGTTGCTATCAACTTTTTAATTATTTATTTCTATTTTCTAACTATTATTATATAATTCTTTGTCAATGCTGCTAAATAAATTAATTATTTAAAGTGGGTTTCCTGTTATCAACCACTAGGAAAAAAGTATATATGTTTATTAATTTTTAATCAATCACACTATGATTAATTATTCAAGAGATATATAGTTGATTTCGAAGAATATCAAGAATAAATTGCAAGAATTATAAATCTCTTCAATTCTATTAGATTTTTTAAACCTAATTCAAGCCTACCCTAATTTAATAAAACACGATTTATATCCTAATTAAATAAAACGTATGATTTAAATATATAAAGGTAATTTAAATTCATGCTTCAACAAAATTTCGAATATTAATTCTTTTTAAACCAAGAATACCTTCTAGTAGAAGAAATCCAAATATTAAAATTATCTAAGCCACTATAATAATTGTTTTTCATGCCTTCAAATCTTCAATATCATATAAAAACACAAGGAGAAATAAAGTATAATTTATTTTCCTAATTACATTTATTAATATCGGATTTCCCATATTCAATATTCACCAAAAAAATCTTTAAATTCAAGAAGTAAAGTGAGAATTTGTAATAGAACAACGACAAAATATTATCATGGGTTTCCTCGGAATCATTTTCAGAACTTTATTTTCACTTGCTGGGTATTTTTTTTTTTTTTTTTTTTTTTCAAATTCTTCCTGTCTCTTTCTCTAGGAGCCATTTTTATTTAATGATATGATCTTGAAATAAAAAAAGAAAATATTTTAATCTTTTCAAGAATTTGATGCTGTTATGTTATCATATTCTTTTGAAAAATTCGACCCGCGACATGAATTTTCGTAGTCTAAAAAATTTCGACACACTTTAAAGTTTTAGCATAAATATATACACTAATTAATTTATTTTTTATTGTTAACCAGGCCAACAGTGATCCTTCTATACCCTCTGTAAGTTCAAGATTCATGCATTTTTGCATAAAAATCGCATCAAAATGATGAAATAGGATATAACTGTAATAATCTGATGTTTGTTTTTTGAATGAATGAACAGATATGCATCCGTGCAAGCAATTGACACACTAGATGATCAACAATGGTTAACATATTGGATTATATACTCATTTATAACGCTATTCGAGCTTTCATTCTGGTCAATCCTTGAATGGTAAATTCGTAAACCGAGTGATATGTGAAGTTTTTTACTTCCCCAATCCGAAAAGAAAGATTGATTTCGATTTTTCTTGTTTTTATCTACCATAACTAACACATACAGGTTTCCTTTGTGGCCATACATCAAGATATTAATCTGTTTGTGGCTGAATCTGCCGAAGTTCAATGGTGCAACTTTTATATACCAGAAAGTTGTGAGGAAATATGCGAATGTTGGGACTAAAGCGAGGTCAAATAAGGCCGGTGGACAGCCGAAGGTTCTTCAGATGATGAAGCCTGACACGATAAAGACAGTAGAGAGCTATATCCAGAAATATGGTCCAGAAGCATTTGATAGAGTAATCAAAGGGGTAAGAAGCTAGTCAAGAGAACCAACCTCGCACCCGACCCCCACCCCACTGCATCACGGTTTATGTATGCACATAACACATGCTGATTACAAGAATTATTTTTGCAGGCTGAGTAAGAGAAGAATGAAGGAGATAACTAGGAAATTCGACATCTTCAAAAGTTGAAGTATGACGGGATATAGAGTCGACGTCTAACCATCAATATATAAGTATATATACAATATATGGCAATTTTCTCAGTGGCATACAAGGGTTTGAAAGAATATAATGATCTTCTAACACTTCTAGATTGTTATCTATTTGATGATTCCTAATACAGATTATTCAAATATAATGATGATCTCCTGCATGGTGTTTTACTCCTATATCTTTTGAAAGAATATAATGATCTTCTAACACTTCTAGATTGTTATCTATTTGATGATTCCTAATACAGATTATTCAAATATAATGATGATCTCCTGCATGGTGTTTTACTCCTATATCTTTTCTCAGAATATGCAAGAAAGTGAAAAATGAAGACTTTAATTTAACAGTTCATGCTGAGGAGATGGATGTATCTAAACCAATTGTCTTAAGCACGAGCGACACAAATAAAAATAAAGCTCATCGTCGACTAATTGGGATAATCTGAGGACATGACTTTCATGATCTCACATGGTAATGATCCTTAATGCTAATAGGAAGATCTAAAATTGGGATAATACGAGGACAAAGTCAAAGCAATTTTACTGAAAGTTCAAATTCGAATACAACACAAGATTATATTACAATCAACTTCACTACACTATACTCAATGTCCTCGAGGTGACAAAACATGCACAGATCCTTGACAATATCTAAAGATATGGCTAGTCAGATAGCTTTTATGATGTATGTGAAAGATAAAATTGTTTCGCACAAAAGTGCAAGGAGGACAAAAATAATTTTTTTTAGATAATATTTGAATCGTTGGAAGAAACAACTATCGATTTCACATTGATTTCTCTTTCAGCATGCAACTTATCCCTTTCTTTTCCTTCTCACACACATAACTAAGAGTAATATCTTATATTACGACAAACTTGAAGAGGTAAGGATAATCTATAAATGTACAAAATGACATGGCCAACACTCAAATAGCCAGAGTTAAAATGGTACCAATTTGTTCTCAACGTCGATGTGCAGTCATCTTCTTGTCTACTTGTTGAAAGATAGTGCGTAAAAGTATTTTAAACATAACTTGCATAAGAAACAAACTAGCAACATAGTTCCACACTTTTCAGCTTATTCGACAGCATAACAACCACATTTGCGTACAATTCGTGCTATTCAAGCTGAAGCTGGTGTAGGTGGGAAACAAAATCGAGTATGGGAGCAATCCTCCTGCATTAAAAGAAGCATTAGGAGAACTGGATATGAGGAACAATCTCAAAAGTTGACCATGATGAGCAGCAGGCTTACTCCTAGAACCTGTAGATTTGAGTCGAGTTCTCAGATTCTAAAAGCCTGAAACCTGTAGTTGTTACTGCAAAAGGGGTGGTTGAATGGGTTGATTTGGAACTATTCTGATCCAGTTTTTGACAGGCCTTGAGTATGTGCTTTGATCCAGCAGTCAGCTTAACTGGACCTGATCTTGCTGTGCCACTGAACGAATCCTTCCCTGTTAAAACTGTGTGTTCATCCTTATCATTATTGTGTTCTCCACAAGCCACGATTTTTTCTTTGTTTTTGGCAAAATCTGATTCAAATGGCTGCCCGATATTTGCAGTATCACCTTCAAAATTAATGCAGGCTATCCTTTTTGTCATAGAAAAATTAGATGCTTCAGGAATTCCCAACTTAGGCATCTTCATGGGCTTAGGAGAATCCTGTGATGCAGCTGAAGCCTGCTTTCTGGCTTTCTTGCCATGGCTAGGTCCCCTAATGCTCATTCTTGACCTGATTGGTTCTTTGAATTTCATCTGACTACTGTGTCTCCTCTGCAAAACTGAATTTGGCGTGACCCCAGAGTAGCAAGACATGAGTGCATGCTGAGTCAATGGAGCTGGAGCAATTGAATTCTGAAACGCAGAGCCAGAGGTGAAAGAATTGTGCAAACAAAAAGCTTCATGTGTTAGCGGCACCCGAGGATCAGTCCAACAATTAGTTCCCGGCATCGTACGGGGACCACAACTGCTGCCCAAATTAGAATATGATTGGCCATAACTCAACAATGTTTCCCTTTCTGCAACATCAAACAACAATGGGGACACGTTCTTAGAAGAGCTCTGAGACCAAGATGATTGCGCATGACCTTCGAGATCTGGGTGCATGAATGGAAATCGGATTACTGATCTTGGGGTATGAGGCAATCCCTGCTTGTTTTGCAGTTGAATAAAGCTTGAATTCACATATTGACAGGAGTCCTGAAAAGGAGGTCTTGGCATAGGGAACTCAGAACTAACTATTTTGGATTCATATCCATGGGTGACGGGATCCCAGACTATAGATCTCATATTATGAACGGCAGAAGAGTTTCCGGGAGAAAGACGAGTATATAATCCGGGAACAGGATTTATTTTGCTTGTGACAAAATCATTCTGGTGCATATCAGTACTTTGCAAGGCAAAATGAGAGAGAGGAAACCTAGAGTCCGGAATCTTTGTTCTCAACATGCTTTCTGATCTGTGATTGATTTCATTTTCTGGTGAACAAACCAAAGTTTCTCTGAATTTCCCTAAAGATGGTTCATTCTGACTATAAATTGTTACATTGTCAATGGAAGTACCACCAGAATGATGGTCAGCTATGATTTGTTTATCCTTCCAAAGCTCGTTTCCACCAACTAAAAACTCTTTACCCATCAAACGCATTTTTGATTGGACCAAATGTGGCAAAACACGATCACGGTTCCTGCTCTTCTGGTAATCTTCTTGGCATCCATGGTAAGACTCAATCTCTGGGTGCAGGTCTCGCTCTACTGTATTAAAGGAATGATCATTTCCTTTTATAAAATTCAAGTCAATATTTGTTTTTCCATCGCGTGGACATTCAGTAATACCTAATCTAGATGGCATAACAACAATAGGGTTCTCTTTCATATAGCCCTTGACAGGGAACTGATTCGACTGGTCCCCACGCGATGTTCTACATTCCCAACTTCTGCACTCTGAATGATTACCCAAACAATTCGGGATGACATTGCTATTCAGAGCCAAGTTAATGGAAGGAGCTGCAGTGATACTTGGCTTTATCGTCTGCTGAAACTCCCCTTTACCACTTGAGTTCGACTTAATTAATTCTCCTTGTGAATTGAGAGGTAAGCCAACAAAATCTTCATCCATTCTTTTATTTCCACAGATATATTCTCTTTGGTTCACTTCTGGAACGGAACATAAAGTCCTCAGCAATTCCTTAGGGGACAGATGAGGAAATGATTGATACTGGGAAGCATGGCCACTATGATTCTCTATGGTACTTTGCAGGGGAAACTGAGGCATCATGTTTGATCTTTTCTCCAATTTATACGAATATGGTGCTGAAGGCTCATTATATGCTTTTGGATAATCCTTGAAACACAATGGAGGAAATCTGGGACCAGGATCCCCTAGATTTTCGATCAATCTTCCGCAGTTATTGTAAGCACTTGATGCATTTCTAATCACTTTGATATTCGGGTTTTGGCTATGTCCTTCTGGATACATACAAAAGAACGCAGGAGGAGAGGCACACGAAGGATCATGAGATGCTTCTCTATGGCCTCTTTCAAACAAATGTAAATTCAAGCCTTGCAGTGCGCTTTGATATGAATTTACAGATGTGCCAAACAGTCTCTCTTGGCTATGTTTCTTCGCGAAGTTAGATGTATCAAATTCATGGCAATCAATGCTCAACTGCTCTTTACTTACAGATTCTTGCCCATTTTCGGTTCCACCAGAAATATCTTTGCTACCACTTGTTTCTAAAAAAGTTGAATTATTTCTTCTCTCTCCCTCATGGTCTTCCAATAAAGAAGAAGCAACCTTGTCAGCATCTGAACCACGAAGCTTTTGTAACTCTTGACATCCTAGTATGTCGTCCTTGTCTGAGAAAGTGACATGTTTGTTCGCCTGTTGTGTTCCACATGGATTGGCTTGAATAGACTCCTGCAAGATGCAATTTCTTGATTGCAGTAGCGGAAACACTTTATTATGATTCTTTAAAATTCCACGCACCGAAAACTCTGATTTTTTGTTTTCTTCGGTCACCTTAGAAGATTTACGAGCCATTGTCTTCTTTTTTGCATCCAAGCGTTTCACTTTTGGTTTCCCCTTATGGATCGGAACAGCATCAGATATATCAATATCCAACTCCTTAACAACACCTTGAGATTGCAGGTGGAGTTTAAAACATATCTCCTGAGGAAGCATATAGAATGTCAGTAATTAGGATAAATAAAGAAGAATGATTTCTATGACTCTTCGCTAGAACATAAGAACTTCTCGAGGGAACGGGAAGCTCTTAAAGTTGAGCAAACACTACATGCCTCACAGTTCAGCTATCTGACACTATATTCAACCATATGGACCTATTATTACCTTAGCAAATATTATCAAACAAAAGAAAAATGTAAGCTCGTTATTCAACAACATGCAATAACTCAAACTCAAATATCTCCATGACAAACAAGAATATCGTTCAAAAAACGAAAACTACAATCCGACACCAATAACTAAACATAGTAGTGAAAAAGGACATGATTTATTTGGGTTCTTTATTCTTCATCATATCGTTTCTCGTGAATAATTACGATACTTTTATGATAAAACCATAATTAAATTCAAAGCTGATCAGAGTGAACTAAACACTAGCCTTTTTTTCTTTTCTTTTTTTCAAACGTGAAGCCTATATCTATCACGAATATTAGAGCATCACATTCCAGAAAATGGAAATCCTATGATTTTATGTATGATTTTAGATCACAAAAGGGATTTTATTTAACACATGTATGCCATCAACCATTATTTCATGAGGTTTTGCCGAAACCAGCGAGTTTACATTGGATTTATGTCAACAGCAATAGTCCTTGTGATTCCTAATTTCAGGTAAGTACAAGATAAACAATTGATTTCTAGAACACAAAATGAAATGCAAATTAAGAAGAAAAAATCAAATCGATTTTGTCATAGATTTACCATGCTAGTTCTCTGGATACCTAACATGGTTTGATTTTTGCAAATTTAGTGTCATTCTTGCTCACAATTTCCCGATCCAAGAAAGCTAGCGCTTGTTGCATTAGGTTGGAAGAAGAAATGGATAAAATATTTGTGAAATCCATTTCCCAATTGATCAAGACACTGAAAAAGTTAAGCAGCATATATTCATCCCCAGAAAACGGGCTGATTATCCTTAAATCACAATGCAAGTACGGATACTTGTAATTCATCATTGAATTCAATAAATAAGATCGAAGCCCATGTTAACAAATTTATTTTGTCCATATCTCCCCAGTAGATTCCGTGGGTGCGTAGAAGCTACCAAATAACCCATGCTGTACCTTCAAGCCAGTGGCATCCTTTGGCTTTCCAGCATTATAGACTACCCCACCCATTAAATTTCACCAGAAACCAGGCCTTATAAAAGGCACAAAAATAATTTTGAATTCATTGTGTTCAACACTTAGAGAGTGCATTAAACCCTTCAATCAAGAAGCACACAAAGCATCATGCCTCTATGCTTAATAGGGTGGCAAAAATTACCATGAATCAACTCCCTCTAATTCACTTGAACACAATCAAGACAACATAATCCTAAAATTATACGAGTCAAAAACAAGAACCCATTTTTCAATTTTCACTGTATCGTGCCTGCATTTGATTTTCATCACTTCCATATGATTTACAAACCCGAAGTGTCTTCCAAATAGTCCTCTAGATTGAGCAACCCTAGCTTAACAAAAAGGTTAAATAATCTATCAATTCTTACGGCAATCAAAGAAATCATATGGTCAAAATTTGGGAATATGATTAGAATTGAAATGCCTCCCAAAAAATGCCATGATAATGATGGTTCAAGACAAAAACATAGGAAAACAGTGGAAAAACAACATAATTAATTAACAACACTTTCAACGTCAAAAAAAATTGCTGTCCAACCCGTACAGCACAGCTGGAGCACCATACCCTCTTCCCCTTGTAATGTAACCTGCTCAAATCCTCCTAACACGAGAACCCCAATCTCCTATTTTTTTAACTTTATCTCTTTATACTGAATGAATCTAATCGCCACACAAACAAGTACAATTACAAAGCTACTGCCTTTCATCTTCAAAGGTATACAGTCTCCAATCAGCCTTGTCAGCAGTAATTTCTAAGCACAAAGAGGTAAAAATCAAGCATTTTTAAATACTCATAATCAAGAAAACTTTAGTTAGGCCTATATTTTATGTTCCAAATGACATGTATTTTGCTACCAATCAATACAAATCCAATCAGAATCAGATGATTATGAAGAATCCCATACCTTATTTGCAGCCGGTAGATCCATCTCATTATTGCTTTTCTTCTTCTTGAATTTGTTGATCTTGTTCTTTGGTTTCTTAAACTTGCTTAAGAGAATCTCTTTGTTATTCTTTTTCTTCTCATTCCTCTTTCCTTTGAGACCCCATTTAATTTCTTGAACACTATCCTCCTCCTCCTCCTCCCCACTACTAACTCTATCAACGGGCGGCGCCACCGCAAAAAGCTCCTTTATTGACCTTTTCTTTGGAGCCCTTGGTTTCCCCTTTAAAGCCTTCAACTTTGCTGCTACTCCTATGAATTCTTCAGCATCCAAATCAGACTGTTCCATATACTCTTCATGTCCAAATGAAGATTTTCCCTTTTCTTGAACCTTTTTCTTCTTCTTTTTCGAGTTATTGACGTTTCTAATTGATTCTGAACGCGACAATTCGAGTTCATCAAACCACCAGGTGAATTTCTTGACAGTGATCGGAGGGAGCAATGATTTTACAACATCTTCATCAGTCTCATCGAAGGGCCAGCATTTTACCACGTGAACACTTCTCATCCTCGACGCATATTCTCTACACAAAACCAACCCTTTGAACAAACCCAACAAAAATCAAATCATAAACAACACATAAATTAACAGTATTTAACAACTCACCGGATCGAAAAGCCCTCAAATTCCATAGCCATCACTTTCTAGTTCCTTCACCTAGATATATATAAATATAGAGTGATAACGAGGAGTACGACTAGACTTATGAAGTGTTAAAAAAACACATACACACGATATAAAGAAAAAACCACAAAACAACACAACTGTATAAAACAAAGACGTTGAAACAAGAAGATAAAACCCACAAAAACAGAGAAGAAAATCGAATAGAGGGAAGTGAGTTTCTTAGAGGTATCCTAGAGAGAGAAACGAAAAAGTTTTAGTGAGAGAGACAGTAATGTAATGGCATTTCTTTATGCGTTTTTTCCCGCTCGAAAGGTGTGGTATGGTGTGGTGTCAATCCCATTTTCTGCTCTGTCTATTTAAGTCTTGAAAGCGACATATGAGACCCCAACCCAACGGAAGATAAAGTAATGAATGAGAATATTACGATTAAAAAAAAAAAAAAAGTAATGAATGAGAATATTTATGCATTATTTTGTACAATTTTTTTTAATATTTTATTAACAATAAACTTACTTCTTAGATACATTTTGACATGATTTATAAACTAATTTAATTTATTTTAGTCGTTATTTTTTATTTTTCAACTTATTTTTAATATAAAAAATTCACAATTTCAACTCAAATAAATCAATATTGATTCATAAACTAATTTATAATCTCTATCAAAACGAACCCTTAGTTGAAACAATAAATTTTACTTACATGTTTTCTAATATACTTCTATATTAGCATGGCATCTACATTTACGATAGTGTTAAAATTATTTTTTAAATACTAAAATTATAAGACGTAAGCACTTTTTGAAAATGTTTAAATTATAATTTTAGTTGGTCAAACTGATCAAACATATTTTTTATCCATACATTTTATAGGACTCACAACTTAAAACATACTTTTTATCCACACATTCACCAACAACTTATAATATAAATATTTAAAAAATAATTTCAGCACTATCAAACATGTGCTGTGTGGATAAAAAATGGAATGTAAGTTGTGGGTCATATGAAATGTACGAATAAGAAGTATGATTCACCAGTTTGACTAATTAAAATTATAATTTAAGCAACTTCAAACATGTGTTTAATAGAGTGGTTGTTCATATTTATTGGTAACAAAGTTAAATAAGAGTATATTAAAAAATTACGAAATTAATTACACTATTAACAATTAAAATAAATTATAATTTGAAACAGGTGAATAAAAAATTAAGGGCTTGTTCGGTATCCATTTTCTCCAAAAAAAAACCCATTTTTTTGCCTATAATTTTTGACTTTTCAACCCTTTTTACACTATAAAAAAAGTCAAAAAGTCAAAAAGTAACCAAAAAAATCTATTTTTTCCCCAAAAAAACTCTACCGAACAAGCCCTGAGTATATATTTGTGAGTGGGAGAAAGTATTATTTTTAATTATTTTGTTTTGTTGTACGTTTATTACATGTACTTATTACCAAGTGTTTGTATATGTTGTATGTATACATACACACTCTCGTGTGCACAAAGTTAGGATTCAGTCACAGAGATTCTGTGTTAGACACTAGACAGTGCATCATGCCAACGCTCGGCGCGTGGGAGCGTCAAATTACGTTGAAGACCAATTACAAAAATAGCCCTTCCTTTCTTCTTTTTATTCTGAAGATTTTATTTTTTTACTTAATTTTAATTGGACAAGAGTACTCGTTTTAGTTAAAAAGAAATATCATTGTCTATTTTTGTAATATTTTTTAAAAATTTATAAAATATGATTTATTTATTGTATTTTTTAAATATTTTTGCAAATACGATTGACAAATAAATAAAATATTAACATAAATATGCATTTTAGAATAAATTGATAAAGATGAATAAATAGTTATTAAATGAACAAGATAAGTTTTATTAATTTGTAATTTGTTCTATGCATTTAATAGTCAATATTTTTTATCAACTTAAAAACAATGTTTTCGTCTAAAAATAAGAAAAATAAAATAAAGTTTATATGTAGCATAAGGTAAAAAGTCAAAATGAAAAAGGTATTTATTTTTATTAATATGAAAGATTTATGTAGTTTATATCTAGAGTTGATTTAAATTTTAATGGGGATCATTTTAAAGTTCTTGTATTGATAAGTTTAAATAATGAGTGGCAAAATTGAATGTGCCAACTAAAAATGATATGTAAAACGAGTTAATTCATTGTTGTTTTTTATTTTTAAGCTCGTTTGTGGTCTCATGTGTCGATAATATCGACACGTGAGACTTGAGACTTGAGAGGTAGATATGATTCTTGAAGTATTTCGTGCTAATACAAATTACTCTTATCTAAACTTGTTTAGCGATTGATTTTGACTAAAGTATAAATATTGTTCATGTTCACGTCCAATATTACAGTAGATTATTATCGACTGTAGGGAGGTTTTTACTCCTATTCACGAAAAAAAAAACAACACACAAACATCTTCACTCTTCACTAACATATTTGAATAATATTTGCTCATCTGCTCAAATCTTCTCTAATCATCTATGTCTCTCCTGCGTCATTCACCACCAATTTCCACCGTCTGTCAATGTATTTTTCGAATTTCATCTTCAACGGCACCAAGGTAATCTCATTGTTCGATACCCATCAAATTTTGTAATATTCATTTGCCATTGAATTTGAATTCTCACCATACGGTCAGATCCCACCTCGAATAAGCGGTAGACTAGTAACATCGCATATTGGGTGCGGTCATCGAACATTGAGTCTTGTTTTTTTTGCTACAAAATGGTCAACAAACTTCAAGTTTTGTTTCAAATTGGCTAATCCCTTATTTCGGACACTAAAGGTTCGTTTAATTGCACCATTTTCCATGGAAAATATCACATCGAATCCAAAAAAAAATAATGTCACATTTGAATAAAATATTTTCCTACTTTGGTTGTTTATATAAGGTAGATAAGAAAAATAAATTCTAAGGTACAACCACTTTAAACTTGTTTTTGGCCAATTTCATGGAAAATATTTTCTTAAAAAGAGATGAGATTTTATTTTCTAACTTACATAAAAATTGTTTTCTATTCTACCTTCTTCCAATCAAACACACCCTAATTTCAAATAGATTAACTATTCTGAAACAAAACATAAAATATTGTGGTTCATTGCTTTATTTTCTATTGGACTGGGGTCTCATATGTCACTTTCAAAACATAAATAGGCAGAGCTGAAAATGGGATTGACACCACCCCACCCTCTTTACCCGCCCACACCTTTCGAGCGGGAAAAAGAATAAAAAATATGCCATTCCCATTCCCACACCCCCTAACGTCTCCCTCACTACAACCTTTTACGTCTCAGTCTCTCTCTCTACAAAACCTCAACTACTCCAACAAACACTATTCCCTCTTTCTGATTTCCTTCTATTAAGATCTTTGTGCTGTCTGTGCTATTTATATTATATATAATGCGTGTATCTGTAATGCGGGAGCGTGCTTAAGACGGGAGAGCTCTTGAAGTGAATTATCGAGATGTATTCTAAGTCATATACTGTAGATAGCATTAGTGTCAAGAGCTATATCTTTTAGGTAAAGTGATGATAATACATTATATCAACGTGTTTTTTCTTTTCGAGTGTTAATTATAATACGGGTAGTCTAGCTTAATTTCCGATAATAAAATCATCTTCGATTGTGTCGATAAGAAAATATTTGTATACACGACATGCATGTTAGTTGTATTAGATTGGATTAATTCTACATGATAAGTACAAACACATCACAAATTTACTTAACTATATCAAATTAATATATTTTGAATACAAAATTTAAATAAATATGCATAACTCGTCTTTAACAGTATAAACTTTTAAATTCCCTTATCAGAAGTTTCAATACATAATTTGTCGATTTACCTTCTAAATTTCTCTGAATTGTGTATATTAAGAAAGATACACTCTATAATATTAATAATCTATTCATTATACATTATTTTCAAAGTACGGAAATTCAGAAAAAAAAAAATTGTAGCATTTACCTGTATAATTGCCGTGTTTTTAAATTTTTTATTATTAGTTGAATTGTGTGTCCACTCGATTCTTATAACTTGGTATAGAGGTAAGCTAAAGAGTTAGTTTTCACTTATTTATGAATATCGTGCGCGTATCAAAATTTTAGTTAAAAATTAAATTCACTCAATACGGGAAAAGACATTTTTTCTAATAGTTTAAATTTTTAGTTGAGTGATGAACGAAGCACGTGTTATTATATGTTAAAATAAATACACGTTGAACTAATTATTAGAAATTTTAAAAGGTTGTAAAGTGGGTGCAGTTCATGTGCCTCAGCATGTTCCCACACCCCAAAATGATAGAATTCATAAAAAGACTTGTTTAAATACAAAATAAATTAATTAATTAATTAACAAAGTGAGTAATGAGTATGGCAATATTTGAGAGTGAAATTTCAGATTTTGCTCAAAGTACGTGAAGTTACATTATGTGGGAAGGACGGTGAAGTGATGACTCTGACCACTGTTTTTATATCTATTTCTGGAGGCACCACTTTAATATGACAATGGACAATTGTATAATTATATGTTTGTACACGTCAAGTTAGTTGGCTCAGAAGTAGACATTTATTCTTAATTATAAATAATTAATTATTTTAAAAATAATTATTGGTAAAACTTGGTTTGATATATAGACAAATGTTAAAGATAATTAATGTTTTAAAAAGTGTAAAGCGTGGTTAAGCGTGAAAACCAAGTTTCAAGTTTTTCGAGCTTAGATGAAACCTAAGATAGAGCGAGATAAGGACAAGACGAGGACAAAGCGTGATACGTGGCTAAAAATTTTTAAAAAAACAATTCATATTCTAAATTCACAGACATACCAGTATAAAATAAATAAATTATCAAAATTGTAAAATTAAATATCATACTTGATAATCATATCTACCGATTTGAGTAAATATGCAATGATAAATTTTTGGTCAAGTTGAGTTCGAGTTTTTTTATTTGTCTAATCCGTGATGTTATATCACAAATCATAATCTGAACTCTATTCTCTTTAGTTAGGTTTTATAGAAGATAGAATAAGTTAATTTTATTGATCGTAATTAATTAGAATTTGTAAGAAATTTCAAATTAATTATTAAAGTATTTTATTACATTAGTCGCTGAAGTTTGTAACAATTTTACAAATGGTCACTTGGTTAGAAAAAATAATGTATAATCTGACGTGTCACTTGTAAGTGAGACACTAGACCAGATAGATGATCATTTGAATTACTTAAATGAAATACACGCAAAATTCTTTTCCAACACCAGAATTTTACAAATTTTTTTCTACTATTTACCGGGTTAAGGTTAAGGTTAAGGTTAAGGTTAGGCTGTTAGATGAAAAATAGATTCGCATCAATAATCATCCATGGAGTGTGATTTTCTGGTGAAGATTACAAAACTATTGAAATGGGACGATTTAGAGGTAGGGTAATGATCTCCTCCTCATCATGAGAATTAAGGAATTATAAAGCTCGGAAAATAACATTTTTGTTGTTGCATTGAAAGCTTATAATTGGACAAGTTTGGCTACCATTGAACTCCAAAAAAAAAGGGCTTCGTCCTGAATATCATATTCTCAAATCTCACATATATAGTTGGATGGTCTTCCTATGTGTGAACTGTGAAGAGTGAAGTAACTCTATATGTCAGAGAGTCACTTGTCAATGTTGCACTAAGGATTCTGGATAGATATAAGAATATAACTCAAATATGCATGACAGAGTGACAACAGATTGTTGAAAATGTCATCATGCTAATACTGTTTCATGTCACTATTTCCTCCATTAAACCCCTTTCAAACCTTTATTTTCAGCTCAAACGACATGTAACGCACCTTTGTCAATAATTATTGATGCACTATTATCGACGGTAATAACTTACAGTGTTTGAGTAACATATCATTGACGATGAGTCGTTGATATGACCAATGAAATTTTATTTTTATTTTTTATAAGTTATCTGCCTATAAGTTTTAATATCTATTTATTATTTCTTTGTAATATTTTTGATAGATAAATTATTCTTTTAACTAACAGAATTTTCTGTTAGTATTTAATTTGTTCTCTAACGATGTCCCCTTGGCAAAAGGAGCCACCATTCTCTTTCTTTCTTCAATCGTTATGATGAAGGCATGTGGGTTGGTTCGTTTCGTCCTCCCATCTACACAATTCTCTATTTTCTCCTTCTATAGATAAGTTGGAGCATCCTTGGTTCAACATTCTAGCACATAGGGCTTCGGCGCTAATAAAGCACTTTGCTAACTCGAAGTGATCGCCTAGGTGCTCACGCATATGTGATAAGATAGATAGGATACAAGGCACACCCCCCCCCCCCCCTCGCAAATTCCCCGATGGGTGAGAGCTCTTGAGGGAAGGAAGAGTAGCGAGAATTTTATTTATTGACAAAAATTTTTTGAGTAAATTAAATTTATTAAACTATATGCATGTGTTTTCAACATTACTAACCGAAAATTCGTTTCTAATCATAAATTATTTTTTACATTTATTTAATTGACGATATAATTTTTCTGATAGTAATACTTAATATTTTATTTATAACTTTATTTAATGGAAAAATTTCTATAGGTAAAAGTAAATTATTAAGACAATTTCTAAAATTATCCTTGACAAAAAAAACTCCATTATTAATATTAAATTATTATTTTTAATTAATACTTTATTACTTGTAAACCTTTTTATCAATAATAACATTTGTTTCTTTTTAATTCTTATATTATTTTACGTGACAACAAAATTTTCGTGTTAAACTCGTTAAAATAGTTTTCTTCGTATAAGCACAGAAAAATCTAAATAGAAATTGTCTTTAAAATTATAATTTCTAAAATTTGACAAAATTAGACAACCACTTACTTATAAGTTGAGTCGGCTATGTGCACTAATTATTTTAAAATAGACAATATAATATATATTTATATCTAATAGTATAAAGAATAATATATACATTAGAGAATTTATGTTATTTATGTATGTTAGATGCATGGGACATAGATGATAGATGCATGTCATGATGGCGACAACCGCTCTCTGAAGGCGGGGCCCACTCATCAGAACATCTGTCCTTTGAAAAGGACAAGAGAAGAGGGAATATGTACACTTGCTTCTCTATCTTTCACAGTTTTTGTTTTTTTTTTTTTTTAATTTTATTTTATCTTCATGCCTTTGTATAAAATCTTAAACTACACAATTTATTTATTTGGGAATATAAGTAAAGTCCCATGAGCCCATCAACTGTTTGGTGTCGATATTGTGATTTAATTCTGAATTTTCTTTTTATATTTTTGAAGAAGTTAATGAATAGACAATTAACAACATTTCATTTGAAACATGTTGACATTATTGTTTTTATTTCTTTCAATTCAATACTAGACCTAGTGTAAATTCACGACAAGTGAGTTGAGATGTAAAATTAAAAAGTCGTGACGGTGTATTTAGAAAATTTACCAATTGAATTTAAAAAGGGAGTGTTTTTCCTTTTAATTACCAATAGAATCTCTAAAAAAAAAAAAAAAAAAAAAAAAAAGGTATAGAGTGCAAGAAGTGTAAGTTCATATAAAAGAAATCATTACAAATCGTTTTTGGCTTCGAATTAGTGCTAATCAAGCGTAAATTTCTAAGTGAAGACTTGCAATTAATGGGCCGAGTTGGGCTCAAACTCAACAAATATTAATTTTATTTTGACCGTCTAATTTAGTGTACATTTAGTGGTGCTGAAATTATTTTTTAAGTACTTATATTATAAGTTGTTAGTGAATGTGTGGACAAAAAATAAATTATAAGTTGTGGATCATATAAAATGTGTAGATAAAAAATATGTTTATAATTTAAACACAAATTGTTATTCTATGCCAGTTTACATATTACTACGTAAGTACATATTATTGTTAGACATTTTAATAAACAATATTTTAACTTATTTGTTATAAGTCGAGTATGCAAAATAAATCGTTACAACTGGATTGAGGGTTGGGGGTTTTTGAATAGGGCATGCAGATATTAATCGAATACTCCAAAAACCCCAATTATGATATGAGGGTGGAATGTAGTTTTCAGTCTTTAATCAATCTGAGTGTGACATACAATGACCAAAAAAAGAAAAGGGCAAATAAATATAATTGAACCATTCCTAATTATTTAATCTCTAAACACATCTAGACGTCCCAACTAGTTCGACACCTCTTTAGACTCTCGTGATCTACCCATCCCAACATATTTAATCTCAATGCTGAGGCTTGAGGTTGAATGAACATTACCAGTGCTAATTTCAAGGGAAAAAGAAGAAGCTTCCCAGGGAACAGGCAACTGAAATCTAGAGGTTTGTCTCTCCTTTTTCTTTCTTTATATAAATTTATAATAATTTGTCTATTCTTGAAATGATTGATATATTTAGTGAATGCAGCAAGGAGTAATTATTAATTTTCATGCAAAATGTACAGAGTTAGGTAGAAATGGCTGATTACTTTGTTGCTGTAAAATTTTAAATTTTCCATTTTCCAAATTAAGTACTTTTGTGATAACGTGTATAATCGATTTTTTTTTTAAAAAAAGCAACTTTTAATTAGTTTTGTAAGTAGGGGTTTTCTCTGGTTTTTCTGTGTCTTCCAAGCTTCTGTTCATCCATGGGCTCCTCTCTCTCTCTCTCTCTCTCTCTCTCTCTCTCTCTCTCTCTCTCTCTCTCTCTCATGCAAGATATTGCGAAAAATTGCATGTATTTAAAGGCTGAAGGTTAATTGAAAGATTTATTCTAAATGTATCAAGTATTCAGTATTCATCACGAATCAACGAATATTTGATTTTCAATACTCAAGTATTCACAAAATCAACTGGTCGATGTTTCGCCATGGCATCAAATGATTTTTCATGGGTGTTGAATATAACTCCACGTCTCCACCCCCAACATAGAGACTCCACGTAGTGTATTTGCATGCAAATATTAATTATATATATGCTGCTACTTTAAAAAGTGTATGTACATAAGAAATAATAGAGGCCATATTGAAAATATATGTATAATGTCATTAGATTCTCTGCATTATTTCAGCTGCCTCAGACTACAAGTTTTCTGCTATAAAAAAAACCCCTTAATTTTTGGGGCTGACTCCTAATGCGCACAAGTATACGGTCGGATGAGGGGAACCTGGGAGCCAGTTGAGGTATAATCCACGATTTACCTCCTCCAAAATTCTAGAAGCAATGGTCTTGAGGGTACAAGATTTAATTTGGCAAAGTTAGGATACCTGAATATCAAAAAAAAAAAAAGCCCGTAATGATTTTTAATTTGTATTTTATTTTTTTATTTTTAATTAAGTACAGTTAAATCCTTAAAGGCTTGTAATGATTCTAGATGAATGATTTTTAATTGTATTCTGTTCTTTAATTCTTAATCATTATTGGAAATTAATAATTAGTTCCAGAAGTAGTTACCAGCTTTCTCTGGCTGCCACTGCCACAAATAATTTCTTATTTATGGTGTAAGTAAGAACTAGCTATTAGCTAGTAGAGTAATAGAGTTCGACTCGACTAAATTTTAAATAAATACAAAACTATTGCTATTTGAACGATGAGCGATTCTTTCTTTCATCTTATAATTAATTAATTTTTAGTCGCTTTGGAGTAAAAATTAAATTTAAGATGAAGGTGGACCGACTGGACGTAAATTTATCTAATTTATTTAAATTTGATTACATTTCCCCGTGCATGTGGAGTAGTACAGGTTTCTCCTTTTTCTCTTCAACCTTTCTTTGCCTCCATCATGATTTGTTGCCTTTTTTTGGTGCTTTATAGCAAAAGCAATTTAGGTCTACTCTCGTAGACATTTGCTTTTCTTTTCGTTTCTGTACCTGATAGCATTTAAAGGTCAAAATATGTATATCCATTATTATTTATTTAATTTATCCAAATGTAAATTAATATACTAATATGATTTTATTTTATTTTATCATGCATAAAGACATTTTAATGATATTATAAATTAGAAGCATGACTTTAGATAGTTCAATTGTGTTTTGTCATCATATAGCATTTTTGGCTATATTTAAAAGTTTATCCGAACCACTTTTAAGTAACTTAAATATGTCACAACCCATATATAAGTGGGAATGATACAATCGTTTGTCTTTACACGTCTGATATACTAGTTTGAAATCAACATAAAGTAATTATTTTTTTATTTTAACATTATACATAGTTACGTATAAATTGTGATTTGTAATTTCTCAATTATGAGCATTATGGTCGCTAGGAAGATAACCTTCTAGGAAAATTGTTTTCCTTTTTTTTTTTTTTCCTTTTCTTTTTTTAATTTTTTTTTTATCAATTTAATAGCACAATTTTGTTAACTTTGACCCAATATCAATTTAATAGAAGACAATTAGACATATTAACTTAATAATAAAATTAATAATACAAAATTACAAATAATTTACCAATTCCTCAATTCCAATCCACCCATTACAAATTTGAATATGACATTCCTCCTTGCCGTTTTCTACACTCAATAAAGCAATAATTAAGTTACGATATTTCAATACCTACAAATATCTCCTAAATCACTTAACAAATCACCCTATATTAAAAGGCAGATGATTTGGTACAAAGTGTTATGATGCGTATTCGAGTTAGTTAGAATATAATATAAAAAAATTGATGTATTTTGCTTGTACTACTATCTTTTTAGTTCAAATATTAATTCTTTTGTTGTCGACGGGTTCTCAAATTGAAAAAAGAAACAGTCACAAAAAAAATTTGCATGTTAATTTGGGACCCTCCAACTTAAAATAATTAGCTCCGCCACTGACTAGACGTAGAATGGCTCGGCTTGGTGTCTTCTTAATTTTTATTTATGTTGTTGTTTTCTTGTTTAATTAAAAGGGGAAAAAACTCGATGGCAAGATAGAGATTTTTTTTTTGTGTTTCTTGGGTTAAAGCCCTTGAAAGCCCTGAACCTGACTAATGAGGCCTAGAACCTTCTGTAGCCATTTATGGGCCGCCGTGACACCTCTGACGTGGATCGAAAATGCATGGGCCCAAACGGTCTTCTTATAGAGCTCGCTGTGCGACTAGCCATTCTTCTCTTAATCTCGCACCTGCAAGATTTTCGTCTAAACTACTCTTATTTTTGTTTCTCCTTTTTCTTTTAGCTCGTTAAATAACAATAATTTTTTTTAAATTAACAAATTAAGGACTATAGTCGAGTTGATTTGAAACACAAAATAAATATAATTGTGAATTGAACCAAAGTTTACTAAAGAAATTTGAAAATCAATTGAAAGAAGTAGCTAATAAATAGCAATTAATGTGCCTTTTCTTGTGAATCACAAACGCAATGTTTAAGAAAATACTAGGTACAATATATATTGATAATCAATTAAATAAAATAATAATTAAAGTTTGGTATATAATTTTCGACATAATTTATTTTTTCTTCAATATTATTCTGTACCATACGACCTTCCGTGTCTAATATACCATAAATCTATTTATGCTTAATTGAGATGGTGGCTTATTTGTTAAGTATGGTGTTATTCTCCAAATAACAACTTCGTGCACTTTTGAGTTGTTGAAAAGAGAAACTTGATATTAGAAGAAGTTGTCAATATTAATTAATATAACTTTTCCCCAATAAGAAAAACACCATTTCATATCAAGAATCCTTTAATAGATCTTAGAATTCTTTAATAGATCTTAGAGTTCTTTACGTCTTTAATGTGCTTTAGTTTAATTGGCGGATAGTGGAACTAATAGATGTTGGGATTGATATTTTCTTGAAATGTCTTATAATTTATTTGAATATATTGTTGGAATTTGTTGTCGAGTCCTCTGAAGTAGACTTTGTCTTCATACACGTTCAACTTTGAGGAATTGGTGGACATAACATCAAAGTAATAAACTTTTTATTGTGATCTTGGATACCTTGTTCGGACCCAAAAAAAGGGAAAAAGATGGCAAGAGATTAAAAAGAGAGGAACATGTTCATTTTTCAATAATTTCAATTCTCACTATTTATTTATCTCAAAGCCTTAACAATTTCAATTACTTCACACATATGCCTCACCTATATCATACAATGATCATGACAACATTGAGAAAATATAATGCATGCAATGGAAAATTTCAGGGGCGGATTTAGGGTTGGGTCTCATTGGCTCCGACTCAACCCTGTTTTGGACCACAAGTTATATATCCTTTAAAAAAAATAAAAAATTCAAGGCCCAATCATGAAAATCAGCGACCCACCCCAATTGTAAGTGTTATGTTTAAAAAAACAGCCCTTATTCACGTTCAAAATTAGTCATTTTCACGTTTACCCAATTTGAAATCATGAGCAACGTCTCCTGCCATAATTTGTTCGAAGTCTTCGCAAATCACAGGTGCAACAATCCATTGCCTTGTGAAATTTTGCTTCTGCTAAATCCTTCCTTGCTAGCTGCAAAAATTTACAATAAACATCTCCTGGTCGTGCCCTAATTTCGCAAATCGCAACACCCATTTGAAATCATCACTTCGTCAGCATTCCAGTAAGTTTAATTGCTGCTAAAATTTTGTTTATGATGTTTTAATTGCTAAAAACGTTGCCGCTGAAAAGCATGAAATTATAGTTTTGCTGTTGAAATTTTCGAAATGCTGTTGTTCATCGATTAATTTTGGTGCTATTCATTGATTATTTTTGCTGCTGAAATTTTTCATTTTGCTGCTGATGATGCCGCTAAAATTTTAGTTTTGATGTTGAAATTTTGGGAATGCTGCTGAAATTTTAATTTTGGGAATACTGTTGTTGATCGATTAATTTTGGTGCTATTCATTGATTATTTCTTGTTGCTAATGATGTTGCTAAAATTTTCATTTTGCCTATGATGGATTAATTTTGCACAGAAAATGTCAATCCAACCACTGAGATTCTGAAAAAAAAATGTAAGCCAGAAAGATGAATTTCATTTAGTGACATTCTAATTTCTAAAGCAGCAATAGAACTTAACATGACAATTAGCATATTCATGGAAAGGGTAAAAAAGGATGGCTTGGGTGACATCTCAAGTTGGCAAGTGTACTGAGCAAATGAGAAGGCCTTGGAAAATATTAGAGGGAGTGTTGTGGATCATTATAAAATATTGTGGGGTTATTGTGAAGAGTTAAAGAGAACAAATGTTGGGACTACTGCTCAGGTTGAGGAGCATGCTGGGGAGTTCAAGAGGATTTACATTTGCCTTGGACCACTGAAAGATGGTTTCTTTCGAGGTTGTCAAAGTGTTATTGGTCTAGATGGATGTTTTCTTAAAATAGATAATGGTGGGCAGCTATTAACTACTGTTGGGATAGATAAGAACAATGGGATGTACCGACTTGTATATGCAGTTGTTGAGGTTGAAAATAGGGATAATTGAAGGTGGTTTTTGGGAATGTTGAAGGATTATTTACCATGAATAACAGCCACGGTTGGACCTTCATTTCTGACAAACAAAAAGGATTGGTCAGTGCTATTGAGTCATTATTCAAGCATTTAGGGCATAGAACTTGTGTGAGACATCTTTACAACAATTTCAGTGCAACATATAAGGGAATGACTTTGAAGAACTGTTTTTGGGATGCCGTAGGTGTAGAACCCCGAATTATTTATTATCAAAGGACCGAAGTGAAAGTAAATTTTAGAATCAATTAATTTATTTGGGCTAAATAATTAATTAGTGAAATATTGAGTTTTAGTATATCAATATTGGGCTCGTTGGGTAGCTTGTATTTATTTATGATTAACGGTTCAAGAATAAGTATTTTTGGATAAGCTAAACTCAAAATAGAGTCAGTTAAAAATTTCTATAGTAAATTGAACTTAAAAGGGGCTCTTTTGAGATAATCAGTTTTCAGCCAGATTACATATTATCTTTTGAATTTTCAAATTTGTTTTTCTGTAGCTTCTCTCTCTCTCTCTCTCTCTCTCTCATATTTGTTTTCAAATACCAAGAATCCTAATTAACCTTTACTTCTAGAGTTCTTAAATTTTAAACCAATGCTTAACCTATAAACTTAGTCACCTTTCACGTTTTTCAATCATCAGCAGCTTTAGCACCCAACTACACGCATGCATATAATTATTTATTTTTTCACCATCTATTTGTGCTCTCTTTATAACTTTTACGTTCATAATTCGTTCAAGTTCCAGTTCAATTCTTATTCATAAGAACTAAGGTGAGATGCTATGTGCTATTCGTTGATTTCTACGACTTTCTAATTATTGTAGTTATGTATGTAAATTGATTACTTTATTTCAGTGCTCCTTCGGGAGAAATCATGAATCAGTTCAGTTGAACCTTCGACTTTCAGTTAAACTTTCAGGTTCAGTTAAACATTTGAGTTTCAGTTTATTTGCAGCACTTGCATGAATTATCATTGTCATGGTGTGATAATTCTCAGTTCAGTTTAGTAAGTTAATTCCATGCTTAATTATAATAATTGGATTGATTGTAGAAATAGCAAGTATCTCACTGAGTATAATTAGTTATACCCATCCCTCATTTTAAATAATTTTCAGGTAATGATTAATGTGATGGATGCGTGGAGGGTCAGTGGAGTTGTCAAGCCAATGGTCGCCAAATTAAATAATTTTGTTTATGATACTTTAGACGATTAGCGTCACAATTTCAAGTTATTTAGTATTTAATAAATATTTTCTTATTTGTTTACGAATTAACCAATTGTTTGACAATTGGGATTTTATTATTAAAGTCATTTTTCTGCAATATTTAATGGTTATGAATTTTACTAACTTTTCGAGACTTTAGAAATTTCAGGACGTTACAAATGGTATCAGAACAGCCGGGTTTACTTTTCTGTAGACTCGCAAAAAAAATTATTTTTATGAACAGTATCATTTACTATTCACATGAACAGTATAGTTACTGTTCACGTGAACAGTAACCAAAATTTTTTTTGGGATGAATATTAACTTTTTACTATTCACAGAACAGTACACCCTACTGTTCACGTGAACAGTAATAGAAAAAAAAATTTTATTTATTTATTTTTGAATAGTAGCAGTGAATTTTTTTTATATAAAAAAAAGTTTTATTTTGGTACGAGACATTTGGCACCTAGAGCTCACTGATCAACCACTATCCAATATTTTGAGGTATGAAATAAGTGAATATGCTTAATTGCCGTACATTATTTTGCTAGTCTAAATAAATTGATTAGCATGATTTTATAAAGTATTTGTCGCTTATTTTACTATTGCATTTGAACTATTTAGTAATGCGGTATAGTTATTTAAAGTTAAGTAGTGTATTTTTACGACCAGAAACTTTAAATGCATAATATGTTAGAATTGTTGTAACATATGTGACAAACATGGTTAAAGTTAGACAGACCGCAAGAAAAAGTGTTGGGTATGGGGACGCTGTAAATTCCAATACTGCAATGATTCGAGCCTATGAACATTTCGTTCTAGATCTCGACTCTACAATTGAACAGCATGTACAACGGTTCCATACAGCCTGAGAACGCGCTTTGGAAGTCGGATTTCAAAGCACTCATGCACAAGTGATCGCCCGCCTAATAGACACCTTCTCAGATGAGGGCCAGCGCGTTGCAACAGCCATACTTAGGGCCCTAGATGGTATACTGGATCCGGGCACTGTAGATTTTGAAGATTTTTGTAGGGCTTTCATTGACACTTGGGAAGAGTATGCTGCGGAGGCTAATGTACCACCCGTTGGAGAAGTCGAAGTTGGGCTGGAGTTAGAAAACGAACCCGATTTCGAGTTCGAGTTTGAAGAGCCCTAGTCAGAAGACGAGCCTGAAGATGAAGCTGAACCTGAGCAAGAATATGAGCCTGAGCCTGAAGTCGAACAAGAAGTTGAGACCAAGGCACAAGGAGGAATCGGGCAAGAGGCCGAACCAGAATCTGAACCAGAATCAAGTATTACTTCAGATGACGAAGCTCCGCCATCCAAGGTTCCAAGAGTACATGGAGGCTGGATAAGTGAAGACGAGGATTAGGATTTTGGAATAATAGTTTTTCCATTTTATTCTTGTTAAGTTTAATTTTTTTTCAAGATTAATAGATGTTGAGGTTAGTAAGAATTTTAGTTGGATTTAAGTATAAATATTTTAAATTTTCCCCTTTTATTAAATTATATTAATAAAATCGCATAAATTTTATTTAATTCTTTTCCCTCCGTTAGAAATTACTCCGTATAGTGTTACGCTGTCAAGCAATCCTAAGATAAAATTTATTTTGTTTCTTTCAAAGGAAATGTCTCGACAAACACAAAATCAAGCGACTATGTTCAGAGACTTGATGAGGGCTGTGCAAGACTTGGGCAGACAGCAGACTCAGGAGCCACACTCAAATGCAACAAGGGCTGACAACATTAGTTCAATGGTCAAATAGTTTCGTCGTTTCAGACCACCATCCTTTGAGGGTAAGGATGATCCTTTCGCAACTGAGGAGTGGCTGAGGAGACTCGAAGGGATTTTTGAACATCTGAACTACAACGATACGCAGAAGGTTTCTTGTGCGAAGTTCATGATGATTGATGATGCTAGCAATTAGTGGCAATTCGATTCACGCACTAGGACTGCAGTGCAGCAACGTAGTCTCACTTGGGACCAATTTAAGGAAGCATTGCTAGGAAAATATTTTCCTCAGTCACTGAAGGACCAAAAGGAAACAGAATTTCTT
The DNA here is from genome assembly GCA_030279155.1 of Forsythia viridissima. Classification (NCBI taxonomy): domain Eukaryota; kingdom Viridiplantae; phylum Streptophyta; class Magnoliopsida; order Lamiales; family Oleaceae; genus Forsythia; species Forsythia viridissima. Next base: position 48,361,477 of record CM059039.1, read on the forward strand.
CAACTCACGCAAGGGAACATGTCGATTGGGAAGTACGAAAGGAAATTCGAACGGCTATCTAGGCATACACTGCATATGGTTAACACCGAGCTGATGAAGGCCAAGAGGTTCGAGATGAGATTACGACCTGAGATCAAAGGAATCATGGCCGCCCAGCTGTATACTACCTATGCAGAAGCCTTACGTCGGGTACAAGCAATCTCTAATTGTTTAGGGTTGGAAAAGAAACCCCTGCACAGTGTTGAGTCCTCGGAGAAGAGAAAGTGGAAGGGTCGCAACAAGGAAATGTACAAAGACCAAAACAAAAGAGGAAGGACTGAGTCAGGTCCAACCAGAAATATCCCTATATGTCCCAAGTGCAACAAACGACATTTTGGCAAATGCCTTCAGGGAAAAGGAGTATGCTATAATTGTGGTAAGACTGACCATTTCCTAAGAGAGTGTCCAGAAAAGAAGAAAGAAGATTACCAACCTAAGAAAGGAAAGGCTAGAGTCTTTACTCTGGCAGGTCAAGAAGGAGAGCAGGACACAGACGTGATAACAGGTATTCTACCAATATCTAATATACCTGCTATTGTCCTGATAGATTCTGGAGCTACGCATTCTTTTATTTCTAATATTTTCATATATAAGATTGAAAATAAATATGAGAAAACGAATGGCGTGTTAGATGTTAGTATCCCTTCTGGCGAGATCATTAGTACAAATCAAATAGTTAAGGACATAAAGTTAGAAATTGAAGGAAGGATATTAAACGCAGACTTGTACCTATTAAGAATGAAGGACTTTGATTTAATATTGGGAATGGACTGGCTGAGTGGAAATCATGCAACCATTTTATGCTGCGAGAAGGAAGTCTTGTTTCAAAGGCCTGGAGAAGAACAATTTCGTTTCTTCGGGACAAGATTTGGGACTCTACCCAAATTTGTGTCTTTCTTGAAAGCAGAAAAGATGTTAAGTAAGGATTCGTGCCGAGGATTTTTATTAAATATCATTAGCAAACCTAAATCGGAACAAAAAGTGAAAGGTTCATCAGTGGTTCAAGAATTTGAGGACGTCTTTCCTGAAGATCTAACTGGATTACCGCATGATCGACAAGTAGAGTTCACAATTGACTTAGCCCCTGGAACAACACCAGTGTCTAAAGCCCCTTATCGAATGGCACCGAAAGAGTTACAAGAGTTGAAGATGCAACTACAAGAATTATTGGATAAGGGTTTTATCCGACCTAGCGTATCTCCGTGGGGAGTGCCAGTGTTATTCGTTAAGAAGAAAAACGGGTCGATGAGGATGTGTATCGACTATAGAGAGTTAAACCGTTTGACTATAAAGAACAAATACCCACTCCCAAGGATAGAAGATCTTTTTGATCAGTTGAATGGTGCAAAGGTGTTTTCAAAGATCGATCTGAGATCGGGCTATCACCAACTCAAAGTAAAGGACTATGACATCCCTAAAACAGCATTTAGGACTCGCTATGGACACTATGAGTTTACTGTTATGCCTTTTGGGTTGACAAATGCACCTGCCGTATTCATGGACTTAATGAACCGAGTTTTTCATCCGTATTTGGACTGGTTTGTTATAGTCTTCATCGACAACATTTTAGTATACTCAAAGGATAAGTATCAACACGAGGAACATTTGAGAACGGTGTTAGGCACCATTCGAAAGGAGAAATTGTATGCCAAATTCAAGAAATGGGAATTTTGGCTTGACTGTATTGGCTTTCTTGGTCATGTGGTTACTTCACAAGGGATTGAAGTGGACCCAGCCAAGGTCGAAGCTGTGGAAAATTGGCCTAGGCCGACCAATGTAGGAGAAGTCCGTAGTTTCTTAGGACTTGCTGGCTATTATAGGAGGTTTATTGAAGGGTTTTCTAAGATAGCTGGACCAATGACTCAGTTAACTAGAAAGGAGATAAAGTTCCAATGGTCAGAGAAGTATGAGGATAGTTTCAAAGAATTGAAACAAAGATTGGTTTCAGCACCGGTTTTAACGATACCACAAGGTTTAGAAGGATTTGTGATATACAGCAATGCATCCAAACATGGTTTATGATGTGTGTTGATGCAGCATGGAAATGTTGTGGCCTTTACATTTAGGCAATTAAAACCACATGAACATAATTACCCAATGCATGATCTAGAACTTGCAGCAGTAGTTCACGCTCTAAAGATATGGCGTCATTACCTTTACAGTGGTAAATGTGAAATTTACACCGATCATAAAAGTCTCAAATACTTCTTTACTCAAAAGGAGTTAAACATGAGACAGAAGAGATGGTTGGAATTGGTTAAGGACTACGATTGCACTATTCTTTACCACTCTGGTAAAGCTAATGTAGTTGCTGATGCACTTAGTAGAAAGACGACGGGAAAATTAACAACTCTGACCATACAGGAACAGTTAATTAAGGAATTTGAAAACTTGAGGCTAGAGGTTTTTACACCTCCAATGCAAGTATCGGCTCTTATCGTAACTTTAATAGTTAAACCACACTCAGGGAACGAATTAGAGGAGCCCAAAAGGATGACCCATTTTTATGTAAGATCATGATTGAAGTTGGGACAGAGAAACGCTTAGGTTTTGAAGTGGCTAATGACAAGGCACTCATATATAAAGGCAGGTTGTGCGTTCCTAAAGATGAGGGATTAAGGAAGGAAATTCTTGAGGAAGCACACTCGGTCCCTTATGCAGCACACCCAGGCGGTACAAAAATGTATCGAGATCTTCGAGATACATTTTGGTGGAGAAATATGAAAAGAGAAATAGGACTCTTCGTAAGTAAGTGCATGGCATGTCAGCAAGTAAAAGCTAAACATCAGAAACCTTCAGGGTTGCTTATCCCACTGGATATACCAGAATGGAAATGAGAACATATAAACATAGATTTCATGGTGGGTTTTCCGAGATCTGTAAAATGAAACAATGCTATATGGGTAGTAGTGGATCGTCTTACAAAGTCGGCTCACTTTCTTCTAGTTAAGATGACTTTCACCATGGAATAGTATGCACAAGTTTATGTTAGAGAAATAGTCAGACTACGTGGAGTCCCTATTTCTATTGTTTCAGACAGAGACCCAAGATTTACATCAAAATTTTGGAAGAGTTTTACAGGATGCTATGGGAACGAATCTAAAGTTTAGTACTGCATATCATCCTCAGATCGACGGACAATCAGAGAGAACTATTCAGATACTCGAAGTTATGTTAAGGGCTTGTGTGCTAGACCTGGGCGGTAGTTGGGAAGTACACTTACTTTTGGTGGAATTCGCCTATAACAATAGCTTTCAGGCTACTATAGGCATGGCACCTTACGAGTCATTATACGGAAGGAAGTGCAGAACACCTGTCTATTAGAACGAGATTGAAGAAAGAAGAATTTTAGGGCACGAAATCGTCGATCGAACAGTTTAGGCAATAGATAAGATCAGAGACAGAATTAAGGTTGCTCAAGATAGACAGAAAAGCTACGCTGATAAGAGGAGAAAAGATCTCGAGTTCAAGAATGGTGACAAAGTATTCTTGAAAGTAGCACAAATGAAAGGGGTACATAGATTTGGCAAGAAAGGAAAATTAAGACTAAGATTTATTGGACCTTTCGAGATCTTAGACAGAGTCGGAGAAGTTGCATACTGATTAGCCTTACCGCCAGGGCTTTCAGCAGTACACAATGTTTTTCACGTATCAATGCTCAAGAAATACTTACAAGACCCAGCCATGTGATCAACCATCAGACTTTGGACGTAAACCACGATCTAACCTATGAAGAAACGCCAATGGTAATCCTAGACAGAAAATTTCATGTGCTAAGGAACAGAGAAATCCCCTTAATTAAAGTATTATGGCGCAATCATGGAGTGGAAGAATCGACTTGGGAGAAAAAAGATGAGATGAAAGCCAAGTACCCGGAACTTTTCACTGTGTAAAGGTAAAATTTTGAGGACGAAATTTTTTTAAGGATGGTAGTTTGTAGAATCCCAAATTTTTATTATTATTTATTATCAAAGGACCGAAGTGAAAGTAAATTTTAGAATCAATTAATTTATTTGGACAAAATAATTAATTAGTGAAATATTAAGTTTTAATATATCAATATTGGGCTCGTAAAGTAGCTTGTATTTATTTATGATTAACGGTTCAAGAAAAAATATTTTTGGATAAGCTAAACTCAAGATAAAGTCAGTTAAAGATTTCTACAGTAAATTGAACTTAAAATGGACTCTTTTGAGATAATCAGTTTTCGGCCAGATTACATATTATCTTTTGAATTTTCAAATTTGTTTTTCTGTAGCTTATCAATCTCTCTCTCCCATTTGTTTTCAAATACCAAGAATTATAATTAACCTTTACTTCTAAAGTTCTTAAATTTTAAACCAATGCTTAACCTATAAACTTAGTCACCTTTCACGTTTTCAATCATCAGCAGCTTTAGCACCTACCTACACGCACGCATATAATTTATTTATTTTTCCACCATCCATTTGTGCTCTCTTATAACTTTTACGTTCATAACTCGCAGTTCAATTCTTATTCATAAGAACTAAGGTGAGATGCTATGTGCTATTCGTTGATTTCTACGACTTTCTAATTATTGTAGTTATGTATGTAAATTGATTACTTTATTTCAGTGCTCCTTCGGGAGAAATCATGAATCAGTTCAGTTGAACCTTTGACTTTCAGTTAAACTTTCAGGTTCAATTAAACTTTTGAGTTTCAGTTTATTTGCAGCGCTTGCATGAATTATCATTGTCATGGTGTGATAATTCTCAGTTCAGCTTAGTAAGTTAATTCCATACTTAATTATAATATTTAGATTGATCGTGGAAATAGCAAGTATCTTACTGAGTATAATTAGTTATACTCATCCCTCATTTTAAATAATTTTCAGGTAATGATTAATGTGATGGATGCGTGGAGGGTTAGTGGAGTTGTCAAGCCAATGGTCGCCTAATTAAATAATTTTGTTTATGATACTATAGACGATTAGCGGCACAATTTCAAGTTATTTAGCATTTAATAAATATTTTCTTATTTTTTCACGAATTAACCAATTGTTTGACAATTGAGATTTTATTATTAAAGTCATTTTTCTGCAATATTTAATGGTTATGAATTTTACTAACTTTCCGAGACTATAGAAATTTCGGGACGTTAAGCAAGAGCTACGACGGTGACACAGTGGCTTGAACATATGCAAAGGATGTTGTACATAGAGCCGTCGGCGTATGTATGGCTAGAATCTAAACCTGTTTCTCATTGGACAAAATCACATTTCAGAGAGTGGACCAACTGCGATATGCTCCTGAACAACTTATGTGAGTCATTCAACAGCACCATTGTCAATGCAAGAGAGAAACCCACACTAACAATGCTAGAGGATATCATGGTGTATTTGATGAAAAGAATTGTTGTAAGGAAGGAGGCATGTGATAAGTGGAAGGCAGAAGTAGGTCCTCAAATCCAAAAGATTCTTGAGAAGAATAGTAGACTGGCGAGAATGGAGTGGACAGATTATTCGGGTAATCAAAAATTCCAACTTAGACATAATGCAGGAGATGGCCTCCATGCTGTTGACCTAAGAGCAAAGACTTGTATATGTCGTTCTTGGCAGTTAACTGGGATCTCTTGTTGCCATGTCATTGCATCTGTTGTTTCGAGGGGTCTGACTGTCATAGATTACGTGGACGACATCTACAAGAAGGAGGCATACATGAGGACGTACACGCCATCCATTTCCTCCATAATGGGGCCCAAGTCGTGGCATAATGTGTACACAAAAAAGGCTGGCAGACCTACAAAGTTCAGAAGAAAGGAGGCCAATGAAGAGGGATCATCAAGACAAATAAAGAGTGGAAGACATACAGCATCTGCAGAGAGCAATACAGGTGGAGAAAGTTCTAGGAAGACGAATCGGGCTGGTGATGACCTGCACAAAGTGTGGTGAATGGGGCCACAACAAGAGGAGATGCAAAGGGGCACAACCATCAGCGCCAAATTAGCGTAAGACAACTCTGGAATTTTTTTTTCTTGTTAGCCTTTTGCACAGTTGTTGCTTTTGAATATTTATGGGGCAAATTTTTGTTGTTTGTGTCGACAGTGATGTATGTTGACAATCATATTATTTTGACAATGAATCATTTTTTATGCTCGCTAAAGAAACGAGATTTGATGATCATGAATTGGTGTTCGTAATAGTTAGGATTGTTGTTGGATTCCTGATATAATATTTTAAGCAAGGATGTTCAATCGTTATAGAATTAGGTGAGGATATTCGCCACAATTAATAAAATAGGTAGGGACGTTTTACATAATAAGAAATTAAAAATAGGGATAATTTATACAAGTTCATCCAAAGGTATGGACGTTACGCACAATTGTATACAAAGGTAGGGACGTTTTCCGCAATGTCAATTACAGATAAAAAATGAACGATGCACAGCAGTACATCAATCCCACAACTGGTTCTACACTGCTGAGTACCCACATCACTACAATATTACAACAACATTCCTACATGAGTACCCACATAGTGATGGCAACGGGGCGGATCAGGCCTGATCTGCCCTGCAATAATTATAGGTTATCCAAATCCACCCCGCGATCTGCTATTTTTTGGGGCAGATCGGAGCCCTGATCCGTATACTGACCCGTGTTTTTTTGAACAAATTTTTTTTTATCTAACTCCAACTATCTTTAAATTGTAATTTAAGCCCCAAATCTTTCATTTATTTATTATTTAATCATTTTTTTTCAAACGGGGCAAATCGGATTGGATCAGGCCTGATCCACCCCGCCTCGTCCCGTCCCGTCCCGCCCCGCGATCCGCTCCGATCTGCCTCGATCCGTCCCACTGATCCGCGGATCAGGAATTTTTTGCTCCATTCAGATCGAGTATCCATCAAGTTCGGGGCAGATCAGATATTTTTTCCGTTCCTATACCCACATCACTACAAGCCTAGAAAGAAAACTGAAAAACCAGATCCAAACATAGCACGTTTTCTTTTCTCTATGCAAATGGTGCACTTGTTGTTCACATTCATTTCTGGATCTAAGCAGTTCAGGTATTATATCTATAGATCTTGAATATATGGGTGGGTCGTACCAGGCGAAATAGTCACAACCTCCATTTTGATGTAAGAAACACCCATTTCAGAACAAAAAAAAAAACTGCAACATATAATTGTAGATTCTTGAGCTGAAGAAAACTTACCCGATGACATTGACATGTAAAGAAGCGTCTTCTAGGATTTGCTTGCGTCCACAAAGTCTTAATCCCAATTTGAATTCCACATCTGCACCATCGATTTGCCATTATGTTTGACTAAAAAATGGTCTCTTTCTCATATCTTATACATGAATCTCCACAAGTGTTATTGACTTTAAACAATAATGTGGTAGGAGAAGAGAATAAAAGTGGCTGGACTAATTTGCTCTTACTATGCAGTACGACTCGTGCTGTTTACTTGAGTTAACGAATACTTTTTGGATGGAAGGACCTTTTGCGCAAGAACTCCAGTAGGTGAGGGTGAAATTGCTAAAATTTAGAAGATAGGGACGTTTTGCACAATTATTTCAATAGCTATGGACGTTTTGTGCTAATTACCCTCTATTATCTTTAAACACATTTTATTTTTCTTCATAGCCAACAAGAATAAATAAAGGAATAAAATGAAATGAAGGTTGGTTCTGAAAATCAAGATGAGGGGCAAACGACGATCTACACAAAATAAGGAAAAGAGGGATGGAATGCAACATATTTTTCCATTTGTTTCTCTTCTTGCTTCTTGTTGGCTTGGCTTCCTCCTCCTACATTTCAAGTAACTCACATTCATGCAAGCATCTATATTGATATTTTATTAAGATTTTTTTTAACGTAAGATTTTTAGATATAGGAATGAGTAGGTGCATCTGGACATCTAAAATTTTACGAAGATATCTAACAATACAATTTGATTTTATACTGACAAAAGTGGTGCACGCATGATGCATGTCGGCCATTTTTTTCATGAAAAATTAAACTATATATTGATAAAAATGTTGTTGTTTTTCCTATCTATGAATAGATGATTTTTTTGAGTTTCAAAGATTGGTGGGCTGTAGCCTTCTGCAGCAGAAAAATAGTAAGAGTCTTCTTCTTCTTTGTCTATTTTGTTATTTTTTACATACATTGTGTGAACGAAATAAAATTAAACTAAGGCATGGGTATCTCACTTTCTCTAATATGATTCAAATGGTACTATATAACTTGTTTGTTGAAGTATGCAATTAAGTTATTTCTTAGTTGAACGCTACAAAGTTCATAATAATGTGCAATTCTTAATCTAAATTTTCAAATATTTTGGTCCTAAAGATTTTGTAAAGTTTCCTCAAGGTTTGCAAATTTTATTAAAAATTAAAAATATTGGAGAACTTTTTTGAAAGTTTTGAAACGTTATTGAAGAGCTTAGATTTTCGATACATGTCTGAAATGGAAACGTTAGCATTTTAGAAATTTTCGTGCATTATAGATAAAAAGAAATAAATATATAACTTGTCCCCTTATGGTTAAAATAGTCAATTTGAAATATTGTTTAGCTCAAATCAATTTGTGGCCTAAGTTGAGTTCAAAACCCCGATATAAAAATATTCTATTTTGGTCGATTATATTCATACAAGAAAAATATAATGTTATATAAAGTGTATGGAGAGTATAGTAGTATATGTAAAAAAAAAAAATGTTGTGCATATTTAGGATATAAAATATCATAGAGACTAGATGTATAATGTATTTATACGTTTTTTACTAACACAAAAATAATAATACTCCATTATAGGATTAAGCATTATACAAGATTATGCAACCTTTTTATTTTTCATGATAAATTTCATTTGAATAGGAAAATGTAACAATGTCTCCTTACACAATATGGATTCAAAAAATGTTTGTGTGTGCAGACTGTCCTCTGAATTTGGAGACGTTGAACTATACAGTGGTGACAAACCAATGTAAAGGACCACACTATATAAAGGAACGGTGTTGTCCACCATTGAAGGAATTGCTTTGCCCTATTCGAGACGAAATCAATGACATGAAAACCAATTGTATGGAAACCTTCAAGCTATGCAAATCTGTATGGAAAGTATCCCGCTGCACTCTTTGCAAATTTGTGCACAGAATCAAAAGAAGGTCTTGATTGTGGAGACATAGGTGCACCATCACCTGCACCAAGTTCGGTTTCAAAACCTACTCAATTTAATCTGCATTTCCTCATGCTGGCTTCCCAATCCTCCTATTTAACCTATTCTGAAATATCATGTGTAGCCTTCTATATTTAAACCATGGATATTTGTTTGACTATGTATAGAGACAGATTGTGTATTTCTTCATGTGTTTTGATAAACTCTTTGTTGTTCAAGTTTGATATTAATCCCTTAGTAATCTGTTGGTCTTGCTTACAATTGTTTGGATGAGCTTCTTAAAAGTTATAAAAAAAGTAAAGTTATAAAATTGAAGGCTTGTTTGGTGTAGTTTTTTTTTTTTTTTTTTTTTTTCAAAATATGGGTTTTTTGGTTACTTTATTGACTTTTCAAACTTTTTTGTAATGTAAAAATGTTGAAAAGTCAAAAATAGTATGCAAAAAAATGATTTTTTTGAGAAAAAATGGTTACCAAACATGCTCTGAATTCGTTTTTTTTATAAGTTGTGCTTGTAACTATCTTAACCACATTTATGTATGAGAATCTACTTACTTATAAGTAAAATCAATATGAGGAATTGTCAAAATGCCCTGTGTTTAAATAGTAATACTATTAGCATAAAAGGTGTTAAACACCCGTCTAAGTGGCAATTAAGTGACATCAATTGATAAAACATTTTAAATAGGACCCATATTTCTATATTTAAAATAGAGTAATGTTATTCATCTCTACTGCTGATCATCAAATGTACATGTGGCAAACCATGTGGCATGAACTCCACATACTAAATCAATGGATTTTTCAACTTCCCAATGCACAATTGAATCCTTTACCTTTGTCAGACCAAACGCTAGTATCGCCGACTACCTTCCCCTACTCTACCTCTGATTTTCGCAGTAGCACTACCCATAGTCACCACTAGAAAACAAGCGACCAAGTGTCCAATAAAATTTCAATGACTTGTTTTGATAATGGAGAAAAAAATTCCTTAATCTATATGAACTTTTCTTTTCTCTTTTGTTTGGATTTACTTGCTTATTTAAGCAATGAAGTTATTATCTTTATTGCTTTTTGGTTCGTTGGTGACTTTACAAATTTCCACTTCTATATGAGTATCACAAACCAAGTGATCATATTCTTAGTATATAAATAAAAACCTTTTTATCACGACCACATATAGTTTTTTCTCTAATAGCCCAAAAATCAAGAATAATGCTGTTCATAGTTGCTATTTAACGTGGCATTACTCAATTGGATGAATGATTTATAATTAATGACTATAAATATATTACTTAATTAGAGTAAATAATTTATCCAATTGAGTAATATTACATATGATGATCATTTATAGTGAGCAACTACGAATAGTATTATTCAAAAATCAATTATACATCTGTCTTCATATTCTCCCATTTTTATTTTCAATTTCTTCAATTATCCTATTCTCAATTCTCTTTCTTTTCTCCAAATCTTTTCTTTCTCAACCTTAATATTGTTCCTCTTATTAATTTTCATTTATTATTTACGATCGAATTTCATCGATAAATAGTACAATAATAAAATATTAAAAGGAAAAAAAAAAAAATCCTATGACACATATGATCAAAATTTTCAAACCTTAGAAAGTTTCATCAAAGACGATGTTGCAAGAAAACTAGTTATTAACATAAACAGTGTCCCCGGAATCATCTAGGGCAAACACCTCCCCCCCTTCTTTTCTCTTCTTCCCCATCTCCTGGTATACAGACACTAAATATTTATTTTAAATTTCATTCAAGAAAAGGGATTAACAGCAATCATTACAGTGTTGTTGTAACTATTATGCCCCCCACCATGGCAACTGGAATGCCCACAAACATTTCTCGAGCTGAAGAACTCAAGCTCCTCGCGAATGAAGCCTTCAAAGGTGATAGAATTAATAACCAGTTTATAATGGAAAGTGCTCTGTTTTTGTATTTGTATTTCATTGTTTTTGTACTTATATTTGGTGCTGATGTTTTTTATGTTTTGGGGGTTTTTTTTTTTTTTTTTCAGCTCATAAATATTCTCAGGCTATTGATTTGTATACGCAAGCGATGGAAGCTAACAGTGAGAATGCGGTGTATTGGGCTAACCGTGCGTTCGCGCACACCAAATTGGAAGAGTATGGCAGTGCTATACAGGATGCTACGAAAGCTATTGAAATCGACCCTAAATATTCCAAGGTGAAATTCTTTTTCCAATTTAGGACAGTAAAAGTTGATTCCTTTTGTTATCTGGGTTCTTTAGAAAGGTATTTATTGATGTGGGTTGATTGGCTAATTCGTACAGGGTTATTATAGACGAGGCGCTGCATACTTGGGATTGGGCAAGTTTAAAGAAGCTCTGAAGGATTTTCAACAAGTGGGTTTTACCTGATTATTTTGTTTGTAAAATTATACTTCTATATTCTTTTTGAAGTTGTTGACATGGGTTAAAGATTAAAACATTGTGGTTTTAGTGAGATTTTAGCTCCCAGTGGAATGTACAATGTGATTAGGCTACTGTACAGATTGACGTAGAAAATTTAAAGTTGTTCACTCTAATTGACATGAAGACGATTATACTTTCCCCACTTAATGCAAATGAACTACAAAATGCACACGTGTAATTAATCCAGACAAATGGAGGTGTGCCTCTTGGGTGTGTGATTGGTTATCTCATAAAGTCAAAAGGAAAATTTAATGGGATTTGTTGCATAATATGGGACCCAGTAGGTAGTTAAAAAATAATGTCTAAGTTGAGCATGACATAGATGAGAATGCTAACATGAATTTGCCGAAAAGAAAGATGAGATAGAATAAAAATGAGCATATTTATGAATTGGGATAACGTGGTGGCATTTGAAGATAATGAGACTGCAGTATTAATAGTAACCTGTGAGAAGATTGGAATAAGAGGCATAATTGGAAAGGATATGAACCTTTGTAGTTTACCTTTTAAGAAGTTCATTCTTAGAACAGAGCGAGAAAGAGAAAATCCACGTAGTTGACCTTGAGAAATATGAAATAATGCTTTGTTAAGTTGAGGTGGTTGTAACAACAATTGATAAGGCAACGAGAGGAAATATCAATTTCCAATGACGTGAATTATACATGTAATAGGGTTAACATTTAGTGGCTACTTGTTCTTTTCTTGCCTCTAATTATGGGTGAAATTAACTATTTACATTTTCGTTGGGTTACTTTATAGATATTGGCTTAAGGACAAAATTTGGTGCACCTGAACTTTCATTTTAAAATTATTGATAGAGGTTGAAGGGTTTCTATATTTGAGTTGGCTATGGTAATGTACTTTGCTTTAGTTGAAGCAAAATGAAAACGGGAACAGAAGTGAAGATTAGACAAGTGAATATGTTTTTCATGTTGTTTATTCATGAGAATATTGTAACTGTTGTTTTAAAAAGTGTCCGAATTGTTTAAAAAGACTTAATTGGGTAGCCAGACATTTTTCCTATTTGAGGTGAAGCATAAGCCTCAAGGCGCTTTAAATCGTAAGGTTCAAGATAGACTAATAAATAATTCAAAAGAATATAGAAGTACAAAATATGCTCATTATAAATCGTACATGATCTTAAAATAAAAAATTAACAATATTAAAAGTTTAGCTTGCAAACAAACATAAAAATAATTCAATAGAAAGGAAAATAGTCCAAAAAGCTAAGACCAATAATAGAATGTCCTAAAAATACAAGACAAATGGACAAACATTTTAGTCGTTTTGAGGCTTAGCCTTGAGGCGTAAACATCACGAATAACACTTAAGGGGTGGGATTCGAAGGGTTTTATGAAGCCTCAAGTGATGCGGGATTTGAAGCGTAAGCCTCAAATAGGTTTTTTTAAACAATGAGGTTGACGTGTTTTAGACGTAGTCCTTCATTAAGCATATCGAAGCTTACACTTTGAGGGTCATTTTGTCAAGGTGTGCGTTGTGATGGTTTATTACAAGTATAATTTTGTATATTTTGTAAATCTTCGATTTACTTCTTAAAACTCCTCGAGGCTTACCCCTTCCTTGCCTCGCGGAGCCAAAACAACTTGATACCTGATTTAGTCATTTTAAAGAATGATTAGAACTTAGGTACAGAGCTAAAAGGAAAACATCATAAGAAAAGGATGAAAATACCTATATACCTCTGGACTGAATGCTTGTTATGTGTTTGCAACATGTCACCTGGTGCATGGGGTATTTGAATCTAATGTTGAATAATGCCATGTCACTAATTAGGATGAAATTTGTTGACCCCAATAATGGTATTGCTAACTTGATGCATGTCTTGGAAAAATTATTCTAAGCATGGCCATGAAATATATAAATATATATGCACATGTCCTTCTTGACTTGATACAAAAATCGTTCTTGAGCTCTGTGTGTGTTGAATAGATATCTTAACTCATTCGAAATGAATTGAAATAATTATTTTATAGATAGAAATTACTTAAAACTTTGATTTTTAGGCACTTTACAGATGAGGGTGTTGCTAGTCTCTGTAAGCTCTTGTGAATCAAGCTTGTAACTAAGTTTTAGAATATCTTCTTACAGTACTGCTGATGATAAAGACAGGGATCAAAAGTGACAAATTAATGCAGGCTCCTACAATGAGAGAATGTAATGTTAGGTGTCTATATTGTGGCATTGTGTATTGAAGAAAGACTTAAGAAATCGAATATTCCTTCTTCAAAACTTCTGGTATATTGTTTGTTACTTGCGCATAGATAGATGTGGCCCTTGTGATAAGAAAAGTAAGCATATATCCCAGTAGCCTGGAAGAGGCCACGCTGAGCATCATTACGTTAATTATTAGTTTCAAATAATATTTTGTACGTAAAAATATTTTGACTCCATATAGGTGTTTTTAATGGGCTAACTCATTCTCTTGAAATTCATTTATCTATATATTCATGGCAAAGTCCCTTAATATTGCTCGCACAAGATTTTGGGTTATATATAACCATTCTTTAGTTGGACATTGGCCATTCTGAGATATGGCAAGATTATACAAGCTAAGCTAAGAAATAAATTTCTATATCAAATAAATAACCATTCTGCTTTATGTAACGCATAGTATGAAATTACGAGGTCGATCCACTTTCTAATAGGTTGTCCACCTCATATTTTTGAGATGAGCTTGACTTTTGTACTTCTACCCACTTTAGGACACATTTCTTTTTGTTTAAGTTCTGTGTCTTGCTAGAAGCACAGCATTTAATCTTCTTATGAATCAAAATTTTTCATTGTCTGGTGAATTAGGTCAAGAAATTATGTCCAAATGACCCTGATGCAGCCAAGAAGTTGAAGGAATGTGAGAAAGCTGTGATGAAGCTAAAATTTGAAGAAGCAATCGCAGTGCCTCAGTCTGAAAAATGTTCAATAGCCGAATCTATTGATTATCATGCCATAGGTATGCAAACTTTTACTTCAATTTTTTTTTTCTAGTTTTTGACGTCTTATGGAACAATTCATTTATTCCTGTCAATTCAATTCTATTTTAGTGGGGAGTCGGACCAACCACTGTTTTGTATATCACCATACGAGTTCCTTGTGATTGTGAGATTCTCACTGTATGTTGTGGTTCACTTTCTAGAGAATTTGTTAAAATGATTGAATGGCATGACATAAATAGTTCCCTCTACCTGACTACCTCTTATTCTGATCAATGTCTAAGTGCTTTTTATTAGGTGCAATTTAACCCGTGGTTGGTGTCAAGTGTTACCGTTACAATATTTTTGTCAGACTTGTTACTTGTCACATTGGAGGCCTTATGGGTTCCTGATGCATCCAAAAGTCTTGCCTAAACTCATTGTCCCATGATATCGTAAATTTCTTTATAGTTATCTTTTTCCCTGATTTGGGATTGAAGCTTATAGATGTGGTCCTTGGATACCGGTCATGTTGCTGATAGTTGGCAAGCGAGAAAAAGGGTTGTTCTCATTCAACTGATCTTTCAATAATGTAGAGGGATACTACTTGTTATTAGGATATGATGTAAATGCGTGGAGGATATATCATATATACAAATGAATATGGACACATATACAAAGGCATTTCTACATTTCTGCATCTGCTTGATGGGGCAAAATTTGTCTATCCTCTTAGGTGAAGACACGTTTGTTAAGGGTTGAAACTTTGTGATCTTAATGTGAAACTGTTTTTTTTTGCCATTTGTGAAGATTGTGACTTCATGATTTTCTATGTTCTTGAATCCGTTTTTGGTGGCTGTGACCTCAGGATCAATCAATTAATTATCTGTTGTTTCTAGTACTAGATTTTAATGAGCCACCACCTGTCTTCAATTTTTCCTTCTGCTTTTCATCTTGCGTCATAGTAGAAAATTGATGCGAACTGGCTGGCTGTGGTCATTGTGTCCAAACATGGGATTATATGGTCATGAAAATGTTGTTTTATAAATTTGGACTTCTCTGTTGTTTGATATGATATTGATAACACAAAATGAAGGACACTCGAGCAGATTATGCTCACCCATTTCCATGTAATGTTACATAAAGACTGACGGATAAATATTCGATGATGTCAACTTGTAATTTTTTATTCCTAATAAATATATTAGTTACACTTGTACTTAGTAGTATTATAATTTCCTTTTACCTATTTTATCATTATAGGGACGAGCCCAGTCTCATCTTTTGTTTCCCTGAAAGTTATTGCTGTACCAGCGGCAGTAGCACTACTGGCTGTATTGGCGGTATATGTGGGGACTAAAGCAGCCATAGTAGTGGCAGCAACAGCTATGGCAACAATATTGGTGGTTTGGGGGACGTTTTGGAAGGGTCGCTGCAAAGACAATATCTTTACCAAGACTCGAACATTTGACTTAGGTTAGAGCTTCTAAGATTAAATTACATAATAAGGAAGGATTACAAATCAGTTATTTGGTGATTTCAATTTTTTGACTTTTTGAGTTGTGGTTATCTGTTCCAAATGAGTGCGTAATCAAAAGACAAGGTGTTCTGAAAGTAAACTAAATGTTATGTCTCCACTGCTGTTGCATCACGTGTAATTGCTTATGTTGAGCACGGCAACCTTGCCCTATTAGAAACAAGTGCTCACTTTCTTTTTCTGTAAAAGTGTTGTGTGACTTTGCTGGGCATACTACCTGATAGAATAACACTTGATGAACCACTTTGTTATGGATTGACTTCGGTGTGGTTACTGATTATTGCATCTTTTGTGAAAGGACTTGTGGAAACAGCTAAATTGTTTGTTCCTTGTATGGCTATTGGCTTGCATGCGTTGAGTAGTTGATAGTTTATTCCTTTTGTGGCCACATTCCGTCGTTCAGACTTTTTATAGACTTTTAGTGTGTAAAGTACGTGGATGAAGTTACTGTAAAAGTGAATTGATTTCTTGAACATAATGGGATAATTTAGGCATTTATTTTTTATTATGTTTCTTCTGCTCTCAATTTTTCTTCTCCTGCTAATTTTTCTTCTCCTGCTCTTTCTGCATTTAAGCTGGTAATGGTAGTGGAAGTGATGTAGGATGACCTTGGGGGTCCATCTCTTATAGACTCGGGATCAAAACCATTATGACAGAAAACTCAGAATTTCTGTTTTAGAGGCTGCAAGAAGGAGGAGAATTCTGATTTGAGGGATCTCAGATGGATATGGAATGGCTGAAGACATGAATAATCAGAGAAGATTAGAAAGAAATGATTTGGACGGTTTTGGGTCCTGTGGTAGTGCCTGGAAAAATTAATTATGGCTTTAAGTGAAATTGGTTGGAATTGGAAATTCCGGATGTTAGCAATGTAAGCAAACTTTTATGAAGGATTGGGCACGACATTTAATGGCTGAAAATCGAAGAAAAATGAGGGGTGGAAAGAGAATCACACCAAGGATTTGATTGCAGCCAGCACTCTCAATAAAGACTTCAGTTCTCTGAAGTTCTAGTAAAATTCTTCATTATATCATAAATTACAAACCACACAATGGTTCATCAAACTTAGATGTTTTCCTGTGGCTTTCGTGGATTGAAGAATTATTACTGCTTCTGACTAAAAAAAACTTTTTGAAACATCTGATAAAGCCAACATATAAATCATTATATCATCGTGCCATATGACCAATTTTTACCAAATCTCTTAGCTGATTCTACAAGAAACAATTCCTTTATTCAGATTCCGCTGACGCTTCACAAGCTGGAACCTCTTGAGGATAAGTTCTTTAATGATCTTATCTTTTTATGCTTCTAGTGTGAATTTAAAACCTTTTTGCTTAACGACCCTCTTCTTGAAAGAACAATAAAAGTAGTATATATGATAAGTTGCATGTATTTGCATAACAGCTGATGATGTTTGTGTTCTGTTTCAATTCCAGATGTGGAACCACAATATGCTGGTGCAAGAATAGAAGGTGATGTTGTAACTTTGGACTTTGTGAAGAGAATGATGGATGACTTCAAGAATCAGAAGTGTTTACATAAACGGTATGTCCTGGTGGCACTGTAATTTTTGTATTCGAGTAGGACGCAAAATTGTGTATTTGTTACAGTTAGGATTTTGATGTGTGTATTATGTGGAAATACAGTCCATGCATAACATTTATTGGCCAAACCCAGTGAATATACAACTTGCGGTGCACACGTGTGTGGGGATTGGGAGATGGGGCTGTTCATTTGGCACCTTGACTCATTTCTTTGTCTTTGTTGTTCAATCTTGTGTTTTATTCCTTGTCTTCCTCTTGCTTATCTTCCATTATTTGTTTGTTAGTTGGTTTAGAAATTAGTAACTCAACTGAAAATAGTTTTTTATATTGTAGATATGCATACCAAATTGTTTTGCAAACAAGAGAAATGCTGCGAGTGTTGCCATCACTTGTCGATATTAATGTTCCTAATGGGAAGCACTTCACTGTATGTGGTGATGTACATGGTCAGGTAATTACGATTCCTTAATTAGATAATTTACTGAAGGATCTTATCATCAGTATCTGCATCAATTTTTAGTTTAATGTACATAGAGAACTTATCGTCTATTAACTGAACAAATATATTCGTGTACGCTGACTCTGTTTCCGAGGTCTATGGAGGCACTACTTGCCAAAACTATCTACTCTATTATTGGCTACAGCAGAATGGGCCTTGATGCTGAGTCTTTTATCTGGTGTTGAGAGTAGTATGGATTTGGAGGAACTCGATTGAAGTCCTAAGCAAAGTAGAAGAAACTTTGGGTCGTCAGCTGCATACAGTGATACAAAGACATGCATTGTGTTGTCTGTTTCATTTGACAAAAATGTAGTATTGTGGTCCAATGAATATTCGTTGTATCCGTTATAGTGGTAGCTAACTTGTTCGAATAGAAGCACATACAAAAATGTTTGCACATTTAGAGGTCTAATTGATTAACATGTACTTTGATTGGCTGCATCTACAGATTTTTGACTATTTATTGTTCATATCTTTTGCCGTTTCTTTATAATCAATTTTGTTTGTTCTTTCTGGTTCGAACTTATTGTCAGATATCTTGTTTTGTGTTGATAACACTCTTAAAGCTACTCGAGAACATGTTTTCTAACTTTTGTTTTGTATTATGTATTTTACCGTGTACCGCCAATGCTTGTCTTTATAACTCTTGTTTCATGGTCGCAGTTCTATGATTTATTAAATATATTTGAGCTCAATGGACTTCCATCAGAAGATAATCCATACCTGTTCAATGGAGATTTTGTGGATAGGGGGTCTTTTTCTGTAGAAGTCATACTCACGCTGTTTGCATTCAAGTGCATGTCTCCATCAGGTGATCACTTGGTTCTTGAGCCTTTGAATCATGTTTCTTTTTTTGTGTTTTACATTATTACTTATTGCACTTGTGCAGTTAAATAACAAATGCAATGTTAAAATTTGAGGAATATCCTTCTGTTGTATGTGTATCAGAGTATGTATGTTTGTCGGTGTTTGCATATTAAAGAAATTAATTATCCCTCAATTGAATACAAACGTTAAAAATTAGTAGTATTTTGTAATGTGGATATTTATTGATCAAATTTTAGATCACATGCTTTGAATGTGGGTCATTCTCGAATTGGATGTCAGCTTGACAGTGGCGCATAAGGTTTGAATTACAAAAATAGCAGAAAGTTCTGGAAAAATACAAGGGCTCATAATCTTATTATTTTTGCCACTTCTATTAGTGAATTGTTTACACCTCTTGGAGTTCCTCTTGAATTGGAACTCCTGATAGTGGGTTGTATCTATTTGCGAATTTTTCCCTACGTTTGCATTGTACTTGTAGCTTTGGTTGGCATAAAGCATTTGCTTCTTATCAACCTTTTTATACTTTCAGCTATATACCTTTCTCGAGGGAACCATGAAAGCAAGAGCATGAACAAAATATATGGTTTCGAGGGTGAGGTCAGATCCAAATTAAGCGATGCCTTCGTGGAACTCTTTGCGGAAGTATTTTGTTGTTTACCTTTGGCTCATGTGATAAACGAAAAAGTTTTTGTGGTTCACGGAGGCCTTTTCAGTGTAGATGGTGTCAAGCTCTCTGACATCAGAGAAATTGATCGGTTTTGTGAGCCTCCAGAGGAGGGTAAGCTCCGAATGCAGTTTCTTTTAATTTCTGATCTTTTTATCTATTTTGGTTATTGTTGCTACTTGCTACGTATTCAAGTCATCTGATATTAGTTTTTGCTGTAAAGACGTTTTGATGTTATACTGTTTCCTTTTTCACTGTGATATACTCTTGAGACAATATCTGCTTTGTTGAAGGAAGTTTCCCAAATTATTAAATGATCCCCATGTTTTCCCATTTTGTTTCAATTATATTAGGTGTAAAGTGTGGTATTCTGGTCCTAATTTTGTTCTAGCGGTCAAATATCTCTCTTGCTGATTGAATGTATGTGCTTCTAAAGTAGTATATACTAGCTATTACTTGGGCTTTCATGCCTTGGTTGTAAGTCCTGAGTACTAATATTGCAACTTGGTTGTAGGAAAAGTCCTGAGTATCACAATTCTATGTAGCCCCTCAAAATCATATCTCTAACCAAAGGTCCCTGCCACTACAATACTGATGTTCAATGCTAACTCTTCGATTGGTTCAAAGATTGCCCTTCTTCTCTTTTTCTATTTTGCCTCTACTACAGTCATATGCTAACATATCTCATGCTAGCAGTTATATGTTCAAAATGATGATACATCACCACCAGATCTATAGCAGCAATTGTTTATATCGGTAGACTTAAATGTATTATTGTTCAATGTTAACCAGGGTTAATGTGCGAATTGCTGTGGAGTGATCCACAACCTCAGCTTGGGAGGGGACCAAGCAAGCGTGGTGTTGGTCTTTCATTTGGTGCAGATGTAACAAAAAGATTTTTGCAGGACAACGGCCTGGGTAATTTTTTTCCCTAGTATGATAACAATCTGGTGTATTTACCGGCTGTTTTGAATCTTTCTATACATCTCAGGTTTTAATTTACAGTACAACAGCCATTCACCATGTTCTTATATTGCAGATTTAGTAGTCCGATCACATGAAGTGAAGAATGATGGCTATGAGATTGAGCATGATGGTAAACTTATGACAGTGTTTTCTGCTCCAAACTACTGTGATCAGGTAACTTGATTATCTGTTTTCGTCTTATGCCTAATGCCTTTCTTAAATCTCTGCGCATCACCCTGGGTGAAACGCTATTTTCAGCATGAGGAGGCTGAATTAGCTCGCAAGAATTGAGGGAGTTTTAAGTAGTATTTGTTCCATTAAGCTTTGCAATGTTCAGTTTTTGTTTTAACTATGATCCATTTTCTTTTGATCCTTTCCCTCTCTGTCTGTCTGCACCCATATCAGTGCCAAATTCTTCCCACTTCATTATTTAGGATATTTTTGAGAGAGAACTTAATTGCGAGATAAATTTCAATTGTTTGAAGTCTTGATTATTTTATCGTGATGATCCATTTTTAAGTGTAATTTTTAATGTAGGTCTAATATCCATACTCATTAGCTTGTTCCACACTTTTGATGCTTAGATTATAGTTTTCCACACTTGACTGGCAAAGGAACCGCCTCCCACCACATCTCTCACTTTTTACTGTTTCGGAACTTGGAGGGCTGGACGTGAAAACTTCATATTGAAATTGATCGGCTTATTAGCAAAGTTACATGTTTTAGTCCTGCTACTAGTGAAGTTGTAGGCTGTGTTTATAATTATACCAGTACATATTTTGTGAAGTTTGGAAATTTTACTACTGTCATTTAATTCTCCGTTGCTTGATGCCAGATGGGAAACAAGGGAGCATTCATTCAGTTTGAAGCCCCCGAGCTGAAACCAAATATCGTCACGTATTCAGCTGTGGTTTGTATTTGAACTCCGCCCCACCCCTGAAAAAAAGATATACACTGTTTCAGATACCGATTCAAAGTTATATTTTTAGAATTAACATTTGACGCAAATTTTTTCTTATGAATTGCAGCCACACCCTGATGTCAAGCCAATGGCATACGCCAACAACTTTCTTCGGATGTTCTCATAATACAGTATACCTAACTCGAACTACTAATTACGTCTGTTTTCGCTACACAAGTACAAATTGCTGGCAGAAGGCTGGCTGAAGAAGAATACATTTTCGTCAAAGAAGACGATATCTGTAAGGTGATTTTTTCAGGACTCTTTTCTGACCTGCCTGTGTAGACTGGTAAATTTAGGTTAAGCTGTAAAAATTGGCACGGAGTGCAGTGTCATGAACAATGAATAAGAGCAACCTTTGTATGATTGTTGTGAATACTTCAAATTACGTTATCAATATCCAATCTATTGGTTCCTGTGTTCTTGTACGTTGAATTTGATTAGAATTAGACAGGATAAAGGAAATTGGCCACATGACGGTCCAATTCTACGTAGTCTAGCGTGCTAAATTATTTTATTTTCCATTAGGATTTTAGCCACGACTTGAGTAACATATCAAATTGTAGTACAAGTGTTAAGTGTAAAATGGATCGGGTTTGTCTCATCGATTCACTAATCTAGTTTAGTCAACGTCTATGTCGAACATAGGATTTGTCATTTCATCACGTATATATATAACTTGAATTTGAGCAAAAACTTGTAGGTTAGACTTTCAATTTAAATTGAAACACAATTACGGCCTAAGGACATTTCGTTTGGACGGTTTATGTCCAAATCTGAAAGTGCAGCGCGTGAATAGCAGTTTGCCTACTTTTTAGAAGGGTAAATAGGTAAATACATTAGAAATATTAAAACAACTTTAAAAAGGGAAAGAAAAGAATAAATTAGTTAAAAACTAAAAAAACTCTGCTTCCCCAACAAACAAACAAAATTCTTATTTTCTCTAGCACCCACATCACAGCGAATGCCACTGCGCCACCACAGGGGGCATAAAAATCCCCTTGGTTTCATGATGACACGTAGAATTTCGTGTGAATTAGTAAGGACCATCTTGCAAAATTAAATACTCTTGGGTGATTGATAGCAAAGTAGTACTTTTGAGGGAAGGGTGAAAAGAACTCTCATCGGGGAGTGAAATAGAATATAAAACCATAAGTTCCTAGCAGTGGGAGGAGTTAGATTTCTGACTGCGTGCCAGTTGAAGAATGAGCCGGCGACTCATAAGCAATGGCTTGGACCTTCTCCCCAATTGTCGTCACCGCTAGGGAGAATCACACCCCAACCCAACCCTAATGGTACTGCCCGCACCATGCCACCCTGCCATCGTAAGTAGAAATTAAAGATTTTTTTTTTTTAAAAAAATTATTCTAACTAAATTTAAGAAATTATTCATTTGCACTACACGTGCTAATTTAACAAACGTTTAGACGATTATCGTCTAAAGGTCTTTCAATCGACAGATACATAGTAGACTCAATGTTCTAAAAAGTTCGTCTATGTGTGAAGTGCGATATCCACGTTTAGTTACGCTTCATGAGGCATTTTTGCCTCGTCCTTGTCTAGATCTCGTCTAGATCTAAAAAATTTGAAACTCGACTTCCACGTCTAGTCACGTTTTACGCTTTTAGAATACTGAATTTAAATCAAACATTGGGATGCGGTGCCAAAAGTAAAATCTTTGGTACCTATTTGCACATTATTAAATGTCGTGGGACCCTGTTGCAATTTTCCCAACATCTTACCATAACAATAACTACTCGTAAATAAATCATAGAACAGAGTCACAGACTGCCGTTTCTCCAGCGTTGGATCCGGACCCCACCGTTCCATCTCCGGCGAATCTCCGGCAAACTGACGGGCCAAAGAGCTGGGCATTGGGCAATTCGGTCATTCTCACTACTAACGTGAAGACAAGATAATTACACTCGTCTTCTTGTACTGTAAAGGTTGAGAGCTAAAACGTTCGTCTTTTTTTCTTTAACAATGGCTTCAAAGCTTCTGTTAACCCGACTCCGAACCCTAACCCGAAACACTCAACCTTATTCTCACATTCTCCGACCCTCAAAACCGTTCAGGAGCCCGAATTTCGAACTCCAAACGCAACTTCAAACAAGGCAGTACTCAGATGCACCGCAGACAGCTCCAATCGATCCGGCTGCCGTTCCTTCACCTGCCGCTGCCAATTTTAAAAGGACAAAAAGTTCCTTGAATGAAACCGAGCTCAAAAAATTCTCGGCGATTGCTGAGACCTGGTATTATTCTTTTTGTTAAGCAAGGCACTGCATTTTACATTAATTTTTCTAGTTTTGTTATTTAAATTTTGTTATGTCTTTTTAATTTTCCAACTTTTAGGTGGAATGCAGAAGGCCCGTTTAAGCCCTTACATGTGATGAATCCAACCAGACTTGCTTTTATTAGGTCCACTCTTTGTCGTCATTTCGGGTAATTTTAGTCATGATTTAGTAAATTAATTTACTTCATTGAATCAGTATTTACTACGCGGATGGCATGAAATGGGTTCTACTTTCAACCAGCCCTGTTGCCATTATCTAAATTGAAGCTTCACTTTCTCTGTGTAGCAATTAGTTGTGCTGGTAGAATTACCATAAGCTTGCTGGCACTTTTTAAGTACTTGATGCATTTATATCCACATTGATATGGTAAACAGTTTGGATTTCCATTGATCTATTTTAGCCTGCAGTTTGAGTTACAGTAGTCTTTCTTTATTTTGGAACTACTGTATAATGAGAATTGATGTTAAACGACTGTATGTTTCTTATTCCCTTATTAGCGTAATACTGAGGTTCGTGAGGTTAAAACATTGTATGTTTCTTATTCCCTTATTAGCGTAATAATGAGGTTCGTGATGTTTAAATATGTCGTTTCTTCATCTAAATGGTGAAATAACTTCTTTCAGTTCGTTCTTAAAGACAAAAAAGAATTCTTAGTGCTAGTTGATATTCTTTTTGATCCTCAAATAAGTATCCCTTTTAAAATAGCATTAATCGCTAGCACTTAGGGCACCCCCCATTCACAAATAACATCTTAACAAAGCCAAGCTACAAAAATTATAACAAATCACAAAACACACATAATACTGTGCTGTCAATATCTCACAAACGAGCACAAGCAGAGTGTTAGTATCTGATATTTCTTTATTTTTAGTACTCACAATAGATATAGATCAGGGCTGTGGAACCAGACTGCACGGGTTGGTCTGGTTTCTAATAGACAAAACTGATGTCGTCGTTTCTGGGCAGGGAACTGGTGAAACTGAGAACCGGGCATTTTGTTCCTGTTTTCTTTTTCTTTATACTTTTTTTAGCTTTATAAATATATGTAAACTTTTTATTTGTAGGTAGGTCTAATTACATAGCACCCGCCTCGACCTAAGTTAGCCCATTTCTTACGACCTAAGTTATCCCATTTCTTAAGCAATAACACTGAAGAAAAACAAAACGGAACAGAATTTGACCACTTGTGCCTGTTGCACTGCAGAAATGCATGTTCTCGTTGAAAGGAATAAAAGAAACAATAACAACAAATAGTTTCTTTCTCAGTAACCTATTGGAAGCTGATAATTACATGCATGTTTCAGAAAGGATCCGAACTGTGCAAGGCCATTTGAAGGACTAAAGTTTGTTGATGTTGGTTGTGGAGGGGGAATTTTATCTGAGGTATGCATCTTTAAGTTTTGATGATCCATCAAATTTTCATTATTCATTATATTAATCTGTCATGAAATTGTTTACTCTCTGGGAGGGAAAATCAGAATTTTTAAGACCACAAAAACAAACTAACCCTTATTCCTAATTATAATGAATATGACTACATAGATCCTTTTCTCTGCTCTGTTTTTGGTTCATTGTTACATCTACTAGAGTATCTGAAGCAACTATATCCTTATCAACCACATCAGTTCACATTCATTTTGGTCTACTCCTCCTCTTCTAACTTGTTCTACTTAGATCACATCGCACTCATGAAGACGAGCCTCTTTAGATCTACAGGCCACTTGTGTATTGGACCACAATTTGTATCTTATCAAGTTGGCTGATAGATACCCTTTTATACTAAAAGTGAAGATTGGCTACTTTTATAATTTAATTTTTCTTTTACATTTCAGCCTTTAGCGCGTATGGGAGCTAGTGTAATGGGAGTCGATGCTGTGGAAAAGAATATCAAGATCGCACAACTTCACGCCGTATGTTTTATAGTAGATCAAAAGTAAATGAACCTCTTATATTTTACTTATGAATGTATGTACAAACATGCACAATAGTGCATACTGTTTCTCTTTGTTTGCTAGTGCATAGGGGAAGTATGATATACAACTCTCTTTTCATTTTCTTTTGGTTTCTCCTTCTCCGATTTCCTCCAATGCAATCCCTCACCATCTATCAATTTTGGACAACTTAGATGACTGACCTATCTGGATTCCATGGTGTTGGATGATTGCATTTTGGGAGAAGTCAAACCCTTGGCCATATATCAGTATTATTGCAGCAATCCGACTACACTTCAAAATTTACCCAACTCAAATCCAATGAAATTTTTTATTTTTATCACTTTATCGTTTAAAACCTTTTTGAAGGTGTATGCTTGCTTTTCCTATCTGTCAATCTGAAATGGTTCTTACTGGTTTTAATCATGCTTTTTTTTCACCTTTTTGGGCTATTCTTGCCATTGGCGGAATCCTTTTTCACTGAATGTCTGTGAGCTCACAGAAGCAGGGCTGCCAAATGTTGCAAAAGATGCCTTTCTCACTAGAGTTTTTCTTCTTAAAATTTTAATGTTCTCTTACGAGTATTATTATTTGGATTGCAGTTTGGGATTCAGTATGAATATTGATTGGATTTTATATCTTCCCCAGGATTTGGATCCTATAACTTCATCCATAGACTATCGTTGCACAACAGCTGGTACACATCATACTTGTTTGTTGACTATGAAGGTTAAAAATATTTGATTAATTGTTTACTGCTTTCACATATTCAAATCAATCTCTCGTATGCTTATTACACGTCGAGTGACTTGTGTCTTTGTGTTTGGCTGTGGCCCATTTGCTGGGAATGAGCTTAATTATCAGATGATCTTTATACTTTATTTATTGTTAATCATGTGTCACTATTTGCATCTTTTCTTCAATGTTCCCTGGTGCACGAGTGTTTCTTCTATCCCTTTTTATTTTTCAAGTAGGGGGTGAACAAAGTTGTCTAATTACTGGTGTGAGAGTTTATTAATTGCTGATCATTCTTTTGGAGTGTGTGGGTTTTAGCTTTCGCCTTTTCATGTACTATTGCCTGGCAGGTTCTGATTGCTATTGTCGACATTTATGTGGTCATAGTTATATCGTATTATTCATTTTTAAAGCTTTTACTAGCTGAACCTCTAAAGTCATTCTTCAGAAGCTGATGCATATTGCAATTGTGTGAACAGAAAAGCTGGTGGAAGAACAGAGACAATTCGACGCTGTAATTGCATTAGAGGTATGTTAATGTGTTGATGCTGGAGCAACTTTCATATGATGTGATTGCTTAAGAAACACGACAGCATATTAAACTAGGACCACGTGAGCATATAGTTCAGAGTAAATTGCTAATGTTGTCATATATTTTTGCAGTATTTATTTCATTCATTTTGACACAGCGGATGCTACTCCACTAGCACAATTATTCTCTCTGTTCTTTGTTTGCTTCCCTTTCTGTTGTCGTGTACTTGTAAGATACTTGTAAGAATACGGGTATGTATCTGATTGTTTGCATTTTACCTAGGTAATTGAGCATGTGGCAGATCCTTCTGAGTTCTGCAAATCCTTGTCAGAATTGACCAGATCCAGTGGGGCCACTGTCATCTCAACAATTAATCGTTCAATGAGAGCATACGCCACTGCCATTATTTTGGCAGAGTATGTTTTACATTGGGTATGTTTACTGAGCCGTAATGCCTTGTGTGGTTGCCACTTTTGTTGCTTTTTGAGTGATTAGTTTACTGTCATTTGTCGTAATGCTTCTTAAGCATGCCTGTAATTTGCATGTTGTATTCTCGATGAAAACATTCCTATTTTTGTGTAGTTAATGTGCTTTTATTAGCTTGAATTTACGAAGTTTGAACTTGGCAGCTCCCAAGAGGCACACATGATTGGTCGAGCTTTCTTACTCCCGAAGAATTAGTCCTAATTCTTCAGCGTTCTTCGATCTCTGTAAGTCCTTTCGAGTAGCATTCGTCGTATATAATCTCTATTTCCCATCGCATGTAATGATTCATTTGCTGCATGCATACATACATACCCTTCTCCAGGTCCAAGAGATAGCTGGATTTGTGTATAACCCACTGACAGGGCGATGGTCTCTCTCGGATGATATCAGTGTAAATTTTATTGCATTTGGCACAAAAACAGCTAATAAGTATCTGTAACTTCGTTTTACACAAATACAAATTTTGATCAAGTTCTTCATCGTTTTTCCTTGTTTACTTTACCCCGTGTTTACATGGAAGTTAAAATTATGCATTTCTCGTTTTCGTGAAAATGTATAAATGTCTCTTACAGCATGTTTGGCTAAAACACACAAAAACAGCCCTGTCGTTTGCTCCTCCGGGATTTCCAGGAGGTGTGGCGGGCCAACACTCCATTTCCCGTCATTTTATTTATTTGTTTGTTTAAAATAAAAAGTAAGAATTCGAATCGGGATAAGGAGTGTAATCACGACCGTAGAGATTTTTTCTCCACTACTAAAAGAAAAAAAAAAGAATATATACGTCTGTGTATATTTACGTTTTCAATTTTCTTCTCAAACCATTTTCTCCTTATTTTAGTCATTGACTTAATCTTAAAATCATAACTACTGTAACTCAAATCGTCATCCTCGTCCATAAAAAATCTATCAAGAACAAAAAAGTTGAAATCTTGGCGAATCATTGTCATACATTCAATGCAGAAAAGCTGCATAGTAGATTAGTAGTAATAGTATCACCTTATCCAATGGGTCTGGACTACGCGGAATGGGACCGACGGCATTTTGCTGCTGGTGCTTATTTAGTCGAGATTGAATTAAAAATTTATGATAAAAAATCAATAATTACTTTAATAACGATTGAACGTACAATTTGCTAAAATGCTCACCCCCATTGTATGGTAAGATAATACAGCCAATTTTGATAAAATTTCCGGAGTCACGTATAGTGAAAGCAAAATCAATTTGACATCCATAAAACGATCGGCAAAAACAGAGCAGTTTAAATTTTAGAATTCAATTGGAGAGTGAAAAGAGAAGAAGATGGATAGCGCTAATCATTCCGCGATGGTTCGGAGCCGCTTGGCTGTGCTATCGGCTCACCTCTCGGCTTCAATTAATCCATGTGATGTGGTTTCCATGGGGATTCTCGAACCTTCCAGCTGCTCGGCTGCCGTGGCACCGCCACCGAAGGTTGGAGGCTCGTTAACTATCGTCGATGATCGAACTGGTAAGCAGTACCAGGTTCAGGTCTCCGAAGAAGGCACTATAAAGGCTACGGACTTGAAAACGGTAATTTGATATCGAAATCTTTATTCTGTTATTATGTTATTTTAATTTTAACTAGGATCAGATCACTCTTGCGTTTATTGTAGTTTTTCCCTGGTTTAAATCAATGCGAATTTCCCATTATTTTTCAAGATTACTGATGGATATGAGTATTATAGATAACTACAGGAAAGAATGACAAGGGGATCAAGCTTTATGATCCCGGGTACCTTAACACTGCTCCCGTGCGATCGTCTATTTGCTACATAGATGGCGATGAAGGGATTCTTAGATACAGGGGTTATCCAATTGAGGAGCTGGCTGATGGGAGTTCCTTCTTGGAAGTAGCTTATCTGTTGAGTAAGTTACTGCTAGATTTTCTGTGTTCGTGTCAAGGAGTAACCAAATGTTGTGTTGACACATTGCACGATTTAGTGTTTCAATTCTTATACTGTCTACTTTATATTTCTGATGTACCATTGCAAATATATGCATGTAGTTGTTTTACTGCTTTCATTTACTGTTTGCCCTTTTTTGAGCTTTTGTTTAATTTTGATGTCCACCAAGCTTGCCCTTGACATTTTTTGAAATTAATGGATAACTGCATTCTAGCTTTTCTTGGTTGACACAAGAAGATCCATACTTGCATGTCTTAATTTTGTGTGTTAAAATATTCAAATTTTGGCAAAATCTAGAGTTTAGTGCTGGAAGCCTGGAATGGCAACTTCTTATGTTTGCTTGCTCCATGTGTCCGGCAATATGTCAATGCAGTTTTATGACTTGATTACTTATTTAGTGTTTACACTTATATTTTGGATTGTTTTTCAGACTTGATCACTTTTTTAGTTTTTACACTTGTGTGTTAGATTCATTCTCCCCTTTTGATGGCAGTGTATGGAAATTTACCATCTGAAAGTCAACTAGCAGACTGGGAGTTTGCCGTTTCGCAGCATTCTGCTGTTCCACAAGGAATTTTGGTAAATCTTGGATTCTTATCCCAGGATGAGCTTTCGAGTCATGCTCGATAAAATTATTAGTAAAACCTCATATTTGGTTTGCCACACCAATGGATATACTCTATAAAGCACGGAAGACAGCATTTTAATCTTTGAGAAATCTCAAATGTTTTGTCAGTCTATGCTATTTGATCAGATGTTGAGTGATGATATTGGGCTGATAATTGGATCTTACTATTGTTTATTATGAATGCCTAGGAGTTTACATACATTTTTCATGTTTCAAATGGAAAAAAATACCATTTCTTCATAAACATCTATAGGTCATGTACATTATCCTTTGAATTGAAGCAAAAACTGAATTCCTCAGTCAACTAATTGTAAATGTTATGAAGATTTGAAGAACAAATTTGGGGAAGAGAAAAGAACCAGTCTAGATTTTCAAGTGTTGTGACTAACTGACTTGTAATGCAAGTAGGAATGCACTACAATTCATCTTTCCAGTTTCACGATGCAAAGTTTGTATTTTTTGTCCCTGTTTTTTGATCTTATAATAACATATTAGAAAAGAAGCTGCAATCTGTAGCAGGTTAAATCTTTTCTTCGAATTTTCTGAGTGCATTTTGATTCTGTTTTTCAGGATATTATACAGGCAATGCCCCATGATGCTCATCCAATGGGTGTTCTTGTCAGTGCAATGAGTGCTCTTTCCATCTTTCATCCTGATGCCAATCCAGCATTAAGAGTAAGCCAGTTGTTTAATGATCTTAAATTCTTAGAACTCCTCTTTCCCCTTAAATATTAGTCTGACATTGGCTTCCTGGCTGAGGAAGTCAACGCTGAATTCCCTATGCTTGAGATGCCTACCACACACACCTAGAATATGTAGCTTTTTATTTTTATTTATTTATTTTATATATATATATATCTCTAATTCTGGTGGTCCCTACTTCCATTGCATAGAATAGGTAATCCAAGATACTTACATTTTAGATACATAGAATAGTATGTGCTTCGGACATTCAAACTTCTGAAAAATTAGTAGCATCAAGATTTTGTGCAGTTGTTCTTTGTGAATATCTTTAAGAGCTTTAAGCTGCTCGTGTTCCTTCAGAAACGTTGCTACCCCAGTCGACTGTCCCCACTTAAGTGGATCATTATCTTGTTGCTATTACATTTGGCTGTCATGTTCCAAAGAATAAATATATGGCCAAATATTGCTATTCTGATGATTGGTTCATTTTTCATACAGGGCCAAGATTTATACAAATCTAAACAAGTGAGAGATAAACAAATAGTGCGCATACTTGGGAAGGTTTATTCCTTTTTTCTTTCACTTGAACTTTTGTTTAATCACCTAAAACAGTTGAAATATTAGCCAAGCTATTGGCTGCTGCTTGTTCAACTTATCATGAATTCTGGTGGCAGCAGTACTAATTATGTCTGCAGGTGCCAACAATTGCTGCGGCAGCTTACTTGAGGATGGCTGGAAGGCCACCTGTTCTTCCATCCAGCAACCTCTCATACTCGGAGAACTTCTTGTACATGCTTGATTCGTTGTATGTTCTGTTTCCTGCTTTGGTTCTTTCCTATTCAATAATAACTGACTAAACACAATCTGAAAATGTTTCCTGGTCTAGTTGGAGTGGCTTTCTGTAAATATTTTTCTTTTCAAGGCAAAGGATAGTGGTGAATCATAGTCACTTTAGGTTGGAAACGCAAACAAGTTCACACCCAGTTTGATTAGCTGTCCCACACCAAGTTTCTCTGCTATAATATGATCCGTAGAAATTTGAGCTTTTATTTTTAGCTAAGATTTTGATTATGAAAATACAGGGGTAATAGGTCTTATAAACCCAATCCTCGGCTTGCTCGAGCTCTGGACATTCTTTTCATGTTACATGCAGAACATGAAATGAACTGCTCTACTGCAGCTGCACGCCATCTTGCTTCAAGGTATGCATCTTATTGTCTACTTCGAAAAAGAGATCATTTTTATTCGTTACCTTGCGAATCTGCCTGTGCAGTGGTGTTGATGTATACACAGCCCTTGCTGGAGCAGTTGGGGCGCTATATGGTCCTCTTCATGGTGGAGCAAATGAGGTAATCAGCATTTTAGCGCTTATGAAGTTGCTCTTACGAAATTTTATTATGAAATTCCTTTTTTGTATGCTTTAGGCTGTGCTTAAGATGTTGAGTGAGATTGGAAGTATTGACAAGATACCAGAGTTCATTGAAGGTGTAAAGAACAGGTAGGTATCGTTGTTTGATGGCAGCTATTCCAAATGCTCCTATGCATGGCCTAACTCCTGCAGTTCATTTGCTCATATAATTCCACATTCTTTAGGAAGCGTAAGATGTCTGGTTTTGGGCACCGTGTCTATAAAAATTATGATCCACGAGCAAAAGTCATCAAGAACCTTGCAGAGGAAGTATTTTCCATTGTTGGCTGGGATCCTCTTATAGAGGTGGGTTTGTATCTATTCAAAGTAATTTAGATATATTGTTGATTCATCACTTTTAGATTATATTGAAAAAGTACTCGAGTCTTTAAACAAGTTGAAACCTTTCAAAGATAAGGTAGTATGGGACAAGCTTATGTTATGCCTGATGTTAACATCCTAAAATATCACTATTGAAATCAACTGAACAAATGAAAATGAACAATTCAGGAACCCAATTCTCCCTTTCTGATCTAAAACGGAGATTAAAGTCCATTTATGGAACAACTCAAGTATTTTAAAGTTATAGCCTATTGGTAATCGCCTTGTGTGCTTGAAAACTGAAGCACCCTGCCCCTTTCTCTTATTACCTTTTCAATGGACACATCAAGGACAAAAGGATGATCGTTCTCCAATACTAGGATAAAAAAACAAGTGATGGATGAAGAAGATTGGGATATTTCCTTAGGAGACTGGCAGAGGATGTAGACTGGTAATTGGAAAGCATGGTTCTGAATGTGGACTTGTTGCTCTGTCATTTCTCAAATGTACATTAGGGTAATGATCCTGTGAGCCATTGGCAGTGCAGTTGGACCGGACTCTATTTTCAATACAAGTGAGATACTATTTAAACGATGTAAATCATTAATATCGTGATGGCTGTGGTTCTCTTGGCAAGGTGAAGATGGGTCTTTGTTTTGGTAACCATTTTACATGCTTAAAGATTAAAAATATATATTGCGCGTCAAAATGTCATTTTAATTCTAAACTTGTGACTGCTTGTATATGTGCATTAACAGACATGTCTACCTTTGGCTGTGAGCTTGATTCATGTCATTTGCAGGTGGCCATAGCTTTGGAGAAAGCTGCTTTATCAGATGAGTATTTTGTGAAGAGGAAGTTGTATCCAAATGTTGACTTCTATTCTGGGTTAATCTATAGGTATGCATAGAATGTTCACTGCATTTGCTTCATTTTTTATTTACTTTTGGTTGGGGTTCTTATGACAGTCTTTTAACATTGATATTGTTCATTACTGTAATTCAGGGCGATGGGTTTTCCCCCTGAGTTCTTCCCTGTTCTATTTGCAATTCCTCGAATGGCTGGCTATTTATCTCACTGGCGCGAGTCTTTGGATGATCCTGATACAAAGATTATGAGACCAGCGCAGGTTAGTTTTTACCCCCTTCATCTATCTTTTGGTTAAAGAAACGAGAGGATCATATCTGCTTTCTTTCACTTGTGTTCTTCTACTGCATCCTACTTTTTGTTTTGCATTCCAGGTGTATACTGGCGTATGGTTACGGCATTATATGCCACTACAAGAACGAATGCGATCAACGGAAACAGATAAACTCGGTCAAGTGTCAGTCTCCAATGCCACTAGGAGGCGGCTGGCAGGATCTCGGATCTAGACTCTTTTATGGTCTACATACATCAGAATGCCTAGGTAAATTCATATTTGTCTGAACATTAGTAATTTTTCCTGTCTTGGGACGTTCTTCATGATTGGTCAGGCTAAATTTTGCTCGTCATAAGTCCATCTTAAACTGATTATGTAAGACTGCTTAGAGCACACAGTATGTAACAATAATTAGTATATTGATCCCTTATTTCAGAATAATTAACAATCCTCGTACTACTGCATTGTTTCAACTTGAGTTGCAAATGTGACTGCATTCCCACGTCACTATCGATCTCATTAGTCATTTGCAGAAATCTCTTGCACGACGTAAGGTTCCACTCACAAGGAACTTACATTGACATTCAACATGACAGTATCCAATCTTTCTTATTTGTTACTTTTTTTTTAGGTTGCCATTCTGTTTGGGACAGCTCGGATTGTTCTCTATCAAAAACAACACTTAATCCTGGTAGTTCATGAAAAATTTACGGGTTTATTGAAGAGTGAAAACTCTTTGTTGATTCAAATTAAGTTTTGTTCAAGTGCTATATGGTAACAGTCTATAAAACTTTTCTATAAATTGCTTAAACGTAGCAGTCTCTGTTGTAATAAGTAGAAAGAATTTTGAGCTAAACAAAGGTGGTGCTATTATGGGATTTTGACCATAGCTGATAGCCAATCTGTTTGAGCTTTTCTACTTAGAAGACAAGTTCATTAAAACTTTTCTAGAGTGCAGGAGGCTTGAATCTTAAAAATAGTGATGGCTTTAGTCTGATTGTTCATGTATTGTTTTTGAAATTCATTTTATTTTTTGAGTCGTCGTATAATGTGAGTCGACTGCCAATGTCACACTCATCCATCAAAGATCACGTCCTCACTGTGTGCAACTACTTTTCTTAGTATGCATGTCAAGTCTCAGTGCAACTTTTGCATTGTGTTGTGCCTCGTGAGCTATACTAGGCTATTGCTTAGTACGTGCAAAGTGCAATGGACACTTTTTATTAAAACTGCACTTTGACTTGTATAACTTAATTATATTTTTTTGGTATTATACAACTTGGAATTTTGCGCTCAATTATATTTTAAAATGAAGTAAATTGCGCAAAACAACAATACTTTATTTAAATTCAAGCTATCAACTTTTTCTTCATTAAAACAATTAACTTTTACTACAACAACGAGAGAAAATCATAAATATAGAGAAATAATGTAGAATTTTTAGTTTGGAGCTCTATTCTATAGTAAACGAATTTGATAATCTGTCTCTCAAAGGAACAATAGAAAAACTATAAATCAACCATAACATAGTGACACAATTCTGAAATGTTACAAGCAAATTAACTTTGTATATATTAATGTTTGAGTTTGGTTTTCTATAGATATATGGTACACAAGGCAAATTTTTAGATTATGCAACTTCCATTCTAAAACTCTATAATTGAGTTGTAACAATATCACTGTAATTTTTGAGACTAAGATGGCAATGATTTACTCAAGACACTCTCACCTCCACAAAGGAAAAAAAAAAACGCAAACAGACTCGTACGCACGCAAACAGAGAAAAAGAGTGATTATTTAGTCTTGATAAGATATTGCCTTGAATTTTTACTCGAACTAATATTAGTATTGGATGGATATTTAACCTGGGGACAACAAAATTGCATAGAGGAAGGTGGTGGGCATTCAACATTTTTCCAAAATTTCATTGAAAAGAAAGAAGGAAATTCAACCTATCAAAAATACAACCAAAGCTCTTGTGACAAGTCTCAACCCCATCCTCATACAGCCATTACCCAAAATGTACACAAAAACACAAAACAATAGAGAGATAGGGAGAGATATATATAAGGGAAATTAGCTGAAAACATCTCTAACGTATAGATCCAGTGCTCAAATCATCTATACCTTTCAAATTTTGGTAATTACATCCCTCACTTATTCATGTAGTGCTCAAATCATCATTTTGGATGAAATCCATCCAAAATTCCGTTAAACTTTTGAGATTTTGGCGCAAATGGTCCATAACCTTTGTTCTTAGTGTGGAATTGGTTCCTAACGTGTATGTTTTGGCAAACAAGTCCTTAACCTATGTGTTTTAGTGCGAAATTGGTCCTTATGAGATGAAAAAGACAAATATACCCTTAGTTTTAATTAAAAGAAATTGTATGTAGATTCCTAATCATTAAAAAATGTGCAAATAAGTCCATTACTTTTATTTTTTATAAAAAAATTAAAGAAAACTAATGAATTTTTTTTAATTAACACTTTAGTAATAAAAATGTCATATAAAATTATTATCTTTATTATGAAGTAATAAAGAGAAATTATTGTAAGAAATTATTTTTCTCCCTCTTTACTTATAAATTTTTTTCTCCCTCTTTACTTTAAAAATTAAGGGCTTGTTCGGTAGAATTTTTTTGGAGAAAAAATGGGTTTTTTTGGTTACTTTTTGACTTTTCAAATGTTTTTTGTAGTGTAAAAAGGGTTGAAAAGTAAAAAATTGTAGACCAAAAAATAGATTTTTTTTGGAAAAAAATCTCTACCGAACATGACCTAAGTTAAATAAATAATAAAATAACGTATATAATTTTATGACATTGAACTAATCTTATTACATTTTTATTTAACATAAAAATACTAATAAAAATTAATTTACACATTATGTGTTTTATTTTTGAATGAAAATAAAACGATAAATTAAAATATAAAGAATATAGTTGGATTTCTAATATTTGTAGTTAATAAACATATAACTCAATTAAATAAAAGTATTTGAATATCAAGTTTGAGACAAATTTATTTTTTTTATTTAACAATAAAATAAAAGTTTTAATTTTAAATAATATATTTATTACTTAATAATAAAAATAATAAATTTATTTGACATGTTTATTACTAAAGTGTTTATTCAAAAAAAAAAAATAATCATTAATTTTTTTAATTTTTTTTATAAAAAATAAAAGTATTGGACTTATTTGCACATTTTTTAATAATTAGGAATCGATATACAATTTCTTTTAATTAAAACTAAGAGTATATTTGTCTTTTTCATCCCATATGGACCAATTTCGTACTAAAACACATAGGTTTGGGACTTGTTTGCCAAAACATAAACGTTAGGAACCAATTCCACACTAATAACAAAGGTTATGGACCATTTGCGCAAAAATTCCAAAGGTTTAACGGAATTTTAGATGGATTTCATCCAAAATGATGATTTGGGCACTACATAGATAGGTGAGGGATGTAATTGCCAAAATTTGAAAGATATGGATGATTTGGGCACTGGGTCTTTACGTTAGGGACGTTTTCGACCAATTTCCCTATATATAAAGAAGGATGAAAAGAATGCGTCTAAAAGTAGCTCTAGTGAAAAGGAATGAAAATCGTGCAATGAAAATCGTAGTTTAAATTTACTATAGTTAAGAAAATTCACAATCCATTTTTGAATTAACTGCACTAAATCTTAGAGTTTTACTCTTGATTACCAACACGCCATGGCTAAAATTGCTAAAGATTATAGAGGAAGCATACCTTATCCAGATCAAGAGACTCTGACGACACTTTTAGTAGCTGCTAGAATCTCTTCGAAAATACCCAACATATCTGTAAAGATTTTTTTGTTTATAATAAAAACAAAACAACCCAACAAAACAAACAATGATTCTAAGTTTTGTGCGTTGATAAAGAGTTAGGAATAGAGAAATTGAAAGCAACATACCTATAAAT
The DNA here is from genome assembly GCA_030279155.1 of Forsythia viridissima. Classification (NCBI taxonomy): domain Eukaryota; kingdom Viridiplantae; phylum Streptophyta; class Magnoliopsida; order Lamiales; family Oleaceae; genus Forsythia; species Forsythia viridissima. The sequence continues at coordinate 48,399,073 of CM059039.1, forward strand.
CAAGGAGACGACCCGACCAGTGCAAAACAACGAACCAAATAAGAGAGATGGCTAAGGAATACTTTGAGAGCATATGGAAGAGACAGCAAAATATCAATTAGTAAAATATTGTTGATGAATGTTTAAGGATTAGATGGAGAGATAACTAAGAAATACTTTGTAAAATCCTAGGACATCTAATATGCTGCATAGTAAAACGCATAATCTGTTAACCAAACTATGAATGTGTCATTGAATGAAAAAAAAAAAAAAAAAATTGTGGTAATGTCAAAATCTTACCAGAGCATTATCCAGCCAATGTTAAAAAATTATAAATTTTGCACTAGGTGAGGCTGATGACAAAAATTTGAATGTACTTACTGAAATGGTTTATAAGGAGTTCTTCAAAATGCTTGCACATATGAAAATACCACTATAAGTTCAATATTTTGGAAGTGCAAAGTAAATTGATTGGAAAGAGAGATAGAGAACATATTCAAGATATAACACACATTCACTTGTTCAAAATATAGAACCTCTAAACAATCCACCATGAAAAACATTTACAGAATTTTAAAATAGGAACATAAAATCAAAAAATATTTGAACCAAATAGACAAAGAATGATGTAGAATTATCAACAAATGTAAGTCAAACTCACAAAGTATTAGACAAGTAAGATATTAATTGAACTTATGCTACATTTGGCATGAAATGAAGCCTTATATTTGCAAAACATTAACCATTATTCACACAAAACAACTCTTTAATCAAATAAACCAAACAATCAATAAAGAAGTTGCATTTTAAACAAAACACTAAGATATCAAAAAAAAAATCTTTTAGATAAATCTTTTTACGTATTATTCTATTAATTTTCAACCATTGCATCTGCATCGAATAACTCTATGCAATTGATGTGCATCCATTAATTGAACATAGCATTTGAATTGGTAGGAAATAACATCTATGATAAATGTTCATCAACTGCTTTAACTATCAAATGCAATTAGCTTAATGCATTATGTAATTCCATAAAATAGAAACTCATTCAATAAGGTCTAATTATTCACGTAAAAAGGATTTGAACGAAGTACAAAGCACAAAGAATTCAACTAATATATAATCCATGAGAAACAAACAAAAGCACTCACATTTGTTCGGTTCCAAAGAAGTATACAAACACTTTTTTCCAATCAGCCGAGTAACCCTACTTATCTCGTTCACACACATGTAATTACAATAGTAAGTTGATAACTGCACTAGGACAGCACCAGGATATATGTTCTAAACGTGTTGCAATAGCTAAATTTAGAGTCTATTGAATAGAAATAATATACACCCCACCATAGGTCAGTCATGACATACACGATAACCACGGTCATGTAAAATAAACATTGTTAATCTACCTCAACGCCTAGCTCATTACATCCATGTTCCTTTCAGGCCATTTGATCCAAACATATTGTAGTAATTTATGATTATATTGGCTAAAGATATTTACAAACAAATTCTTAACAATATATATACAGGTCACCTATTTGCCATATCTCATTATGAAACTATGTATTTTATTCCAAATATATATCCTTACAATAATATAAGAGTCTTAAATTTTTTACTGTTCACATTTTCGTCCTACACGACGTCGTTTTTCAACTTCTTTTTACACCGTCATTTTGTAATATTTTTTAAGTTGCTTTTGAAGCTTAGCACACTTTTATTGACTAGGATTACAATTGGAATTACATTAAATTCAGTTGAAATTCAGATTCATTCAAGGAGGAGTTTTGTCTTTTTTTACAACTTCAATCCTAATTTGTTTTATTCTCTATTACTTTTGGAGCTGGGAGCTGAGTTTTGTGAAAGATATCTTACAGTTAAGATTTGTAGGTATTATTACAGCAGTTTTAATTTTTAGTGTTAATTGGAAGTATTATTACAATAATTTTTAAGGTGCAGTTGTTGTTTACCTTTTACAATTATCATTGATTTTTTACCTATTTCAGTTGGATTTTTGTAAATCGAAATGTTCCTTTCCTCTTGTCCTTGTTGTGTCTGCTTCATGCTCTTGGATAATTTTGGCAACCATCATTGGTTGTTAACATGTTTCATATTTTCTAAACTTGAACAGCAATTTTAAGATCAAAGAACTGGATCTAAAAATTGTAATAACTCTCAAAGGATATGAAAATCTTATGGGAAGCTGAGCCAAATATATATTCCTTAGCCACCAGTATACAAAATGAGTGTTTATTCATTTTACTACATGGTTGACGAGATTGCTCTAAGGAAAAAAAACAAAAAAAAAAAAAAAAAAATTTTACTACAACTGGTTGCCGAGATTGCTCGGCAACCATCTTTGGTTGCCGAGGTTCCTCGGCAACCAGACCTGGTTGCCGAGCTAGCTCGGCAACCAATTTTGGTTGCTGAGCCATCTCGGCAATCCAGTGGAAAAAATAGTTTTTTTTTTTTTTTTTTTACTTTTGATTGCTGAGTTATCAAATGTTTATATACAGTCCAGAAATACTCGTTATGGAAAAGTTTTGACTCAAATCAATACCTTGCCATTTTTTGCATGATACTGTAATGTGTTCTGTACATTTAAAGCTTTAAGGCCATTTTTTCATGAATAAATCCAGATAATGAAATCTAAACGTACAGGACAAAAGCTTTCTATGCTACAATCTAAAGATTTGATTGTCGAGGTGGCTCGGTAATCAAATGGGATTGTCGAGCCATCTCGGCTATCCCTTTTTTAATTTTTTTAACCCTTGATTAAAATTTTGGGTGTTTAATTTTTTGAATTCTGATTTAAATATTGTATTTTACTGTTCTTAAGGTTTTTTTTTTTAAAATCCTTTTTCTTTGACACATTTAAAAAAAAAAAAAATTTATATTTAATAGTTGCCGAGCCATCTCGGCAATTGATTGCCGAGATGGCTCGGCAATCAATTGGCAAATTGATTGCCGAGCTCGGCAATCAATTTGCCAATTGATTGCCCAGCCATGGGCAATCAATTGATTGCCATGTAAATTATTATTATTATTTTTTTTTTTATAAATAAGGAATAATTGCACAAAAGTCCCTATTGTGTCATAAACATGCACTATAAATTGTTTACATCTTAAACCAGTGAATAGAACTCCTCACTTCTATGGTCTATAAGTATAATGATTCTCAGATATATTGTATTAGATGCATTTCTAATAACTTGCATTATAGTTACACATCTTTCATTTAATGGAACACTTGGTGCCCAACATTTGCTTATCAAAATCTCGACAATCAATTGATTGCCGAGATGGCACAATTAAAAAAAAAAAAAATAAGTGCCTGGCTCGGCAATCAATTGATTGCCAAATGATATTTTTTTTTTTTTTTTTGTTTTTAAAAGAATAATTGCACAAAAGGTCTCTATTGTTTTAAAATAGTTGGAATATGCCATCAAGCATGCAAGTGTTTCATTTTTTAATTTTCCTTTTGAGCAAGCTACTTACATTAAAATAAATAAGTAGATTTTAATATAAATAATTTGATAATAAACATGCATGTTACTTATTTTGTTTACATGTTTAATGATTTCCATATATTATCCTAAATGTATGTTCACCAAATTACGCTTAATTAGAGAAACATTATTGTGCAGTATGAGCAATGCCATATTATATATATTCAATGAAATTGGAATACATTTTTATTAATTGAATAATATAGCATAGACCTAATAGTAATATAAACTACTTATCACTTTAAGTACTATTATTGAGATTAACACACACGTTTCAAAAATATGAGGCATATTAATTAAAGTAATTAATTTTCTCAACTAAATCATCAATAAAATTTATCTGTCCAATAATATCTACAAAACATTTTAATAATACAGTCTTTTTTCTTGTCCTTTCATGCAGTATCCACTTAACCTAATGAGTATCTTTTTAAATCCATTTTATTTGACACAATTTACAAAAAAAAAAAAAAAAAAAAAAAAAAAAAAAAAAAAAAATATTTGCCCAGCTCGGCAATCAATTGATTGCCAAAATGAATAGTTATATATATATATATATATATATATTTTTTTTTTTTTTTTTTTTTTGGTTTTGGTTTTTAAAAGAATAATTGCACAAAGGTCTCTATTGTTTTAAAATAGTTGGAATATGCCATCAAGCATGCAAGTGTTTCATTTTTAAATTTTACTTTTGAGCAAGCTACTTATATAAAAGGTTCGTATCGTTTCAACCTTGCAAATGAACCAATTTTCTAATTTAACTATGGGCAAAACTATTGTTTAGAAAAAGAAAATGAGGCTTAAGTCTCGAGTCTCACCTCAAAGCTTATGTCTTAAGTGCCATTTGTGTGGCTCGCACCTCAAGGCAAATAAAGTGTTTGCTCGTTTGTCGTTCTTTTATGGGCATTTTATTGCTAACTTTAACCTATTGGACTATTTTTCACAACCTATAATGTTTTATGAATTTAAAAATTAATTTATTACTAGCTTAGCCTAAGAATTAATTTAGAAATTATTAGTCAATTGGATACAAATAACACGAAAGAAAATTCTCTAATTTTCATCTCCATCAGAATCGAACCGATATACTCATACAAGTCAGTGAGAATTTTGTTTTCTAAATCCAGATCCATCAAGGACTGTATATATACTACGAAGTCCAAAATATAAACATATAGAATTGAAGTTAAAAAATATGCATACAAAAATTACACAGATGAGAATTTCGTACACAAACTATGTAGGATACCCAAATATCATTTTGTCAAATTTTTTAACGGAAACATAAGTTATTTCTTATATTTTCAGTGTGTAATTTACAATTTCCAAGTCAAATCCGCAGTTAACAAAATATCATATGAAAAGAAACCTTAAAATTGATTTCAACACCCAAGAACTGTAAAAATCTAAGAAGATGAGCATGCTATACGAAGTTCAAATTCAGATAAAGCAGAGACACAAAACCAAAAAAAAAAAAATTCTGCAAACCCAAAAATAACAACAGAAATTAAATAGTTTCAACAGAAGTATGAAAATATCTCTTTTATATTCCTATCATTTTATGCCAACTGTGTTACCATATAAAACAGTGATAAGCACCCACAGGGCTGGCCCTGAGATTTAGGGGGTTTTAGGCAAAAATTTAAATGGGCCCCTTAATATATTGAGATATTTTTAAAATATAACTTTTTGAGAGATAATTAAAAAATGATTGAAAATTGTATCAAGATTTTGAGCTTAATATGTTGTGGAGCACGGATTAACCTTCTCAGTGAAGTCGCCGTGGGGGTTGGAAGGGGGACATGTGGCCCCCCTCCCGGGGGCTTGGGGGTAGTGCTCCCGAAAGGTACACGGTATTTGTATTTTCTTAAATAATGATGTTTTTTGAAATTTTGTCTTAAAGTTTCATTATAATTAGAAAATATTCATTGTGTTATTATATATATGACTAATCTCTTTTAAACAAAAATCATTATTTTTTATAGGACTATATAAATCATTGTGTTCTTTATTCTTTACCCTTTTATTTATTGCTTCAATCCTAACAATTTGGAAAATCGTTTTGATTCAAAATAAAAATTTCTAAAATGAGGTTTAAAGAGAAAATTGCACGGTTTACAATTTAAATACTAGATTAAGATAGATAATGTAAGTTAGATTTTGATTTATTTTCTATTTAAACTCATTTTATATTTAAGTAGGTTAGTTTTTACTCTTTACTTGAAGGGGAAAAAATATTTGGAGCCAAAATTGAGCCATGCATGGCTGAGGCCTAGGCGGTTGCCTAGCCGCCTATGCAATGCGTAGCATTATTTAAATCTTAAATGACAGTCTAATTTTTTGACTGAATTGAAAATTTATTATAAGTATGGTGATCAATATGAAATTATTCAAAGTTAGATGACCTACATGAAATTTAGAGCAAAGTTCAATGCCCATTTGTGTTTCTTCACCCGCCCATTTTATGGTAAGATTTCTAATAACAAAAAACTACAAGGATTTAGAAGCAAAAATATCTTGGATCCAATTAGGATAAAAACTAACCTCTCAGACTCTGAATCAAACTTTGAATCAGACTTTGATACAAGTTCCAGTAAAAGTGTCCGTAAACCTGGCTGACGACGGTGCTTTTTCTCCGGCTGACGATAGCTCAACGCCGACCACCGGCATCCAATTAACTGTAAGTTAATTTTTATTTTCCCCAATTTCACCCCGTTTTACTCCAATTATTCAACCACCTGATTGAGTTTAGCAACACTCAACAACCGGAAAAATCAACCAAAATTACACAAGAACATCCACAAGTGCCCCGAAATCGAAGAGATGACAATGAAAACGAAATACTTTTAATAGATCTGTAAGATTTTCTTTCTATATTGTAAATCACGAAAACGAAAACAAAAACAAACCCAGAACGACAAATCACTAAACAAAATTTGTTGAATCTTGGAGTTTTGAAAATATGAAAATATCTCTTTTTATTTTTCTTCATGAATTCATTCTAGTTTGAAATAGTCAGAATTTTGTTGAATCTTGAAATTTTGAATAATTTGTTGAATTTGTGAGTTACACTAGCAGTAGGTCAGAAATGCAGAGAAGAGATTATTGTCCGTAAATCCTAGTTAGTTTTGTCATTTGTGTTGATAAATTTGCAATTTTGACGTAGGACAATACCATTAGGACTATTAATTTTGGGGTAAATATTACTGTGATCCAGAACCTTTTAACCTTGTGACAATGGGTCCCGAACTTTCAATCACTAGCACCCTGGGTCCTTAAACTGTAAACAACTCGCGATCAAGTTCTTTCTGTTAAAAAAATCGTTATGTTGACTGTTAAATGGTCAAAATTTTCTTAAAATGACTAAATTACCTTTTTAGAATTAAAACAAACAAAAAAATAAAATAAAGAAAAAATTGCAATCAACTCCCTTCCACACTTCTTCTTCTCCAATCAATCCTCTCTAATTTTTTCTTCGCCAATCAACCTCCAACCAACAAAATATAAAATTACAACCCATCTACCCACCATCCAGCGGAAAACACCCCATTTCGATAGCCCTAATTCTAACAGCCCTAATTCCATTTCAAATAATCATTTCCAGTTTTGCATAATTTGCAATTTCTCTTACAAAAAGTTGTAATCTGCTGTGCTACATGTAGTATATACCAACTAATTACAAAAAGATGTAATTTGCTGTTAGGGTCCAAATCGAAAAACCTAGAAGGCGAGAAAAAGCTTAGCAATGGCGTACCCAACCACTGCGCTGAAAAATACTGTAGCTGACTTCAATCCGAATCTAACTCAACCCGAACCCAATAAGCAAATTTTCGAAGAACCTGGCCAACCTGATCCATCTTTCATAGCGTCATCCCCACCTTTGAATACTAACACGTTGCCATCCTCGTCAGTTCTGGCCAATGTTCGAAAAATTGGACTGGTCATCGACCTAGAAAAGACAACGGATCAAGGGTCAAAAGGTCGAACCAGGTTAAACCGAGGTTAAACTGGTTTCAATTAAAAAAAATTAAAAAATTAATCTTTCAATCTCACAAATTTCTAAAAATAAGTTATTTGTAAATAAACCAACATTTATAAACAAAATAACTCACAAAAATTGACTTCAAATAGACTTTTCATAATGTCCATATCCAATATTAGTAGAAAATAGTCGAAGTGTTGAATTGCACTAGTTAACCCCTTCTTCTCCTTCCTAAATATTCTCCTATTCCCGGTATAACCCATAAGTTTCGACAGTGCTTTTGCTACAGCCTCTTTCTCCTCAATTGCCTTACCGTCTAACATTCTTGCCAAAAGCGAAATGCATCCCATTTTGCCCAATTCTTTTTGTTTATGAATACTGTAAGCCAAATCACACACTGCATTTGCAGCTGCAATTCTCACTCCTAAAACCCCACAGTTCAACACCCCAACAACGTGATTCAGAAAACCATTTTCGACAAGTACCTCACTGATTAATGGGGATGAGGCCAATATTGATACCATCTGAACAACCACCTCAATATTGCGAAGCGTGGGAGCAGAGTCCTAGGAATTTTTTACACACTCAATTCCACCTTCCGTGGCAAGAAACAGCTTTAAATCATCATCTCCTGAAATTAAATTACACAAACACCCAATTGAATTTTCCTGTGCCAATGAAGTACTTGAATTAGACAGTGCTAATAGCATCACCACTGCATTATCTTCCATAAAATGCTCTTTAACTTCTTCAAAAACAGCTAAATTTTGCAACATTCCAACTGCCATAGCCTGAGAAATCGGTGTCCCTGCTTAACAAATTTCTAGTAGAGATGTAATTCTTCCAAACAGAAATGGAGAAGATGTGAAGAAATTGGAAGAAAAAGAAGGAAACAGTCGCGTTGCCTCAACGGAAGAAGAAGAAAATGGGCGAAATTTGGGAAAAAATTGTGATTTTGGCCTAAATTAATTTAGGACCGATTAATCGTTCACTAAGCCGGTTCCTGGTTCGCCGTTGAACCCCTCCAAAACTTGGTTTCTGGTCAAGTTCTTCGGTGGACGGTTTATTTGTAAGCCCGGACCTGTTTTAAGGCCAGTTCTCGATTTTTTTGGTCGAACTGGCCAGTCCGGTCCGGTCCGATTTTTCGAATATTGGTTCTGGTTCCTCCGCCTCCATTGATCCCTCCGTCCCTCCGGCACCCGTCCCCTACTGTAGCCACTCCTCAATTCACACCAATGCCGATTGTCAATTATCAGACACCAGAGGGGGTTGGTTTTGGGGGGGAAGAAGAAGTAGGGGAAGAGTCGAGTTTTTTTCTAGATTTTTCTGATTGAAATTCTAAAATGAATTTGGGGATCAACATTTTCTATTTTTCTTTTCGGGGTAAAGATGGATTTTATTGATCCAATATATGTAAATTTCGTAAAGATTGTTGCTCTAGGCAGTTTAATGGTTGTTTTGATAGTAGGTGGTTTTATAGGTTAAGGACCCGATAGTATGAAATTGACAGTGGGTGGTTTTGTACACTGTGCAGCGGCGACGGCGGCAAATTTTCCTGTAGGTGGTGGTTGGCGGTGGTATTTTGGAGAAGAAGGAGTGTTTGGGGTTTAGTTGCAATTTTTTATTTTGTTTGTTGAATTTTAGTTGCAATTTTTATTTTATTTTTTTATCATTCAATTTAAGAGTAAAATTGTCTATTTAACCAAAATTTGACTATTTAACAGTCAAACTGACAGTTTCTGTCAAAAAAGAACCTCAGGCGCTAACATTTCATAGGTTAAGAACTCGGGGTGCTAGTGATTGAAGGTTCGGGACCCCAGTGCTATTTACCCTTAATTTTGTTAATTTTAGTTCTATTAGGAGCAAGCGAGTAGCGCGGCAGGTTGTTTTTATTTTATAGGAGCTTGTTTTCCTTTCCTTTTAGGGATGATTAGTAGGTTAATTGTAGTCTATTAGGAGATTACTTGATTAGGCATGTTTTGTATTCACCAAATTCTACAATTCAATTCAAGGTTCTTGAGATTTCTTTGTTTCTCCAATAAAAAATTCTTGCACCAAATTTGTCTTAGTTTTAATTAGATATTTGGATTCGGAGCCTAATACAAGATTTCATGTACTTTCTGATTTGTAACCCAAATTTTGGTCTTCAAAGGAATGAGAAGGTGGATTGGTTGGACTCATCCAAGCATCAGACCATAAGGCTGATTGGTTTATGCTATGTGTGAGCTACTTGATATTGAATGGTTTGTGTGATATTCTTTTTCTCTTTATATTGTATTGCTTCAGGTATAAAAAGACGAAGCTCCATAAAAGAGAGATCCATAAACAGGTTACTCCTCATTTATTTATTTCTTTAATCCTGATGATACAGCATCTGGGAACGTTCTTCAAGATTTAATTGTTGAGAAGTATACAATTCAGCATAGATGTCATATAGAAAATTGTCGGATTGGACTATATTCTTTGACCATTACAACAAACTCGTTGATTTTTTTCTTTTCAGCCACAAATTTCGACAAAATGTCTGGACAGACCCAGCGCTTAAATGTGGTTCCTACTGTTACAATGCTTGGAGTTGTGAAAGCTCGGCTTGTTGGGGCAACAAGAGGCCACGCTTTGCTCAAGAAGAAAAGTGATGCTTTGACTGTTCAGTTCCGGCAGATTCTCAAGAAGATTGTCTCAACTAAGGAATCAATGGGAGAAATCATGAAAAATTCATCCTTTGCCTTAACAGAAGCAAAATATGTTGCTGGTGAGAACATCAAGCACAGCATCCGCGAAAATGTCCATAGTGCATCCCTTAAAGTCCGATCCCACACTGAAAATATAGCTGGTGTGAAACTTCCTAAATTTGATTACTTTATTGATGGAGAGACGAAGAATGACTTGACTGGATTAGCAAGAGGTGGGCAACAGATACAGGCTTGTCGTGCAGCTTATGTCAAATCCATTGAATTGCTTGTTGAGCTTGCTACGCTGCAGACATCGTTTTTAACCCTCGATGATGCAATTAAGACCACAAATCGTAGGGTCAATGCCCTGGAGAGTGTTGTGAAGCCTCGGTTGGAGAATACAATTAGTTACATTAAGGGAGAATTAGATGAATTGGAAAGGGAGGATTTCTTTAGGCTGAAGAAGATACAAGGTTACAAGAAGAGAGAGCTAGAGAGACAGCGTTTATCTGCCCAGGCATATGCAGAGGAGAAAGTTGCCGAGGACCTTTCTTTGAGGAAGGGTATTTCTCTTGGTACAGCACATAACATGTTATCCCAGGCTACACAGAAGGATGAAGACATAATATTTTGAAATGGAGGTAAGTTAACTGTATCCAATAATGTTGTGTGGCTTTGCTCTGTTTCTTAATTTCTGTAGAAGGAAATGATTTATTACTAGATGGACCAGATTTTTGTGTTTTGAAATAAGAGCGTTATGATTGTCTGTATTTATTTAATCTATTTATGAACAGAACCCTTATCGTGCTGTTGTGAGTATTATTCGACTGAATGAATGTTTCTACAATTTAAAAGTGCAATTGAGCCGTTTTTATGTCCGTTGAATTTTTTGTCAATGTACACCTTATTTCTGGTTGATGATTTTATTTTATTGGAAATCGATTGTGCTGCAGAAGATTTTATTTGGCGCCCTTATGTGAGGGCTGTAAACAACTCCTTGCCTCACGTGGTTTGCAAGGAGAAAAATCATTGGGTATTGGTTGACTCTGGTTTGTGTGATGAATTTGAGGGGCTTGTTCGATGCTTGAGAATGAGTGAGTTAGTTAGCCTAGAAGTAGATTGCATAGAGCAATATCTCCCAAACCGCGTGGCCATGCAATTTGGCATGGATCAAAGTCTTCCAGGTTTTGTAGCACGAGTTAATGGGAGTTCTGAGATTGCTTGGAGTAATTATACTAGGCCTACCGGAGATACCATATTGTATATACTAGCTCGACTTTTTGAGTCAGATGTCACAACTAGATACTTGCAATGGTGGGATAAATTATAGTTTGCAGGAAGTGGTATGACTAAGGCTGGTTTAGATGGAAAAAGTACTTACAAAGTTTCTAAAAGAGAAGAAGTGGAAGGCTTATTCAAAATTAAATCAGAGGATAAGGACTTTGCACCTTCCAGTATTCCTCCCAAGTGAAGAAATAGAAGCCTCATTGAAAATTAAAAGTGAAGAAATAGAAGCCTCATTGAAAGCAGGGATTTCAGGCTCTAAAAGTGAAGAAATAGAAGCCTCATTGAAAATTAAATCAGAGGATGCTGTCCTTCCTCCTCCAGGTTTTCCTCCCAAGTTCAATAGTGTGAAAGCAGAGATTTTAGGCATTAAAGATAAAGATACAGTGGGTAAATTTTTTCTGGACAAAAGCAATCGAATTAGTTTGCCTCGAGATGATGCTCCAAGGAAGAATACATTAGCTTCTGCTAATGCTGAAACTAAGGCTTTTTTTCATGGACATGGCAGTTCTGAGAGGTCATAAAGAAAAAAAATGGAAAGCTTATCAGGGAATAAATCAGATAAGGTTGCCCATGTTCCCCCTCCACCGAGTTTTAGTCTAGGGTGGAAGCAGGGGATTTAGGTGTTAAAGATAATGAAACACGAGTTGTAGTAAATAATAGAACTAAGGGACATGACAAAAGCTGCAGCCAGACAAAGAATGAGGCACCTGGAATGGGACTTGAGGAGAGAATTTGCATTATTGAGAAGTTATGCGATTGGTTAAAAGCAGGAAATTGCCATCTTGCTGAAATTTCTTAACAGTTAAGTTGTCATTAAACTCCACAAGAGAGCAACCTAGATTCATCTGTGTGGATTATTAAGCGATTTGCAATTTTAAGCTAGTTATCGTACACCTATGAGACAGTAATTAAGACCTTTAAAGCTCCATCTTTTTCCAAAATTTTGCACTGCATGATGTTTTGATGATCTTTGGGTTTGCTGATCCAGTTACCAATGATTGATGCAGTTTTGATTCTAGTTATCTGTTTGGACATCCAGTTGCATATTTCAAAGTGAATTTTGTTTTCAAATTGGCCTCGCACTAACAAGATCTTTTCTACATTTGCATATATTGTTAGGTATGACACTAGACAAATTAGATTTGCATATAGCATGGAACCTTGCGTTATTCACCAGACTGCAGAAATACGACTAGGATGTCACTGAAATGTGAAAATTAAACAACAAGCATTTCCATTTTCAGAAGTTAGTTGTACTAGAACTAGTTCTACTGAATCATTAGACATATCAGATGTATACAGACAACTCATTTTTATGGTGAATTCAGTACAAGTTGAAAGTTATATTTTCTTGAATTTCCCAACACTGAACATCCTGGTGTTCTTCCAGGATCTCCTTCAAATAGGTGGGTAATCTAAGTAAATCAGGATACAGAACTGGAAACTTCAAATAGGAAGGATTTGATAATACCAGCAAGATTGGCCAAAACAAGGTTGTGAAATGTCTTAGAAATTATATCAATCGAACTTGTGCTCTTACCATAGGGTGTTCAGTTTCTTGATCCCGTTTCTCTCTTCTCATGATTACAGTGATGTTTTAACTCAGCGAAGTCAATCTAACGATGCAAATAAATTGGAATATGATTGATTTTCTGGGAAATATCTGTGACAAGTGATGTAATGCTAGTATGCTGGATATTGAAGTTCTGATGCATGACATTGTGCAAGAAAATCAGTAAATGTCATATATGCTTCTTCAAACTCACCACCTACTGCTGTCTTGCGTGTCATAACTCTCAATGTCATCTGCAAGGATCGGACTTAAAAGAGTGTAAATGTATAATCCTAGCTTCCGAATGCAACTTGAATCACTTAAATGTGGCTAAAATTCTTAAATTAGACGATAATTTTGAAAATTTCAGGTGAAAGGAGGTGGGTTGCTTAATGTAGTTCAGTGGAAGGCATCTAACTTAAAAGATTAGGGCATGTGGCTACAAATCACAGGGATGGGGATATCGAAATCCTCTTGCCCACAACCAGCCTAGAAGGAAAGTATCTTCTCTCTGGAGATAGGAAACCAACGATCCGAGATAATAGACCTAAAATTATGGAACTTGAATGTGGGTATTTGGAATGGGTCTTTTATTTTTTTTTTTTTTTTTTTATTGTGAACGATGGAATTATTACAAATAGTATGCCCCAGCCCACCAACTTGTTTCGTGAAAAAAGGACCTCTGGATGAGGAAATATTATAGATAGGACACTCACTAATGCCACTTTTAAATGTGATTCGTGATACTAATGGTAATGGATGGTCTATGTTGCCATCTTCTTGATTAATGATGTTATAATTCTAAGGCGGTGGTGTCCATGATGAAATATTGTTTAGTTGTGTGAGCCATGTTGGTTGTGGTACGTGTTCATGAGAGGCATTAGTTATGTACTTTTTTCATGTAAACCATCTTTTTACATAAACTTCAATTTGATAGGTTGCGGGCTTCAAGATGATAAGCGAGCTTAAAATTAAAGTTGTTCAAAGTTTAGACCGATCCGACCTCACTTTGTTTATAAATTTTTACTGGTAATATTATTGATGTTGGTCTTAAGAGGTGAAATATGTCACCGTTTGATGGTCTAATTATTTCTTATAAGAAAAGTTACCGAAATTGCCCATTTTAGTTTAACTAATCCATTCCCTACCTTTCTGAAAATTGAGCCTCTCAACCCACAACACAGCCCCAACAATTAATGACGACCCCATTTCTCAAAGTTGATCCAATCTTCCATTAAAAATGATATTATTTCGCAAAATTTCGATTGCTTTCGGAAATTCAACTAATGCGAGAGACCCATGTTTGTAAAAGCCACAATTGAGGCATTATTTGGACCATACACATAAATATTGGACTAGATTTGGTGGGGTGCGCCAGGCCCGTGCAATAGTGCAACGCATGGGCGACGCTCGAAGACCCGAGCAGCAAGCTACCCATTGGACCTTCCCCCTAAAAAAATAAAGTTAATATCGTGTGGGCCAATGGCCCACATATCAGATATTAAACTGATAAGAACAGATACTACACTTGATCTTAGCCAAAAGGCCGAGAAAGGTATGCTTTGTTAAGTGTTGGGCCGTTCATTTTATACTTTCATTTTGGAACATTGTTTAGCTGGGAATTCGATGTGGGACAAGAAAAGGAACTCTATCATTTATCCCCATTGGTCTGTGAATCAATAGCAAAATTCTGTGCGTTTGATAACTGATATTTAGTCTCAGTTATAAAGAATCAAATATTACCATAACAATACCACTTAAGTTATTCTCATACGAGTTAGTTTTACTAACATAGAAACCTGAAAATATACTTTTTTTGGTCTTAATTTTACACACATAGAAACCTGAAAATATATTTTTTTTTGTCAATAATTCAAGAACTCTTATTGAAAATTTGTCGAGATAAAAGTCAGCTTAGAGTCAGAAGATCTACTTAAACATGAAAAGGGGCAAGAAGAGCATGCCAATTCCAACCAATCTAGGCTATCAACTTTAATTCTTTACGGGATTTTGTAAAATTCAATCAAAAGGACTTGAATTCCAATTTTCGTTGTAGTGTTTGTGCATCAACATGCATGACATATCAATATTGAAAACAAAAATAATATTTAGTATGTTAAATTGAACAATGCACGATAAAATTAAAGAAAAAAAAGAAGATTCTTTACAGTAATTTGCAACAGATAAACCTAAACTATTGCTCTAAAAACATATAACTAACCAGGAACCATTTATCTAGGACTAAAAACCGACTACTTGTATTTTCCTTCTCATGACACCTTTTCACTAAGCGATAATAATAAACTAAACATTATTCTTAATAAATTTAAGATCGACTACATAAGTTCATTCTTGCCAATTTGTTTGATTCATTACAAGATCTGCAAAAATATCAACAGCACCTCTTCAGTAAGCAAAAGCACATAAAGATCAAAGCAAAATTGAAGGGATCTTGAACCTGTTGATTATGTAATGAACGGGTAATGTCACAATGTACAGTGATTAAACATCTTATTCATTTTACATCGAATATCTAACAATAACAAATTTTGCTAGCAATTAAGCTACTTATACAATGAAATGCTTCAAAAATTACTAACTGCACCCCGATCCCGTGCAACCAAGGGTTGTTCTTCAGATGCACCCGGGGATAACGGAGTTGACAACCAACCCAATCCCTCATACACGTACCACAATGGCTTTATGAAGCACGAAAGAGGTGCTATAGGAACCGTTCCCCACATACAACCAGCAGGTCCACCACCAGAAAGAATAACATCCAAAATTCTCTATCTTATAAATTAGAGTTGATTCAGCAACAAAGCTTTATGAGTTGCGTTTGCTCTCTCAACATGCAATACTGATTGATGATTAGCATGTCAATTCGCCTGCTATCAATGGAGGGACGGCAGAGGAAACCTGAAGAGTCTGTTCGAAGATATGGCCTACTTTAAGCAACTTCTCCTGCAATAATTTTATGATTACTAATCATCGAGGATAGAGGATCAATGCATGTGATAAATTAGTATACTTGTGTGAATTTATGTTTGTATATCTCCACTTCAGCAGCAACACATTGCATTTTTATGCACCAGGCACAAATAAGCAAGGCTATTGCCACGTTTAATGTTAAAATAAAATGCTTATTTTAGAACGTAATATCGGGGCTTGATATGATTGTTCATTAAGAATCTCAAACAAAGACAAACTTAACAACATGATAGATGAACCATTCACACTTCGAGGCTATATCCAAACAGAAGAATGTTAAGAAACCATACACACACACACAAATATATATAGAGAGAGATAGATTTCTATATCGAATCATACTGACTGCAGAAAGAAGACGCTATAGACAAACAGAAATATATAATTCTTTTCACGAAATAATAATATACACCCACCTCATCAAATGCTGCTCCAATCATTTGAAAACCAACAGGCAGGCCAGCGGATCCCCCTTCAACAAATCCACATGGTAAAACCAGAGCAGGCAGACCAGCCAAGTTCACATTGACCTGCATCAAGAACAAAATTATCATAAAAGATTGATATCAGCTCATGTGGTTTCCCCTTGCACAGAGGTTCTTAATCATTATGAAAACCTGAATTGGCTTAGTTCTCTGGAGCAGTATTTTGATTGTCATAATTGCTTAAATTGTCAAAGAATTAGGATTGCCGAGCAGAAATTTCTTGGAAGATCACACGGTGGTGCCACATAGAAAAGTAACTGTTATAATTGGGACAAATAAGCTCTTAGCAAGATATGAGAGAGAAGCTTTACCCGGAGGTAATGCTTCTGTATCATCACCATGCATAATAGATCAGATGCATGTGAAACGATCTTACTTTTTCACCATATTCTTGAGAGATTGTGGCAGTTAATGTAGAATTCTTCCAAGGGTACTTGTCAAAATAACTGTGAAAGAAATGCAAGAATATGTTGATATATTGGAAATGTTCTTTTTAAAGAAGGGAATTATTAGTCACGATGAACTCTTTCATCAATGTAGTACAGGTTTTTTTCTTCTGTTTCTAACGTTCATTCCATGTCTTCAACAATTCAAGCTACTAATCTGAATTCATAAGACGTTAAAATTGGAGAAACAAAGGTATATATCTTTTAAGCATTGGAGGAAATCATAGAAAAGAAAAAGAAGCAAGTGTTGATATAGTTGAAAAGCTTGTGGAACACGTGATGCAAGAAAAAGAGCATGAAGAAAACATTGACGAGATTATGAAATTTCACAAGGCTGAATTGATGGTCTTCAGCATTCTATAAAAGTCTTTGATTATCAAGATCAACGGTTATGGAATGAATAAAGCAAGAAGAACAGGGAAGACCTTGTGAAAGGAAACAAGGCTGAAATTTGTGATCCTGAGCAATCTATAGGTGTCTTTTATCACAACCTTAAAATAATTTCCAGACAGATTTGAAGTTACATGTGAAAGGAATTCAACACACATTTCCTTATTGTTTCCAACAGATTGCATGTAGTCAATTGAGTTCTGAGATTTCAAGCCTCAAAGGATGCAACATCAACTGTTTTAGTATACTGTGACACTTTAAAACTAGAGGACGAGTTTTTAGATATAGAGGAGATGCAGAACATTTCCACTAAAAGAAGGGACAATCTGGAATTCTACAATTAGGATGACTCGTGACAGGTTTAAGGATTTTAGAATGGAATCTAGGTCCTTCAGATTTTTACAGGAATTTTATCACTATCCATTGTGTTTTAGGCAATTTAATCTTTTATTAATTGTTGGCCATGGGTAATATCTATTGTCTATGAGGCATTTTTTTTAAAATTTTAATCATGCTTACTTGCTTAACTAGAGTCCTATTGATCTAGAATAATCTTTAGTGATCAAATATTCTAAATATTTCATCTCCCCCCTTGCATAAAGGTGACGTAATATTTTAATTCAATAGAGTTAATCCTTGTGAAAAATTGATATTTTTGTGAGGTAATTTCCCTTGCAAAGTTTTTGATTTCTTTCTTTCGTTCCTTGAAACTTCCTTAATTCTCACTTAGCACTATAAATCTTTCTTCTCATCATAAATTCAATATATTTATAGCGCCCATTCCAATATCATAAATATCATTATTCTTGGGTACCATACAGCAGCACAGCAGCACCTAATCATCCCCTCAACTCACTAAAACTGCCTCCTTCCTTGGGAAAATCATCCCTAACCCATCATCAAACTCATCAGCCCCACAATCCACACCCCACCATGAAATCCAATGCAGAAGGTTCTAAGAATGGTTTCCTAAACTTTCCTGTTGCACTGAGTCTTGGGGAAAATCATAAGAACGACAGAACGGAGGATAATATTTAAGGAACCAAAATCAGATCTATAGAACATGGTACGCAAGTACAATCACTTACACCTGATAATAGAAAGCAAGGGGAGAGAATCTTCAACAAAGAATTTTTGTATCTATAAGCATGGTTGTGGGTAAATAACACGAGTTTTGATGAAATAACTTCTGTATTTCGTAAGCACAATAACGGGCCCAGGCCGTACAGCAACCTAATATAGTGATTGTTTGGTAAAAAAATTTGTAGAATATAAGTAGTGGGTCCTATAAATAAAAATAATGTTTGACAAGTTTATAAGTCCATGCTTAGCTTTGCTTATAAGTGATTATAAGTAGTGAGTCTTATAAAATATATAGATAAAAAATTTATAAAAGTTATGGGTCGTCCTACGAAATGTGTGTATAAAAATAATGTTTGACCAGCTTATAAGTGCTGAAAATTGAAAAAACTCCCAAACATGTAGTAAGTGTTTATAAGCACTACCAAACATGCTATTAATTAACTTGATACCACATCCTCCCCCACCTCCACCTGAATCTTCTAAATAAATAAACTGAAAACTAAAAAAGAAAAAATAATAAAAAAGGAAATGTAAAGATCATTCTACCATGTTTTCATATAAAAATTGTATTTAGATGAGAGGTGGCTAAGATCCCACTCTTTTATGCTCCTCACGTGTTAAGGAGTAAGAAGGTTGTTGGGTTTCTCCATCCACACTAAACCAATGAGCTACAATTTAACACTTAAAAAAAAAAAAAAACAAAGCTTAGAGCGACTCACAGTCATTTTGTCTCCGGCATACATGGCCAATGGATCATCTTTCTTCTCACCTGGACAGTAACCAGGTTGCTAAGGATAATTAGTCCTGGTTAACAAAATGAATAGACAACAATGGTACTATAAAATAGGGAGATATGTGTTGAACAATATACAAACAGAAAAAAGTGTAGTATGTAACCACCATACCAATCTTATAAGCAACGGATGGAGATGCAGGTGATATCAGAATATCATTTTTCTCCAAGGCTGACTTGAAGCTATCTCGAATTATGGTCCGCACCTAAAACACTACCATGATCACAGATTTCCTTTTATGGCCAAACATTGTAATAAGTAAACCATACAGTAAAATAAATAAGTCACAGATACTGTAGTAACCTCACAAATGTCAAAAACATTATAAAGACAATTTATTGCCAAATTACTTCTGGCCCCAATTGTTGATCAAGCAATCACATTATGATGCTTTTCATTATCCAAGTCATCTTAACCCTGCTTAATTAAAACAAAAAGAGAAAGTATTATGGTACCTGCTGTGCACGTTTGTAATACGCATCATAGTAACCAGCAGAAAGAGCATATGTACCCATTAGAATTCTCATTTTCACCTGTAATGTTGTAATCAAATGTTACTACTAAATCACTAATTGCAGTAATTTTCCTTAAGCCATAGACACCAGTTGAACAATAATATCGGAAAGAACTTTTCACAAATGTTGCACACTTGCACTTATTATTAAATCCAAAGAACAGAACTGCAGAACTATTCAACAAGACAAATTTAGATGATTCATACCTCAGAACCAAAACCTTGGGCACGGGAATAGCCATAAAGAGAATTAAGTTCGTCTCCCAATACTTGGTTTCCATATCTACAAAAATAAAAAAATATTGATGTAAAGCAATTGACAAAACTACTAGAGTAACGTTATTTCCATTGATAAGTAAAATTTCTTATCGTTAAATTTGAAAAAAAAAAAAAAAAAAGAAAAAGAAAAGGTATATCACCTAATACCATCATAGCGAGACAAATTAGAAGATGATTCAGACGATGCAAGGACATAGTACGCGGGTAACCCAAGGGAAAATGATGGCAATGAGACCTGATATAATATACAAAGAGAATATGAAAAGAAAATCCCGGAATGGGACTAATTCTGCTTTCTAGCTAAGCAATGAAACCATAAGGGCAGATAAAATACTTGGGCGAAGGTTACCTCCGTCACAAAGCATCCTAGTTCTTCCAAATGAGTAACGGCACCACGAACTGAAGAGATTACTTCGGGATCAACCCCATCACCAAATGTTTCACGGATCACACCAACTCTCAGTCCTTTTAAGGGTTTAGATTCCAAATAATCTTTCCCAACAAACTGGGATGCGAAGTCAGGTACTTCCTGAAGGTATAGCCTCCATCAAGATCAAGGCAAGATCTTTACAAACTAATTTCTTAACCTCTATTTAATTTTTTCTATTCCAATCATATAATGATAAAATTATCACCAATTGTTTGACCTGGCTATGGTAATTCTTTGTTTCTGTGTCTGTCTGTTTCTAGGAGGCAGGGGACAGTTAACTTGGCTCCACAAATACAAGTCCTGATGTCAGGTGGCATGACAATTACATATACCAATGGCATGTTTTTCGAGAATGCTAAGCATAATGTTTTGCATAAAAAATTCAGACATAGGGGCATATATAGACATATTGTTTGCCTCAAATCACATTGTATTTTCCAATCATCTTTTTGTCTTTTATTTTATCAAATCATCTCGATTCCTTTTCTTGTTAAACTGACACCTAATGAATAATAGACTCAGTAGTATTGAAGCACAAAAGTTAATCTCAAATCAGTAGATGATGCAGTACAAGTAGCCAATTATGCAAGATTAAGGATTTTGAACGTTACTCGCTTGCTACTGGTGGAATCAAACTTATCATAACCAGAAATTGTGTGAAGGAGAATCCCTGCATCAGCGACAGATGAACCAAAGCATCCAATAACATCCAAAGAAGATGCATATGCCACAAGCCCATATCTAGAAACACGCCCATATGTTGGCTTCAATCCAACAACACCACAAAAAGCTGCTGGTTGCCTAACACTTCCACCAGTATCACTTCCCAATGATACCACACATTGTCTAGCAGAAACAGCAGCAGCAGATCCCCCTGATGATCCTCCTGGGACCCGTGACAAATCCCAAGGATTTGCAGTCACCTAATGAATACGAAGATGTATTACCTGAGTAAACCATATTCAGTAACAAGTCGTAAATTTGAAGGAAAATTCTTCATCCCAGTTAATTTGCTTACTTAATGTTTTATGAACACTGAGAAAAAGTAATTGAACAAAGTAAAAAAGCCCAATGTACCAATATTATGCTCACTGTCACCACATGTGAAGAAGAAGTCTACCGTCACTTGCTTACTTAATGTTTTATGAACACTGAGAAAAAGTA
This sequence comes from Forsythia viridissima, assembly GCA_030279155.1. Lineage (NCBI taxonomy): Eukaryota > Viridiplantae > Streptophyta > Magnoliopsida > Lamiales > Oleaceae > Forsythia > Forsythia viridissima. The sequence goes on from CM059039.1 coordinate 48,420,633, forward strand.
ATTGAACAAAGTAAAAAAGCCCAATGTACCAATATATGCTCACTGTCACCACATGTGAAGAAGAAGTCTACCGTCACTTGTGACCGACTTTAGACACCACCCTGTCGCTAGTACAATAAATGCAACTGTACAATGTTGCATTATGAGCTGTGCAATTCACCAAACAAATAGACCAAACAAATAGACCGCGATTGACCGTTAACAAGATATTATTGGTAATTCCTATCATGGAACGGGTGACCAGTCTTAAATTTATACTACTATAATTTCAGGTATGGGATAAAAACCTAACAGGTTGAGCTATTTCAATTTTCAAGTATCAATTGCCTATACACTAATTTCAACTTCTCACAAACAGCTTTTCATCTCACAGAAATAAGCACAATCATTGCAGCATGTAATGCAACCGCACTACCATATATGCTACAGAGTAAGTTTCTTTGCCAGTATAAAATCTAACCAAACTTCCACACACAGTGAAATTTCACAAAGTTATCCAAAAGTCAACATGTTTAAAATTTGATACAACCTCTACAAACTGAACTGATTTAATTACTCCACAGTCTAGCATCTCAGCGTTCAATACACCTATGGAAGCTCATATCTTACTCACTTAACGTCAGAATTTCATGCCAGTATTGAACTTATTTATTTCAAAGAAAAAATTGAGCATAGGAAAAAAAAAAAAACAAAGAAAAAACTAACTTGGTAAGCAGAGCCTTCTGTGGTACTCCCCATACCAAACTCATCCAAATTAGTCTTTCCAACAACAATAGCACCAGACTCCTTCAACTTCCTCACCGCCGTGGCATCAAATGGCGGACGATAATTTTCCAAAATTCTCGACCCCGCAGTTGAGGGCATATCAGAGGTACAAATATTATCCTTAATTCCAACCAAAACCCCGGCAAGTGGACCCAGCTTCTCATTGTTCTTAATCTTATTATCCAATTCCTCTGCCTGTTTCAAGACGGCATCGTCCGGAGAGACATACAGGAAGCTGTTCAATTGAGGCTCGGTGCGGCGGAGGCGGTCGAGGAAGGACTTGGCAAGGTCGACCGCAGTGGTCTGCTGTGTCAAGAGGGATTTGCGGATAGTGAGGATTTGGGAGGATGGCGCGGTGGTGGTGGTGGTGGTAAGGGGTGAGGATTGGGCTGTGTGGAGGCATTTGATGGGGCGGAGACGGAGGCTAGGGGAGCGTACCAGCCGCGGCGCTTGGGCGGAGGATAGCATTGTGGCTGTGCGAGACTGAAGCAAAGGGAACTCACTTACCAGGGGCTTATCCTTTGTAGAGATGCATTTGGTTTAAGTTTCTACTGGTTTTCGAGTATTTTTGGGCCAGCTTATAAGTTACTAAGCAACTTATTTCAAAAGAGAGAGCTTTGGAACCAGTATGAACCGGACAAGAGCAGGATGATAATAGTGATGGGAACGGATGGATTCCGATCGGATTGGTCGATCCGTATCTGCACCTGCAATAATAATTGTAGGAGATTCAAATCTATGGATTGATTTACCATTTTTGGGATGAATTGGGACACATAAGATCCAGGGCAGATCGGATTTCTATTTTTTTTTTTTGGAATAAAATTTTTTTTAGTTAAGTCCAGTCATATCTAAATTGTAATTTAAGCCCTAAATTTTTTATTTATTTATTATTTAATCTTATTTATTTTTCAAATAGAGTAGATCGGATCGGTTCAGATCAGAGCACACATAATCCGATCCGCCCTACTGATTCATAGATCAAGGTTTTTTTGATCTATTCAGATTGAATATCTATTGAGTTCGAGACGGATTAAATATTTTTGTCATCCTTAAATGATAACGCAATGAACCTGTCGGTACAAGTGCTAAACCATTTCAGTCAAAAGATCACTTGCACTTGTTGATTGGATGCTGCCTTGGTGCCAACCGTACGACACAAGTCTATTGACTATTAGACGTGATTGCTGAGTAGTCGACTCCCCGTGTTGAATGACTCAGCACCATGCGTCTGGGGATTTGGCACATGAGTGCCCATCGACTGAATACCACATGCCTGTCGATTGGACATTATGTACCAACGGAATGTGAGGAGAGTGCATGGCAGAACGAATGGGCGCGTGCTGGCGTGTTGTGGCGATGCTACCATTGAACTCCATGTTACCCATAAAACATAAAATCAGTTTGAATTCATGCACATTAACGCCCGATAACCTTAAAATAGAAATGAATGCCTTCAAAACTTGCGCGCACATACACACCCACAAAGAGTCTCTCTGTGTGAGTTGTGAGATAATAAGATCTGTGAAATCGTGTCCGATAGTTGACATCTCATCAATCTGAATTAGAAATTACGAAAAATGACAATTTTGGGTCAAAATTTTGACCATGCGATCGCACAAGTATGTACACCTGCGATCACAATCTGCCTAAATTTCAAGCAGAACGTTTTTGGGTTCTTCTATGCGATCGCAGGAGGCAAAGCCTTGCGATCGTATGATTAAATTGGATCAAGTTCTGTTCTAAATTTTGTACCTTGTGATCGCATAGCTTGGTAAAACCATGCGATCGCATAGGTTTGCGTGAACAGACATGTCCTTTTGAAGGATTGCACGATTTGGTTCATTCCTTTTCGTTTTCAACCGATTTCCAACGTTAAAAAGGGCTTGTGGACGTCCATTTTAACAGAGGATTGATACAGAAACATTTTTGCAATAATAATCCACTCATATTTAGGGATGGCAATGGGGCGGGTCGGCCCCGCCCCACCCCGTGAAAATTTTGGCCCACCCCGCGACTCGCGAATTCGCCCGAGGAGGGGTGGGGCGGGGCGGGTCAGCCGTTGGACCCGCCAACCGCCCCGCGAACTTTTTTTTTTTTTTTGTTAAACTGAAAAATAATTAAAAATATATATATACAATTTTTTTAAATATTTATACCAAGCAAAACAAAAAAATTATAAGATTTGGGTTGTGGTATAGTGGTTAATGTTAGTAGTTTATAAGTTTTAACCCAGGTTTGATTCTTCTTTAGTTTATTTTTAGTGAAAATCATAATTTCTACTATATTTTATGATTTTTCAAAAAAAAAAAAAAAAAAAAAAAAAATTTTTTTTTTTTAGGGGCGGGGTTGACCCGGACCCGGCCCGGGGCAGATTTTTCTGCCCCAAACCCGCCCCTATTGCATCGTGGGGTGGGACGGGGCGGGGCGGGTTCGGGTCGGCGGATTTTTTTGCCATCCCTACTCATATTTCATCATTGAACCAAAAATTCATTGCATTTGGTGCATAATTTTCGGTATTTCATTTTCATTTCATCTTTTGGAGTGTTGTGCTTATAGTTTGAAGTGCTTCAACTACAAGTAGAAAGTCGTTGTATCTTGGAAGTCAATTAACATATACCGTAAGCACCTTTGTGGAGCAAAATTGACTTAAGGACAAAGAATTCAACTCTTGCCTCGATTTATTTTTCCATCAAGTTCATTCGGTTTGATTGATTGCTTTGGAGTCACTTTTCACAATAATCCGCCAACATATCAGTACGCTCACATTTCATACGTACAAAATAAAACAGCGGGTTGAACGAAGCCTTACCCCCAATAAATTTAGAATAGGCTAAGTCAGAAAATAAAACAGAAACAATTTCAATCGGATATAGTGAAACACTGGGAATGCCAACAGTAGTTATTACGTGGGATCCAAGAGAAAAATATAAAATAAAATAAACAATTTAACAAGCTTAATTAGGCAAGATCGAGAGGTTAATTGTTTTGCATTTCTTGCAAATGGGGTACAAAGATAGCTATTCTACCAAGCACATTTATTACTTATACAAGGAATAACAAATTCGTTATAAACTGTACTTCACTAGCATCTGTAAATCATTCCCGTAAAACATACTTCCCCGACCAGCTACTGAGCTGCAAGTATTTGGCACTTTGGCACTCGCATCATATGGATGCGGTTGACCAAAACTCGAATTCATAAATATTCTGATAGATCTTTTTGGCTCTGTAGATCCCATATAACTACCTTCCCATCCAATCCTGCAATGAATAGATGAACAGTTTATAAATAGATGCATTCATATGTTCGAATGTAAAAGTCCAGTCCGATTGATCTAACCAGAAGTGCTGAACCGGGTCGCTATAGAATCCCCTGCTTTCTTCATTGTCAAAATAGAACTAGAGTTTCAAATGTTAAAAAATGAAAAGGAAAAAATTATTGAGAGAGCGCAAGAAATGGTCATAGACTTAATCATGCTTATTACTTCTGTTTTTTATAGTAACTAAAACACAAGGTGCATAATGGTTTAGATCAAAACACGCAAGCAAACAAGAGTAGGCAACATAGTACTTGATACAATTCTCATGAGCAGTGCCACGTCGCCTTGAAGGTTCAGAAGTGTCATTGCTTGTCCCATATTTTGATTGGCTGTAAAATTTTCCAAATGTTTCTGAAAACTGGAAAAATAAAAGTGTGAACTTAGGAAGTGCTAACCCTTATAATTATTCAGTGCCCACCAATAAGCATGACATAGATGGGCATATGAATAACAAAACTCTCCAGCAACTAGGGCTATACATTTTCAATAATTAATATCAAGCCAATGATTTTCTTTTAGTTTCAATAACATACTCTCTGATTCTCTGATGACCAACAGTTTTCATTCAGTTGCAACCTACGCAACAGAAGAAGTGGCCAAAGTAAACATAGATACCTGTGAACCATATCTTGCACTTGAAGATACTATTTTTCTCTCGTCAAGGAACCTCAAGAAACTCCTGAAGACGACAAAAACAGTTTTAAGTCCAATTAATTTCAAGATTATAATACAGAACAAAACGAAAAATCATGATACCAATAGAAGACATAATCTGCTACATAATGGATTGAGCTCTGTGTGTTGTTAGGGGTCAAGCAAACGACATGATGATGACTTAAATGAACTTGTTGCATAGAAATAATTGACCAAGGATGTCAAATGACTTATAGCAAGCATACTAATGAAAGTACATTACTACTTATATTTGCATCAAATTACACACATGCTGAAAGATGGAAAAGTTTATTCCAGAAATTTGACTCACCATAATCCTGTTTCATCTGCTGTGAAAACCATTGGGTTGCAATCAAATCCCACACCGATAGCCATTCTCTCAGAAATGAACAAAACCTAAATCATGCGTGCACCAATCGTGCAATTCATTAAGACCAATGTTATAAAATATAAGATCACAATAAATTGAGCAAAATGCTTGAGAGTGGATGCTGACCCACATCACGAAGAGGCAAATCACGAAATGCTACACTCTGGGCTGATGGAGAAGGGCCAACATCATCAACAAAGTATATCATGGAATTATGACCTGAGGTTTTGACCACAAGTATCAAACTATTAAACGAATACATAGAAGTTCTGTAAATGTTTTAGATTTACGGTCCAACCCTGACTGATAATTACTAGCATCGAGCCAAAGATAATTTAAAGCATCTCAGATCACATCCCGACAAAAAATAGCTGTATTCAGCAAACAAGATACTAAGAGTAATATCTGAAATGAAGCATAGTGATGAATTTCTGACCAACATAGGCAAAGGTGTTTCCACTTGGAGACCACTTGATGCCGAATGCCCAACAAAATGAGAGATCAATCTGCATAATTTGCTGCTCAAACATGAAGAGTGGAAGAATGTTAAGAGTATGGATCAAGTCTTCCATAGAAATATATTCACAGTGATGAAAAAGGAACTTAAAAGAAAGCAAAATTTGGTGAAAATATCTACGTCAACCTGCACTGTTTTAAATGAAGCTGAGCATATATCATCCCACTAAACAAGTTTTTTAGCCTTTACTACTATTTCACATACAAGATCTAGACTACTTTAGCACATGTTTGGTGGTGCTTAAATTATAATTTGAGCTGGTCAAACATACTTTTTATCCATATATTTCATAGGACCCACAACTTACAACCGACTTTTTATCCACACATTCACCCACAAATTATAATATAAGCACTTAAAAAATAATTTCAGCACTACCAAACATACATTTAAGGATATTTCAAGTGTTTGTCGGAGAAATCACTGACTTTTCATTTATCACGATCAGGTTACATCTTTTCCAAACACCATAAATGCAATATTAGGTGCATGTAGAATCATCTTAAGTGAATATAAAAATATGAGAAATCTACATAGATGAGAACTAAGTAACCAACAATATATGTAGGGTAAACCAAGTTAAAAGACAAAATATGGACTACTGCAAAAATACATTGGCGTACTCCGGCTCACACAATAAGTACAATATAAAAGTCATATGCCCAGGTGATTGTCTGACCAAACAATACATATCTGAGGGCAAGGGTATTCGATATTTTGCAACAACAAGGATACTTAAGATTGCAGTTAATAAACACCTTCATAATCCAGAATAAGATGGTATTTAGGACTACGAAATAAAAAATGGAACACAAAGTGAGTCTTTCTAAGGCTCTTACGTCAGCCTGTCAGTGAGTTACATTCCTGCACTATTTTTAGACAAAATGGCTGAACCTTCTAGTCAAGGTTAACAGAAGTGAGGCTGAGAACCAGTCTAAAATTCTCGGTATAGTTAAAAAAAATTGTGAATGTTTCCTTCCGCTTTATATGCAGAATTACATTTTTTAAGTTGATGCCCAATGTTCCAGCAGTAATTTAACCACAATCTGTGTTCTATAAAAGCATTTTCTATCCAAATTAATCAAGCAATATGTTGCCTAGCATATTGAGGACCTCATGGGCTCCTAAAAGATACGGAAGTAAAGAGGCATAAATTCGAACCTCTCCAAATTTTGAATCTGCAGAAGAACCTGTTGAGTCCCTGGTTAATAGCATACCAACAACATACGATTCAGTTAAAAAGTGAAGGGAAGAATAAGAATGTGAAGAAGCAAGAATGCTCTTTAACATTATGATATACCTTGTGTCCACGCCTTTAATGAAAGTAGAGAATACTCGGCATTTTCCATCAGTAGAGGTTGTTGCGAGGAGTATCTAAGAATATTATTAAAGGAAGTAAAAAAATAAAATGGCAAGAGTAAACACTCTGCTCAGGTAAGGAAAATGTAGAAATATACTACAAAACAATTTGAAAGTAATCCAAACTAATTGAAACAGCACAAAAGTAAACGCCTTTGCTTGGATAGTCGTAGATTCATTAATATGAGAGCAGCTGAAAGCCAATCACTGTATGTCCATCAACTTTCATTGATATGATATCACACAATCACATTAGTCTAGCACACAATACACAAGAGACACAACCTCAGCTTTCTGTTTTGGCCTTAAAAACCATTATTTCTCTTGAATACACACTTTGGCAGATAACAACTGCAAAAATGAATCTTAAGTACCACCAGTCCATTAAAAATCATTTAGGTTCCTGAATGGACTTCGAAAACTTAACAATTTGTCTACCTAGAATATGGATTTTCACTTTCTTTAATGAAATTTATTTGCTCTCATCAAAATAAATAAATAAATAAATGAATAAAGCTTGTGCTCTTAAGTGCACGCCAAGCTAAATTCCTCTTAAAACAAATAATTTGGTGAACATATGCCACTTTTGTTAAGCAGCCCTTGAGTATTAGGATCCATAAATAATTTCGAGGCAGACAGAGGTTGGACAAAGAAGTACAGATAAGAGTTAAGAAATACGCACATTATTTGGATGCCAAGCTACACTTGTCACAGAAGAATCATGCCGCTTCCTGATAAGCTTACTGACCCACCTGGTCAAAAGTATAAAAGAGAGGATTGGAAAACATTGATGTGGACAATATCAAGAACGAAACACGTAGAACTCAACTACTACTTCATTCAGGGTGCTTCATTTTTTCGGCCAATCTCCGGGAACTATGCAGAAAAGGCTTCTTGTCAATCACACAAATACCAAATTTACAATTTCGGGTCAATGTGTACCCCTATTTAGTATATAGGGAAACTTACTAAGGAGCCCTTGAAAATATCCTTCCTATTGGAAAAATGAAAGAACTTTATGTTTATAGACAATTTTTCATAGCATAATTGGCATCGATGCAGTCCAAAACAAGTTCTTCATTGCAATATTGGATGCTCTTTCCGCTTGGTTTGACTTCAGCTCCCAACTGAGCCCACACAAATACTTTCTTGGCCCACCCCCAACCCCCAACCCCCAAACAAAACAAAAAGGAAGAAGAAAAAACAACCGAGGTGACCTACAATGGCTTTTGCCATAACGGGCGTTTTAATTCCTTTTCTCGGGAATCTGATTTACTGTTTTCTTCTATTTCTCTTTGTTTATTCGTTGATTTCATACTAGTCAAAAATAAACTGAATAAATTTCATATTTCACCTCTAAATGCAAATTTTGATCGTGTCATATATAATGGTTTCTGCAGAAAACTCATCTGTGCAGCCAAAAATATTTCTTAAACAATTTATTGTTTAAAGGCACGATAAGTTTCACAAGAACAGGTTCTGCCCATAAAGAATGCATGTGTGACATCAATGTCCAATGCATTCCAATTGAATAGCATGTCTGGTGACTACTTGCCCATTTCTCCAGTTTGAGTTAAAACATAATTGATTTTCAGTCTTCTCATATGTGTTTGGCGGAAAGAATAGACAAACTGCAATGTCAGTTAGCGAGGTTTGTACTTCTAAAAAGATTTAAAAAGAAACTAAGTGCAGAGACCAACCAGTATGAGCCCTGAGGTTTAGGCATTTAGTCAGCAATCAAACATGCACTCGCATACATATATGAAAACTGGAGCAGCATTAGATTGACTCACACATTACAATGTCGTGTAGAGAATTTAATCACATATGTATCAACAGAAGCTCTGAAAGAAACAACAGTCAGGATATCATTACCAGTTATTTTCTTGCTCATAGTAGCATATACAAACAGTTTTAGCCCCACTTCCAACAGCAAACTTGTTTTCTGAAAAGGAAATGATGGAACCATGAAGAAGACTAAAATCAGGACAGCCATATAAAAAAAGCATCATGAGAAAATGTAATTTAAATAGTGCCATGGTACTTTAACTGCAGTTTAGGAATGTTAATTCATAAACCTAAGCATGCTCGGTCCCTTTAACATGGCTACTCTATTAGAGAGTCAAAATGCAAGTTATAGATATAGAGACATCTCTTCTATGTCACGGTAAGGTTTGATAAGGAAACATTTCAGCTCACAGCATGAGAAACAAACCATTCATCTACACAAGCCAAACCCCAACATATTCTAGAACTTGTAATTTAACAAGCTTGGCTTGATAAGCTAATAAATGAGAAAATCTATAGAACATAAAACAGAGGTTTTAGGATTTTAGAATTTGACATTTCGGCGTTTTAGCATTTTAACCTTGGCATGCCAAGATATTTCAAGAAAAAAGGTCCAGTCTTTGCATTTGTCAATTATTCAAACATCGAAATACCAATTGTCTTCTTATTTCCATGTAGTAGTCCGAAAGTCCTAATAAAAATTCCGTTCATTCCATTTAATCATAAAGTAAAAAATGGAAGGGAAAATAAGGAAGACTTCCAGCAATTGAAAATGAGAAGAAATGCCCAGTATTTTACTTTAACATTTTCAGATTTGCCTCAAGTTACTGTGTTACCTACTTTTATTCCAATTCTATTCTACATTAACATATTAATTACATTATTATTAGTCACATTAACCAAAAAATAGTGCTACAATTTAATTACCACAATAACCACAAAATAGGCAATATAATTATTAATTACATCAAGTTCAGAAATTAATAAACAGAACGTACAGTCGATAATCAAAATATAGATTTTTTACATTTCCACAAATAGATTTTTCTAAACATAATTTCTTCCAAAACAACAAACACTGAGTTAGAAACCTAGTTTTAGAAGTTGAGCATCTTCAAAGTTAACTAAGGAAACTGATATTGCTACACTATCATATAATTGTATTTTAGCAACTCTATGGGCGATTACTCATTAACCAGATCTGGCCATATCTGCTTAAAAGTTTATGCCTCTTAATAATGGATGATGTGGCAACGAAACACATGGTAAGGTAAGGATATAGTAGTCAAGTTATTTGATAGCAGCTATTGAATAAACTTGATATATTATTGACAAAATAAAAGTCATTCATATAAGAACCACATAATAAAAATTAAAATGTACTGATTACAATAAATCATCCATGTGCCAAAGATAGACTTCAGTACCTTTTGGACTCCACTGTACGCAGAGTGCCGCACGATTTAGCCTAAGGATAACAAGAGTAGGTACCCACTCGGTTGTTTCTTGATTCCAAACATATCTACAGAAATGTTGATATAGGGTTTATGTTACAGATTTTGATTGCAATCAGGAAAGGACTATTACATCTGCAAGCTCACTCACAAAGATTTTGAGGGAGGGAGAAAGAAAATAAGAAATCATTGATATAATCACAACAATGCTCTTTGCCACGTCTAAATATATTTAAATTTTAGACTCCATCAATAATTTGTCAATATTTTGAGCTAAATGGTCACTTACGAATTACGGTCATGAGAAACGGTAACTATTCTGTTTGAACTTATGCTCCAATCTACTCCAGAAACAATTTGGTCGTGCTGTCACAAGAAAAAGTAAAATGAGAAACAAGGAAATAATCAGATAAACTTGCTTTCTAAAGTAAGATAGGTAAGACAAAAAGCAAAAGATATTAAGTACAAGATAACACCTTTGTATCAAAACATTAGAACATAAAATGATAGTCAAAGTTCTTTCTGATAAATTTCATATCATGAGAAGCATTATTGCAGGACATACTTGAAGGGAATGTTTCCAGTCTCCTACCATAATCTTTTTTTCAAATTAATCACAGACAAGAAGGGGTGTCAAAGATTTACACCCACTACAACAATTCCAAAATGGTACCAACTTTTTGAAGGCGTGGAGAAACTAATTCACTTACCTTCATTTGAATTTCTAACCAACAAATTCACCAAACCATCTTTTTCTTTTTTGGTCAGAAAAAATCTCTAATTTATCAATCAAATTAGATGTTGTACCCTGTCATAGTAAGGAACTATGGCATACATGCTTGAGACAAATTTAATTGAGAAAGTTGAAAAGACACTATCTCCTATGTTGGACAAATACATTAAAGTGGTTTTTTGGGTCAATTTATCAATAGCACACATACAAAAAGAAAAAAGAAAATAATTTGCAAAGCATATTCTTTATCACATTTTACTCTTGCCCATTTAATCAAAATAATAATGTGAGACAACACATCGATATTAGCTTTATAGGCTTAGAACTAGCAAACAATCTAAATACACCATCAAGCTCTATATATTTTCAAAACTGCTCCTTGAGAATCAAAATAGAAAGACTACTGATTTTCAAAATGCTAATTTCTGACGAAGGCATTATCATAAAATTGTTAACGCTGAAGCCCATAAGTGAAATTAAAATTGTGTACAAACAAAGATATCAAAAAACAAAAACCCAATTTCAAGTTACCTTCTGAAGATTGTGGATCTTCTCCCACTTGTCGTCTTCTGATAATCTATATATATGCACTTCGTTGTTATTCGGACATAATGCTATCACTACGGTTAGAAACAGAAACAAATTATCATTAATTAATTGATTTATACAGTATAAAACAAAAACAAAAAGAATTCAGAAAATTGTGAATTAAAAAGAGGGGCTTGAGGATTAAAAACATACTAGAATGGTCTGGACTCCAAGCATGGCAAGTAATGCACTGAGCGAACTGATGAACTGAGACCGCTGCCATATATTTAGTTCACCTGTACAGATTAAGAAACAGGAAATTATGATTTCCCAAATAAAAGCCTGCAAATTGAGGATCTGAATTGAGATCTATACTTGTAATAAGATCTTTGAGTCTAAACCCAATTTCAAGTTCAATGAAGTTGGTAATCAGTAGCTCTCATAAATCTCCAAAATGCTTGGGACGAACGGTAAGGAATTCTTTCTTCGTTTCCGTGGGAGTGGGTGGGTGAGTGGGTTCGGACGAGTATCGTACAAGGTTCTCTCACGTGAAAGTATAAAACTTATTGTCCATGAAGTATTTGGTTTAATGTCAAATCGAACAACAATATTTTCATATTAGCCAAATTAGCCCCTAGTTGGTTAAAAATGGATAAATGTCGCCCCCAAAGGATTTCTTGGAACTGCCCAAAGAAGTTAGACAATTTAAAATAGTGTTGTTTCTAAATTCTTTCATGAAGGTATGTTAGTATTTTATATCTCAAATTTATTCTTTAATTTAAAAATGAAAATTTTCACTTTCTTCATTGTCAATTTTTTTACTCATATACTACTAGTATATTGCTTTTTTGCAGTCAGATTCGATCGTAAGTTCTATTATGATGATGAATTGAGGTGGTGAACAGATTTTGAAAATGATTAGTGGAGAGAGATGGTCAATTGAGGGAGATGGATTTTGGAGATGATCAGATTTTAGAAATGATCGATTTAGGGAGATGATCGAATTAGAGAGATAGATTGAAGTGGTCAGCAAATTTTTGAGGAGATGATTTTGTGAGGAGAAAAATTGAACACGTAGTGATACACGGACGTTTAAATACTTTTTTCTTTTCGTAGCGAAGAAAATTCTCTACGGTCGTAATTACAAGTTTACAATGAATGAGATAAAAGAATTTTAGAATTTCATTTATAAATTTTGTTTATATAAAAATATAGAAAAGAATGATAAGAAGAACTGGAGAAGTGAAGAACAAAAGAAGATAAATAATATACACAAGTGCAAAATTTACATCTACATGGGTCCTTCAAAAAACTTCACGTCACTTTTACGACAAATCGATTTTTTATTAAAGTAAACAATACGAATTTGTAAAGAGGAACAATGATAATTCATTATTTAGATAGGTAGAAGGGACATTAACCTTTGTTAGTAATAACTTGGGAAATTAGTGGAAATGATTTATAATCTTTATTCTCAGCGTAGAAATGGTTCGTAACATTTATTTTTTGGTACAGAAGTTCTTGATCTAAGTATTTTAGTAAACAGTTAGTCTTTATTTGATGAAAAAACAAATATGCCTTTTATTTTAATTAAAAAAAATTATAATTGAATTCTTAACATTTGTAAAAAAATGTAAACACGTCCAGTACATTTATTAAAAATATTTAATTTAGCATATTAAATATATCGTTATGGTCTTGTCAATTAAATTTTTTATAAGAGAAAAATGTAAAATTATTGTGCTTTAAATATATGTAATTGATGTGAAATGTGAAAATTTTGAATAAAAATTAAGTTAAATAAATAACAAAATATCATATATAATTTTATGACATTGAACCAATTTTATTATATATATTTTTTAAAAATAAAAATTAATTTCCACATTATGTGTTCTTTATTTTTGAACGATAATAAAATGATAAATTAAAATATAAAGAATACAATTGGAGTTCTAATATATGTAGTTAATAAACGAATAGCTCAATTAAATAAAAGTATTTGAGTATCAAGTTTGAGACAAAATTATTTTTCTTTTTATATTGTAACGATAAAATAAAAGTTAAATTTTAAATAATGTAATTACTTAAAAATATAAAAAAAATATATATATAACATGTTCGTTGCTAATTATGAGCTTAAATTTTAGTTATTTTATAATAGTTCGTAAAATATACAAAACAATTTAGTATATTATCAATTTGATCAATAAAGTGTTAATTCAAAAAAATAATCTTTGACCGTATGTTACTATTTAAATTCAATGGCAATTCAAATATGTAGCAGATGAAGAAGAATAAGGTGGATTTGATAATTTGATTTGAGGAAAATTTGAAGAACAGATGAGATATGATGGAGAAAAATCAATTATGAGAATGATGTAACTGAATGAAGAAGAATTAGATTTGAGAAAATTGAATTTAAAAATGGGTAATTATATTCACACTACAAAATTTATTTGTTGCACCACATTTTAATTGCAATTAAAGTCTTCAATCTTTATTCATTGTAGCACTTATGTCATCAACTTTTTTTTGTCGTTTTTTTATCATCAATCTTCCATTAATTAGCACATCTCGTCTTTAATAAAAGTTTGCGTCCAAAAAGTCCGTTTGTAAAGAGTAAGACTACTTATTTGCCCATCATATATATTTTTTTTAAAAAAAGAATAAATATAAAAGTGTGATAAAATATTTTTATCTCATTTCAAATCACGCAAAATATAATATTTTAACAAAAATCATCATCAATGACGAGATGTGCTAATTAATTAGAAGGTTAAAAATAAAAATTTGATGGAAAAAAAAGTTAGGGACGTAAGTATTACAATAGGCAAAGATTTAGGACCTTAAATTTAATTAAAATGTGATGCAATAAACAAAAACTGTAGTGGCAATATAATCACCCTTTAAAAATAGATGAGATATAATGGAGAAAAAATAATTTTGAGAATGACAATAAATACAGATGTATATTTTTTTTTTTAGGTCAGTAGAAGATAAACTTCATACGGTTTTTGATTAAATAATTCATATATTAATGAGAATTAAACAATCTTCTAGTCCTAGAACCCCAGATTAATTAGTAATTACATGACACATGCAATAAAATGTGTATGGGATATTTATAATTTATATCTATAATACATTACGTGTCACATAACTAAAAATTATTTTATGAACGATTTTATTCTAAGTAATTTTAGATTAAAGCAAAAGAAATATCAATTTGTATATGAACAAATAATTTTTGACATCATAAATTATGTTTAACAATTAAGTCACAAAAAGTGTGTCATTTGTAGCAACTGCACGTGCCTTGGAGATAATTAAGGTTAAAAGTTGATTTGTGATGGCAAGCATTCAGAGTTCATCTTGAGGTGCCTGCAGAGGAAAACAACTACACGAGAAGATGGAAACTGCAGATTCGTTACCATCATCGAGAACTTCTTTACATGTCTTTATTTATTTCAGTAAAATTCAGAGGCAGCCTATCGAAAGCAATACTTCAAAATAAAATTGCTTGAATATAAACATATCGAATTTCAAAACGAACAACAAAATCCCATTTTCCAAACAATCCATGTTATGTAAAGGTCTAACATCAGCAACTTGAAGCTATATAACATTCACTTTAAAATGAAACATCAACTCAACACAATGATCAATGCACTAAAAGAGTGGATCTTCATATTGTAAACAGGTAAACAACATTTATAATTCAAGTTGCAATAACAATAACTGGGTTTGTTTATCCAAATGCAATCCAGCCATCTCAGCCTCCCTGCAGACTTCTTTACACTTGGCCAATCTTCCAGAAACCACGTAAATTTTAATTAATTCGCGATAAATGTCAACAGTTGGAGAGAAACCAGACTCCTTCAGTTTAGAAAAATATCTTGCAGCCCTTGAGAGATCATTCAAAGCAACAAAGAGTTTTATTACCACACGATAAGCTGGGAGATCAAACAGACAGTTTGAAGCCTCCATTTCCCAGACAATATCCATTGCCTCCCTATATCTTTTCTCAGAATAGCGACTATGAATCAGAGTGGTGTACATGACTACACTTGGAACTCCACTGAACTTCTTGAACCAATTGTATAATGCCTCTACAACATCAAACTTCCCCACTTTTATGCAAATTTTCATGATAGCTGTACAATCTTGCTGAGTTAATTGAAGATCCTCTCTTTTCGCGAGCTCCTCCAATAAGGGCAATACAAGAATTCTTTTATCGGGGTTTTTCCCAAGTTCTAGTATTAGCTTAGCATACACACCAGCATCCAACATTCTTTTCCCGTCCATGGCAGCTGAAATAAGCTTCCAAGCAAGTTTCAGGTTTCCCCCTTTAATTAAACCTCTGACCATCCCCTCGTACACGCCCTGGCTTGCCAAATCAATGAACTTATCCAAGTCAAAGGGCATTTTCAACTCGTTCACCCTTGCCAGTACCTCAACAGTTGAAGCAAGAATGCGATCGTCTGGGAACAAATGGGGTTGGTTTTGAGCCCAGCAGAAAACATGTAGAGCTCGCTCAGGAAGACCCATGTGGCCCAACTCACGGACTGTTAGTGACAAGGACCCTTTGCGCAGAAACCGAGCCCACTGGTTGAGAACCATGGATACGTTGTCTTCCAGAGGAAGAGTTTTAATTTCTCTAGCCAAGCCAATCAGGAAAGTGGGTTTCTTGTAGATGTGATTCGATATTGGTTGCCTCACAGAGGATGAAAGATCAGTCCTGAGATGTTTTTTAGGGGTGGGAAGTCCCAAAGGTCGAAGCTTGTGAGGAATAGGGAGCGGCAATGGCCTTTCCCTGTTCAGTTTCCCAGGCTTCTGAGGAACTCTCCCTCTGAAAAGGGATGAAATAGCTTCAATCTCATCTGACTCCCAGACTACATTTCCAGCATTGCTGTCATTATTAACACCCTTTTCGCTATAATCAACTGCTGATGATTCAGCGTCAGATTGAGGGGCATCACATGGAACCAATTCTTCAACATTACGAAGCCCAGGGTGAAAGTCAGGTGGCAGTCTAGTTCGACGTGGATAACGAAGATTCTTGGGAAGTTCCAGTTTCCTACGATAAGGTCTTCTGCTATCAGCGCGTGGCACAAATAGTATTCCACGGGAAACTTTAGTAGCACTATTACATTCAGAAATTGGATATAAATACAGGGAGCAGATTAAGCTATCCATCCGTCAACATTCACAAATCAGTTCTAGTAGCCCGAATTGTATTAAAGCAACTTGTCACGGACATTTTGTCGAACACCGATGGGGCGTATACTTCATTAGCATGCCAACCTTACATACAGGAGCGAGAAAAATGAGGTTTTGGGAGAATATAAATCTTAACTAGTCAGAGGCTTTTATTTGAACCGTGAGTCCTATCGTTTCTTGTCCTCACTCTGTCAATAGAGAAGTAGACCCAGAATTGGAGACACAGCGGATAAAGATGATGGGTGGTACATACGAGAGAGAATGGTGCTCGAAATTTTTGTGGGTTTGGGAATCTTGTGGTTGTGCACGGTACAGGCGGTGGTACGATGGTTGTGCAGGCTGAATTCGGTAAACGAGTGGTTTGCAGTTGCTGGTGGTGGTAGTTTTTTGGGATGTTTGGGAGATTAAAAATGTTTGTTTGCTCAGATAAAAAATTGAATAATTAATTATACGGGCCTTGTAGGACGCCAATCAAAAATTGAATAATTAATTATACAGCCACGTAGGACACCAAGTAAAATGCCACATACAACGACTACAACAATGAACAACTACAAATAGTATTACTCTATTTAATATTGCCCGGTACCAAAAAATGTAAAAGAGACAATGTCACAACAAGAGTTCAATTATTGCATAGTAAAAAAAATTCGGTATTTTTTCTCAATTGGAAGAGATCTCTTTCAACGCCTATGGAAACACAGGAGATTTATTGTAAAGGATCAAAGTAAAAGAAGAAACTGAAAACTTAATCGTACTCATGTTTTAATATTCCAAAGTTCATGTTATTATTTGAAATTGCCCAACAAATTTTACGGCGTAGAGTGAGGTCATATATGAATCAATAGTCATCATCCAACGCAATATTACAAGTCATCGATATTAAGTGGCGAGACAAATAATCATCCATTTCAGGAAAATAACCGCGTCAAAACCATTGTAAGACGTTGAGCTTGGAACAAAAGCATGAATAAGAAGAAATTCACCCAACTCCTGCCTCTCCAAGGCCAACTATAAGCAACATCGAGCTAAAACACCCAAGTTTGTGCTATACAAGGCCAAGTTAGAGAGATCAAAGCTCGTTAAGAAAACATAGTAAGACCTATGAGGCTAAGATGAAAGAGCTCGAGTTAGTTACATTCAAAGCTGGCAACATCAAGGCGCTATGCTCAGGAGAGGCCAAACATCATGGAAGGTGCTCTGCTCAGCAGACACACAAAATGCTAACATATTGTTTGTGAAAAAGCTAAGAAAAAATAACACGATTAAGATAACTTCACAGCAATTCCATTTCAGATGGCGGGCACCAATTCAAACAATTTCCAACATCTGAAACCCAGTATAACTTGATTAGCTCGAGTGCTCAAGATGAAGCGCCGCTTACAAGATTCATTTCAGCAATCTAAAACAAAATCTTCAGAACATCTCACCGTGGATGATTCCTTCGATTTGCAGACATCATATTCTGCAGCTTCAGTAAGTATCTTGAATTTATTTTGTGAGATTTGATATTTTTAACGGCCGAAGAATGCAGTAAAAGATCACCTGAATTAATAGGAAAACACAAATAAATTTAGAAAAGAATATTAGCGTGGCATACCAGATCAAGGGCTGATATCTGGTGTATCTATTGCATCAACAAAATGGCAAAATCCCTAATAGAATAATTTTTCGTCCACTTCAAGAAACAGAGAAGAAAATGCTTAATATTGCAGGCTTCATGTGCACATAAGCAACATACGACTACTGTACGTTAGCAGAGATCAAAACTTATTTTCAAGTCTCAAGAAGACACATGGGGAGAGGGCGAGGATTTCTTCATTAATTTGTGGAACAATGACAGTAAAACCATACCAAGAAATAAATGACGGGGAATTTATATTGACTGGGTTTAGGGCTGCGGAACAATGATACTGGGTTTAGGGATTTTCTTTGGTTAAATAATTTTTTTTATCTCTGCTAACATACCAAGAAATTAATTTGTGGAAAAATGTCAGCAAGTTTTGACAGTAAAAGATGTCGCTACTTACCTTCAGCTTGAAAACCAAGAAGAACCAGTCGCGATTAGAAACATCAATATCAAACCATAGTTCACCAAGCTATCTAATTCCTTCATCATTTCGATCCTACCAAGAACAGCATTCCAGGTGCGTGTAACAGGACAAGTAACATGCTTATCCTGTAGCAATCCTTTCCCGCATCAATTTCACATTCAAAGAACTGAGTAGTCAAATGACAAAAAGGGCTTTGTAATAAACATCATCTAATAGCAAGAATATTGAGATCTCACAGTTATGTTAGAGCCAGTCAATTCTTGTGGAACATCTGAACTTTTTAGTCTTCTCTGTTTGACCTCATCTGACTGATCCAGGGGAATTTTAATTTTAGAGTATTTGCTCGAGAAGGCTCGGTAAGGTGAATCAGTGTGGACCGTTTCCATGACTGAACCAAAGAAGTTGGTCACAGGCACCTAATGAGAGTGGAGGCAAATTAGAAAGTTAAATTTCAGATATCAAATGGCTACTAATCAATCACCAACTTGTACATTAATAAGTTAAAAGTCATTCATTCACACGTTGAATTTTAGTAATAAAAGAAAGAAGCAACAGAAAATTCTGTTATAATAATCTACAGTTTTCTACAGACCTTTTTCTCATTGACATGGTGGCATACAACTTCAGCAAAGAAAAGCAATATATGCGGAAAGAGAAGGAAATGACCAGTAGTATTCTCATCACTGAAGACTCCACTATACTAAATATTGCCTGGGAAGATAGATGTAATGATGGCAGCTACATATATTTTGTGTAGTTAATTGAAACAAATTATTATTGTTCTCTTTATCTGTGTGCTTGTGTGGCGCACATAGTTTCTCATACCATCTCTTGATTTGAGACGAGAAACTCTTCTGATGCATGTTAACTAATTTTATGTAGTAAAATGAACCATTTAATACCCCCCACTCCCCCCCCGGGCGGAACATTTTAATACACCAGGACAGGGGACCAACAAATTTCAACAAAAAGAAAAAGTCGCAAAAAATCAGGGATCTGAACTTTATATACCTCCTCCAACTGTCGGCCATAAAGATCTGTTCGATAATATGCAGTTGACATCAACAAGTTCGGGTTATAGGAATTAAAAAGGCTGCAAAAACAAAGGTAAAATTCAAAATTCATGATCCAAAATTCCACGGTTCGATAGAGGTTGAAGAGTTAATGGCCTGAAGATCAATAATTCAAAAAAAAAAAACATAAATTTGTCCCTATGCCAGAGAAAATGAATAATATTTGTAGAGTTTGAGCATTTTCCCATGAAGACAATTCTTGACCACAAGTCACCAAGATTTTACACCATTAACTTGAGATGAATTTGAGAGATCAAGGATTAACCACTGGTCAGATGGATAATCAAGTTTTGCAGGATTCCATCAGAGCATAACTGATACTTTAATTCAAAAGTAAGAAATATCACATGCAAACTTGGTATAGATTAACTTATTTGATTCAGCAGTTAACTTTACAGGAACACCCATAGTTATTACTGGTCAACAATAACTGTGGAAGTAGTGATCCAGACTTTCTTTTTCTGTTCAATTATTTAATATGCAGGAAAGAAAGAGAAAATAAGGAATTATCCTGAAAAACAGCTGCTCTCTTCTTCAGTCACAAACCGCTACCTCAAGTAAATAACCTGTTTGCTACATACTAATATCATTATACAGCAGACAAGGACATTGATCCAGTTGAATTGTAAAAATGTAAAAAGGTTTTGAGTTGCACTTATATTGAAAATTTATTTCCACCCAGAATGCAGAAGTGCTGATTATACCACAATTATTTCACTCTTTCATAAAATACTTAGAACTGCTAAACAATAAAGTAAATTAAAATCTAAAGTTTTTTGTAAAAGGATGTCTAGACTTCAAAAAATAAAAGGCAAGTTTTTTAAAAGGTCCTTTTTCGAGGATAGAAATTAAAATAGTCATGTTTTGAAAGTTTTGTCAAAACGGCTTCTTTCTTACTTCACGAAACTCAAAATGTCAAGGATACTGGATCGCATTGACATCAATCCTTTATGCATATATGGTTTATTCTTCTTTTTTTTATCTCCCTCTCGTCCTTCTTGTCCGTCTTCAAGTACACACCAAACCCATAAATAGAACTCCAAAATCCATTTCTTATCTTCACTTACCTCCAAAATCATCTCAGTCGAAGGGTGTGAGCAAAAGGTTGACAATGACAGGAGGGAAAATTTTACATTCAAATCAAAATAGAAATTTTGGAATTTGAAATATTGACTACCCAAGGAATGCATGTTCTAAGAAAAATTTTTAGTAAGGCAAATTCTGTATCCTCCTACTATGTCAGTTCTTGAAAGGAAATTTTCTCAAAATGTGAAGAACTTATAGGAGGAATACTACGATAATGTCATGGAAAAATACATCAAATAAAATCTTCTTACATACCTGCTTAATGAGGCATTGTCATACATATTTAGCTTCTCAAAGTAAGCAAGGGTATAAAATGTGAATCGATCTACAACAGATACACCAACCTGTATCAAAGAAACAAACAAGGGAGTTTAATTACCCAAAAATTTAGAACTGGAGGAGAAAACAAAAATCAAAACAATCTGCAACGTCCAACAATTATCAACATCCAATCAAACTGCAGGAAGACTACGCTGGTATTTAGCACTTACATCAGAGTCCAAGTGATGCGAATATGAATTCTCTCCTTTCATGCTACTTCCAATAGCCAAAACACCAGGCGATTGAAGCTGCAAGGCAAGACAGACACCCTTTTACATTCAACAACTACTAAAAGGAAAATTTCATACTGGTGACAAGATAGGAATGGCAGCATTGCCAAATTAAGAGAAAGTGATAAACAAGAAAAATTAAAAGATGAAAAGAAAAGGAGAAGATGATGATCATGATCATCATATCATAATCATCAATACCATCACCATCAATCCCATCGGTATTCAAGCCAAGCAAGAAATAATATGCCAACTCATGAGTACGTGCTCACTCTCCCCTCCCTCACTCCCTCCTTTTGTTTCCGATCAGTAGATCAAGAAGTACATACTGAGTGCATGTTTGTTCAAGCTTAAAAAATTTACTTAACCCCCTACCTTCCTCTCAAAATAAGCGCATGTTTGACTGTGCAGTACTTATAAGTTGTGAGTGCTATGAATTTGAGGATAATAAGTGGATAATAAGTGATAGTAAGTTATGGGTCCTAAAAATGTATGGATAAAAATATGTTTCATCAATTTGACCAACTTAAATTATAATTTAAGCTTAGACAAACAAGCTATAAGCAAATTTTTACTTATAAGTGAGAAAATGGTAACTTATCCAAATATGTTTGGAACAAAGAGTTACTTAAAAGTAAGTTCAAGTAACTTTTAACTTTTAAGCTTTGACAAACATGCTATGATTCCTGAAAGATTAAAGAAAAACAAATACGATACAAAAATTATTCTTATATTCAATCTATGGGAACCCATAGCAAGGCAAAGGAGAGATACATCTCAATAATTGGACACTTCTCCTATGAATCTCACAGTAGTCAGTTATTAAAGTGAACACAGGTTGAGTCAAAGATAGAAGGCCTAGAAATATCAAAAACACCAGTACAATGTTTTGTCATCATTTCTGGCATGTGGCGGATGATATGGGCCTACCATGGTCCCCTACGTAAATTACATCATGAACCAGATAGTACTCGAGAGGAATATCCATACTTACGCACAAACACAAGCACAGAGAGATTATAGACAGAGCAGTTAGATGAGTAGCAAAAAGAATAAGACAAATCAAACCTTACAGCAATATCAAAAATGACAGTAAGAAGGAAGAGGTTTCTCACCTGAGAAAAAAGAGTGGCAGCTTGGCAAGTATCTACCATTATCAGGAGCTCCTTAAATCTGATAAATGAAACACAATCAAGAAGACAATGTCACTATTAGACAGAGACTGGTTCAAATTGTATTTGACTGATCAATACCAAGATACGCTTAGAAGAACCTTGCTTTAGTGAATCTCAGAATCCTTAAAAAGATCAGGCATCTAAATGTTTTAGAACCCCATCTCAAGTTCTAAATGAATGCCAAAGAAACTTTATATGATTACAAGGTGCCTATGGCATTTACCAAGAGACTGAGCTTAGAAAACTTACTTACCCTAATTTCGTATTTTAAAAAAAAGAAGAAGAAGAAGAAGTAAAAAGTAAATTAAAAATATATGTACAAGTTAGCTGAACTCTCACCTGCGCTTTTCTTTCATTTGTTTCACCGCATCAGCCAAATCATGACTTTGGAGCTCCTCTGAATCCTGAAATTTTAAAAATTCGTCTCCACCATGTCCAGTCATGTATAGAAGTATATGGCTCCCTTCATCACTTAGAAGACGTTTCGACCTTGGGACAGCCGTTTCATGGCGGCCAGTTAATACTCGCATAAAATTTTCGACTGTCACTTCATAACCTCGATAATCTACCTGAACTTTTGGGGCATGCCATAATTAGAAAAATATTGAGAGCGCACACAGTCAAAAAACATTTATAAAACAGAAAAGTTCACAGCCATATCTAGACTCCATATAAACAGAGATTTGGGGGGTGGGAGGGAGACCAGGTAAGGAAATTTCGGTTTGAACAAGAAGGTAACAAATTTTGACTTTGACGTGATTTATATTCTTCTGCCAAGTGGTGATATTGAGAGAGGCAATCCAGTTATTTCCTTAGTTAAGATGAAAGACAAAAGCAGCAACTTTTGCTATAAATAGATTGTTGTACGTCAAATTGCGATAAAAAAGTTCAGTCTAACGTTTGCTCTTCAAATACTGAAGCAGCAGAATAATAATTCCTGAAGATTATGCACATGTGATGAATTATCAGTAGAACCATCTGTAGAAAACATTTTAACCATTAGTTCATGTAATGCAATATATTAGTGAATTAGACAGCGGTGACAGACATCGATCTCCATCTCCCATCCCATTACTTGTTCTGGGTGTATGGATCAAAACAAACCCAATAAACAGTATATAGGGAAATATTATCATCTTAACATTTATCCTATTAACGGAACAATTAACATATTTGTAAAGCGTTCCAAGATGGATGGACACTTTTACAATTATCGTGAATAGGGCACTCATTTCAGCAATATTTAATCCCTCAATCTAAATGAGACTAATATTAAACATAACAAAACTCTTTTAGTTTTCTGGAGGAAATCGGAAGGTGATAAATTAATAAATTGAATATAATTGAAACTGAGTAATGAAAGGAATATGAAAATAATATAATTATTACAATGTAGAAGACCTTATTCATAGTGTTACAATAGTCCTAAAAGGACAAATTGTGTAATAATCACACAATCAACTATAAAGAAAAATAATCTCATACAATCGAAAAAATACAAAGAGAATAATATTACGATTTTTTCATATCTTCAACAGAAGGTTATAATAATAGACTAAACGCACCTCAACATTATCTCCATACAGGTTGAGCCTGTGGTTTTCATTGTTGAAGACCTGGGCAGGGTATTTGTTCCGAGCATTGCAAGCCATGTCATCAGCCAGCATGAGAATTATCCTCTCATCAGGTATTCCTAACCGTTTAACGGTTCTGAATAAAATATAAACATAAACAAAACAGGCAAAATTTTGATAGTATTCATTTCTTTACAATACATTAAATACAGAGTATACAAAATGAAGATATAATAAACGATGAATAGACAAAAAGAAGCAACCTCAGTTACCTATACAAGGATAACGTATTGGCCATATGCCTATAATTAAACCTGAAGGATAAAACATCACCATTATGAGCATATCAAACCATCAACCTTCAACAGGCATGCAGTTTATGATTACTAATATTAATATAGCTAGTTATTCAATTTTTTTATGATTACAATTTATACTTTATCTTTTAAGCATCCAACAACCCGTAACTTTAAAAAAAAAAAAAAAAAAGAAGAACTGATCCCACTTCCTGATTCTCGGAAAAATTGAAACCGGTTTCCCAACTGGAACCAATTTTCTACAAAATATCGAACACGTCTGATTAATACAAAAATACTTGAAATGAAATCCCCAGTCCACTAATCCTAGCGTATTCAAATTGCTATTAATGCCTGTTTTTTCTACATATCATCAGACATCAGACATAAATTTCCTGTATTACTTTTCACGGGGAAAAGGTGAAAAGCAATAAAATGTAAAAAAAGGGTGAACTTCAGGGAGTGTTCAATACCAAAAGCGGGAGGTGCAGACAAGGACTGCCCAATTGTTGGTGTGCATGGTAGACGAAGAACTGTACGCAACAGATGGGATCGCATTGCAGAAAAGCAGTAGAAAAATCGAGATTAACACCGCCGCAGATTTGAACGAGCCGTCCATTTTCGGTTGTACGGAGGACAAATTATTTCAGCAATTGTTTCTCCCCTTTCTTCAATTTCTTTCACCAATTGCTGAGTTTTCAACAAAATGCGTTTCAGTTCAGCTAGACGATTGAGCCTATTTTCGTTTATTTTCTTTGTTTTTTGTTGGGAAATTTGTTTATAAAGCCATTTTTTTAATAAGTCAAATCTTTTCCTTAAATTGCATGTTTGGCTAATTTTTTTTAAAAAAAAATGTCAAGTTCGATAATTTTTGTCTTAAATTTTTAAAGATAATTTACCTTTTCTTTTTTAATGTTAAATAAAAAGTTACTTTCATAAGTAAATAGTATATTATTGCGGTAGAATTTGACTCTAAGCTCTATTATGATGATGGATTGAGGTAGTGAACAAAAGTGATATGAATTGAGGAGGTGGACAGATTTTAGAGATGATCAAATCGGTGAGATAGATTGAAGCGGGAGTAGATGATTTTGTGAAGTGAGAAATTGAAGACATAATGACACATGAACTCTTAAGTACTTTTTCTTTCTATAGCGGATAAACTCTCTACAGTCATGATTAAAACTAGTATATCGCTTTCTTGCAATGGGATCTGATCGTATGCTTTATTATGATGATGGATTGAGACAATAAACAGATTTTGGAAATAGTCGGTAGAGAGACATGATCGATTGAGCGAGATGGATTGAAGAGGTGAGCAGATTTTGAATATAATCGATTGAGGAAAATGATCAAATTAGGAAGATAAATTGAAGCTATCAGCAAATTTTGAAAGAAATTATTTTGTGAAAAAGAGAAATTGAAAATGTAATGCTACACGGACATTTAAATACTTTTTTCTTTCCACAGTAAAGAAAACTTACTGTTATCATGGTAAGCAACATTACTTAATTATTATAATTTGAGTGTTTCTATTTATCATCATGCGACCACCACTACTCTATGTGGGCAGCTGTCACCTTGTCTAATGGAATTAGAATGTATTTTTACTCATTAAACAATGTAGCTACATCCTACAAAACATGTAATGATGATAATTATTGGTAATAAATAGCATATTCTTTTAATATTAATTAAATAACAAAAAATTTATTTATTTTAAAATTTATTTAATTACTTACAAGTAAACTCTTTAAATTCAAGTGACATGGTCGACAAAACAATTTTTTTTTTTCTAATAGTATTTTTTTGGTTAATCGAGACTCAACAAGAAATGTCGTAGAACGTGACTAAACGTAGAAACTAAGTTTCAAACTTTTCAAATCCAAACAAGAACGAAATGAAGGCAAAGTGTGACTACGCATGAAAACCACAATTCATGCAAACCTAGACACTATTTAAACAAACTTTTTAAAACAATGTCCACAAGATACCACGGTTTGGTAGTTGAAAGTCATTGTGACTAAAAAATTGTGGAGATATCTCAAAAACCACTATTTCTTTTTAAATAACATTTTAGATTTTAATGTATTGTTTATAACTTTTTTTATCAAATATAATATTAAATAATCTTCATTGACAAAAGAATTGCTAAACATTAATAAGCAGTAAAATGAAAATATCAAATTAAAATTCACAGTAAATAATCAAAACAATAACAAATATGAAGGCATTCATATCACAATAAGCAATGCTAAAGATACATCTCTAATAAACATTTTGTTGATAAAAAACAACTTTGCGACTAATATATAGTTTTTAATAAAAAAGTGATAATTAAAGAAAAAGAAAATGAAACTCAATAGCTTGTGACAGGAACTCATTCTGCCTGACACTGATCTATACAAAACACATTCTTTCTGAAAATAATATAGACAATTGCTTTGCTAAAATGTTTCATTACTTATCAGTCTCAGATACATCTTGATCAGTTCTCTGAATGATGCCAATCTCATCCCTACCTATATATGAGAGCGATGAACCAGATGATGGACCATAAGTCGACATGCTTTGGCTTTGGCTTTGGCTCGGATGCTGCCAGAAGTGATTTCTTATGGCTTTGAATTTTGAATCAGTTTTTGAGAATCCCGGATCAGAAAGTAAATCCTGAACAGCAGTTCGACCTTCAAGCATGCTCACCACTTGAGACATGGTCGGCCTGAGAGTTGGCGAAGCGTTGGTGCATAGAAGGGCCACATTTAGCATCACCATTGCCTCTTCTGACGAATAGGCAGAACCCAGTTCTGGATCAATCAGTTCCAGTAGATTACCTCTCTCTTGCAAAACATAAGCCTAATGAAAATCGGAAAGAAAATATTAGTTGTGATGTTACTCATGCAATTGACATGGCGTAAAAAGACAATCTAAGCTATTGATAAAATTTATATATACCCAGTCCAGAAGGTAGACAAAATCTTCTTTCGGCCTATAGTTTGTGTTGCTTTTACCACTGACAATTTCGAGGGCGACAACTCCAAAACTGTAGACATCTGCCTTATCAGTCAGATATCCACGCATTGCATACTCTGGAGCCATATAACCTCTGCATGCCAAATGTCAAATTAGAAAGTCGTCTACTTTGAAGAGCGGAGTTTCAAGTAAGAAAAGTGTAATCTAAGTCACTGGGATTCCAAAAATTAACAGAATTCAGAAAATTATAATCTGTAGGTAAAGTCTAAACAGAAGAAACGCATGACAAACTTACATGGTTCCTGCAATACGGGTACTAATGTGAGTGTTATCGTCTTCATTAAGCTTCGCTAGACCAAAATCAGATATTTTTGCACTGAGATCTTTGTCGAGCAAAATGTTGCTAGTCTTGATGTCTCTGTGGACTATTCTCAGTCTAGACTCTTCATGAAGGTAGGCCAAACCTCTGGCTATGCCGAGGCAGATTTTCCCTCTTGTAGGCCAATCTAACTTCAGTCTTTTTTTTGTGTCCTTTCCTGTCATCAATCGTAAGAGAAACAATAAACTTTCCATTGCCAGTAGAATTCTCAAGTAGACTATATGATTGGAGTATGAAACCCACCAAAAAGAGCACGGGACAGACAGTTATTTTCCATGTACTCGTAGATTATCATCAAATGATTTCCTTCAACACAACATCCATGAAGCTTCACTAGATTTGGATGCTGCAAAGCAGATATCATTCCTATTTCATTAACGAATTCACGAGTCCCTTGTTTAGATTTGGAGGAAAGCTGCTTCACTGCTATTATAGTTCCATCTGATAACAGACCCTGCATCATGAAGCGAAGGATAAACTTAGGAATCAAAATTTAATGAAGAAAGGTGAACATAACTGCATATGAAACATTGAAGTCAATACAATGCTAGAAAACACTTGATACGTGTGCAAGTAATAATTTTTAGAACTGTAGTACCTTGTAGACTGTACCAAAACCACCCTCACCAATCTTGTTTTCAGGATCAAAGTTCTTAGTCGCAGCCTTGATCTGTCTCAATGTAAATAAACCCGTTTGTAGGTCAAGGCCTTTAAGCTCTGCCCATGGTGCAATAAAAAGTCTCATCGGAAAAGCAGACTTGAAATATATTTTATAATTATCCAATAAGCACCACTATCATTTTACTTGAGCAAGAAAATGAAAAATCAAAAATTTTCAGACATCCTCCAGAATAGTTCTATATTTTAATCTTCAAGAATGCATATAGTTTTTCAATAATTCTTATATCTAATGTAAGAAATATTAGTTCTGGCTCGAAAACAACTATAAGCTGATTATCCTGTTTAATACATTTCTTTTCAGAATAAAATATGACCTTTTAGGGTGAACACAAATCAGATTAATCTATCTAGAAGCCATAAATCAATCCTTCGGAGGGCAAATATAAAATCTTGTAATTCTTCGATATGTTAGGGGCAGGGGTAATATATACTAAGTTACACGAGCATACCTGCTGTGCAGGATAATAAAGCTAAAAATGATATATTTTACGTTCAAATTTTGTTTATGAAAATTTTATGAGAAACTAATCAGAAATCTCTTTCACATGCACACCAATCCTATATACTCTATTACTAGATGCATAGATCAGATACATTGTAGTAACTATCTTAGGTCTCATAGGAGTCATGTAAGTATCAAATCATGCAATTAGATTGTATGGGCTGCTCAAATATAATTTATTATGAACTTCTCGAAAATGACATTGTTTTCGAATTATGCAAGAGATTTGATTCTAGAGGAAGAGAGAAAGTCCAATGGAAAGAAACAATACAAACTCCAATAGAAATGAGCATTTACATGCCACACAATCATTCCATGTTATCAAGGAGCAAATTTGCTTCTTATTGAAGTTGAAGTCTGCTTCACCATGCATGAAAGGTATGAACTTTCTCATTTTACCAAGCATCTTTTCTTTTCTTTTTTTGTGTGTGTGTGTGTGGGTGGGTGGGTGGGTGGGGGTGGAGGGATAGCTTTTACACAGTTTCCTTCTAGGTAAAAGAAGACAATTTTTTTTCTGCATCAGCGTGGTCCACCACACCCCCACTCTCATAACTCGAAAAACAAATAGTAATTAATTGACTTGAAAAAATTTGGAAGTTGAAAATCAGTGTATTATATGTAACTAATGTATAATGAGTTCTACCTTTATCTGCAGATATTTTGCCCGCAAGACAGCCTCTTCTGTGTAAGATGCATAGAATCAAAAGTAGAAGACAAGTTGCTCCAGATATTATCCCAGCCACCTCAGCAGATTTAATTTTCCTGTGATGGACTGGAGGTTTAAAATCTGCAAGAGAAAAGGGATGTCCAAGATCTGTCATACTGGAAAAATTAACCGACTTGTGAAAGTTCATGCACAAAATATAACATATTTTTTCTAACACATATAACGGAAGTGTTAATAACTTAATGTATTGTAGATTCGTGTAGGAGAGTAGAATAGTACTACTCTTCCACTGTATGGTAACAAGAAATAATGACCTTGATATAAGTAAAGATGACTTACTAGGATCTACTGATATAGCTGATATCAGAGGGCCATAAGAGCCTCTCTCTGGGATTCCCGTGGTACCCTTTCCTGCCCAGTAAAGATGGATCTTCAGCGTGCGGCTCGTTACAGCTGCAGTGAAAGTCTTTAGAATGGGCTTACCGGGCCCACCAGCCTCAGCCGCAATATTAAAATCCTTTAATACTAACTTTCCCTACATTCACCGTATACCGTAAAGTTAGTGATCCTACGTGAAGTTAAACTCAAAAAAGAAGAATCTGGCTTCATAATCTCGTAGAAGCATTTACCTGTAAATATACATCAAATATACGTCTGCCAAGGCTGTTGAATGAACTGTCGTTTGTGAACACAATTTCCGCAAAGTGGAGTTTCACAGTGTAGTTTCCATTCAAGAGACAAAGGCCATAATAAGTGAGAGAGAGTGGAGATACACGTGCAGTTCTGTACAGTTCCAATTCCGGGGAAGTGACATTATACAGAGCAGAAACATTAGTATTGATGTAGTTGTCAGCGTCAATATCATTGTCCATGAAGTTTCCGGTGCTGCTAAATGCCCAGTTCTGTCTCGAGTAAAACATGGAAGCACCTCTGGCTTCAAGATCAGCTTCATACTTGGTGCCATTATTGATGATTACATCCTTGCCACCACAATTAATGTGCAAGGTATAATACCCTGTTGGATTCGACAAGTTGATTTAGCATAATTTGAAAAAAGTTATAAGGAAAAGAGAGATATCTAATAGATGCATCAAAGATCTTGAAATTCTATTTCGTAATGTTCTTTGACAAGGACCAAAAAAAGCAATGGCTTCTTAGCTCTAAGTACAGAATTCAAGATATTATAAGCAATAACAAAATAACAGAAAATGAATAAACATTAAAGAAAAACCGATTTATTCATGCTAGCTATTGTGTAATAAACAAAATTGAAATTTCACTCACACTGTTTTTTTGGATCTGAACATGGAAAATCTTGCTTCAGGCACGTGTGAACTGTATTGCTATACAAAAGGAAAGACAGAA
This sequence comes from Forsythia viridissima, assembly GCA_030279155.1. Lineage (NCBI taxonomy): Eukaryota > Viridiplantae > Streptophyta > Magnoliopsida > Lamiales > Oleaceae > Forsythia > Forsythia viridissima. The sequence continues at coordinate 48,451,741 of CM059039.1, forward strand.
ATTGATAGTATGGTCCCAGAATGCTTTTATCTTCAAACCAGAAGATCGAACTTCAAATATACATTTCTTAATCACATTAATCACCTCATAAATGGAAAAGAAAAGGGATAAAATCTTACGATTTATCAGCTGTCGGTGAGTAGCTCTCTACCAAGTTTCTGAGCCAATAAGTGAAAAACTTAGATGTTAAAAAGAAGTATAAAAGGCTTTGTGGAAATCAATGAATAAAATACTTACACGCTTCCACGAGGGCATTCATTTTGCGATGAGTCTTCCGAGGTAAAGTTGTTATAAGAAATATCTCTGCATGAGAAATTGTACAATTACATAAGAATTTTCTTTTTTTACCCAGGAGGGTGAAGTTACTGATAATTACTCCTTGGTTTAGTTATAAAAATGACTTTATTTTTAGTTCAAATTTGTTGTGTCAAAGTTTCTTGACGGCGTAGATATACAGATTACATATAACTAGTAGAAATGTGGTGAAACCGTATTGTGGCTGAATCTAAACAAAAAAATAAGTATGTTGAAGAAAGATCCTTACACGTTCTTATTTCTCGATAAAATCCACCCTGGAATAGGCCCACTAAGTCTATTTCCTGTCAAATACCTAACACAAACAATATTATTGACTTAGAACTATAAACTTGTGGATTAAGAAGTACGAAGTAATGTCTTGACCACAAAAGAGAAAAGAATTATAAAGGATAAGAACTCACATAAAATCAGCTTTCCCGAGATGGACAAAAGATGCTGGAATTTTACCAGTCAAGTTATTATAACTAAGGTCCCTAAAATGACAAAGTACACCATAGAATAAATTAGATTTGATACCCCTTAAAATGTCACTGTTATTCCAAAAGTAGAGCATTTGGTAAAACATTCTGAATGTTTTTTGGAGGTTAAGAAATATGTAATATTATTTGTTGTGAAATAGCGATTATTAATAATTTTCCCCTCTAATATTTAGTTGGCACAACCAACTTTTCTCCCAGAGAGATTCCACGCGAGTGAGAGTCTGCAAGCACTATAATCTCAAAACTTTCCATGACCTTAAATTACGACTAGCACCCAATCAAAATTTTATTTTATCAAAATCGTAATATTGACCTGCCCAAATCAGTTTTTGACGTTAGAGATGTGACAACAGAGAAGAACTCCACCACCACGAACCACCTGATTATGAGGATATAGGAAATAATTCACAAAAATTTTAAATTACTTACAGAGTTTTTAATTTTTTCATGTCCCCTATATATTCAGGGATCTCTCCATGCATTAAGCAACTCCTCAGTATCCTGTCTACCAGACTGGGGTTTAATAATCTTCTTCTGAAGCACGTCAGTATAGCAAACAAGAGGAAAAAAGATTTAAGAACTCACAGCACTTTAATGGACTCCATACTACTTAGTGGTGGAAAGGTAGATCCTCCACCCGTTAAATCGCTGATCCTCCTGAACATCATAGATGAGCATAAGAACCACTGCAGTTATGCTTTTATGGTGTGTTGATAAAGTTAGTATTGGACAATATAAAATAAGAAAAAGCTAAAATGTTGTTTAATATACTTTCTAGCATCATCACCAAACTGCACTTATAGGACACAAGAAGGGAATGGGCAAAAAAATTGGTTTTAAAGTCACTCACAAGTCACTTAAACTCGTCAGGGCAAAGATAGAAGAAGGGATTGGGCCCTTCAGAGAGCAACCTTGAATGTGCCTGAAACAAAAACTCGAAAGTAAACGACAATCGCAAATGACAACCTTGTAACTTAAATAGCTATGTCGGAGCACTGGATTTTAAGCTTCCCAAATTCGATACTTGAATTTAGGTGTGATTAGAAACATTATTACAAGTAGTGATGCCTACTTAAACAGAAATAGGAAGCTTACAGTTTTTCAATCTGTGTCCAGCTGCTGATAAATTCTGGTATCTTTCCCGTGAAGTTGTTGTCACTTATCCTCCTAAGTTAAAAGAAGTAGAAATAAGATGCAACAACTTATGATATAGTTCCTAGTGAATGAAACTAAAAAAATAACTCAAACCACTGTGATGAGAATTTGTCCGAATAACAAATAAGACTCCAACTATACAAGGAATCATATGATGTAAAGAAATCAACTGACATCCCCTCAAAAGAAGCATTGATACAAGGATGACAGAATGAACACGTGTAGTACTCACATATCGGTTAAGTTGGTTAGCTTGGAAAGTGCAATGGGCAATCCTCCAGTAAATGCATTTGATGACAAAACACTGAAAGGCAATATAGTAGTAGATACTGATTAACATAAGTTTAAAAGTGCAACTTTACATGGAAGTTGGCAGAAAATTCAAGAAGTTTATGAGTAATAAATGCTAAAATGTTTACAGTTTTTGTAAATTGACCAAGTGCCCAATATCTGAAGGAATGGATCCTGAAAACTGGTTTCCCTCAAGGCTCCTGCGTTTCAAAAGTCTCAAGGTCAATGTGAAATTTAGTAAGACTGCAGGTCTAGATGAGCTAAGCCATTTAAATATATATACTAACACATTGAAACAGAAGAAAAGAAAGAAGATTGCAAATCATTAAAAGAGATTGCGTCTTACAGGTTCACAAGGGTGGCCATTCTGGTGATGACCTTTGGAAATGGACCTGACAATCGGTTTCCCATAAATGACCTGCAAATTTATCCCCACCCCCAAAATTGCACAATTAAATGTATTTTAGACTAAATTATGAGAGGTAGAATTCATTAAATTTATGATGGAATGAAGTAAAAGGGGGAACAGCATATACAGATCGAGCAAGCGCATTGAACTCCATTGGGAGGGTATAGAACCATTGAGGTAATTGCGACTGAGATCCCTGCATAACAGAAGAACATAACACCAGATTCTTGGAATTATGTGATTCAAAATGAATTCATGGAAAAAAACTGGAAGTAGTCTTTATCAAACACGAACAACATGCTGAATAGTAGAATATGATCTCAACAATAATGACTTACAAATTTTTAAGATGGCGAAGCTTGGCAAATTCTGATGGAACATTTCCTGTAAGATTTTGTCCTTTCAAAGATCTGTAATAGTTCAATGTAGAAAGTATAAGAACTCTTGCACAACAAGTTGCACATAATTATCTGCCAATAACAGTGCAAAGTATCAGTTACCAGAAAAAGACTAAAATCCTCCACAACTCGACATCTGGAAAATGTATATGTAACTAATGCATGCAGATTTTCAAAATGTAAATAAATTCTCAATCTGATAAATTTGTACCCTTTCTTGATTTTATCTAAATGCTCCTGTCAGCTGAAAACAGTCGTACTTCAAGTTTTGATTTCAGTTTTGAGTAGCTGTTTTTCCACATTTTCCACATGGAATCGCGGTGGGGGCTTTTGCTCACGGAGCAATAACTTTCTTTAGAGATTATAATCAAGATAATGTATTGGCAAGTCGAATCAAGCAATGTCTACTTGCATAACATGAATATCAAACATTCATGACCTTGACATAGATGAGTCGAACTACTTATCCGTCAGAGTGTTAGTAGATTACAGCTTGAGATTGGAAATGGGAAATAGGATTAATTCCATAAAAAAATTGAAATTAATTTTTTCATGTTCTAATTCGAAAGACCAGATTTAATTCTGTCAAAACAATGTCAAACTAATTTACTATTCAAACTTGCTACAGCAATAGGTCCTTCTTTTAGTTAACCTATTTTTTATTGAAAAAGTAATACCAAGTTAAGGGGCCCACAGACAAAGATGAATCCTCAGCCTCCATCACCATTGATCTACTCCCCACAGGTGGGGAGCTTATGCTCCCCACCTGGACACTTGTCCAACTTTGGTTGGACAAGCAAAAAGTAAAAACTATTTTTACTTTTTGCTTGTCCAACCAAAGTTGGACAAGTGTCCAGGTGGGGAGCATAAGCTCCCCACCTGTGGGGAGTAGATCACTCCTGCAGCCTCCATTGTACAGCTGGATAAATTAATACTGTAAGAAAGTCAACTTCACACTCATCAAATGTAGATTTCAGTCAACTGATCTTACTACGCGCCTCCTACATCTAGAAACTTCAGCCATGAAAATTCCATTGATCAAATGAAAACTATCAAGTCCCAGAATAAGAACATTATGAACAATGGAAAGCATATTGTACTCAAATAGACAAAGAATGAGAACATTACGAACAATTTTAGTCTGTGTGGGGGTGGATGATAAAGGAAGAATGGGAATACATACATGCTGACAACATGGCAAGAAGAATTTTGATCAAAAGAGCAATTACAACTAACAGAACTCTCAAATCCTTTAATGGTGATTGGAATACTCCAATTTCCTTTCCCATTACAGGGATCTTGGCTAAAATCCCAGTCATTTTTACCCAATCTTTTCCCAATCTCTTTCAAAGCCCTCACTGCATTCAAACTTCACTTTATTCAGTTTCCCAGAAAATCAAGAGCTAGAATCAATAAGGGGAATTCATGAGTACGAAAACACAAGATTACCTTCTTGTGGGTGGAGTCTGGGTGTGGCTGCAACTGAACCAGAGATTGTGCAGAGAAATAATTCAAGAGAACAGATTATGCATAAAAATTTAAACTTTAGAGCAAAAAATACAGCTTCAGGTTGCCTCTTCATGCTGTTTATTTTACTTTGAATAATTCTCAATCCCAATCCCAATCTGCATGGAGGCTCAGCTCAGTCCACTCACTGAGTTTTAGAGAGAGAAAGAGAGAAATGATTTACGCGGAATAAGAATGGAATTGGGTAAAGTGGGGTAATGCACTCATGCTACTGCCTACTGGTGATGAAGGTACACATTGACGGGTAGAGAAGGAAATAAAAGATAAATGATGTGAAGGGGAATGGACAGTACTGTCTGGATTTTTTAATAATATTTGGAACTTCATTTAATTATCTTTTTAATACTTTTGTCTCTTTCAAATAATGTTATTTTAGTTAGCTCCCAATGTTTGTTAATCACTTTAACTAAGTGCGTGAACACAATAAACAAGGTTAAAGTGGCTTATCCAATTTTGAGCGGAGTTGCATCCATGTCACTAGTGATGTAAAATTACACAATTTTGATTTGCTTGCAAACCTAGTTATTTTGTCAACTATTTATTAGTGTAACTTGTTGATCTTCAAAAATGATTGTCAACAGCAATTTTACATTTTTTCTATTTATGTGTATTTTACCAACATACTTGGACAACCATGTGGGCCTGTAGATCTCTATGATACACTGGAGTGTAAGAAAGAAATGTATTTAGATATAGGAGAGACACGCCATAGCCGAGTAAGTGACTTGAAGGCTTCTAATCAAAGATTCTCCAAATGGTATAAAGAACAGTTAAGTTAATCAATGTAGATGACTTTGGTTTAATGTGTTTTCTCTAAGAATATTTTCCTCTCCTTCTTGTAGCTATGACTTTGGTATTTATAAGCCAAAGTTAATTGGCCAAGCCCTTTTTGATGTGCGACAAGTGGCGCAATTTTAAGGATTCCTATATCACATCATAGGATAGGTGTCATGTCAGTGGTTTAATGAAGAGGTCCTTTCAGCCGCATGTTAAAAAGTTATGACTGTGACAAGCCGCATTGGCAGGCTGCCCCATCAATCTTTTCGTGTTTGACTCGCAGAGTATCAGGGTCGGTTTTCTCAACATGCAATCGGCCTCGTCTTCTCAAACCTCCTCGACATAAAGAAACATTATTTTTCTTCCCAACCTCCTTGGAATAGAAATAGACAGTCTACTAGTAAATTTGACTTTGACCAGGCCACATAGAACGACATGTGGTACTGAAACGTAACATAACTAATATAATATGCTGATTTAGACGTTAAAACCAACGGAAGACTGACGTGTATGTCCACATCATACAACAATACTGATCATAACTCATCATAAAAGAGTAATTTTTATAAGCACATATGAACTGAAAGCATGTTTTTACACTTCAAGTTATTTATTAAATTTTAACATCCAAGTTAACATGTTATGTTAGTTAAACTAATTGCAGTGGATTGCAAGTTGATAAATATAATTTTTACAATTCTGGACCGATTGTTTTTGTAGTTTTAGAGTCGACCCGGGTTTTGACGAAACTAATGAATGAAATCGAGATAGGCGCAAAAATAGAGACAAAATAAAACAGAAAAATGTAAGAACTAGAAGTCTACTCGCGGCCGTGAGACGCCCACGAGATAGTCCTGTGGGTGCAGGCTATTGAATTTCAAATTTTAACTATTAGTTGGAAACCATATTTCTAAGGGCTTTTCAAGTATTTTCTTGCACGAATTAATTTTGAGGCAAAGGTGGTGGATTATATATATGTGTATGTTAGGTATAAAAGAAGTTATGCAATCTTGGAGAGAAAACAACCATGTATACACATAAATTATAGGGTTGGGTTCAAATTTTAGAATGGGAGTTTGACGGTTGAAGAAGAAGATTTCAAAAAAAATATTTGAGTTCGGGTTCAAGATTTGACGCAAAATCTTCAACGATTTCTTTCTTTTTATTCGTTAATTCCTGGTGATGTACTCAAATTCATATAATTTAATGTGTTTATGTAAATTGACTTGTGATAGCTAAATTATTTAGTTAGAACGAACGATATAGCTTAGTTAATTGTTTAATTTGAATTTTTGAGTTTTGATTCTAATTATTATTCCGTGTTGAATTTTTTTCATAAATTTGGCCGGTATATGAATTACTTATGAATTCGTGTTGAAATCAAGAGGTCAATTGTCAATTTAGCATTAACGATATAAATCATGAATTTTGATAAAAGATGTACTACTTCTATAATTTGTGCGAGCGAATGTGAAATTATTGTGAATGAATGCACTTAGATTTGTCATGATTTACATTTAAGATTTCAATTCTTCTATGTAAACAGACAGCGATCCCCTCCCAAGAGCTATTAGCTTCGCTTTTTTTTTTTTGTACCAACAATTAAGAATTGTTTTTCCCTACTTGCTGCATCAAAAACCAAATGTCTGAAGAACAAGAGCAAAGCAAATAAAGCATGCCTAAAAGTAAATCAACCCCTTGGACTACTATAAAAAACAACATCAAATTTCAAAGTAGCATGTTGGTTCATAATCATTATGTAGGAGAGATACCCGAGTGGTTCAAGGCATAGCATTGAAATTGGTAGTTTGATTTTACTGAAAACATAAATTGTCAAATAAATTGAATAAATTCGATCGGCAACACGGATGAAATAATTGTTATAACTCGATATGCAGGAAAAAAAAACTGGATAACTATGATGAAATCGTGAGTCCCAGTACTTTTGAATTGTCAAGTTTCTCAAATTCAAGATTGCCGATCGCATTAGCTTAATTATTAGTTTAATCATAGTTTCTAAAAAAAAAAAATCACAAAAACTTTCGAGTCTTTAAAGTGTTCAAGTAAAAGTTATGAATAATTAGGTTAATAATCAATAGCACAGTTTTCATAGAAGCGATATTCTAATTCACTATTATACTATTTATCGTGATATTGTACACTTATCATTTCAACGTACACAAATAAATCAAAGTTGAGGCAACAGATTGCACCAATTTCAACTCCCCTCAAATTTGGATGACCAGCAATGCATTTAACCCAATAAATAATACACAAATTTGTTTTCATACTGTAAAATAAACATTACCAAACATGTCGGAATCACTTCATTATGGTCTCATTCATTATAAAAGACACGCTTGTTTGTTTTGCAATCTGGGATATTTATGAAATTTATTGCTATCTAGCTGTAATAATGAGGTTTGTATTAATATATCTCTAACTATTCAATCACACATTCCATATTGTTGAAGTACTAAGAAATAAGTTAGCTAATCAACTCCAATTTTCCATGAAATGGATATGACGTACATTAAAAGGTATGTATAGTAACTACTTATACGCATCTCGTAAAACTAAAATATCTTTCATGGCCTGGCATGGCCTGGGAAACCAAGTTAGCTTCGACGATGGTTCAACCCACGCTTGAGACATCCGCCTTCTCCTTGGAGAAGATTTACTTGACTGGTGTGGTTGCGGGTCTTGTGCCAGCCTCCAGGTTTACCTAGTGCGCACTGATGGTCGGTCCTCCGCTCTAAGAGTGATCGGGGCTCCGCCAGTAACGACTGCAGGTTCCTGGGTCATCAGAAAAAAAAAAAAAAAAAAAATATCTTTCATTAAGTATTTGTCACTTGGGATGTCTACAAGACATCATATTAATTATGTCGACAGTTACACTAGTCTTTATTTTTACAATTGTTATATTTAACATACGCTTATAGATTATAATATATTTAACATGATTAATTAGGCATAACTTTGACTAAAAATAACTAAACAAAAACTTAATTAAGAAGTGTGAACTAACTGCAAAATTGGAAATCACCGACAATAATTAGAATATATAAACTAGTATTCAAATCAGATTATAATTACTTTTTTTTGTAAAATAATCAGATTATAATTAGATTACAAATGGGTCAAATTATTCGACTGTACCATTTGTTTGTATGCATAATTTTAACGCGTTTTCCCAAAAATTAATAGCAAAAAATAGACCGTTTGTCTGTTTCATGGACCCCACTTTTTTCTTGACCGACTTAGAATATATCAAATATAAAAATATTTGCAGCTCAAGTATTCGACATATGGTTTTGACAAAGTGGGTTCTCATACTTTATATTTAAACATTTTATTCCTCGACTTTTTAATTTTGTTGCAACAATAATCTTTGTAAATGCCAAATAATATATATATATATATATATATATATATATATATATATATATATATGAGTCCTGATCTCCTGCTCACAGGTAAGCAGGAATTCTTGCCACTTGTTAGCACGTGGACAGTTGATGTATTTTACATCAACTGTCCACATACTGACAAGAGCAAGAATCTCTTGCCCCCCCAAAGATGAAGAGATCAAGTCCGATATATATATATTATACATAAAAGTCGTAATGTATGAAAAATATTTTTAGACAATAATACATTTATTATTATTTTATAATTTCTAATTTGTATTTTCATTAATATTATTTAATAATAATTTTATACTAAATATTTGTTCAAAGTGGGACCCATTTGATACTTAATCAAAATTAGATAGAAAATTTTGTTTGCATTTGCATAAGGGATGAGATTATGTTTTTGATACATAAGAATAACCTTAAATAGTGATAGTAAACAGATCGGGCTGCCCATCGGCACATCGACCTAGTCTGTAAAAAGATGAACTCGGTATCGGACCAGTTCGTAAAATAACACACAGACTGAGCCTGGCTCAGTCCGTAAAGTCCACGTGTTGGCCCGTAGACTGATCCGTGGTCCATTTGGGACCATATTGGTTCCCCAATTTAAGCTGGAGACCAACCGTTGCAATTTGGTTCTCAATTTTTTTTTTCAAATGGCTATAATTTTTTTCCCTATAAATACCCCATAAATTATCTCTATTTTTCACAAATCTCTCAACTTACAATTTTACATTCATACAACAATCCGAAAAAATTATATTGTGCAATTTATTGTTGAATTTCTAGATTTATAATCTTCTACATTCCTACAATTGTCCAATATACATTCTAGTATTCTACATTCCACATTTCTTTTTTCTACTTCTATATTTTTATTATCTACAATTCTTCATAGATCAATACAATTTTCAAGGAAGTGTCGAGTCTACCAAAAACTAAATTCAAGATGATTTTAGTAGTTTAAATAATGTTCCAATTCTAGAATTTGGTGATGATTTTGGGGTTGGGAACACTTGTCCAAGTTTCGATTTAGATGATATCGACGAAGAGTTAGAAACGATCAACACTACTCAATCGACTACTAAATGAAGAGCCGTAAAATAAAAGGCTCGGTGTTGGGATCATTTCAAGTTAGTGCAAACCTGTGCATCTGCAGACGGCGAACTAATTTTCAAGGTAGTTTGTAAATATTGTAAATAAGGGTGGTAGAACGAGCCATCTTAACCGACAGTTTTTGAAATGTATGCAAAAGTACGGAAGAGTTGATACCAATCAAGCTCAACTACAGTTTGGATCTCTGGGTGGATCTACTAGTTCTTCTTCCAATCTTAACAATTAGGTTTATTCACAAGACTCTATGCGCTGGGAAGACATGTGTCAGTTGGTGGCCAGTGGTGAGTTCCTGCTTAGCATAGTGAAAAGCCCTCACTTCACACGGTTTGTACAAATGTATCTTCAACCAAAGTATTTGCCCTTTGCTAGAAACACTCTTCGTTATGATAGTATTGCTGCATATAATAAAAGAAAACAAAATATAAAAAATGATTTAAGTAAATATGCTGGCGTTGTATCATTCACTTCGGACTTATGGTCTGGTCTAAATAATAAAAGGATATATTATTACTTTACATTATATTGATAAACTATGGATTATGCATAAAAGAATAATTGCTTTTAAAGTAATTGACTACCTTCATAATGGAATACAAATTTTTAATTATTTAATAGAAATTATTAGATAATTTAATTGCGAATCTAGAGTTCGCAGTATCACATTTGACAATACTCCGCCTAACAATATTGTAATAGAAAAATTAATTGAAGAATTACATCCGAATTTTGGTGGAGTTTTGTTTCATATTAGATGTGTATGCCATATTTTTAATTTAATTGTTCAAGATGATTTAAAATATATAGGCCCACAATTAGAAAAAATTAGGTATGCCCTAAACTATATTAATGATTCACCTGTTAGAAAACAAGTATTTGATGAATTATGCGTAGAAAATTCTCTTCCAACTAAATGTATATGTACAGACATACGTAATAGGTGAAACTCTACTTACTTAATGCTTGAATTACGTGTAGATTATGAACATTGTGTAAATGCTTATTATTATGGCCGACATTCACATGATCCACAATGCGATTTGCAATCACGTGATTGGCAAATTACATTTTATGTTCGAAAATTTTTAAAAGTATTTTACGATGCCACAAATGCATATGGTGGTGTATACTACCCTACTAGTCCATTAGTTTTAAATCATTTTTATTTTATTGCAAATAATTTTAATAGATATAAAACGTATACAATTTTTTCTGATATTGTTGAAACAATAGAAATGAAGTTCAAAAAATATTGGGAAGACCTGTCTATGTTGTTCCTATTAGCGTCAATTATAGACCATAGAGTAAATTTATAAGGTACTAAGCATACTATTTCCGAAATTTCTAATAATTTGAGTTACGGTAATCTATTAACTTACAATAATTTAAAAAAAAAAAAAACACATTATGTGAAATGTACGAATTTTATGCGAAAAAACTGGTAGGAACGTTAAAACCTCCTGCACCAAACCCTTATTCTTCTTCAAATAACCCTAATCCTAATGATTATTGGAGTTTCCTTATTTATAAGAGAGCTCAAAACCCTAATTTTTTTTTTCCTTCTTCTTCTTCGCTTTTCCCTACTACAAATGTAAAAACTAATGTTAGTGATGTACCGTTAGAATTAGTTAGATATTTTGGTCATGACATGCTTAATCTATTAGATGAAGATGAGATGAATAATTTTAATACACTTAGGTGGTGAAGACAAAACGAGCGCCAATACTAAATTGTTTCTATTATAGCACGTGATTTACTATCATGTATCAACTGTAGCATCGGAGTCTGCTTTTAGTACAGATGATAGGATTCTTAATGATTTGAGGTCAAGACTTGAACTAGACATATTAGAGAGTCTAATGTATTTGAAAGATTGTGAGGATGCATAACTTTGAATCCAAGATAAAGTAAACCTGATATTGGCCGAAGAGATGGACGAACTGAGTACATAAAATATAAGTATATTTTGTATAAATTAACTTTATTTTTATTTATTTTAATTTGTAAGTTTTGATATTTAAATTTACAAAAAATTGTACATGTAACAACTTATTCGCGTATAATTTTAATTCCGCCTACACTAATAGTAGCTGATCCCAAGCCTGGAAAAAAGAAGAGGGTTTGAATTTAAAATTTTATCTTAACTATTTTCTTAATTTTTTTAAACTTCACAAAAAAAAAATATTTCACATGGGTCTATAGACAGGCCCGTGGCTTGGCCTGTGGACAACGGGCCGATCCGGACCAAGTTTTTTGGGATGGACCGAGTCGGACTCGTTATGGAACAGGTCTAGCCGACCCGACTTGGCCCATTGCCATCTCTAACTTTAAATCTAGAAATGAGTCATGTACTAACACTTTTAAATGGAGAATTGGAGATTTTTTATTAAAAAATGTTCAAATACATACACATATGTTATATGTAGAACGTGTCACACATACATGCCATTCGAATATTCAAGTGAAAGTTGTTACGAGACTGGCTATTATATAACTCTTACGAGAATTAAGATGGAATGCATGATTATTTTTTATTAGTGTATAATCTAATTTGGTTTAAAATAATCGAGGTTTGGTCAAAGACTGATTGAACAATTACTATTTTTTGTCTTGTTTAATTAATTAATATTTTTAAAATTTTTTAAATACTAATTAAAATTTAAAATATAAATAAAAAATTCGAAGCAGAAACTATGATCTATGTTCCGATCCCCATCTTGATCCCGATTGCTAACATGGCGGGAATTCCCCGCCCTGAATACAGAATGGGTCAGGACAGGTTTTTTTGTCATCCATACCTAGAGCATGTGCAATTTGCATGTTTAATTTATCTTGATTAAATTTGCAGCTCATATTGATTAATTCATATTTACTTCATTCATTTTGCACACAATAGAAATGAAAATGGTTGAATACAAATAATTTTGTAACATGCTATTCAAGATGAGGGATTTGGATTTCGTTTTTTTATTCTTCACGTTCAGAATTATTGTTTTTTTCTAAGATATAACTTTTAAATTTCAAATACTTAATCACGTTTGTTGCTTTCATGTATCGTTTTTATGTGCTAGAGTTGTGTTTGTTTGTTAGGATTACAGAAAATTTTGTTCTTTTAAGAACTTAAAACTATTTTTTTATTTATTTGGTAACTAAGTGGTGTAAAATTGAAGACTGATAATATTTAATGAGAACAGTTTCTCTTACTAAAGTATTTGACAAATAATTACACCCATTAATTTTAACTAATTAATGGTTTAGATGTATTAACACATTTATTGGGATGACAAATTTGGATGTGGATATAAATATTTTAAAAGTGCTAAAAGAACATCTCCAATGCTAAAACCTTTAAAAAAATCTATGTGGCGAGAGAGAGAAAAGAAACGAGGAAAGAGTGTGTGAAAAGAATAAAGAGAAGGAAAAATAAATGAGAAAGATAGACATAATTTTATGAAAAAATTGGTGGAATGCGTCTAACAAGATGTCTAAAATTAGACGGCATATTGGATAGCCTTCTACAATAAATACTGCCACATCAGTTTTGTTCCCTCAACTTCATCATCACATCAACCAGACATTGTTGTATTGAAGATGCTCCAATGCTAGACATCTTCTAAAAAGTCTACGTGTGAAGAGAGAGAAAAGAAATGAGGAGAGAAATTATAGAATGAGGAGACAGATTATAGAAAAATAGATGAGAGAGATAAACACAATGTGGCAGCATTTATTGTAGAAGGTGTCTAGCAAGCTGTCTAGAAGTGGACATCCTTTTGAACAATCTTCTACAATAAATGATGACACATTTTTTATCCACTTCACCTTATCGCCACATCATCTAGACATTCAAAATAGAAGCCACCATTGGAGATGCTCTAATACATCTAGATCATTAGCATTAAGGGCAGTAATTAATTGTCAAATATATTGGTAGAATGAACGGTCCCATATTTAATATGGTACTTCAACTTTTGTTTTATGTAAAATTGGTACTTGAAATTTTGGAAATAGTTTAGGATTTTTAAAAAAGATAAAATTTGAACTTCCAAAATATAAATTATATTAATTTTTTTATATTATATTATTTTATTTACCGACATAAATTGAAATATGTGATCGATAATTAAATTAAATTCAACAAGACTATTTTTAAGTTATCTCTGACGAAAAACTTCATGATTACTCTTAAATTAATATTTTTAATTGTTATTTTGTTAATTGTGGATTTTTCATTCACTATTATTTATTTATTTTATCACTTTATCTAGCGAATTTTTTTTTGGTAAATTATTATCGACGAAAAAAATCTAATGTGAAGATTATGTCATTAATTTTTGTTCAGAATAAAAATTTCTAAAATTTGAATATCTTACCTAAATATATAAAATAAATTACTATATTTCAGATATGTGATTATTTTGAGATATTATTTAATAGTGTAGGTTATTCTCTTTATCAAGTGGGTGGGTGACATTGATTATTTTAGGTTATGGATGTTCAAAAATAGATTTTTTTATATTATAAAGGGTATGTTCGTATTTAAAAAAAAATGAGTGAATTATTATCTAGATAAAAAAAAATTACTTATCTTTCTGAGGATAAAATCTATTCTTATTTTTAGCTTAAATTATTATTTGAATATTACTTACACCTAAACAACATAAAACAAAATTTATCCATTATTTTTAATCTTTGTTCATACGCTAAACGGCCCTAAGGGTTGAATAGCTACTTTCTTGCAACTTTCCATAAAAATACAAGGTCAAGCCCATATGAAGAAATGATTAACAGTGGGCCTGGCTCATTAAATGGAAATAGATTTTTTTTTTTTGAAAAAACTATCATCTCCCTACTTTTTTTTTTTCCAAATTTTCAAATATACTAAATATGTTTTTTTTTAATATTACTATATAACTTTTATACATTGTTACTATTTTAAAAACATATAAATTAATTTTCATACTATCATTATCATTTATTAATCGCTTAAGTTCATTTTTAAGAAATAAGCCATATCATTACAAAATTTAAGTAGGTAATAATTTTACAATACACCACAAAATATAAAATAATTTAAAAAATATTATCAAACTTTTTTTAATTTAAAAATACTGTTTTTTTTTTTAATTTTTTTAACATTTGTTGTTACATTTGTTAAAATAACAAATGTAACACATTTATTGTAACCAAAATAACAAATGTTATAAAAATTAAAAATAGTATTTTTATAATAAAAAAGTATGACAATATTTTAAGAAATATTTTATTTATTTTGATTATTTGTGAAAAGACACATTTAAGTAGTGATCAAAGTAAATTCTTAAATACCTTCATTATTATGCATTGAATGAGGAAAACAATTTCATTTCTGATCAATTCTTACGAAATAGTCCTCCATATTTCTCCATATTATGGATTATCTCCTAGCAATTCTTCAATAGCAACACTACCAATTTCAAACTCAGTTCCGCATAGTAAGTGCGTCCATTATTATGGATTTGGAGTTCGAACGAAACAATTTTTAATTATATCGATATTTTTTTTTACCTTTTTGGAATCCATGCATATTAGTGAAAATGTTTAGTTACATTATTACGTGTGAAACGGTTTTGACATTATGTGTGTTGCCCTTATCACGTGAAACATGTTATCACATTGTAGTATATATATTAATTAATATCGTTTAGTTACATTATTACGTGATTCATCTAGTTATAATATTATCCTAATTGTTCACGTCTTACATTAACTTCTTGTATAATATGTTAACGTTTTAAATTCGTTTAGTTACATATCGTTACGAAAATCCATTTATGTGCATTCAATTTGATTTTTTTTATATGGATGTTAGAGTTTGAAATTTTAATTCCCCATCTTCTTCACTGATAAGGTATAATGGATGATTATTATTTTAGCTTGTAACAGAGCGTTAATTATGGACAATTGTCTCTATCATTTTAGTGTCAATCCTAGTGAAATGAACCTCATTAAAAGTTCGATAATATTATAAATTTTGATTTGTCATATAGTAATATTATAATTATAAATTTACTCTAGTATATTTGAAATTTATGTTTACAAGTAGTGTATATATATGTAAAGAATTTTTTTTTTAATACACAAGTTCAACATATAAAAAGTAGAGTAATACTATTCGTAGTCGCTCACTACCGGTAGTTATCATACATGGCATTACTCAATTTAATGAATTATTTATAATTAATGGCTATAAATACATCACACAATTGAAGTAAATAATTCATCCAATTGAATAATGCTACATAAGATGACTACTGGTAGTGAGCGACTATAAATAGCATTATTCTATAAGAAATTAAGAGTTAATTTTGGCGATAATGCTACATAAAATGACTACTGGTAGTGAGCAACTATAAACATCATTATTCTATAAGCAATTAAGAGTTAATTTTAGCGACTGAAGTTTGTTAAAAATTTTAAAATAGTCATTAAAGTAATTTTTTTTATAAGAGTGGTACTTAAGTTTTAAATAGTTACACTATTAGTTATCTGGTTGAAAATATTAACTTCAAACTATACGTTGCACTATTAAATTCCAATGTAGACATAAACAGTGTTAACTAGTATAGATGTCACGTCAGACAAAGCCTTGTTAATTGTCATATATATATATATTGTTTTCATATTTGTTCGATTTTAATAAACAATTAATTAATTGGTGAAACTTTGTATTTTTGTTGGTGAATTTTTGAAGATAGGGCATTTTTGTCTAATGTTACGTACTAATTAACGTCGTATGTATCTACATTAGAATTTAACAGTGACATGTAGAATTTTAGGTTAACGTTTCTAAGTGAGTGACCATTAATGTAAAAACTTGAGTTACTAGCTACTACTGTAAGAAAACTACCTTAATGACTATTTTAATTTTTTTTAACAAACTCACTGATCGTTACTTAAATTTACCTTATAAATTAACACTAATAACCACTGTTCTAAAAAGCTCGCATAAGCTTGGCTTAAGTGTGGAGGCCACGCCTCCGCCTCCGCCTCCGCCTCCACCTCGACTATGTCTCGCTATCGTCTAGACCTCGCCTAGATCCAAAATACTCAAAGTTCAACATTTACGCATAGCCATATAACAGTGCTAATAATTATACTTAGATTGCTCTGTAATCTTTACATAAATTGTACAATATAGCTAGATATTTATTCAGTGCAACATTTCTTACTCAAGACCACTTTAAATTTTTGTAAGAGTATATGTTTAGAAAGTTTTACACGTTTAATCATCTGTTTAAATATTGATGATAAATATTTTTCTCTATCTCTGAGCACGGCTGCGACAGTGGTGA
Source organism: Forsythia viridissima (assembly GCA_030279155.1). Lineage (NCBI taxonomy): Eukaryota > Viridiplantae > Streptophyta > Magnoliopsida > Lamiales > Oleaceae > Forsythia > Forsythia viridissima. Next base: position 48,468,955 of record CM059039.1, read on the forward strand.
AGCCCTGCAAAAGGTGGTGGGATTTTTTTCTCCCATGGCCACTCTGGTGTGATAATCAGTATATGATTAAAACATATGTGCAAAATAGCAATATGGAATGTATAATAGTTGTGTGTCTTCTCCTTTTACCTGGGGGGTTGACCTCTATTTATAGGAATGGTCTTCAGTTATTGATGATGAGTGTCATTTCATCTCCCTTATTTGATAACATGTGTCATTTCATCTCCCTCATTATTAAGAGTTAATGATGGATGTTTCATCTTTTCCAATTGTTGATAGATGTTTCGTTTTCTCGATAACTGGTGGTAACTGTCATTCCATGGGTCACCTGCCTGGCTAATCTGATAACAGTTGGATTATTGCAGTCTATCTATCAGAAGCGTGCTCATGAGACCAACAAGGTGGGCAAGCCGGTGAGGAGCGCAAATCGTTGAGGCGAGCGTGCCACCATAACTAAATAACATATAGCAACTGCCATTATTTATATCATTATAAGCCCATCTCCTTTCCATAAACTACTTTTCGTATACTGATGTCAATGGAAAGTAGAAATAATCTACTGCACCTGCTCTTCTCTAACTTTTTCAGACAAAATTTGATTTTTAAACACAGGCTCATCGTCTTGTTTTTCTGACAGAGGCTTATCGCCTTGTTTTTCGGACAGAGGCTTATCGCCTTGATTTTTAAACATAGGCTAATCGCCTTGTTTTTAAACATAGTCTCATTGCTTTGTTTTTCAAACAGAGGCTTATCGCATTGATTTTTGGATAGAGGCTCATTGGCATTGTTTTTCAGACAGAGGCTTATCGCTTTATTTTTCAATAGTGGCTATTACCTTGATTTTTAAATAGTGGTTATTGCCTTGATTTTTAAAATAGGCTCATCGCCTTATTTTTCAATGATGGCTATCACCTTGATTTTTAAATAGTGGCTTTCACTTCGATTTTTAAACAGAGGCTCATCGCCTTAATTTTTAAATAGAGGCTATCACCTTGATTTTTAAATATAGGTTTATCGCCTTATCGCCTTATTTTTCAATGGTGTCTATCACCTTGATTTTTAAATAGTGGCTATCGCCTTGATTTTTAAATATAGGCTCATCGCCTTATTTTTTAATGGTGGCTATCACCTTGATTTTTAAACAGTGGCTATCACCTTGATTTTTAAACATATGCTCATTGCCTTATTTTTCAATGGTGCCTTGATTTTTAAATAGTGGCCATCGCCTTGATTTTTAAATAGAGGCTCATCGCCTTAATTTCAATGGTGGCTATCACCTTGATTTTTAAACATAGACTCATCGCCTTGTTTTTCAAACAGTAGCAATTATCATTGTTTTTCAGACAGTAGCAGCTGGCCTTGTTTCTCAGACAGTAGCAGCTGGCCTTATTTTTCAGACAGTAGCAGCTGTCATTATTTTTGGGCAGCTGGCCTTATAAGCCCCTCTACTTTTCATATACTATCGTTAATGAGAAGTAGAAGTAATTTAACGCACCTGCTCATTTTTAAAAAAAAAATTTGGGTGAGCTCGCCTGCCTCAGTGACATTGCCTTGAATTTTTTTTTTTTTTTGGTGAGCTCGCCAACCTCAAGTGACCTCGCTTTGAATTTTTTTTTTTTGCTCTCTGGGAGAGCTCGCCTCGCCTCAGGTGAGCTCGACCGCCTCAAGTGACCTCGCCTTAATTTTTTTTTAACTCGGCTCTCTGCGTGCTCGCCTGGTTGACTCGCCTCGGCTTGGGCGAGGTCGCCTCGTCTTGGGTAAGCTTGTCTCTATTATTTCGAAGTTCGAGCTCATCTAGAATCTTCCTTTTGTTAGACTCAGGTTCATTTCGATCTTTCATACTTTTGGTAATGAGATATGCTTATTCAGCGTCAACATACTTATCCTCTCTATTGAGTAACTCATGCATCGTATCCGGCGGGTTTTTGGAGAGTGACATATTGAAAGGACAACTTCTAGTTCCACTTATTATGGCAGTGACTACAGTAGACATCTGCAAATCTTTGATTTCCAGCGTTGCTCTATTGTACCGGGCAATAAAATCTTTTAGCAGTTCGTCTTGTCCCGTGTCAATTGCATTAGACTGATAGTAGTTTTCTTAACACGTTTGCTGCTGGCAAAGTGGGTAGCAAAACTCTTGAAAAAATCATCAAATGTACGGATCAATTTTAGAGGAAGAGTGGCTACCCAGTCCTTGGCCTCGCGCCTAACTGTTGGCAGAAAAGCCCTGCACATAATCGCATCTGAGGTGGCTTGCAATCTCATCAAGTCAACAAAAGCCCTGAGGTGATTGACAGGATCAGAAGATCCGTCGTACTTCTCCATCTTTGGCTGTTTAAAGTCTTGTGACAAGGGGACTACCATCACTTCTAAGGAAAATGATCTTCTTCCAACACCATAGATTGTGGCATACTACTTTTCTTAGACATAGCTGCAGCTATTTTGCGACCCTTCATGTCTTCTAATCATTGCTCCAGGCTTAACACAGGTGTCTCAACCAGCGTAGGCGTGGGCACCCATGACGGTTGCCCCCGATGTGGATTTGGGCTAGATGTCAATGAATGGAAGTGGGGTGTTAAAGGTGGAGCTAAAGAAACTGGAGCCTGCAGTGGAGCTGCCGTTGGTGATTTTTCTATTGTTGGAAAGTTAGAAGTCTGGGGAGGAGCCCTTAGCGGTGAGGCCCCTATCGGTGGATGGCTAAGACCCTAGGGTAGAGCCCCTGGTAGTGAAGATCCTACCGGTAGAGGGTTAGGACCCTGTGGTAGCTGAGAAACCGCAGCGTTTCGATCTTGGAGTAGAGCTGTTAAGGCTGCCAACTGAGCTTGCAGTGCCGCAAGTTGAGCAACAGATGCAAATTTTTGTTGTGGGTGATTAGTGGCGGCGTTGGACTCGGTGCTTACATCCCCAACGGGGACTGGTAGAGCGGTTACATTCCTAGTTCTTCTGGTTCGAGCCTTAACTTCTTGTGCAGTTCCCACAAATGGCGCCAATTGATGATAAATATTTTTCTCCTCCTCTGAGCACGGCGGCGACGACAGTGATGGAGACCTGCAAAAGGTGGCGGGGCTTTTTTTTCTCGTGGCCACTCCGGTGTGATAATCAGTATATGATTAAAACATATGTGCAAAATAGCAATATGGAGTGTATAAGAGTTGTGTCTTCTCCTGTTACCTGGAAGGTTTGCCTCTATTTATAGGAATTGCCTGCAGTTATTGATGATGGGTGTCCCTTCATCTCTCTAATTTGATAACATGTGTCCTTTCATCTCCCTCATTATTAGGAGTTAATGAGGGATGTTTCATCTTTCCAATTGTTGAGAGATGTTTCGTCTTCCCGATAACTGGTGGTAACTGTCATTTCATGGGTCGCCTGCCTGGCTAATCTAATGACAGTTGGATATTACAGTCTATCTGTCAAAAGCGTGTTCATGAGACCAACAAGGTGGGCAAGCCAGTGAAGCGGGTGAATCGTTGAGGAGGGCGTGCCACCATAACTAAATAACATTTAGTAACTGCCATTATTTATATCATCAAATATGTTTAAATATTTTGAATTCGAATTACTCCTTATTCCACAAAGATACATTTATTTTTTTCATTCATCTGTTTTAAATTATAGTTCGATTTCTTTGTTGATAGTATAGTTATTTTTTTAGTTTTTTAATATGCCAATATTTAATGTGTCTAGTTATGAACAAATATGAATTGCGATTAAATTCATTCTTACAACTATAATAATTAAGAACCATGAGCTCGGAAATGGCATGATACGCAATTTGTCTAGTCGAGAGCAATGGCAAAGACATTAATGGAGTTAAAGTTGAAACCTCAACAGACACGAACATATAAGTTGTAAAATTTAATGACTTCAAAACTTTGAAACGTGCAAATAACCATTAGTAAGATGTTAGATATGTTGGTATATGACACCATAATTAAAACAAAGTTCAAATAAACAAGAATATATATTAAAGCATTAAAATCCCAAAAAATGTTAAGAATCAATAAAATGAAAGTAACGAAAAAATTGCATGTTTGAAAGTTCTTATAAGTATTTATAAGTTGTTCAAAACTTATTTTTATCTACACATTATGTAGGACCCACAATTTTTATTTATTTTTTATCTATACATCTATATGACCATCTACTTATAAATCAAGTACTTATAAATCAAGTAGGTATTTGTATGTCAAATCGTAAGTATACAATATTGTGACAAGTAGCTAGTATAATAGTGAATAAGTACTGTTTTCATGAAAATTGCATTACTAATTATCAATCTAATTAATCCTAACTAATTATTTGAACTGATAACAGGGAATTTTGATTTTTCTAAACTAGATTTAAACTAAAAATTAACTATTCTGATTAAGAATCAAGGATGTGAGAAAACATGATAGTTTTAAAGTGTTAAGACTTCTGATTTCACTATAGTAATCATGTTTAACTTCGCCTGTTGAATAATGAAAATTTATTTCATTTGTGTTGACAATCGAAATTATCTATAATATTTGATAATCTCTATCGAGTAAAATCAAATCTACTTAAATAAATAAATTAACTATTTTTCTATGTGAATTTCAACATATCCAAGTGTATTCAATCCTAGAAAATTCACTTAAAGGTCATACAAATTATAGAAGTATATCTATCTTTATATCCTATTTAATTTATGATTTTACCATTAGTGCCAAATTAATATTTTACCACTTGGTATCCACACAAATTCATAACCAATTCACAAATAGGTTAATTTCAACAATAGTCTCTAAAGTTTATTAAAATTTTTAAAATTATCATTGAAGTAATTTTTTTACACTAGTAGTTATTCAAATTTGTAAAAGTTACACTAATGATCTTTCGGCTAAAACATGAATCTAAAATTCTACGTGTCACTGTTAAATTCAAATATAGACACAAACAAAATTAATTAGTACACCATATAAGACAAAAATGTCACACTTTCAAAATCCGCCAACAAAAATGCAAAGTTTCGCTATTAATTGCTTAGTAAAATTAAATGATATGGAGAAAACGTGTTTCACAATTATGTATTTAGCTGCAATTACTATAATTTTGTCTGAAGTGACATACTACTTAAAGTTGTTTGTGTTCACGTTCAAATTTGTTCACGTTGAAATTTAACAGTGATACATAGGATTTTATGATGACGTCTACAGTCGAGTGACTATTAGTATAACTATTAGAAACTTTAAGTGACTATTCCTATAAGAAAATTAGTTCAATAATTATTTAAATTTTTTAACAAACTACATTGACCATTACTAAAATTAACCCATACAAATTGATCAAATTCATGAAAAACAATTAAATCATAAAAATTCAATACAAAAATATAATGAGAGTCACAACTCGAAAGTTAATACTCATTCCGTATCATAAAGATTGCTTGCTTCCATTTTCACAGATTAAAAAAATTTAATTAACATAGTTTGAAAAGTAAATCTTACTTACGTTTTTTCTATTATACATCTATATTAGTATAATGGTAGTTCATATTTGTTGATAACAATGTATATTAAATAGGGACGTATTAGAAAATTAAGAAATTAAAAATACTATTAACAAAGAAAAGTGGACTTAATTCATAGGACGTATGGAGTATTAAACAATTAGACTAGGTTGCATCGTTCATTTAAATTAAAGAAATTAGCTATTCATCATCTAATTACATAATTACTTTGAATTGTATGAAATACATTGTTGAAAATTAATGGAGAAAAGATAGAATTGATGAACTTTTGTGTTGAAGCTTGAAGCACAAACTCCAATCTTCACCTTGAAATCTTCACCTTCAATTTTCAATCTTTAATCACACGCTTGAAACCCTGAAATTTGTGTATATAATGATGTTTTTTCTTTCTTAGATCGTATCCTCTTTTAATGATTTCTCAACCATGTATATATGAGTCCAGATCTGCTATCCCAAATATATGTCTTCTTAACCATCCCACTCATAAAAAATGTACCCATCATCAAATAAATACAACTGTTTAATGTGTTCACACTTGCCGTTAAGATTGATTTGTATTTATTTGATGATGTGTAATTTTTTTATTGATAGAACAGCTAAAGAGACATACATTTGAAACAACATATCAGTATTCTGTATATATAAGGTCTCAAAAGCCCTAAATTTCGTGTCCAAGAAATACCACAAATACCCTTATAAAACAAAATTTGAGCACCAACAAGCGCGTAGATTGGAGCTTTCGTCCGGTAGAATGTTTATGTAACTTGGCGCTGGAGCAGGCTCGAGCAGGCTGCCTCCCCTTTTTCGTCCCCTTCCATCTCCTCTTTGCGTCAACTTTTACCCCCAACTTTCATCGCCAAATTATTTCATATTATACAATCATATTTAATTTGATTATTGGTATCAAGCCGCCACCTTCCCCTTTGGTGGCTGTGACACTAACTCATGTCAAGAACAATTTACCATCTACTCGGTAGACCCAAGTTGATTTACTCGATATTGACTAGAGGTTGGTCAAAGATTAGCCATAATTTTTAACGTAAATATAATTTTAAAAAAAGATCATAGAATTGAGAGAGAAACATCATATTATCTTATTAAAGACATCTGTGGTTCCACAGAAATATTAATCTATTTGTCTTTTAAATAAATATTAATCTAGTTCTCAACTAGGGCTGCATAGAAGAGTTCATTCCATGTATCAGGAACTCCAGCAAGACACCAATGGCTGCAGTCAATAGAATTGTGGCCCCCACTGCCATAAACAGAAGGATGTCCATCTATTCTTAAGTCTGATAATTCAGTTATATTTAGTAAATAAACTGGTTTCAACATTGCTCTTAGAATTTTTTCCAGTATCACTTCAGCTGGATGAGGACTCCTTGGATTTCTCAGTGGCTGTGTTTGTCCAATGCAAGTTTTCGCATACGAAACATTCAAACTGTTCTTCGTACGTCTAGATCCAATCTCTTGCTCACTGTGAAAAGGAAAAATAATTTCTAAGCGAGAACGACGAAATGCCAATCAACTATTTATTTTGTAGTATACATTTTTTTTCCAAATAATAGTTCGGTCTTGAAGTGCAATATATATATCTAAAAAATTCTGACTCCACCCCTACTTTGTACTTTGTACCTCTTTCTTGATCATCTTACCTAGCATGATCTGGGGAGACACCTTGAAAGAATACTTTGGTCTTTGTTGGATCTACATGGAAATCTATCCATTGTGCCCATGTTTGAATAGCTTTCTCGTAGGCAGACAAACGATCCATGTCTTTAACTCTTGAATGCCCATACACAATCAAGTCCCAACTGAAACATGTGAATTAATTAGCTTATTTAAGGAAACGTTTTAGTGGTACACAAGATGCGATAGAATTAGACATGACTAATGAAGAGAAATATGTAATGTCATGTGATTAATTCTTGGTTTGTATACATTACGAGATTAAAAGTTACGTACGGTTGTTTTCTTCCAGTGTGAAGCCACCAATGCCATGAGTCGAAGATCAATACGTCCATTCCACCCCAGATTTTGCTACTACTAATTGAGTCGAGCCTTAAAACCCTCCCATTTGGCTCACTTGTGATATCGACAAGAAATGCATTCCGGAAGAACATGATTGAAGCATTATAACTCTACATTTTACACAATGCATGCAAATATTAAGTAGGAAATCAATCCCGGCACAAGTGATGACTTAGTCTAGCTCTTTGTACGCTTCGACTCAGTCACCTACCTAACTTCTTAGAGGGCCCTGAATTCGATTGGTTCAATTAGATGAGAAAAGTGAAAAAGAAAAATCCCATCTTTTCTTTTAGATTTTTTTTTTTTTTTTTAAATGTTGAGGTGATTTTAACCACACATTTTATGGTACCCACAATTTTAATTAAAATATACTATTTTTTTTAATCAAAAGTTTTGTTAAACCGACCCTAAATTATCGTCTACTAAAATTATATCCATTTCATATTGCGGATTAGAGAATTTCAGTCCCAAAAATGACATGTTTACGTAGAACTGACAAATTGTATTACTCGTCTTTTTAATTAATATTGTCTTGTCATGTCGACTCCAATATTATACATCCCAAAAATACCAAGAGTGCTTACCCAAATAAATGCAACTTATATAAGTTACACCTATATATGAAATCATATTGTAATCACGACTGTAAAGAGTTTCACCCAACTCACCCAAAATAGATACATACGTCTGTCTTCATTTCTCCAATTTTTTTTTTTTTTTCAATTTTTTCAATTCTCTCATTTCCAATTCTCATTCTCTTCACCATTATTCTTCAAATCTTCCATTCTCAACTTCTTTCCCAATTCTCTTCCACTTCACCATTCTTCTCCCTTTCTTTCTCGACATAGTTCCTCATATCAATCTTTATTTATTTTTCTACGGTCGAATTTCACCGATAAGTGGTATACTAGTAAGAAATAATTTTAATTTGGAGGAAAATATAAATCTAACCGGAAAATCGAATTTAGATAGGCCTCCAATCCTTTGTAATGTGTACTTAGCTTCTGGTACTGCTACGTGAAGCATGCACGTGAGGGACTGCCACTGGTTGAGACTCAAAGAATCTCCTACGAACATGAGTCTCTTTCCTTTCAGCTTTGTCAAAAAATCGACGCCATTAAACCTACAACAAAATATATAGTGTAAATAAATAAATAAATTTTCCCGTTTTTAGTACCTTAAATTTTAAATTAAATAATTTAACATATTATCAAAATAAATAAATATCGAGAATCTAAGTATCACTTTCACCCCCAAACTCAAATGAAAAGTTGTCAAAAAATTCAATTATTAAATGTTTAAAAAGAATAATACAGCTGTATTGGTCCCAACTTGATCCACAAACTTTACAAAAGAGCAAGTTGGTCTCCAATGTTTTGTTATAGTTGCAAAATTGCTCAAATTTATGTTAAATTGTCGTATGGCCTTCATGAAAATACGCCTCACTTCAATTTCCGAACATTAACCCAAGTCGAAAACAAAATCTAATTTCATAAAATTAGACACGTGGGAATCATGTAATAATTTAACTTGTTATTAGAGCAATACAATCTTTTCTAAAATATCACTCCTCGAACTCATGTAGTGTACGCAACCAACTCTCCCCCGACCCCCTCCACCCCCATTTCTATATATATATCTATCTGTCTCAATCGTTGAGAGGGAAAGTTGCATGCACTAGTCGCCGGTGGTTGTATTGTACCATGTCAAGGGCAACTCATAATTAATTATGATTGTTTTAACTTACAGAAGTGACAAATTTGAGGGAAAAATCTAAGAAAATGCAAAAAGAAACAAAAAAGGGACCATAGATAAGGTTTGGCTCTAGTAAAGAAAATTAATAAAAATATAAAAGAAGTGCAAGTTTGATTGTACTGAAATTATATTTTAAATGCATATAAGATTTAGGTTCTATAGAATGTATGAATAATAAGTAGATCGTAAATTATGAATTCTAAAAAATATGTGGATAAAAATATATTTAACTAATATAACCAACTTAAATTTAGCCGAACAAACACAAAAACTTATGAATCTATATCAATAAATGTGTCTTTTTGGAGTTCCCATGATGCACGTAGAACATGAAAAGTTGAAACACCATTGTATTCATTAAGGACATGTTTGGTTTTATTAAAAAAGAAATTGATAAAAATCTTATTATTTTTGGAAACCATAAAAAATTAAAAAAAAAAAAAGAATTCTTTACTTTAAAAAAATAATAACTCATTCAAACGCGTTTAGAAATAAAATTTAACTTCATTCAAATAGTACCAGGCGCGCGCCATTCAAATAGACATGCAAATTAAGCTGCAGCCATTGTTAAATACAGACGCGCGTGCGCGCGCGCACACACATATATATATGCCATGACAGCTACATGACAAACAGAAATTTACAGAACTTAAATTTTATCAGTTATGATTTCAAATTTAAACTCAACGGCTAATTTGAAAAGAAAAAAAAAAAATTGTAAGAATTACATAGAACAAAACAGTACCTTGGTAATTTGCATCCACTGGGCTGCCATCTGAATTTCATATAATCTTTATCTGTTCTACCATTTTGTTGACAATCGAACTCTTTTTCAATGAAGGGACATTTAGTTGAATCATAAAGAGGATACGAATTATCAAAAACCCAACTCCCTTTGAAAATATCACACTGTTTTGTTGCTTCAACTTCTCCATGTACATGAAAAGAGAGAGAAAGAAGAAGCAAAATATTTGCAGCAATAAAAAATTTGTCCATGAGAAAGAGTGAGATATTTGGCAAAGCTTGATTATAACTTATTTGAAAGTGAATATTAGCTTATCTTTTAAGCTTAAATATAAGTATGGGTGTGAAATGGGAAGAAATATCGAATATTGACAACAAATAAAAAATATACACATGAGTGCCAATACTGTTTAAATTATGATTTCAGTTGGTCTAATATATTTTTTATCCATACATTTCATAGGACCCACAACTTACAACTTACTTTTATCCACACATTCACCCACAACTTATGATATAGGTACTTAAAATATAATTTCAGCACTACCAAACATATCTGATTCGAAGGAAAATTTTGTTGGAATTAATTGAATTTTATCGAGTTGAATCATTAAATATATTTTAATGATGTGGGTAATTATAATTAGTTTTGGTTGAATTGAAAAAGTCTTCAATAAAAAATACGTAATTTGTGAATGAGTATGATAAATAGATATATTCATTAATAATTGGTGAATGGGTATGATGATTGGACACATTTATTCATTCATAATTGGTGAATGTGTATGATGAATGGACATGTTCATTATTAATTAGTGCATAGTTATAATGAATGGATATACATTCATTCAAGATTTAATCTGAATCATCAGATCATATAAAAATATGAAATGGTGCGATCTAAGGACTCAGATTAATCAGATCAAATGGTGTATCATGAATACACACACCCATTCAAAAAGACATTTCACCAGCTGTGTAAGGACCATTCATTTTTTTCAAATCTATTTCTTTCCCCAAAATTCTGCTTAAATAATTTCTGAAGCTTTTCAAAAGATCGTAGTTCCTTCTTATCGAGAAGAGTACAATCATTCTTTGGTTTGACCGATAAAGTTGATATAAGTGTAGTATCGACTTTGGAAGAAGCGCTGTATTTTGGGAGACGGGCGTGCTTTGATCCTGTTTGCACATTTATAGGAGACGAAATATGTCTTAAGGAAATTTGTTTCGGCATACTTCGCTTCATCTTATTTCTACATTTCTGTGTTAATGTTTTTTCTCGATTGTTCTCTATCAATTTTAACAACAAAATTAGTGTGTTGGGTTGGATGGTATTAAATAGAAAAATTACATTTTTTAATATCGATTAAATTATATTATATTAATTATAAAAAAGAACTAATTAGCGAGACATGTTTTTTTAGAACATCTCCAATGCAAGGATAGTTAAAAAAAAATTCTATATAAGCAAAATAAACGATGTCTAAAAAATTTCCTCTCCAATGCAAGATGTCAGTTGACGTGGAAAAAAAAGTAGACAATGTCTAGAGTTCCATCTAAGAGCATCTCCAATGCAAATCATGGATTGGTAAAAAAGAATTGTCATGTTATCAAATAGATAATGTGTATTAAAATCATATCTCCAATGCACTATGTGAAACACCATGTTAGGTTGATGTGACACAAAATAAAATAGAAGATGTGTGGTGCTCTTTCTACATGTAGAAGTCCTGTGAGATTGGATGACTCAACAATTATTTTAATTTTGGACTTAATTTAATTCACAAAAGGGTAATTAGAGAAATTTTAGCAGTTTTATTATTGTTTAATTTAAAAAAATAAATGCCATGTAATCACTATTATTGAATTGTAGAAGGAATTCATTGAAGAGAACTTTTGGATTTTCACGTTTATTTATTTCATATTCATTTAGAAGTCCTTTTATTTAACTGCCACATCAGTCACAATCCGTGGAGTGCATTGGAGAATGCAAATCATGGATTGGGAAAAAAGAGTGCTATGTCATCAAATAGATAATATGTACTAAAATCACATCTCCAATGCACTATGTGAAACACTATGTTAGGCAGATGTGGTACAAAATAAAATAAAAAATGTGGAATGCTCTTTCTACATGTAGAAGTCCTGTGAGATTAGATGACTCAACAATTATTTTAATTTTGGACTTAATTTAATTCACAAAAAGGTAATTAGGAAAATTTTAGCAGTTTTATTATTGTTTAATTTAAAAAAATAAATGCCATGTAATCACCATTATTGAATTGTAGAAGGAACTCATTGGAGTGAACTTTTGGACTTTCACGTCTATTTATTCCATATTCATTTAGAAGTCATTCTATTTAACTTCCACATCAGCCACAATCCATAGAGTGCATTGGAGATGCTCTAAATTCAGAAACTCCGTTAGACATGCTGACTCATTAAAATTTAAATTTTATATACATATTTAAAAATAATCTAATTTTATTTTAATAAATTTAAAATTTACTTAGATAGAAATTCATAAAATGTATTGAATACTAAATTTGAATTTGAATGTTTATTCATTAGAATTAAAGTCAGGTAGATCGAAAATCTTCCAACATTCGTACCACCTAAATAATAGTTATGTATTGGAGATATTAGATTATGTAATTAAGGACATCAATAAATCTATATTATTAGTCAAAATATAATAAATTCACCAATGATGTCATAAAAATACATAGATTTTAGAATTTCACTATTAATGTATGCAGCCTCAAGGCCCTCAATTGCCTCATTGCGACTTCCCGAACTACCAAAATGAGCCCTACCTCCGACCTTTAGGAGCGGAGCCAGGATATAACAATGGGGTGAGTTGGAGGAGGAGAACCCCTTTTACGGGAGTTCGGGGGCAGCGCCCTCGAAATTTTTGTTAACCTTTGTTAATGAGAATCTAATATTTTATAATAAATCATAATATTTAAAAAGTTTACAAGAAGTCATTGCACAAAAATATTCAAGATCTAAAATTAACAAAAGAAAGTTGTGCTCGACCACAATTCTCTCTAACTTTTTGTTAACGATGTGATTATAAACACAATTCAATTATATATCATTTTCTTTGCACTAAATGTTCGCTATAAAATTCTATTTCATTTCATAATCAAGATTTTGAATAACTAATCAACAAAAATATACAATAAATATTCTTCTTTGTGTATTGTATTTAATATATCACATATTAGTAAAAACAGACAATCAAAACAGCATGTTCTTCATATAGCATGGGTTGAAAATGTTGCTATTTTCTTATTCAAATAATATGGGCTGGGCCACCGGTTTTACATCACTGGGCTTGGGGAATTTTTTTTTTTTTTTTAAAGAGCAAAGGTCTGGTCCAGGGCAGGGCTGGGCCTGGGCCTGGGCCTGGGCCTGGGCCAGTAAGGCCCAGCCCTGCCTCCGCCCCTACCGACCCTGATATCTCATTTTCAATATTAGCCCGACTCAAAAAATATTTTGCATGATAGTAACATTAGTACACATAGATGGCTCAGATTTAGGTAGCAAAGTAATTTTCATTCCATTAAACAAAAAGCTATAAGTGTTAAGTCTATTATCATGCTTTACTTATCGATCAAACTGTCAAGGACGACCTAACAATAAATGACACGCATTCATAAGTACCAGGTCAAACCATTTACTATCTTTATAGTTAGAACCGACAGAAATATTAATGAGTACACGATGATCAACAACTAGTTCGGTATACATTTTTAAGCCAAGCAAGCTTATAGGGATTGATGATGACTTTCTTATTATTTTGAACTCACTGTTTAAGGTTTATTATTATTATTATTATTATTTTTTTTTTGTGTAGGGAAGTTTGAAACGGAGAAATTACCTTGATAGGTGAAGAACATAACTCGAAAATAAGTTGAAAATGTGACTTCAAAATGAGAACTAAATCATAGAATATCGGTATTTTTTGGCTTGTTTTTTTGAATTCATCATTTAATAGTTTTTCAATTCGAAATATGCGTTACGAAATTTTTCATGAATACTTCAATAAGATACTAGCTAACAGACTACCCCCAACAAGTGAAGAACATAACCTAAAAATAATCTAAAAGAGGTCACATAAATTAAACTGGGAATTAAGAGATAAACAATATGGTTATTAAATCCATTAAAAATAACTATTTTTGGTTCGTTGTTTTAAATTTTTCGTTTAATAGTTTTCTAATTAAAAAGATGCATCACGAAAAATCAGTCCCTCTCCCAATGGATACTTTCCGACTCCACCACTAGCTCTATCACATGAAAATACGAATAGATTTTTCATTTTGACAATCATAAATCTCCGTAATTTTTAAATATCTTTGTAATCCATATATGATGTCAATATGTCATAAAACACCAAGAGATTTTAGAATTTCAGTAATTCATGTAATAATGTCATAAAAACTTTATTTGAAAACTTTACCTATTTTGGATAGTTTCTTAATATCTTGTGCTCTCTAGAGACAAGAAAATAAAAAGTAACACAGACATCCATTTAAGAAAAAATCTCAAATTTAATAAATTCACTTGCAGTCACGTCTATAAATTACAATTCTATAAATATATAAAGAGATATCGAAAACAAGTAAACAATCATTTTCATCTAAATATTATTTCACTCTAATTATCTTGATGTAATTGTTCTTTGTGCATCGTAGTTAAGGGCTTAACTGATTTGAACGTCTAATTGTCTTTACCGGGCAACCCACCTCAATAAAACGTCTCTCTTGTATGTAGGGGCGAAGCTAGGATTTTTTGAATGTAAAATTACTATTTATCAAAAAAAAAAAAAAAAGAAATTGTAATCCAAATTCGGACTACTAGTGAAAAAATAAAATTACACTACAAAAATTGATTTTTTCTGACCCTACCTCCTCCCCTGCTTGTATGTCTATCATAAAATAATAAAATCGATTTTTTTCATGTTTTGACTGTGTTGTCGATTTTAATTCCGCAAGTAGACGGATCGTTAAGAAGTAATATAGTAATGAATAGAGTGTCGAATAAACGAGGACTATCTATTAGTTAACCAATTACTTTATAATTCTAGTTTTAACAATAAATGAACACATATTTGTATTTGATTTTAAATATAAATATATTCTACGTATGTATAATTAAATCTAATTTATCACGCAATTAAAGTAAATTTGTGAGAACGAATTCAAATTTTACCAACACTGGGATTCACAAATCCACCTACACGTTTCTTAATCAATTATTCGTTTAATCGATTTAGTTTATAATTACCTTGGATTGAAAATCGGCGATCCTAATATAATCAAAAGCCTCCCTCGATGGTCAATCAATTCTATATCGATATGCGAACCTAATTATCTCTAATTAAGTTTCGAACATAAATATATGTATTAAAATTTCAAGAACACCTAATCGGATTTTATAAAGCATAATAGTAATCTTTATCTATTATTGGACCATATGTTATTCAATACCACATGCTTAATCTATATTGAATCTCTCGACTTCAATATATATCACAATATATTCTAATGGTGATCAAGCATTAAAATAATAGAAATAATGAATAAAGAATAATCAACCCAAAAACAATTAATTACTAAAACGGAAAAGCTTTTAATTAATTAAAAGTATGAGGTTTCATCGTTCATTATAGCAATAAGTAAATTAGTCGGACATGATTTCGTAAAATAATACAAGAATTGTATTAATCATGTTCCGAAGAAAGAAAAAGAAAATGTAAATAAAACTCGTGATTTCAGCCCAAGAATCTTCAATCCGTTTCTTGATATTTGATTCTTCTCTTGTATTTTCTTCCCAAAATTCGCCTCCCATGATTTGTGTTCTATTCTGCTTTTTATACTCATTCCCCAACTCTCCAAGACGTGACTTAGACAGTTGTATTAATTTGGACTTTGTAGAGTTTTAATTGGATTAGGAAACAACGTAAGTTCTGCCCGAAATACCTATGCGATCGCATGGTTTTGTCCATTTACGTTCTGCAGAAAATCTTGAAGGCTTGCGATCGCATGGTTGTTTGAACGCAGTTCCTGAATTTCTCTCTTAGATATTTGCCTAAAAATCCCTTCAAGTTTTTTGTCTGTTCAATTGAATCCATTTTTCTTCTATTTGCTTTCTTTTCGTTTGATCGATACTTGAATTTGGTTATTATCCTATAATGAACAAAAACAACACGTCATTATACTGAAAACAAATAATAGTGCTTATAATCGTTTTTTTTTGTGAGTTCAAATAAGTACAAAATTGTACTTATCAAACTGTCAGACCAATTTTGACGCCAAAAAATGATTCTCAGTTGTTCAGGTAGGGGTATTATTGATGTGCTTAGTTCCACGTTGGAATTAAAAAATACTGTGGAAGATTAATGCAGGTTTTATTGAGAAGGATTTAATTAATTAGCTAGACAGGTCAATCTTAAATGTAGTAAATTAATTAATGACTAAATAATCTAATTAGCAGATCTTGGATCCTATAACTCCATAAATTTAAATGAATGATTGATTTGAGCATCAAAAAATCTTTGTTGGACTATCAATCTCACTTAAAGACGTGTTTAGATGTATTTTATGTTGTAACTCTGTTTGTCGAATTGACATTACAAAGTAACATCTTATTGTCCCCACGTGTTGCTCTATATGCGTTATACATGATAGATTAAAGCATCATAAATTCTTTGTTGGGCTACCCATCTCAATTTTTAGAGACGTGTTTTATCGTCTAAGTCTATCATCGAATTGACATCACAAAGTAACAACGTTGTTCTGAATGTGCCTCGGAAAATCTCTGTTGAGCTACCCAACGTTAGAGCTAGAGGGAAATTTGATTTCCTATCAAATTCTCACAAATTAATTGCAAGTCATATTGTGTATACGTTGACCTCAAAAAATGGTTGCTAACAAGAACTCAATGCCTTCTCTTTCTACGTGTATTTTCCCGCACATTTAGACTGCCACGTGGTTTATTCAACCACGTAGATAAGCTTAGTAACAAACAAATATGACACTAAAGTGAGAGAGGAACACGATGTGGCTGAGGTAACGGCTTGAGGGCCCTAACTAACAATTTATCATGTGGTTATGAACACTTGAGAACTATTAGCCTAGATGACTTTGTTTTATTTCGTGTATGAGAGTTCTAATTTTCAACATCATTTCTTTGTGGAAATGAGTTAATTTGGTATTTATAGACAAATCATAATTGACTCATTCTTTCTATGTGCGACACGTGGTTAAATTTGGAGAGTCCTTGTGTCACATCTTGTGTGTGACATTATTGGTGTTAATGAAGATGTCACTTTCAGCCGCACACTAGGAGACTATGGATGTGACAAGCTGCCATGGCAGGCTGTCAAATTAGTCTTTTCATGACTGAGTAATGGGTTAAGACTTTCTCAGCATACAACAAGGGTCGGACGCAAGCAGCCTTATCTAGCCAACTGTTTCAGATCAAAAGAATTATTTTCTTAACTTTCACAAACCTCCTCGACAATGAGGGAAAACGCCTCAAATGATAAGGTGGTAGGCTAATATGCAGCTTTGCTTTTGACCCTGTCCACATGGAATACCACGTGGAATTGGGCGTAATAGTATATATATTGAAAGATTTAATTAAGCAATTAATCATGTCAATCTTAAATGTAGTAAATTAATTGACTAAATAACTAACATATCAAGAAATTAATTAATGTTTCAATCATACATGTGACAAGATTCTCACAATAAAAATTCTCAATTAATACTCAACTATCATGATACGAGGCAATTTAAATAGGTGATTAGACATTTAAGTTGACTCGATTTTACGTGAAAATTTTGTCCGATATATTATTTATTAGAAGTTAGGTTCAACCTCAGGCAATGCATTTGATGCATTAAAATACATCTAAATAGTAAATACTTGGCAATTCTGTTAGGACTCCACCGATTTTACACTTCTTATAATCGAATCTTTAAAAAAAAAACAATACAAAAATTTTGCATATTGAATTCGAAGTGCCATGCTATTATTACTTAATATTTATATCGCGAAGGCGGTCTTCCTTTTTCTCTCAAATAAAAAAACTTCATTGGTGCCAAGCGGAAATGCTAAACATTTGGTAATTTCTCCTCTAACCAGGCTAAAAGATTCCATTGACGAGGCTAATCCCATGCTAGTCTTCTTTTTTCTTTCAAATGAAAAAACCTCATTGGCGCCAAACATAGCGTGAGGGAATGCTAGACGTTTGATATTTCCTTTAGTGCTTGTTTGGTGGGTTTAAAATGAGTTTTTGGTATTTTAATTTTTGACCAAATTGAAACCTCCTGACAAGGGAGATAGAATTGGAATGAAATTATCAAAATGAGCCTTTTGCAAACAAAGGAGCCGTAATTGTTGACCCACAAAAGGTTGAAGACATTTGACCCAAGTGGGGGCAATTTTGGAAGAGGTAATAAGTCATTTTTTATTTTTTGACCAACAAAACCAGGGGCAATATTTGACCCAAAAAAAACCTATTTTAATCTCTATCAAACAAGCATACACAAAATCTTGAATCATTTTCATGTAATTGATATGAACCTTACTACTCGACCTCGAGAGTCGAGTTTGCCAAAAACATCAAAATATTGTACTAAAAATATACAAACATAGGATAAAAAAATACACATCTAGTGTAAAAAGAGAGAAAAATGAATGTTGAAAAACAGAGGATATTATTGATTCAAGCCCTAATAAGAGTTTCTTGAAGCAGCTGATTCCAAACATCAGGAATCCCAGGAAGGCACCAGTGGGTGCAATCCATGCCAATCTTCTTGGGGTTGCCATAAATTGAGGGGTGCCCGTCAACCCTAAACTGTGACAGTGCTGTGATTTTGAGCAAGTGAACTGGCTTCTTCATGTCCCCCAGCACCTCCTCCAATACACTCTCGGGTAGGTTTTCGCCTCCGCGATACATCTGCAGCGTGAAGGGCTGTCGTTCTCCGCTGCAACGCTGTAGTTCCGGCTTGCCCCATTGAGTAGCACTGTTGTGATTAATTTGAAAAAAAATAAGGTTTAAAATTCAATTCTTGACGTTCCCTTACAAGGACACATTTTCCCTGTACTGGACACTACTATACAAAAAGACGGGTCAAAACTCGCATACTAAATGTGTCATAACATAGCTTAGATTACTTACTTCCAATGGTCAGGAGAGACGCCCTGAAAAAAGATTTTAACTTTATCAGTATCGACATTCCGGTCTATCCATCTAGTCATTGTCCTCAAGGCTTTCTCGTAAGCAACCAATCTATCCATATCTTTGCGTTTGATATTTCCATATTGAATCAAATCCCATCTGCGGCAAAACATCAAACACTTAAACTACAAAACACAGCCAGTAGAAATTTTACTCATTACATTGGAAAAAACTAAAAAAAATAAAAACTGAGATTCTCACGGCTGTTTTCTTCCAGTATGAAGCCACCAGTGCCATGTATCAAAGACCAAAATGTCAATTCCCAACCACTGTTTTGAACTGCCAGCAACTGAGTTGAGCTTGAGCACTCGTCCTGTTTCCTCCTTTGTAATGTCGACCAAGAATGCGTTCCGCGAGTACATCATCGTGAAATTGAATTGCTGAAAGCGTTTTAATTTCATTCTATTAGTCAACATGCTATTGCATATACAAAAGTTGAATTTTAGTTCAGTTCAACTCGATTCAGTACAAAGTATAAGTCGTACACCAACGTCACTTTTCTTTAATTCTGTCTATAATCTCGTTCAATTCAGTAGACGAGCCTGTTTTATAATTTTGTTAGTGAACAACACTTATTTTGCACAACCGATTTCATTTTAAGTCCATTTTCTAAGAAAATCATTTCGGGTTCGTGGGGGCGGGACAAAATGAATTTTAAATTTTATCTTGTAAAATGTCTTCAAAAAGATGATCTTTTTTCCTTCGTTAAGAATGACGGGACAGAAAATAAAACATCTTAAATAAACATGCACGATGATAGCACATTTACATAGTTATTTAGTACAATAACAATTAATTAAACATGGAAACATGAAAGAGAGGAATCAAACCGGAAAGACAATCGTGGAGAGGAGACCCAATTTTCGCGTCGTGTGAACTGCACGTGGGAAGGCACCATGAATCATGCAAGCCAGAGATTGCCATTGATTCATGCTTATTGAATCTCCCACGAACATCATGCGTTTCCCTTTAACTCTCCTAATGAACTCCTTCCCATTCCACCTAAATCACAACTCAAATCGTCAAAAAATGGTACGTCTATCAAATACGTGTATAACTAATTTACCTTTGTAGATTACACTGATTGGGTTGCCATCTGTACTTCTGATAAACTCGATCTGGTCTTCCATTTCCCAGACAATTAAACTGCCGTAACAAAAATGGACACCTTTTGGAATCGTAGAGAGGATACGATTCATCAAAAACCCATTTTCCATCGTATAAATTGCAGAATTCATTCATTTGAACGTCTGCATGTTTAGCAGAAACACTCAGAAATGTAACTGCAAGAACTGTAAAAACTGCAACTGCACAAGAACCCATTTGGAAGGGTGGGGTGGAGAAGAAGAAGAAGTTGAGATCGAGGAGAATCAATTAACTGAAAAGCTAATTACAGTTGCGAGTAAGTTACATTCAGATGGAATAAAATATTTAAATCAGCAGAAATTTGATGTTATGAGATGGGTTTATCATTTATAGGTAGTGCACATTCTTCTTGTGCGTATTTAACGGAGGGGTGGGTCTAAGTGTGCTTGCATTCACAAGGACTCTTATCAAGATAGTTGTGATATATATTGAGTACCAAATCATATCATGAAATCGATGTTTAGAATTGCATCTTTATCGTTTAGAGTTCGACTAATGCTACATTTAGCCCACGTTTGATTAAACTTATATTATAATTTAAGTTGATCAAATATAATTTTTATCCATACATTTCGCAGAATCTACAACTTACTACTTACACATTTCATAAGACCTACTATTTATAAGCACTTAAAAAATAATCTCAACACTGCCAAACATGATTTTAGCAAAGCTTTGAACTAAAATCAATCTTGGTCTTGGTTTATTTTTTGCTTTGAAAAATCGAGTCTTCTAATTGTCTTGACTTTTGTTTAGACCAAACTACACTCTTAAGGTTGGATAGAGTCTTCTAATTGTCTTGACTTTTGTTTAGACCAAACTACACTCTTAAGGTTGGACTAAGCTTGTGGAATTGGATGTTGTTCTTAAATGACACACATTGACAATTTAGACGATTTTAAATAAAAAATTGTGAATTTGTGAAAGATATAAAGAATTGGACTAAGCTTTAGGGTCTGTTTGGTACAGTTGTTTTGAGTAGAACTTTTAGCAGTAGTACTTTTGATAGTAGAGTTTTTAGCGGTAGAGCTTTTGTTAAAACGCTGTTAAATGTTTGGAGATGAATATTCCAAAAAGTACTGTGAATATTAAATTGAGTGTTTGGTTGCATAACTATAAAAGTACTTTTGTATAAATTTTATATTTATTTGATTAAACAGTAATTAATTATTATATATCCCATATTATTTGTTTTAAAATAAATACATTTTTTATATCCTATAATAACTATTAAAATTAATATTTTAATTTAATTATAATAACAAGATTATTTTATTATTTGATTAAACAATAATTAATTATTGCATAACTTATATTATTATTATAAAAGAAATCATATATTTTTATATCATACAATAACTATTAAAATTAATATATTAATTTAATTATAATAATATGATTATTTTAGTATATTTGATTAAACAATAATTAATTATTTAAATCAAACATATTATGTATAATTTGTATTATATTATTTAACACGTCAATATTTTTTTTTTCACTTTATATAAGTATATGAAGTGACAATTTAATATAAGTAATTAATGTAGTAAATAAATTAATATCTTTTTTGATATATTAATGGTAATTTTGTTAAGTTTTAAGTTCATTAAATGTTAATTACAATTTCTCGTAAAAGTTCAATTAGAACTTTTTAGAGAAACTCAAAATTTGGGTTTCTTTAAAACAGCTTTTTTAAGCTATTTTTTAATAAAAAAGTGCTTGTTGACTTTAACCAAACAACAATAAAAATAACCAAAGTACTTTTACTCTTTAGAAAGTGCTTTTAGACTTTAAAAAAGCCCTTCCAAACACACTATTAGTCTTGCCATGGCTAGTTGCACTAGTCTCGTACGAAGGCTTTGCATTGATTTCTATCTTTGCATTTTTTTGTCCATCTTCTTAGAATGTATTGAGAAGAAATTTTCATATTATTTTTCGAAGATAGAACTTTAATAACATGTGAGCACAAAATTCCTACAAACTCAAACTTTTTGCAACTACACATCACTGCCCCATTAGATGAGTCATATTTAACAGTATGAAAATAATGTTTTCCGAGAAGGGTGAGTTTGTACTCTATCAACGTAACAAATCAATAGACGTGTCCATGGCACAATCATAAGCTTTGCCTAATTCAATTTGAAATGCTTTAAACACTTATGGGGATATACACACTTGCTGCATGTTTTAAAATTGCAATATCCTGCTTTGAGTTGCTCTAAAATCAGCCTTCAGCTCTCCATAGCGTCGCCAATGCTCAATCAACATTTGGAAATGATGAATTTTTTTCGATAAATCATGCTTGAAGTTAACATAACTTTTTAAAGAGCTATTCATACTTTCACTTTGTCAAGTTGTCGTCATATATGCACAAAAGGTGTCCCTACCATAGACCATTGCCCATTTTTCCTTAAAACTGAACATTATCTTCAACCAATTATTATTTTTCTCTTCTTCATAATCATATATACACCAACCAAAACCTTTCAAGAATTCTCGAAAATGTTCAAAAACTCCGCTTAGATGCTTTGCAGTATCTTGATATAAGTGCCAAATACAGAGACGATGAGATGTTTCTAGCCATTGGAAAGCTAGTGTTTTTGCCATTACTGCATCTTGATCGGTGAGAATTGTTGTTGAATTTTTTCCTACCATCCCTTTAAGAAAAGTCTCAAATAACCATATATCAGCCGTTTCGTTGTATAAAAGTGCAGCTCCAAATAATATAGTTTGCTTATGATGATTAACACCTACAAACATAACAAAAGGCCAACTTTCTTGATTTTTTCTGTAAGTTGTATCAAAGCAAACAACAGCACCAAAGTGAGAATATGCTAATCGCATTTGTGCATCTGTCCAAAAATGTTAGTGATTAATCCTTCATTGTAGAGCATAAAAGAAAGAAGGATCTTCTAATTACATGCGATGAAGATATTCAAGAATGCCTCCTGTCTCATCTAACTTAAATTTAGTTATCCGTTTAGTCCGTAGATAATTTCGATAATCATCGTAAGTGAACCCAAGACTTTAACGACCACCGGCTCTCCTAGTCATTAATTCACAGCTCTCTTTTGGAGCGATTCCTGAGTTGTTAGCTAAATCAATTTCAGCTTCTTGGGCTGCGGTCAATCTTCTTTGAGATCTTTGTAGATGACTCTTGCTAGGGCTTAATGCCATATGTGAATGTGGATCAATGAAATCAACAACATGATACTTACTTGTTTGGCGACAATTGTCCTTCATTCTTGCAAAACGGTGTTTAACAATGACACATCACTTATCTTCTTCATGATGACCTTCATAAGAGCAACACAATGTTCTATTTATCATCTTGCCATCACTATCTTTATGTCATTTACTTCTCAGAATAATGAAACTCACTTTATAAGCATTAGCATTTAAAACTTATATGTATGGCTGAACAACGAAATCGCCAAATCGCAAAACCAAATCGAAACTGCTTTTTCAAAACTGTTGGTTTGACTCAAGATAAACATGTGATATACGTATATAAATATATTGTCTTTCATCATTGTCTATTCCTAAAATTTAGAATTAGTTAGTATAATGTTTTACAATTAAATAAAATATTTCTTAATGAGAAAAAAGATAATATGTATGTGACTAACGAATGAAATTGTGACTTGAATTTGAAAAATGTGACTAACAAGCATAATATTTTGTGAATTGATATTGCTGTCCGTATTCTATATGTATAAGGTAAGACACAAATTTTGGTATGTGAATGTGATAATGTCATAATTTTGTATCTTATTTGTTTTGAATTTAGATTTTTATAATTGAATTTTATATAGTACTGTTAATTATATTTTCATAATTTCAAAAAAGTTTATAATACAATCACGCATTTGTCAATTCGTGACCAAATCGACGGTGTTAGTCACCCAATTAAAGGTAATCTTTTAATTTTTGTTATGTTTTAAAATTATTCATCATTTTATAATTACCGACCGTAAATGAGATTTTCACCTCCACTCACTCAAAAAAGACATATAGGTCTATCTTCAATTTTTTTTAAAAAAACAATTGTCATCTCTATTTCTCATTTTTCTTCACAATTCTTTAAATCTCTTTTCTCAATCTTGTTCCTCCTCGTTACTTTTCAATGATAGCAAGTTTCTACGGTCGGAATCCACCGCAAGATAAGCGATATACTAGTATATATACAAGTGCTACATTATAAGACTTGATCTGTTCTTTATCATTAATTGGTGATCTCTTTAAAAATATATGAATTTATGAAGAAAATAATGCATGTGACTGAGTATTTGGTGATTAATTATGTAGCAGTCATTCTGTGGTTGTGACTGGCCATTTGATGATTTAGTATGTGACTGTTGTGGTTGCTGTTGTGACTGAATATTTAGTTATTAAGTTTGTGATGCATTTTCTATGGCAGTGACTTTGCTTTCATGTTAAGTGTCATTTCACTTTACTTATCATAAAAACATCGTGTGGTCTAAATTTAGACGATTGTGACCAGTACTATGTGGTTTCGTATGTAAAAAAATGTGATCACAAAAGATTATTTAGTGTTGGTGACTACTGGAGTGAGAGTATTATAATGATCTGTGACTTACATGTGTGTTTGAGAATTATAATAGGTTTATGTTGTGAATGCTGTAGTAACATTAGATGTATGTTATCACTTATGTTTTGTTGCTGTGATTTTACTAATGTGTTATTCAGCAATTTACTAAATATCGCGTGGCCTGAAATTCACGGCTGTGACAAGTATTGCGTGTCTTTGTATGTATCACATGTGATTACGAAAGAGTATTTAATGTGACTACTTGAGTCCGAGTTCTATAATGATAAGTTTGGGGGTTATAATTTTGTGACTGTTAAAAATGATGTGTGACTTGGATGTGTGTTTGGAGTTTACATTGATTTAATTTTAAAATGAAAACATTATTTTTGGTTATTTTTGTGACTCTTTTGAGTTATTATGACCTTCGAATTGTTCCATTTTGCAACAATAAAATACACTAGAGTTTTCTTGTGTAACTGAGGCGAATGAGTTGAAAATAATAAATATACGGGTTCTAACATGTATGGTATCTTGGTCTCAAGAAATTGCACGTACAACCAACTCATCGATATATTATTTTTAAAACCGGAGTTAGATCCAGAAGTGGTTGCAGCTACAATACAAAATGAAAAGCACTTGCGAGTTCAGTTTAGCATCTTTCATCACTTGAATGCATATATAAAAGCTTTATGATTTCAAAATTTCGATAGACGAAAGCTAACTCAAGATCAAGCAAGCATAGCGACATGGATGAATGCGTATATACAAAGTGTGGCATTTGTTTTGAGCGGAATTGCCATATCTTCTGAATTTCTTCTACGATGGTGTTCTTATTCTTCCCAAATCTTGAGCTTCTGATTCACTAAAATAAGAAGAATTATGAGAAACGATGATGATTTTTCCCCAAAAATGGTTTTTCGAAGAAATAGGGTTTCTAGATGTTTTTGAACATGTTAGGCAGTAAGTTTCGAAAATATTAGATTTTCTAATGATGTTTTGGATTTTGAGATTTCTCTCACTTCAGTTTAAAGATGAATGTCTCAGCAGTGGGTTTGAGATGACATAGATTTTCTGATGGTGTTTTGAATTTTGAGGGTTATTCTCTTCAACGATAATATCGCTTCTTAATTATTAGAAAAAAACTATATCTTAAATTGAAATTATATGAATTAATTAGTTATATTTTAATTCATTATTTCAAAAAACACTGATTTTATAAATCTATTTTTCAAAATTTGATTTATTATAGTTAAGAATAGTGTTTAGCCAAATTATCTCTACGTCAAGGGCGTTGTGACTTTATAATTTAACCTTTTTCAAATTCCCTAGAAAAGTATATCTTCGGTAGCATGTTTAGTATGTTTATGAATTATATTGAAGGAAGAATCATATCGACTCTAAATCCATGAACTCGCGTAGTCGAAAATTCAAACGTTGAAGGATGAAATCATTGATTTGAAGAGAGAAAGGTTAAGACGAATCTAGCACATTCCCTTAGTCGATTAGAGCAATATAATATACGAAATTTGTTATAGGAAAGAAAAACAATAAAAACATTTGAGGCTATCAAATGTTTATCACGATCGTAGGGAGTTTTCTCCGCTACGGGAAGAAAAAATTACGTTCGTGTGTCACTACGTCTTCAATTTTATCTTCTCCAAAATTTGATGTTCAATCATCTTTTTCAAGGTACCATCTCCAAAATCTGTTCATCTTCTCAATCCATTTCCCTTAATCGACTATATATCTCACTCCACTGATCATCTCCAAAATATGTTCACCGCCTCAATCTATTATCATAATAGAGCATACGGTCGGATTTCACCGCAAAAGAAGCGGTATACTACTAATAATGTAATAATTATACTAAAATTGACTTCAGAATTGGAATGATGCTTTTTTAGGTCAAACTCTCTTAATTCAAACAAGCAACTTAAAAATGGAGAAGGAAAGCAGTACAGGGCCTAATATTTAAGGTTTCCAACCAAATGGTAAGAATCCCATAGCATTACCAGAAGTTTGTGCTCAATCCAGAAGAAGTAGAAAACAGTCCAGCCTTCCTCTAATGGCATCCTCCATCATAAGCAATATTTCATCATCCACAAACGTTAATCACCCCAAAAACAAAACCGATGAGTACAAGGAAATATATAGTCGCACTTGGTCCAACCCTAACGTTATTAAGGGAGTAATTTTAGCACAAGACCGTTTCTTGGCTCTTCCCATTGATATTTTCTTGACTACCTTCTTGAAATGTGGCACGACTTGGTTGAAAGCCCTCACTTTCGCCATCATGAGTCGAAAGCTATATGATTTCTCCAAACACCCTTTGCTCGCCAAAAATCCCTAAGAATGTGTTAAAAATATTGTTCAAAATATATTGCAAGATTTTCTGGAAACATATTGCTGGTGAAAAAAAAATGGCCGTGGTCAATAGCGGCAAACAGGGACTTTGGTCCTGTTTGTCGTGGCCGCGGACCAGCCGCAAAATGCATACTGCGGTTGGACCGCGGCAAACAAAAAACAGTAGTTTGAGGCACCAAAAGGTGCCTCTTTGACCCAAGTGTTTTGTCACTCGGTTTTGAGTGTCTTTACACTATAAAACTAAGTTGAATTTGATGAAAATGAACACAATAAATCATCCCCAAACAATATCAAAGTGTTTTAAACATCAAATTCATTACAAAAACCTCAGATTTTTTATCCATTTATAGTTCCTTTTTCCTGGATTTCATTAGTGTTAGTGCAATCCTTTGAGGCTTGAAATCCGCTAAAACTATTTGAATGAAGACCTTTTAACGTCTCATTCTTAAGAGAGGGCTCAAATATCGTTTTATTATTCTCTGTGTTCTTCAAGTTAAGGTTGCATCAAAGTTTTGGCGCTTGTGTTTTATTCTTTTCTTCAAGGTAAATTTTCAACAATCTAAAAACGATAATCAGGGCATCTAAGAATGAAACCACTCGACCGGTTCGATGGAACAAACGATTAATCAAGACTTGGTGAGGCTCGACCGGTTCGATGGAACAAACTTCACTCGTTGGCAAGATAAATTGAAGTTTCTTCTCACTGCTTTAAAATTTTTTATGTTCTTGATCCAAATTTGACGGCAAACAAAAAAAAGCAGTTTTGGTGCCTCTTCAACCCAAGTTGTGTCCATCGGGTTTGGATGCCTTTATATAAAACCAAATTGAATTTATAAAAATAAACACAAAAAATCATCCCCAAAATATCAAATTCATTAGAAAAATCTCAGATTTTCCATCCATTCGTAGTTCTTTTTTTAAGATTTCATTAGTGCTAGTGCAATTCGATTTGAGACTTGAAATCCGCTAAAACTATTTGAGTGAAGACTCTTTAGCGTCTCATTCTTAAGAGAGGGCTCAAAGTTTTGGTGCTTATCTTTCATTCTTCTCTTCAAGGTAAATTTTCAACAGAATGCTTTCCATTTTTGGAAGTTTTCTCGCTCCCAGAGAATGAGAAACCAAAGCTTGACATTTCCTCTTCACCTAGGATTTTATCCATTCACACCCCATATCCACATTTACCTTAGTCAGTTATATCTTCGGCCTGCCGGATATAGGTCTAAAAATCTACCATTACTAACCCTAGAAGAAAGTTTTAACATGATCTGTGAAGGGATCATCTATCAGTTTGGACCATGCTGCGAGCATGACCTAGGGTTTTGGAATGCAAGCATGCAGCCTCCTGAAAAGGTACTGATACTAAACTATGAGGACCTGAAGAAAAATCCCACGGATTCCGTGAAAAAAAAAAAAAAAATAGTGAAACACTTAGGCCAACCCATTTCCCTGGAGGAAGAGAAAGATGGGATTGTTGAAGAAATAGTAAAACAACGCAGTTTTGAGAACTTGAGCAACTTGGAAGTGAACAAGACTGGTGTACAAAGATATGCTTCCATTATTTCCATTGAAAATCATGTGTTTTCCAGAAAAGGTAATTTTGGAGATTGGCAAACACCGCAGTGCAGAAATGGTGGAACGTGATAATTTTACACTTATCTCGATCCCGTAATGAAGAGTTTTTTATGTAGTTCCAAGTGTTTTAAAATCTATACCTATTGAGTTTTAGTTCATTTTCGTGATTGTAAGACAAAATTCCCGAACACGAGTTACATTGATGAATCGACAAGAAAAGAAGTTGAAGTTTTGATTTGAAGATCAAGAGCGAACATCAAAGGATGAGATAGAAAAGAAAATCAAGAAGTTTAAGATGCTTTGGAGTTAATAAAGACTTGAAGTGAAGAAACAAACACTCGAAAGTAGAAGCAGCAAAATGAAAAACCTACATTACATGCATGGAAATTAGAGCACACAGTTTGGTACAAAAATCTCTACATCGCAAGTGATATATAATTAGAAAGATGATTAAATTTCGAATCCAACGCTTGTGAAGGATTGTAATTCAGAGTTTCCTGTGAGAAATACGGCTAGTTGAATGTCAGTTGCCAGGGAAGCAAAATCTATGTCCGAGTATATGATCAATTCAAGTGGTATAAACCAGAATTTAACAAAGAATTAACTAATTTTCTACCACTATCCTTTCATTCTCAATTCTTCATATTTCTGCTGAGTTACAACAGTGTCTCCCGTTTGATTTAAACTTATAATTTGACGCAGTGCTCCGAACTATATTTTATACTCAATCCCAACTAGAAACTCAATAGCTATGCTCTGAAACTGTGTACTGAATTCGATCTTTTTTCCAAGCTCGTGATTGAAAGAGATTCAAATCTCATAAAGATTCATACTAACTAGACTTCCAAAGATAAAAATAGTGTAAAACTTGCTAATAGAGCAATTAATGGAAGATATAATGAGAAAGAAGCTCTATGATAGATATCTTTTATATATTATATCACCAACCAAAGAGGGTAAGAGTTGAATATATTAAGACAAAATATAAGAGATGGAATGGACACTTGACTTATATTTGTGCCTTCCTCAGCCCCCTATAACCTACTAGTTTGGGCATCGTAATTCGAAGAAGCCCGTCCCTGCACAAGAAATACTCATTGACATCAGCTTGAGATGCACAAGTAAATTATCAAAGTCGCAACTGCTGATTGTTATTTGCAACCTTTCAAACCTAAATTCAAATGAATATGAAAAGAATAAGAAACATAACTTCACAAGGGAACTTTTCATGGACCACTTCGTGTAGCAAACAATAAATGAAGAGGCCAGCACCAAAAGGGAATCAATCCCCCAAAAAAGAAATGAACCCAAAAGGAAAAGGTTAAAGTGGCCCCAATAATTCCATAGGTTGATATATAGACCTTTGAATTATATAGCTCCCTTTTAGAATCTACAAAACCCACCCAACATAACTTTGGCACCATCACCCTTTAGAGATCTGTCCCTGTATAAAGGGAACCTCATATACTGTTGTTTACCTTAATTGATTGGAATATCTAAAATTAGAGTCTAAGACCGGAAATATCGGCAGAGAACTATAGCGGACCCTATAAGAATACTAATGAGATAGTGTAACCTCATCAATGAGTAACTTGTTATATTACAAATCAATCCTTTGATCTTTTTGTTAAGAGTATTTGACCAATAAGATCTCTCGTCTTCTGTAAGTTCAGCTAGACAGTCCAAGTTCATCCTCAACTTCAAAACCAATACCAACAACTAAGATTGTGAGCAATGACCCCATATACTGTCATCAGAAGAAAGCCTCGTATATTTTCTCTGACTGTTCTTGTTCTGAGTAGAAGTTGGAAAATGCACTTCAAAAATTGTCATTTTATGTTGTTTGATGAAATGATATCATCAAGATGGGAATCTTAAATTTTATTTAAATTTTTCTCTTTCAGAAAGGATTTGAATATGATGGAAATTCTCTTTGCCTTGCCCTCTTCATGAAAATAATAAATTCATTAGAAAGGAGACAACAACTAGCAGGCCACAGCCTCTGAAGCAAGATTTCATGCTATATACTATTCAATTGTTACAAAAGTCAAAACATCTCGAAAACAGAGAGCATTACTAGCATATGCAGGCTGAATAATTTCCATTCAAGTTTCAAAAAATTGTGCCGTTTTTTCTATTGCAAAATGAGCAATTTGTTAATAACTCTTTAGAAACACGTGATCTACCCGCCCTAAAATAAATTTGAATAAGTTCTAGTATAGTTTCGTCAATCTATGTTGCGTCCCGTGAACAAAATCCTGGAGTACAAGCCAGTAACAATGGATGGATACAACAGCATCCTTTTTTTCTAATTTATATTGAAACTCGCAAAAGTCATCAACAAAGATGATTCACAACATTTGCAAATAATCAAATTTCAACCTATCAATTAGTCATAATGATGGCTTATCATGATAATCCAAACATTTGTATAAGAAGAAGCATGAAAACAAGATGGTACAAACAATGAAACAGAAACTTACAGAAACTCAGCTGAAATTGCGTCCTTGTTCACGTTAGCAGGAAGTGACCATGTCATGTGATAAGGTCCTTGTAAAATCTCCCTTTTGTGATAACGAGAAGATAACTTGTTTGAACAATTATCCACTTTCCATGAGCGGATTGAACGATTTCCAGTTACTGTCAAGCTGCCAAAAAATGGGATGTCTTGCTAAGACTATCAAAAGTTCAACACATAGTATCATAATTGAAGTGATTGCTACATATTTCAGTTCTAAGCATGATATCGTGTCTATCAGATGGATCGTACGAATTGAAGATAACGCAGTTTCATAAAACAGATGCATAAAATTAATTGAAAGGCATAGATGTCAAACATCAAAATTTTATCTTACACTTGATTGTTGACTTCCACCTTTATGCTGTTGATGTTTACACCTGGAAGTTCTAATGTAGCAATATAATTGCTTCCAGATTCTACAACGTCCATCCTTGGGGACCACTTAAATTCTGGAGGATCAAGTGACATAAAAGAAATAAGAAGGTATATATCAATTATATTTTTGATGAAAAGGTTGAATTTAAGCCAGAATATAACTATTTTGCAAAAATCATAGAACAAATTTGTGAACATAATGATCAGCTTTTTTTGCTGAAATTTTAGAACCTCTAAAGTTAAGGGGAGACCGTATTATACTAACCCCTCCCAGGCCTCCCCATCTGGTGTTCCTATAAATAGAGGAGCTAAAACTAAAACACTGTTTTCATGTCAGGATCTAAACTAAAACCATGCACACCTGTACAAATATAAAATATATATATACAAATACATGCACAAGGGGGAGGAGAGAGAGAAATGGATTCTCCCTAGTCCCTCCCACCTTTCAATGCTTAAAAACATGTTGGTACCACATACTAAGGGACAAAAACAAGAAAACCCTCTATAAAGATGATAATATGAAGTAATAATTTGTCAAAAGTTACAATTTAGATGACGTCTGTTCTAATCACCTGATTCAAGTGTGTGCCTCCTTTCCTTACATTGAAACTGTTGCTGCCCACAATTTCTAATTGGCCTGGAAAATTTCGGAGCGTCAGGTGAAGGCTCAACAAATCTGCAACCCTGCACTGCAGACTGAGTTTCTCTAACATTTGGAAAGGTAGGTTCCATCCGAGAAGGTCTAGAAAACATGGGTGGCTTGGAGTTAGAACGCTGGTTTGCACAACCACTAGATTTGAGAGGCATAGTAGGTTGAGTAAAGTTTTCCTGTCCCAGGGTTAAAAGGTTAGGAACCAGATCCAGGAAACTGATAGAATCAGAGAAATAGACTTCAATTAATGTATGCACCTGTTTTCTTGAAGCCTGCCTCATGTGACAAGCTTGAGAGCTAGACCCTTGCCTCGCAAAATACATTATGTTGTCACGCCTCCACATGACCGCATTCAAACTGTTACTGCAACTCTGCAGTAGTCATGTAGGTGAATGGGTCAAATACAAATCCAATACATTACCTACAGTAACTTTAAGAAGAAAAACATATAAGCTCATGTGAAATAGAGGAACCACAAAATATAAAAGAACATTTGACATAATAACTCAACTGCTTTTTGCATTGATCCTCGTATCTTTTTATAATCATCATTACTTCACTTACATCAAATGATCTTTTGCAAGAACTGAGTTGAGAGTTTCTCAAGTTCAAACTTCTTAATGTCACATCGGCCCATTATCTTTCAATTTCTCTCCCTCTAACTCCTCTTTATCTTTTGGCGCACAAACACAAGTGTTTCATCGCATGCTTGTCTGTCTAACACAAATGAATGGAAAATACCTATAGTCGCTAATGTCATACATCTATCTTTGAAGCAGTTACTAGCATATTCCATCTTAAAGCTATCACAGTAAGTCCTAAAAGACTGTTACTGATTGAGGCTCTATTGAAGTTCCAGTTATTTTCCTCACTATTTTTGAACATCATCGGTTTCTATACCCTTGTTGTTGGAAACCCTTTTTTCCCTACAGAAAAATTGAGCATTTATGAACATTGTCTATCAAGATTTACCTCATTTACATCCAATTCTCTAAGTTCAGAATTACATTTCAACCTCTTCGGGTTATATTTATTGCGTAATCAGTATAAACACTTGGGTGAAGCAAAATCATTGCATCACCCTTAGATAAGTTTAAAGAAAACCAATACATTAATATATCTTCCTAAAAAGAAACACAGCACGCACACACAGTCAGAGTTGTGGGTTTTGTTCCCAGGCATAAGAAATGCAAGAAGACAATGGTAATAAAATCTTTTTGAGGTTTTTACAACACATTATCAATTAATCAAAATCAATCAGTACTCTAGAGA
This sequence comes from Forsythia viridissima, assembly GCA_030279155.1. Classification (NCBI taxonomy): domain Eukaryota; kingdom Viridiplantae; phylum Streptophyta; class Magnoliopsida; order Lamiales; family Oleaceae; genus Forsythia; species Forsythia viridissima. The sequence continues at coordinate 48,502,698 of CM059039.1, forward strand.
GCAAAGTTTCAGAATTTTCAATACATAGATCTCATAAATGAAACGAAACCATATATAACCATTGATGTTAGCCTGGGGAATAATTGCAATTGAGAAGCATTGAGATCATACCCTACCAACTGAATAAAAGTTTCCAGAAATGCAATTTTTGGTTATCTGCATTCTAACTCTATTTTACTGAGTAATGCATTTTCAAGCTTTAGATACTCAGAAATTTAGTAATTCTTAACAAGACAGGATTAAGTTTTATGTTTCAAGACAGTTCACAAAATCAATAACAACATCAAGAACATTGGAATATAAAATAACTTAAAGCTTTTTAATGTAAAAGGCATATATCTGATATCTCAGTTTGACGGATGAAAGAAGTTAAGAACCAAAAAACACCAGGTGTCCAGCCTTTTTAACTCTAATTCTTTCTGATAGTTATTAACAGAAATTATTTTCCTTAATCAAACTAAACAGTAAAGAGTGGCATATATAGACTTCCTCTGTTTATAACAACTTTTCATCTCTATGAAACTTGCAAGAGATTATATTTTAACTTTACTAATGCAGAAAACTATATTCATCAAGTAAAATCATTATTAAACAACATTAAGAAAACGCATTTCAGTTAATATAAATATAAACCAAAAGAAGCATAACATGATAATAATTAACAAATTTTCTTCAGCTTTTTTCAGTATTTCTTACCAAATGAAACAATCATATTAGAGAAATTTACCATGGGGAATAAGTGGGTAGCAGTTGCAGATATATCTTCATGAGAAGCTAAATGGGCTGCAATCATATTCACTCTTCTTCTCACAGTCTGACCCTCCATTTCTCTACTTTTTTCAACCACACAGCAAATCCCTGCAAAATTTAGTAGCACTATACTGGATATGTATGAATTTCTTCAATTTTAACTGAATTTAAGTGGATTATATGATACTGGATATTTCTGTGAAGATTGATTGTGATTATGATTGTGATGGCGACGCAGGATTTTGATATTTTGAGACGAACAATTTGATCAAAAAAAATCTCCCTCCAAAATATCAGCACTGTTAATTTAATTTTGGAAAATTTAACAAAATAGTCATTTTTAATAGTTATACTGAAATTATGATAACTTTTCAAAAAAAAAAAAAAAAAAATTATTTATTTATTTATTTATGGTAAAAATATGTTTGGTAGAGTTTAAAATTAAAAAAAAAAATTCTCACATTCATTTTCAACTAGAATTTACAATTTTTATCAATCTTTTCTACTACACATCATCATCATATTTTTTTATTATCAATATCTCCTAAAAAACTACTTTTAAACTTCGCTAAACAAAACTAACAATAATCTTTTTAGATTAATTTATGAAGTTAATTAAGAAAATATCTTTAAAACTGTATTTTAAGTAATAATAATAAAGATAAATTTTGGAACGATGTCTAAAAGAAAGTTATCGAGTTTGTAGAATGTTACAAAAAAACTAGAGTAAATAAGTAACTTTTAAATAATAATATCACGTGTTTTTTAAGTGCAGAAATTATAAATTGTTGATGAATATGTGGATAAAAAGTAATGTAAATTGTAGGTCATATAAAATGTAGAGATTTGATCTACTCTCCACCATGAGGAGTTCTTATAACCCTCAGTGAACAAGTGTCTAGTGGGAATTAGACAAGCAAAAGTGGTAGGGGATTAAAAGTTAATTTTTTGTCCAATCTCCATTGGACGTCCAGTTTTTTTTTTTTTTTTTGGGTGGGTGGGTGTTATAAGAACTCCCATGGTGGGGAGTAGATCAAAACTTATAAAATATGTAGATAAAAAGTATATTTAACCAATTTAACGAATTGAAATTATAATTTAAACAATTTCAAACATAGACTTAACGTGAATATCGTCTGGCCTAGTAATTTATTGTGGTCCTCTACCTTCAACAATTATTGTTTTATTAAAAATAATGGACATGTCTTTTTATTTTTCAAGTCAAAGAGTTAACAAAAATAATACAGAAAATATAAAGGTACTGAAAACATTTTTTAGAATAGATAAGTTATATCTAATTATCCTCATCGATTTTGTTACAACTTTAATTGTTTAAAAATAAAGAAAATGGGCACCTTATAGCAAAGTTCTTAGTAATAAGAACTTAATTTCGTGTTTTGTATATTGTATTAGTCTATATTTTACAAAATAATTGACAAAATTATATCGAGTATACACACATGCAAGTGTGACATATAGATAAAATGAATTATATTTATGGATTAACTTCATTGGCGATCAATAAAGTTTCAGCGAAATTACAAAATTATTGCTGAAGTTACAAAGTTTCAAAACTAATCACTAAGGTACACTAAGGTGTTCATTGACGGTCACTCTATTAAATTTTTAACATGAATTGATGACGTGTCACCGTTAAGTGTCCATGTGATATACATTCGGTTGATATTTGGCAAAAATTGACGTCAGATGGACTTAATATACTAATAACAATAAATTCAGACTATAACGATGCACTTAAAACATGAGGAGCTAGCTACAATTTTTTAAAAAATATCTAAATCAGATTTCCAAATCTTTTGCACAACCTAATTTAACCAATCGGGGGAAAATTAGGGTTTGGGATCGTTTTAGGAGAAAAATTAGATTGTGCAAATAATTTGGAGGTCCGATTTAGATATTGTTCAAAAATTGTAACTATGTCTTTATGTTTCAGAAGCATCATTTGTGGTCTGAATTTATTATTATTATTACATTAAGTTCACATGGTGTTATTTTTTATCAAATGTTGACCGACTGTGTGCCAAGTGGATATTTAACAGTGACATATCATCAATTCACGTTGAAAATTTAATAAAGTGACCGTCAATAAACACTTAGCATACTCCATTGATGGACAATAAAATTTTATAACTTCAATAACTATTTTATAATTTTACTAAAATTTCAGTCACCGCAAATCACACTAACCCTATATTTATTAGTAAATGAAAAGTCTAAGCACATAATAGCAACTTTAGTAGGCAGGAAAATGATTAAAAAAATTTTTTTGACTCTTGATGGAGATATATATCTTCCCCATTTCTGCAGTAAGTAAGAATTGGATGTTTACTTGTACGTGCGTAACGTGGGTTCATCTAATAGGCAACTTTAGTAGGTAGGAAAATTATAATACTTTCTTTTTTAATCTCAACGACTTCATCATTACTGTAATAAATGAGAGTTGGATGCTTACTTGTACGCATGTAAATGTATTTCATTAAGGAAAATTGGCGTAAATAGTCTATAATCTTTACCTTTGGTGCAAAAATAGTCTATAGTCTTTGTTATTTGGTACAAAAGTCCCTAATCTATTTATTTTAGTACACAATTAATTTTTATTTGATGAAAAAGACAAATATACTCATAATTTTAATTTAAAAACATTGTAATTGAATTTTTAACATTTGCAAATGTGTAAATAGGTTTAGTATATTTATTAAATAATATTTAATTTAACATATTAAATATATCACCATAGTCGTGTTAATTAAATTTTTCATACTAGAAAAATATAAAATTATTGCGTTTTAGGTATATATAATTGCTATGTGATGTAAAAAATTTGAATAAAAATTAAGTTAAATAAATAATAAAATGATGTATATAGTTTTATAATATTGAACTAATCTTATTATATTTTTTTAACATAAAAATACTAATAAAAATTAATTTACACATTATGTATTCTTTATTTTTGAACGATAATAAAATGAATTTAATATTTGTAGTTAATAAACAATAGCTCAATTAAATAAAAATATTTGAAGATAAAGTTATTTTTCTATTTATATTGTAACAATAAAATTAAAGTTTAAATTTTAAATAATATGATTACTTAATAATAAAAATAATTTTAATTAACACTTTTGTTAATAATTTATGAGGTTAAATTTTAGTTATTTTATAATACTTCATAAAATATACAAAATAATTTAGTATATTATCAGTTTGTTAGTTTTTTTTATAAAAAAATAAAAGTATCGACCCCATTTATGCTTTTTAGAATTAAAAATACATCTCGCACATTCAATGATGAATTTTACAATTGAATATTGTTAATTTTTGAAAAAAAAAAGGTTGTGATTTCACATTGAATGGGCCTTACGATTGTTTCAAATGTATTAAAGGTTAAGAATCGAATTGACATTTTTTCTAATTAAAAATAAAACATATTTGTCTTTTTCATCAAATAAAGACTAATTGCGCACCAAAATATATATATTAAGGATTTTTATGTCAAAAAATAAATATTATGAACTATTTTCGCACTGAAAACAAAAATTAGAGACCATTTACGCCAATTTTCCTTACATTAATAACGCTAGTTAGAATATGTTATACTGTGCACATCAGAAAATATATTACATTAATAAAGTTAGTTAAGGATAAAAACCCTTGGAGCAAAGAAGAAGAAAAGAAAGGGTATCATGTCATCTCATCAATATCAAAATTGGATCACATCCACTGATTTAATTGAAAGATTGAGAATTGGTTACGTTTATATGTTAAAAATTGTAAATTTAGAAACCTAGCAAGCAATGCTGCAACGTTCAGGCGATTAAATAATTATTTGTGAAGCATTACTTAAAACTTTGTTAAAAAATTGAAATCAAAGTTAATAATTAATTTTAATCACATATTTTATGGAATCTATAACTTTTATAAATTTTTCAACCACACATTTCATTAATTTGTATCAAAATTTACAAAAAATAAAAATAAAATAAAAATCTGATTTTTGGCAAAATCAAACGGTTATTAGGTTTAGATTGAAATCTGCTAAAAATTTATGGTCAAAAGTCAACAATTAATTTTAATCAAACATTTTATAGTATTCACAGCTTTTATTAACTTTTCTAACACATATTTTATCTTTTTCGTTTTTATCAAAATTTGCTAAAAACTCTCTCAAACAAACTATAAACTTTCTTTAACGATGGTAGGTTTTTAATACCGTTTGAAAAATTATTGAATTTCTCTCCTTTTTTTTTTCTTTTTGTCATTGATGGTAGTTTTAAAGGAGTAAATTATCAAGAGAATAAATTTCCTTATTTTGGTATGCCTACTTCTCATTAATAAATATCAATCTATAAGGTACAATTAATTATGGAATAAAGCATGTAATTGATTTTTGACAATGTTATTAATGGCAAGCGTAATTCCTTTGTAAGTCTCATGCATAGCAAGTACATAAGTAGACTATAGAGTACTTATCTCCTTCTCCTTCTTCAATGATCTTGGATTGTCTACCTATTGAAACTTCAGCAGGTGGACAAGGAGGCACGAAAACATTCTTCAATGGACTATATATGAGGTATGAACATCTCCAATAGTTGATTGCTTAAAAATTGTGTCACAATACGTAGTATTTAAAAAAAATTCATCTCTAATGCAACATAACAAAGACTTACTGAGGTAGTGGAGAAAAAAATAGACATTGTCTAGAGTTAAATCTAAATTTAAAAGTTTTATTAGACATATTGAATTAGCAAAATTTAAATTTTCTATACAAATTTTATGTGATTTTGTTTTATTTTAAGAAAGCAAAAGACTAGGTAGCAATTCATAGAATAGATTGGAGATCATTTTTGAAATTGGGTGTCTTTTCATTAAACATCAATGATCGAAAATCTTTTAACATTCGTATCACTTAGATAACAATTTATAGAATACATTGGAAATGCTCGAAGAGATTCGTTCTCAATACAGCACACGATGCACAATTTTCATTTTATATGCACATAATTTCATTATGTGTATTATACTTGTATGCTCGACTAACTTGAGTAAGATGACATTCACTGAAACCCTAGCGCCACCTTAGATGTTTATTATTTTGTAGGCTAGTCTCAGCAATAGCTATATTCAAAGTTCCTTGCACATTTCGATTGTTTGCGGTTTTTGATGCCAACAACTAGAATGCACCTACATGAATGAAGTTTGACTCGAACTATATATTTTCAGAGAAAGTACATAGAAACAAGATGAAAAGTGACAACTTAACAGCACAAATCTTTCCTTGGTATAATTTATGGAGCACAAAAGTTAAAAGATTTAAGTTGCTCATGCTTGTAGATAAAGCGGATTTAGGGAGCGTACGGTCCTGCCCCGAAAAAAATTGTTTTTAGTGTAAAATTTTTTTAGTAATAGTCGGTCTTAAAGTGAGCAGTCCAATATCAAAAAATTCTTGAATCTGCCCTTGCTTGTAGATATGTTTGGGGACAAAGTAACAAGTTGAGTACGATCACTATGACAATTACATAGTTATATTTTTATAGAATTTAAACATGATCATTTATAATTTATAAAGTAACATATAATATTTATAATTTTATTACCATCTTTCGTGTTATATTCATTTTATTATGTTCCAAAATTACATTTTGGAAAAAATTACTAAAATAAATAAACAAAAAGGAGGTCCATACAATACAAGATGTCAAAAAAGTTCAATTTATAGTTGACCTTTCTGAACTCATGTGCTGATGACAAAGTGTGTTATGTAACACGATTTAGCATAAAAATGTGAAGAATAAAAAATATAGATATAAAAAGAGATTAAAAAAAAGAAGATATCTCTCCCAAATAATAAGTAATAAAAATAGAAAGAGAAAAAACTAAAAAACTGAAAAACAACACCTTGCACCTCACTGCTCAACCTACCACCACAGCCTCCACGAATAGGGGCAGAACTAGGATATTTTTTAGATTAGATTGCTATTGAAAATACAAAAAAAAGTCACACTCCAAAACCGGCTATTATTTAAAAAAAAAATTTATACTATAAAAAACGATTTTTTTTGGACCGGACTGGACTGCAGTCTAGTCCCATCATGTCTAGCCCGGTCCCGCCCATGACCACAACCATCAATCCCCACAATCCCACCCCTAAATTCAACCGTCTAATACATTAAAATACATTACAAGTCCATTAAAAAATAAATCTAGGAGCCAATGGCCACCTGAACCAGTGATGAATATTATTACTCTTATTTTAAATTTACCATAACATAATATTGTTGTTTCTTTTTGTTGCGGGAAACTTATCGGTCATTAAGTTATTTGAACAAATTTTCAGTGTGTAATTCGAATTAATCTTGACCGTAAATAGTTTTTTTTACTATTGAGAAAAAAAAAGAATATATACGTTCATGTGTCTCTGCGTCTTCAATCTCCATCTCAAACGAAATTTTCTCTCAAACAATCTTCTTATTTATTTATTCACTGTCTCAATTTTAAAACTATAACTACCGCAATTTAGATCGTCATCCTCGCCCATTAAAAGTCCATCACAAATAAGAAAGTTCAAATCTCAGTAATTCATTTTTATAGATTATATGGTCGGATCCCATCGCTGGAAAGTGGTATACTAATAAATATATAAATTTGAGCAACTTTTTTACCCACCGCATTCAACCCCGAAAGTAAAGCAAAGTGAAGAATTGGCTGCTCCCTGAAAAGTTTGACTTTTTCTTCCTTTCTTATCAGTGGTCTATAGTCCACAAAATTCCACTACTGTGTTCCTCGTCAAAGTTGAATTCAACCCTCAAATCAAATAATACAAATGTATAAACAAAACTACAGAATCTTTGAATATTCAACGCAAACCAGTAATCTCTTTGTTTCTTAATAAAAAGAAAAAAGAAAAATGAAAACCAGTTTAATTTTCAATAAGGAGAGCCGTTGAAAGTCAAGTCTTCTCTTATTTTCTTCCTCCACATATTATTGGCACAGTCAAGACAAATATTGACGATCGAACGTTTGATCTGTTCTCTATATATATTTTTTGTCTTTGGGTTTAGGTTTCTTTCTCTACAAGAATCTTGCGTCCTAGTTACCTTTTCTTTTATGGGCTGTGTTCGAACTGTCCAATTGTTGTTCAAGAATTACCATTGATACTCCACAAGGTTGGTTTTTGTTTCTTTCTTAATATCAAGTTGATGTTTTCTGGGATTTATTGAGGATTGAGTTCATTTCCTTCTGGATGTTTCTTGAAGAAAAATGATTATGACTTGATTGCGATTTAGGGGATTGAATTTCTTGTCAATTGTCAATTGGGCTTATTTAAAAGATTATTGTTGTTCTTAGGGTCTGCTGGTCTGGATTTGGGGGTCAAGATTGTGTATAACTGTAGGATTCTGAGGAAAAGATTACATAGTTGATCTCAAGTGAGAAGAGGATTTTGATTGTTTTGAAGTGTAATATACAGATTATACTTAATAGGTGATGGATGGATCAAATGGTGGTTCTAATGCACCAGCCCCTTTTCTGGTGAAGACATATGAGATGGTAGACGATCCTTCGACGAATCATGTCGTTTCTTGGAGTCATACTGGACATAGTTTCGTCGTCTGGAATCCACCGGAGTTTGCTCGAGATTTGTTGCCCAAGTATTTCAAGCACAATAATTTCTCCAGCTTCATCAGGCAACTCAATACATATGTAAGCCCTTTGCTTAGTGCAATTTCTTAATCTCAATTTTTAGGTTTTCGCATTTACTAGATTGTGTGTATGTGTATTTGTGTGTGGAAGGTTGGAAATCCTTGTAGAACTGAAAGATGGAAGAACAAAATCTAGCCCACTAAATTGATCACTACTTGCATATTGAACTTAATAGATTTTGAATCAACAAACCATGAATATCGAACAAAAGTAATGGCAAATGATTGATATTGCGAACTAATGTAGTCGAGATTTAGGATAAATAGTTGAAGTATCTGAGTATGTGTAACTAATTATGACAGCATGAAGAATGAATGGAGATGAAACTTATGGAGGATTAGCATTTTGTTCACTTCATATTGTTTTTGCTTTCTAGTCTAAATTTAATTCTTACTTGGTTCTTGTGAGATCTTTTTGCTTAAATTTGGTTACATTGTGTAGGGTTTTCGAAAGGTTGATCCTGATCAATGGGAGTTTGCAAATGAAGAATTTATACGTGGACAGAGACATCTTTTAAAGAATATATACAGGCGTAAGCCAATACACAGCCATTCGGGTCAAGGAAATGCAGTTCCATTAACTGACGTAGAAAGAGAGGAGCTAGAAAAGGAGATTGACAGGCTAAAACACGAAAAGGTTTTGCTTGAGTCAGAGGTTGAGAGGCGTATACAGGAGACTCGGGGATACGAATATGAAGTTAGGTCATTAGGGCAGAGGTTGCAAAATATTGATCAGAGGCAGCGGCAGTTAATGACAACCTTGGCCCAATTCTTGCAAAAACCTAGATATGTCTCAAGTCTCATGGAACAGTTGGAGTCAAATAACAAAAAGAGAAGATTATTAGCTTTGAATTATTTGCATGATGAAGCCTCCCGAGGAGATGAGCCAAATTATGACGTTCCAAGCAGAGAATCCCAGAACCTCATCACTTCCATCGTTAAACTCAGAATTAGTTGACAAGTTGGATTCATCCCTAAATTTTTGGGAAAAGTTTGTTCATGAGATTGATCAAATTCCATCTGAAGATTTGCATGATTTTAGCGTGCTCCCACAGCCTTCACCAGTAACTATTACAGAAATGCCAGTATCATCCGGAGATTCGGATTTAATTGGCCAAACTTGCTCGCCTGAGTGTCGTATATCCTCATCTCCTTCAAGAGATCTTCATTCTTCCCCTGAGCTGGCTGCACGTTTGACTCATGTTGACAGCCCAGCAATATCATCCATTTGCATCGACCTAGATTCCAGGTCCAAACCATCAGGGATTGATGTGAATATGAGCCCAGCTAATGCTCATGATATTGATATGCCAAAAGACCTAAAACAAGATGGAACACTTCCTTCTGTGTCAGCTGGGGCTAATGATGTCTTTTGGCAACAGTTTCTTATGGAGGGTCCTGGTTCGTCCGAGACTCAAGAAGTACAGTCAGAAAGAAGAGATTTAGATGATAGGCGTGATCCTAGTATGTCGTTAGATGCACGCAGAACTTGGTGGAATGTAGAGAAGCTTACCCCACAGATGGAGCATTTCGCTTGAGGTGAGAGGACCTAATATTGCAATAAAATCTCCTTGGCTGGCCAGAGATTGTAAAAGCCGTTCGAAGGTTCTGATATATAAGAATGTTGTGATGGTATACATATACTAGATGGACACCTTTTTGGTCTTGAATTTACTTATATTTGCTAGTTTTCTTGTACACTTTCTTCTGTATCTTTAGCATAGTAGATTAAAGGTTTTGTCGACTGCCTCCTGTTATCTCTTCTGTTTTGTAAATTCTATATAATGTATGATGCTCTAAATTCTCCTATATCTCCTCAGCTTAACAATTGGAGTTTCTGTTAGCTAACGGTGGTTTTTTTCGAGTAAATGGTTAAGCAAATGAACATTTTTCTTGCATCTATCTTCCACAAGCCATTGTTCAGACCTGCAGTTTGCAGTTCCCGGCCTGTTTGGCGCCAAATAATGCTATGCTCATTTGCTCTAAACATTTTCGACCATTGTTGACCGCATGATGGTCTCCTTCGAAATTCAACTACTAGTTACGGAGGAATCTTTAGTGCATGTCTTGGACCTCTATTAGCTTAGTTACACAATTATGTGTGTGGTGACACTTAGATTGAAGACTGACGTATCTTTTATTTTTAACTTTCAATTTATTGGTTGGTAAAATTATATGTTTATCGGCTCAAAATTAGACATGTTTCTATCTTAAATTTACGTCTTATTAATAGAAAAATCTTTTGCCAAATCAACGTACATCAATTCAATAAAGTTATTTCTTAAGAGAGATTAAATTTAAAATTTTTGATGAATAATCACTGCACTTTTAAAATTGTTTTTTAACAGCACTGAATTTCAACTACGATCATAGAAAGTTTTGAAAAAAAAAAAGTACTTCAACGTCCGTATGTTACCGCGTCTTCAATTTCTTCCTTCACAAAATGACCTCTTCCAAAATTTGCTGATCGTTTAAATCCATCTCCATGATTCGATAATTTCCCCCAACCAATCATTTTCAAAATCTGCTCACTTCTTCAATTCATCTCTTTTAATCGATCATCTCCAAATTCTGTTCACTTTCTTAATCCATCATCATAATAGAACTTACGATTAGATCACACCGCAAGAAAGCGGTATAATAATATTTTTTTTAAATGATCATTGATCACTATATTTTCAAAATTATTTTACAATAGTTATTGTATTTTTGAAGTTCTTTTTTTATCCGTGAGTTCAGAAAAATTAACAATTTTATTTGTCAAGATATCAAAATTGTCCAAATACATTGGAGTTGTACAATTGGCACAAAACCAGTGGAGTGGCCGACAAACAAAACCTTGGGAACGAGGTAATAATATCCTGATTCCTGAAGCGGTGAACATAGTAAAACAGTAATTTCCCATTTATGGTGTAAACACCAAGTTATTGTTCCTTATACTTGAATCAAACATTCGTTACCAAAATCATTTAACAGCCTAACCAACGACATTAATCCTCATGGACCAAACAATAACTTCCGTATTAATACAACAAATTACAGATCCGATCGAATCCTAAATCACACAAACTCTGTATACTAATCTCCGACAGGAGAGAAAATTAAAAACCCAGGTCAGTTTCAATCTTTCTTTTTGACTCATTCTGTTAATTTTCTTCAAATCTATTAGTTGATTCGGGTATTTTTCTGAGGATTTTATTGATTCCAAAATTGTTGTATCTTGATGGTAATCTTCATTACGCAACAGCGATTTTTACTACAATATCTGGTGAGTTTTTGATGTGGTTGTTTATGGTTTTCCCCTTGTCTTTAGAACCGGCCTTCTCTCGAGTATAATCGGTGAAATATCCAGGACCAAAATCCAGTGGGGGGCAGCTGACCCCACTAGACCCCGGGTGGCTCCGCCCCTGGCCTGGACTGAATTTGGTGATACCAAAGGCAATGATAGAGAGTGGTTCAAATATTGAAAAAGTTGAGGAAAGTGAAAGTGACTATTTAAGGATTGAATATAAGCAGTCATTGATTAAGCGGGATCCCTCGTTCTCAGGCTGGGGTGAAGAGGACGGGAACATACATCCAACTGTATTAGAAAATGAGGATGTAAATTCAGAGGACTTCAATTTTGAACAGACTTTAGTACAACGGAGTGGGTTGGAAAATGCATATTTAGCGGGAGAAAAGAGATACCATTCTAGTAAGCTTCAGTTAAGGATGGATCATAGTAGTGATGTGGGCGATGCATCCTCTAACAGTGTGAGAATCGGGAACGAGTATGAGCCCTTTGATATTGAAAATAGTTTAAAAAATGATCAGCGATATTCTAGTACTGGGGCAAATGGCTCTGATTATATGGATTACCATGGTACATTGAGGTCAAATTCAAAGAACTCTATTTCTGTTGCTGATCTGCTGAAAACTTTGTTTCTTATTCTCGTGTGGTACACATTCAGTACATTCTTGACACTGTAAGTTCTTCCTCTGCTTAATCAATAGATTTGTTAGATGTTTTATTCTTTATAGTCATGCACTTTGGTACTTTAAGATGATGTTATTTATTTATCTTTTTCCAATGGAGCAGGTATAATAAAACTCTATTAGGGGATCATCTAGGGAAATTCCCTGCTCCCTTACTGATGAATACTGTCCACTTTGCAATGCAAGCTGTTTTGTCAAAGGCCATTACTTGGTTTTGGTCTGAAAGATTTCAACCCTCTATTATGTCATGGAGGGATTACTTTGTGAGAGGTAACAGAAAAATCACGCCCTTTATAATTATTAATCCAAAGTTGGATTCTTTAGAGCCAGCATATATTCTTTCTCATATCCCCTAATTAGAGTCTAATAAATTATATATGTTACGTTCTATGTACTGTCCCTTTATATAATGGATTTCATAGGTTATATTTTCTGAAAGCCATTGCAATTGAGTTTTTCCAATCCTTCTCTTTTAAACTCGAGTAGTTTCTTGAAAACTCGCTTTAGATATGAAACTTTGAGTATTGAGAGATGCTCTTGTTATTCCCAATAACATGGCTCGGTAACAGACCGCTTCTTCCAAAGCGCGCCCCATTCGTTCCGCTCGCAATAATCCAATTAATTCTCCGGGTGAAAAAACATTAGACATTTCATCTTATGAAACCAACACTTTTGATGTTATTTGGCGTACAATAATTTCTATATGCCTATTATGAATCTGCACCTCCTGGGATCGATAAACCTTTTGGATCTTATTAACCAAAGAGATACGACTTTGCACTATAATTAGCTCAGCCCCTGTCTGCAAAATAAATTAAGTCAAATTGAAAATATTGTTTTAAACTAATTGCTTTGTCGCTACTCGATGGTGATTCATCTTTCCATAATTTCACTCGGCCACTGGAAAGTGAGGTCTAGAAGGATTGCACGTTTGGCATATAATTGAACTTTTCTTTGAGCATAGTGAACGCAGGACCTCAAATAAATGTCCGAGCGGTGCACGAATGAGTTCTCATATCACATTTTTATGTGATTCTATATGGTTTTAAGGATTATGCCTCCATATAACTTATGGTTTCTAACTTTCTATTTCTCACTGTAGACTTCAGAATAATCAGATGCAAATTATTTGACTGATTACTGGATTCAAATTATTTTCACCTTCCTCCCCCGAAAGAAGAGCACCTTAAATGGGAAACTGAAGTGGAAGAGTGTTGTTAACTGTTTGTTTTGCCCAGTAGCTCACGGGCCTTCGATGCTTTTCTAGAATTCTTAAGCAAACTTAGTTAGTCTAACCTTTGTGTATCTTTTGATCTACTTTGTAACATAGATGTTCATAGTTTCTCCAGTTAAGCTAATTTGATTTAGAGATTACACAACTTATCCGATTAACACTGGGAACTTGGCTTCAATTTTTGAGTCAAATTGGAGCTAAAATTTATCTAGATATTGGGTAGAAGAATCTATTTTTTCTGATGGAAATTTTTCCTTCAACGGGTCAAGGTTGTTTATGCTGCTTCTGCTTTCACTTTAATGTTTTATGTTTGTCCAATGACGATGATGTTGAAAAAGTATACAACACTTAAAAAACTATATTGTCTTGTTTTTACTTCTCAATAAGAAACAATCCAGCCATAATATTTTATGCTCTATTATTTGTGTTGACTAATGAGCACTATATATGTTGATAATATATTTACAGTGCTTCTAGAGAGTATGAGGCTTTGCTTTCTAACTGATGAAAGGTGTATTTAAGGTGGATTCCTGCATCTTATACTTCTTCTAGGGGTCTGTGTGTTTCACATTAGAATTTGAGAATTTCAAGTGCTTCAGGATTTCAACTTGCAAGTATTGGATTTATATAGGCTTTTAGACTGTTAGAATTGAATTTATACCCTTGCTTTCATATTTAAAATTTTGCCATTTTCATTAACTTCTCTAACGACTAATGCTACAGATGGCCTTTGCCTTTCACAGTTGTACCGACGGCCCTCAGCACTGCAATGGATGTTAATCTGAGCAACGCATCCCTTGTTTTCATCTCTGTTACATTTGCCACTATGGTTGGTCATCTTTCCTCACCATCTTTTACCATAATCATCACTGTTGGATTAAGTTGCTTCAAATTGGAACTGGACAATGGTGTCTAAGCATTGAATCTGTATGGTCTTGATTCAACTTTCTTCATGTGTGTATTTAAACGTAGGGAAGTGCATATCAAAGAAATAACTATGGAATAATGAAGAGAGGCCGACAATGTTGAAGAAGATAATTAAACTTCTCTGCCAAAGAGACTTAATAGAGCTAAGAAATGTAGTGTTTTACTGAAAACTGAAAGCTGTTGTTACAGAGATGATGCAAGAGTATTTATAGCAACTCATATGACCTGTTTTGTCCTAGGTGGCGAAAAGACAACCATATTCTAAAAGAAACATGTCACTTTGACATGTCTTATTTCATAGAAAGTCTGAGTCATACAAGCTGTTTGTCCCAGGTGGCAAAAAGACAACCATATTCTATATGAAACACATCACTTGGACATGTCTTAATTCATAAGACAATAAAACTTTGCAAATGGCTTGCAGATTAAAAAAAGGGAAAAGCTACAACAGAACATGCTGAATCAATAATAAAACCAAAAGTAAACTGCATCAGTATGCTTGGCTCAATTCGAGATTGGTTTTTGCATTTTAGGTTTATTCATACACTTACAACATCTAATTCATATCTGTTGTCTCTTTATATTTCAAGTGGGGTATAACACTCTGGGTCCATTTAAGAGCTTATAAAACATAGTTGGGCTTTATCTTTGAAGCAACTGATGATCTATTGTAGGGAATCTTTTCCCTTGTCCTTAAGAGGCATATTATTTATCTAAGCCTATTATCTTGTTATTGCAGTGTAAATCAGCAGCACCAATATTTCTTCTTATTTTTGCCTTTGCATTCAGGTATTTCTCTATAAATTGATCTCATTGTTTTACTTTTAATAACTGCAAGTATATAGTTTAAGATCATTTGTTGGAACTCAAACATATCTTTTAACTACTCTCTCTACGTAGACTCTTTTAGACTTTTACTTTCTTGGAAGACTCTTGTTTATGAATTGAAAATAATTCATTCGTTTTGTGTTGGGGAAAGCAAGAAATGATTATACCTTATTTATTTTTGTAACTAGAGGTTAGCTATGGTTTGTTGTTCTGTTATGTGAAAGACCAAATTGAGATACGTAGATTTTTTTAAATTTGATAAAAAGGATTTTTGTGCGGTATCAAAATGAAAAGAGAATATACTTTCTTGGAAAATCACGTCTCACATAAATTTGTTGAAAGAATAACACCTGCCACTAATTTGAGAAGTTCTTTTGGATCTTTTGTCCTGAAATTGATCATAATGTGGATAAATAAATGGTTTCAGTTTTATGGTTTCCCGTTGCAATGTTATACCATTAATGCCACTATAGAAGTACATCTCGATGGACTAGATTACACAATAGCATGAGATGGTAGTTGTTTGGTCAGTTCACTGGGATATCTCCAAAAGACTATGGTTCCTGAACCACGAGCTAATGGACAGAATAAGATTATAAGAAGAACCAACAAATACACCATGGACTTGGCTATTGATAAATGCTTCTCATTTAGATGCTTTATTGTGCTGGGTGACAAAATTACATGACCTAAACTACACAAACAACTTGCTGTTATAGATTGGTAAGTTTATGCAAGAAACCTTGTCCACATCAATAATATCTAGAAAAAACTGGAACTTCTTATCGTTACCCATTCCCTACGTAGATGAATATTTGCCCATACGGCAAGCATGCATCTAGGGAAATGACACTTACTTGAAATGTTGAGACATCTTTTGCGTATTAGATACTTGATAACAAAGTTTGACTGGCCAGATCTTATGGTGGTCCGCATCAAAAGAAGCCACGTACAACATAACTGGTACGGAATTGCAATTCAAGGGGGAGGTTTAGTTGGACAAGGATGGGAAAAATTAGGACTACATATGTGCCTGAAATGGTAGGCATGGCACCTACAGGTAGGGGTGGCAAATAAGTTCGTGGGCTCGCTGGCTCGGCTCGTAAAAGCTCGGCCCAGCTCGGACTCGGGCTTGTTGAGAGACAAGCACAAGCTAAGGCCGAGCTAAAAAAAAAAAAAGAAGGCCAACAAACGAGCCAGCTCGTGGACACGAGCCCAAAAGCACGAGCCACGAGCCAGCTCGGCTCGTGCATTAAGTGACCGTTGGATGATCATCCAACGATCACACCATTTTTTTTTTTTAATTTCATTATTTTTCTATAAATACTCTTATTCTAAGGATGATGGTTTTCAATCTTTAATTTTCAACATAAAAGATACCCGATATTGTATTTTTTTCTCATTTTCAAAATAAAAAAAAAATTTTTGAGGGCCGAACCGAGCAAACATTTTGGAACAAGCTTTGGGCGAGCTGAGCTCGGGCTCGGCTCGTCCCTTTGGGCGAGCCGAGTTCGTATTTTATGGGCCGAGCCGAGCCGGTTCGGCCCATTGCCATAGGCTCGGCTCGGCCCGGCCCGGCCCATTGCCATGCCTACCTGCAGGATATTAGATGAGAGAAATTTCATTTGAAATGGTAGGCATGGCCTGGAAGTGCTGGTGAGAAAGAGCGATGTAGCATAAATAATTTGATTTAAATAGTAAATAAAGACATAAAATGCTTGCAGATTGATAAATAGGTAAGACCAAGATTGCTGAATTTTGGAAAGAGATATAAATAGCAGGCTCCATAATTTTGAATGTAGATGGTTGCAACACTTTAGTTGGAATGGCTTCTTTGTCAACTTTGTAAATACAAATTACTATACTTCTTTCCCTATGCTTTCATATGCCACATGAAATTGTCTGGTAGTTGTCCTATAGTTTTATTTTTGAGGAAATGTACATTTCATGCATCTTCTAAATTTTTTCTGAGTTAGTATGGCTTTTAAGCTAAAATACTTTTTATGAAGACTGGAGTCTCCAAGTGTTAAGCTGCTCGGCATCATGTTAGTCATCTCTGTTGGAATATTATTGACAGGTATGCAACTGCATTGTATGTATCACATGCTTTTGATTTTGTTGTTATATACAGTTTAATTTTATGCTACTGTTCATAGAGCTCGTATTGGGAAGATTTGGGTCAATCAGGGAGAGTTTTTATCGATATATAATGGAGAATTACGTGTTTTCATTTGTTATTTAAAGTTTTAGTAACAAGTGTTCATGAATTTGTTGCGATTCCTCAATGTGCCTTTTTTGTTTACTTGAATGAATCTCACCATGCCAATTAGTAAAGGACAGTGATAAGTTTGACAAGTTCACAATCTTACTGTTTTTATTTCTCTCTCCCTCTCTCTCCCTCTGTCTCTCTCTGTAAAACTGCTTGACATAAGATGATATCTATCAGAAGCAGATTTGACATCTTTGCAACAGTTGCTTCAATGACATGATTCACATGTTTTCCATATATAGATGTGCAAATTCAGATTACCTTGACATCTTTTAATAAGAAGTTTATGAATCTTATCACTACACAACATTGGTACGCATAAACAGGAAAAAGTTTGCTTCCTTTTTCTTTCCATAGCCAACAAAAGTCATAACTTAATTTAATCTTCGAGTTTTTACCATTCAAATGACCAAGGTACTTGATTTCCTTGATCACTTATTTTCTGTTTTTGCTTTATATTTTTCGTTCGTCATAATTACGATGAATGTTTTTGATTGTTCACAAATTTCTAAAATTTTTTTATTCATGCTTCAGATGCTTTTTTCATCATATTTATGCTTTATCTCTGACCTGTTTTGCCTATAATTCAGTTGCAAAGGAGACGGAATTTGAGTTTTGGGGTTTTATCTTTGTTATGCTTGCTGCTGTTATGTCCGGTTTTCGCTGGACAATGACTCAGATCCTTCTTCAGGTAAGACCAGATGCTCATATATATAGTTCTGGTTTTTGAACTTGTTTTAATTCTTATTATTATTTTGAATTTCTCATGGTACACGCACTCACTATATCTTTGTGGTCTTGACTCCTTTGTTCATCGATTGGTTTGTGCTGATCTCTACACCGGCTTGAAGAAAGAAGAATATGGTAAGCACAATTGGTATCCACTCTTTTTAACCTAAAATTTTTACCAGATTTTAGAGCCATTAAATTATTTGTATTCACATCTATATGTGTCAGTTGAGCTTATTTGCTTCCCAAAGTTCAGTTCTAATTTTATGTAGTTAATGTGGCTATTTTAGAAAGATAGTGTTTATGGTTGTTAGAATTATGACATCTTCTTGGTCTCTGCTCTATGAAGGATTCCTTACTTGAATATCGAAGGCTCAAATCCATTTTAATTACCAGTACTTTTACAAATAACAATCTTGTACATATATAGCTACTTAATATGTGTGTGTCCAAACCATCTTGACCAGCTCTCCTGCAATTTATGTGCAGTATGCACTATGTTAAATAGTTCACTAGTAAGCTCTTTTCTAATTCTAGCTTTTCTTGTTTTTACCACAAATCCATCTTATCACTTATTCTCGTAACAACCATACTTAAATTTATACAGTTATTGCTTCCGTATATTTAATTCCACATGGTATTGCTGATTTTTTATTTTCATTTTATTTTCATAGATTTTAATCCTGCAGAAATCCTCTGATCAAGCAATAACTTAGGCACAGGCCCCGTTAATTCAACTAGCTTTAATCCTGAGCGTCATTATCTCGAATTTCTCCCCCCTATGAAGTATTAAGTCTATGTAGCAAAGTTGTTCAATAGGTATTTTATGATCTCCAATATTTACTGCCTCTCAGCATGTACTCATACATTCATTAAAATTATACTCCATACATTCAATCTTACTCCGACCAACTTTTTCACCTTTTGTTTGGAAAATGATTCTGATAAGTTAATAAAATTAATTAATTGAATATAATTGAGACAGAGTATTGAAAGGAATATGAGAAATGATATAATTGTTCTGTCTTATTATTACAAGGTGAAAGACCTTATTTATAGTGTTACAATAGTCTTAAAATAAAAGAAAAGATTGTGTAATAATTCCATAATCACCTATAAAGGAAAATAATCTCATACAATCAGAAAATACCAAAGAGAATAATATCATGATCTTATTATATCTTCAACATCTCTCCTCAAACTCAATATGGTGTTGTAGAAATCAAATTGAGTTTGAAACTTTAATTGATCCATGCAAATCATCATCTTCTTCCAAGGGTCAAAGGATACTTTAGAAATGCATTTACAATATAAGCCAAACAAAGAACTAGAAGCTAATGCAAAAGAAAAATCATCATCCAACCGAAATCATCACCAAGACTTGTGGGGCACATCCCATAAGTAAAAAGAACAAGGTCAAAATCAATTTCTCAAGCAATTTTTTTACATCTAAATTTGCTGAGAATAAACCATGTTGACAATGGCACTCCGAAGATCCATGGGTTGCACCAGCAATTCTTTCAAAAATGAAGATAAAAAAATACTAGTCTAACAAGAACTCAGACACACAAGAAGACTAAGACAATGTGATGGAAATAAAAATGGTGGATAAGAAGCAACATCCTATTTCTAGTTAAATTACTAAACCAATAGCAATCATTACTGCTAAAAGCAAATAGAGGCTTGAAAGCTATGGGAATTCCACGTATATAATACCACCATCATTAGATTCCAAAAATAAAAAAAAAAAAAATAGGACGATATTGACTTGCATAAAAATTGGTAGGATGCAAAATGTCAAAAAAAGAAGTAAAGAAACCCACTACTAGACGACAAAGTAGTGGCAATAAATATGCAAGGACAACCACAAGAAGGAAAAAAAAAATTAATATTGACTGGACGAAAATATATAATCCAAACAAAAAAACTTGTTCGAATGAGCGACACGGGGACACTCTCCGGAGAACAGAAGCTTGCAAGTTTAACCCTCATATTAAACCTACTTTGATACCATGAAGTGAGACAAAGTAATGAAAGGAATATGATAAATGATATAATTGTCCTGTCTTATTATTACAAGGTAAAAGACTTTATTTATTGTGTTATAATAGTCCTAAAAAGAAAGATTGTGTAATAGTTCCATAATCAACTATAAAGGAAAATGATCTCATACAATTGAAAAATACCAAAAAGAATAATATCACGATGTTTTCATATCTTGAACAGATTCCTCACGTGTCCATAGTCAATCTATTTATAGTTAAAGCAAATAGATACCGACTTAAAGCTGAACCTTGATGCAACCTTACAGTAGGCAAAAACTTACTTGGTTTTCTGGCATTTATCCTCACTGTGGTTATGGCCCCTTGTATATGTTTTTAAATCTTTGTGACATCAACATAAACTTAAATGTTAACTTTACACCTGGCAAAGGTAAATATCAAAATGCTATGTCACCTTGGAAATATGTCCATAAAAAGTTAAGAGAAATATCAGGAAATGCAATCCTGCAGAAGATGGATGATTAATTTGTATTTATATTTGTTTCACTAAAAGATTTGCTTATTTTCAAAGTTATTTTCCATGAAAGTTCATATATTATTCAAAATGATTTTTCAAATATTCATTATGAGTTGAAATATTATACTTCAATGTATTTGATATTGAGGCTCAATATTTTATTGAAACATTTAACCAAAGTATGTCCTTTGAAGATTACCAATGACCTGAATATTATATTTGAGACTGTGACTAGAATATGAAAAAGTCTCCTGTTGACTAATTTCTGAAAGATTGTAACTGAACATGGGTACCTTTCTGGCAAGTTCTTAGCTGGATATGACCCGTGCTTAAAATAAATGGCCAAAGGACAAGAAAGTATGTTTATGCTTAATACACATTCTGCAAGGTAGCAAATGACATAATATGATATGGGTGGAGTCTCATGTAGGACTAAACTAAGTGCTATACCTTCTAGCTCAGTTGGTGGGAGCCATCTTGATAATCTGCAGAAATCACACTGTAGAACTAAGTGCTACAATCTTGCGTTCAGCTTGGTGGGAGCCAACTCTGGAGTTCTATGCTATGATGTGTTCTCTTAAGGGATGTGTTTCATGACAATAAGGCTTAAAGATCAATTTAGTACTTCTAAAATATTTATTTGTTCAGCTCAAATATTAATTTAAAGAAAATCATGTGCAATTTCATTTTTCTCTAATCTGTTTAAGATTAACAAGCTTTGTTTGGACAAACATAAGCCAATTTTCAAATTGGCACCATCAAAGGGCAAAACAGTGTTAGAAACTCAGAATACTGCACAATATGTGACAGTTGGATAGATTCTATCTGCCAACCATTACCATGATGAAATTGCCGTTCAGAAATTTGACATTCAGATGTAATGTCATGTTGCGAAGTAATTTTTACCTAGATTATATTTTTTTAGTTCTAAGTCTGATATTAATTTACAGTTTCTTGTATCCATATCTATAATTTAAACTGGAGGGTGGAGAAACAATATGATCGATAGAAATAGAAGCATCTCTCTCTGAATTGGGACATATGGAGATGGAATGGGACTGTGGGAGAATGTTTGCGTGTAAAGGCTGCCAAAGCCATGACAGTTGACATATTTTTGATACACAATATTTGATTGTTTATGATGGTCAATGCTCGTCTTTTAGGACTTGGAACATTCACATGCTTTGCCTGGCGAAATTTGGCTAATAGAGATGCTTACTTTGTACCTATATTGCTATATTGCATTGATTTGATGTGGTTATATGTGGACTAAAGAGCGTACTTTTATTACAGAACCAGTATTTTATCTATCGAACCTCATTGAAACTGATGCTTGATTATATTCGACCTACTTGTACGTGTCTATTTTTATGACATGCTATCTTTTTTCTGTTTCCAGGTCTCAAGAATCCACTCACTTTAATGAGCTATGTGACCCCAATAATGGCAATTGCAACTGCTCTACTTTCTCTTATGTTGGATCCATGGCATGAATTCAGAATGAGCAATTATTTTGACAGCTCATGGCATATTGCAAGAAGTTGTTTGCTAATGTTGTTTGGTGGTACTTTGGCTTTCTTCATGGTAGGAGTCTAGATTCTCAGTTTTATGTGACGAATTTCCATTTTATATGGAAACAAAAGGATGGGATATTGCAATGAATTGTCAGATGCTATGAGATTTCAAATTACTAGCATTTTCCACTTTCCAGTTCTCTATGCTCTATGTATTTTCTTCTTCTAGAAACGCAGCACTTCTTGGTCTTATTGCAGGTATTAACAGAATACATTCTGGTATCAGTAACTAGTGCGGTAACGGTAACAATAGCAGGGGTTGTCAAGGAGGCTGTGACCATCTTGGTATAATAGCAAATATTTTAGATTACTTTCCCTGAATTTTATAAATATACCATATTGCGCTGACAACTGTTAGTTCAAGACTTTGTTCTTACCTTCAATGTATTAAAAGCACATCTGTTTTGCATTAGCAGTAGAGAACACTGTGATTGTTATATTTTGCTGATTATTTGCCTATTCTCAAGAGTTCTTGATGGATTTTAGGAGATAATTGATATTCACCTTACCTTTTTTTCCAGTCCATGTTTTTATTGTATCAGTTGTACAGTTGCACTTATTTAGTCTTTTTAATTATTCACTACGTCCACCATTGAATGACTTCCTCATTTTTAAGATGTCCATAAAAAATGACCATCCAGAAATAGTATTTTCTGTCCAAAAAAATTATTTTTCATTCGTTTTGCGAGTAAACAGACAAGTTACATCAAATCTCAACTCAAGTTTGTGCCAACTGAGACCAAGGCATTCAATTGTGGACAGAAGGAGGAACATTTTTACCAAAGTGAACTCCTGATGTGCAAGGTTAAAAAATTTTCAACAATATTTGATGGTTTTAAGCATTTTATGTAACTCTTAGAACTACTCAATCGATCTCCTTTCTTCTTGCAAATTTTAAAACATTAATTTGGTGTAATGGTATTTGATTTATAAGGCATAGAAATGTAATTATCAGGGTATACACTGACAATTGTCAACAACTCTTCCATTCTATTTGTTAAACCACCTCGTCTAAAAACTTAAGCTACTACATGGGGAAGAATTTATTTATTTATATTTGCTATATTCAACACTCACTTGTAAGCTGGATTCATTTTTTCATGATAGGCCTGATACATTAAGTTTTCATTATTACCTTTGCCTTTTCCTATATGGTGCTAAACCAACTCCTCTAAAAACTAAAGCTGTTAGAAAGGGAGGGAATTGATGTACAATATTTGTATCTTCAACACTATCCTTCATAAGTTTTCAAATCTATTTGCATTTCCTTCATGGTCTACTAAGAATGCATTTTCTGAAAGTCAGTGGTGTAGGGAATTCTCTTTGCTCTTTGCAACATACTAGCGAATTCCCAAATATCCCCTCATGGACCATGCTTGCCATCCTCCCCTAAATAAAGAGCAAAAGAGAAAACAAAACAAAACAAAACAAAACAAGGAGAAGATAAATATATGCTAATGAGGGAGAGTGGGATTTTGAGTTGGTTTGGGACTTCTATTGAGTAAGTCAGTTGCGAAGGTCACAAAGTTCAGTTTGACTTCCTACTGGTTGGCTTTCAGGCCTTTCTGCATAAACAACCTTATTGAAACCCTTCACATTTGTGTTTTTATTAGACTGATGAGAAATCTAGCATTTGTTTCACAATCTTCTGCTATTCTCTGTATGTTGATATTAATCATACATTTAAAGTCTTCTGTTGCTAGCATTGTTTTCGTTTTTAAACTAATTATTGAACCTTTGCAATACCATTTCAGGTTGCCGTGTTCTATTTCCACGATGAGTTCACCTGGTTGAAAGGGGCTGGTCTTGTGACAATAATGGTTGGTGTCAGTTTATTTAACTGGTACAAGTAAGTAACCGAATTCCATGGTATTGTAGCAAACTTACCTGGTTTGGCAGTTCCTTTCCCATATTCTTCTTGATTAAAATATCATCGAACTTCAAGATTTTTTGTCAATATCTATGAACATTTGCAATTTCAATCTTGGTGGAACCTCTCTGTATTTATGATTGTGACCATTATAATATCCAACAGTGGGATGTAATATTGTCACACTTATTATACTTCTGTGGCTTGGATTTTCATTAAAAACTGATATTAGTTTGTTCTTCGTCGATCTTTATGTTCCCGCGGATTTTGAGAGCTCTTTGAATTCTGCCATGACCAACATGAATGATCTTATTTGATTTCTAAACACAACTGTTCACTTTCCGGAAACAAAAACTGTTCACATTACAAAATTTACTGAAATGTTGCTCTATCTATTTCCTCAACAAAAGTGAAGGTTGCTTTTGTTAGTCAACCCATGCAAGAATTGACAGGGCTAGCTGAACCTTGTTCACTTCGATACAAGATTCACTCAAATTTCGCTGCTATTTACGAAATTGAATTTCCTTAACAAGGAGAGGGTTGCTTTTTGGTTGAGTCATGTAAATATGGACAGGAATAGCTGAACCTTGTTATTGTATAAATTCTAACTCTACAAGATGGTAAATTGGAAAAGTGAAAGAACATCATGCTATGGTTACTCTTGACTTAAACTGTTGAATAACTGAAGCATGGTACTCTTTATTGAACATATTAATCTGAATTTTTCTACTCTAGAAGTAATGTTTTCAGTAATTATCTTATCCTAAAAATGTCAGTGCCTTTTGTTTCTTCTTGTTATCAGGTACCAGAAGTTGGAACACACTCATTCATTATTCTTATTTGTTATCAGGTACCAGAAGTTGCAGAAGGGCGATGTCAGTGTAGATGGAATGGGAGGTTCAACAGCAGATAATTCACCATCAAAGTATGTTATTCTCGATGAGATGGACGAGGAAGAATAAATCCCATAAAAGCTCCTCATTGCGTTATTTGAATCTATAAACTTGAGTAAGCTTCTGATCAATTGCTTACCCCAGTATTGTCATTGTCATTCACGAAGGTGTTCTGTTATTTTATTTTCTTTTTAAATTCTTAAATTATGATTTTCTGTTTTATGAGCCTGTTTTTCTGTTATTTAGTCAACAGTCAGAACAGTAAATAGAAACATAGAACATTCTCAATTTTTCAACTAGTGCTCCTGTTTTAAATTGGTCGTGTATGCTGGTACATCAAGGCTGAAATTTGGAGATTGATGTGGTTGTTCTACCTGATTAGTTCATGAAAACAAGTTTAATCTTATGTATGTTCCATAGGAAATAAATATCCTTCTTGGAGGATATTAAATGTTAAATCTAACTAGTGGTTACTTCTGAGGTTTGAGAAAATTGCATCTGATGTTTGGGACTTTCACCTGTATGCCTGCTGTTGTAGTCCATTGGTCCACTTAAAAGTTCAAGCTACAAAGATATTGTTTGATGTGACGATAGATAAGGTCAGCAAGTATTAGCTCTGCAGTAAAATTGGTGCACTTGTCACACTTTCTGGATCCAAATTGGCATGCTCTGTTGCTATGTCTGGTGTATGTGTGTATATCAGTAAATGTGAAAAGATTTTTGAAACTTTACGGTCTCTCAGAGAGACTTGCCCATTCACCGTGTCCATGATTTCCCTAACCATAACTGTACAACATGAACAAGTTTGGATCTTGCTTTTGTTTGCTTATATATTCTTTATGAAGTAATCTGAGAAAAAACAGACTTCCTTCTTAGGTGATCTTCATTTTTAACATATAATGCTTATAGTCATTCAATCACACTTGAATACTTGTATTAAGGCTTCCTGCATCATGGGCATAACCAGATGAAGTAAAAGCTAACATTGGAATCACATCATGGAGTAGCACAATACAGGACCTTGATACTTTCTTGGTTTAGTGCATAAGAAATAAATCCAACTTCTGGCCTATCGGAATTACCCAAGTTCTTAAAAACCAGTTACACTATTCTACCACAATTGATGTGGAATGAGGCATTACAAACTCTCCCATTAAAACATGTGACATCTGGTTCTCTTATAAACATAAAATATATTCTGTGTGATTCATCCATGGCGATATATACCTTGTTCTCTTCTAAACATAAAATATTTTAGATACGAATGGAAGAGTTAACATCTTCTAGTGAATGTTTCTTCTTCCATAATACACTTTCCCTTTTTTGCATTCAAGCATGTCACAGTTTATGGTGCTGTTAAATCTATATAAATGACAATACTCTCATTGGTCATGAACTCGCATTATACTGCATTATCTTGTAAATACAACAAGATCTCCGCTGAGAGTAGTGAAATTTTACTTTGCATATTGGTTTATCCATGATTGAATGACCATACTTGAGATCTCTTGTTGAAATGTAGCACTCATGTTTTTGTGGTGTTCTACCAGATTCATGCTGCAAGAAGGAAGGGATCAGAGTTGGCATTTGTTGACATCAATTCTTTTTCCAAATTTTTTGAGCCCTCTGTTAACAAATTTTCTCTATGTTCAGTTGGGATTGTATATCTATATTCTGCATAATGTCCGTTCCCTTGTATCTAAATTTTCTCATTATATTCTGATTCTTAATAACAGTTTGTCGCTATGTTTAGTATTGTCGAACGATTTTATTATTATAATTCTAATGATCTTGGTTTGTTTTATACAACTTAAATTAATGACAAGAGTTTGTAACTTTTGAAATGTACAATACTGTGACCTAAATGCTTCACTAAGGAGAAAAAAATTGACATCTTCAGTCTGATGGAATTACTGCAAAAGTCCAAAGAAGAAGAAGTGTTCTTGAATCATCGTGGCCCTGATAGAATCGAAGTATGCAATGGGGTTGCATCTTTGAAACGAATTTCTGGGATTTTGTTTGTCAAATTCTTCGGATTTGAAATATCATAATTTAGATATTTTTCAACTTCTTTGACACCCTTCAACACCTTATCGCCATCAACATTGATGGCCTGTTGGTGTGATCACTTCGCAAACACCAAGCAGCAGCCTGCATCATTTCCACCACTTCAGCTACATTAGATTGCTTATCTTCACTGTATTTGCCAACTATATACAGCCATTCTCCTTCTTCTGCCTTTTTCTTGAAAAGACTCGGCAAATGCCTTTCCTCCTCTGGTAGAGAATGCATGAAATTCCTCCTACCACAAAGAATTTCAAGAACCACAACGCTAAAGCTATAGACACCTACTTTCTCTGTAACGACCGCAACAAGCCATTCCAGGGCCAGATACCCTGGAGTGCCTCTCATGACAGTTATGACTCGGCTCTGGTTGTTGTTAATCAATTTAGAAAGTCACAAGTCGGAAAGTTCAGCGTTATAGTTCTGATCCAGAAGAATGTTTTGAGGCTTAATATCCAGGTGAACAATAATTTGGCTGCAATCTTCATGGAGGTAGGCCAATCCCTTTGCTATGTCATGAATAATCATTCTCCTGCATTTTCAATCAAGAGGCCTCTCTTGACATCTACTCTATATCCATTTATCCAAAGATCCGTTACACGTATACTCGTAGACTAAAAGCCTGTGAGATTTCTCACCACAGAACAGAAGCATCACAAATCAGAGGAGTGACTTCAGAGCAGCCTAAATAAGGGAACTCTTGTTCTGTCTGTCTAAAATAAGTGGTTGTATTGGTGCTTGATCTTGGACAGCTACAGCCCCCGGTTGAGCAAATCCCATAATTTCCTTATCTTCATAACCTGTAAAAATGTCAGCCACCATGGTCCAACTTGTATTGTACTCTTATAATATCAGGTGCCAATCTTAAAACAACTGCGAGTATGGAGCCGAGGATGTTTTAGGGAAGGTTAATGATGAATCGGGATCGTTTGATTCAGAAGAATGGAGATACAAAGCTAAACTTCCATTTAGAAACAGAAACACAGCATAACTTGTGTTATTTTTCTCTTTAACACAAATCAAATGCTGATAAATCTTCATCTCAGTTGCTATCAGCTTTTGCCCCGATACTAGTTTCTGCCAAGGAACCAATGTATCAGTAGGATCAGGGGCAAAGCCAGACGTTTTGTATTGTGCGTAAAAAATATAGATAAATTTTTTTTTTCAAAATAACATAATATTAATATTAATAAGTCAATACATTAGTACAATCTTACTCTACTAGTTTTGATATTTTGAAAATGTCGTATATTATATCGTTATCAATATTATCAAACGACTTGGTTGTTTATCTATGAATTAAGAAGAAAAAAAAAAGAGTTCACGAGGTAGAGAAGAACACATTAAAACCACAATAAATTATATCAAATTTTCTAATTCTGAAGATGAAGAAAGTAGTAAAATAATTGAAGCTAACTAAACTAATTGATGATATAACGTCTATCGGTCTATGAAATTACAAATAAAATCCAAACAAATAAAGAATATAAATCAGCACCGAACGTGGAGTTTAAAAAATGAATAAAAAAACTGACCTAATTGAGTGTCATGATTGTTAGTAGAAAGAAAAGACTATCCAATTCTTTCTACAAATAAAACAAAAATGAAGCGACTCTCAATCAGATACAATTTAAAAAATTTTAAGCATTATATGCCTTCGGCCTTTCTACCACAATTGGATAATTTAGATAGAAACTAGATTGATAATACTAATGTTTATTAAACTAAAATTCCTCCATTTTTCTTTCCATTCTCGTAAAAATTTAGTAAATTCACTTGCGAACATTGCTAAGTTCACAATTGTAGGATTAGCTATCATTTCCCAACTCCAACCCCTCCCCCCACCCAAAAAATAAAAAATAAAAATAAAAAACTTCAACAAACAATTTTTTTAAAAAAAAATCAACAAAAAATTTTCATAGCAGCTCAAACAGATATAAAGACAAGTGAAATACCTCTCAATTCAGCAAATAATTGAACTAATTTTATTTTAAATCCTAAGCTAGTTTTTAAATATGCAAAAAGATACAAAGAAAGTGGTATAGGACTAGACTTCTATGTAAATATCGATTCAATTGTCACCTTACCTCAAATGATGTGACTCAAGTTGGAAGGAGAAAGAAATCGACACTAATCAACAAATTTTAAGAGAGAGAAAAAAATTGGAGAAGATGAGAGTGAAGAGATAAGACGAAGAAATCGGCTAAAGATAGAGTGCACTTTATGTCTAGATTGAGATTTTTAATAGGGGATTGACCAATTTTCATGAATTGGCCAATTTTTACGGATTGAGTTCTTAATAGAAATCTATTTTTATTTTCATTGGGCCTAAGTTAACATTATATTAGAAAAAAATTAAATTTTTTTTTTTAATTTTAGAAAAAATACATAGGTTCAGTATTACAATATTAATATTTATTTGACTATAATAGGAGAGTTTATTGTGCATATCTTTTGATTAATATGTTTTCTTAAAGTCTTTGTATTTTAGGTAAATGTATATTGGTGATTAGGAGGATCTTTAGGAGATCAACCAAGTCTTGGAGAGCAAGAATTCTGGGTAATATTTTTGTAATATATATACTTCATTATTGTGAATGAAAGAGACACAGAAATTAGTGTGGAGAATTTATCATGGTATCAGAGCCATCGTAGGGAGATCCTAGGGCAAACACAATTTTTTCTTTATACAGTACTGTAGCCTCCACGAGAGATCATGGCTGGCGGAGAGGGAGAAAAGAAAGGAGATATGACGTATCATCTTGGATCGAGTGACGGTCCAGGCAACATCATTACCCCGATTCAATTACGTGGTGAGAACTACGATGAATGGGCGAGGGCAATTCGAACCTCGCTAAAGGCGAAGAGGAAATTTGGCTTTGTGGAAGGGACAGTTCTGAAGCCAACAACAGAGGAGAAACTTGAGGATTGGATAGCTGTGCATTCGTTGTTGGTGTCTTGGCTGACCAACACCATTGAGCCGTCTGTTCGGTCAACACTTGGGGAATATGATGATGCACAACTCATGTGGAACAATCTCAAAAACAGGTTTTGTGTGGTCAGCGGCACTCGTATATGTCAGTTAAAAACGTCATTGGGACGAACTGAGATATTTATTTTTGTGTGGTCAGCGGCACTCGTATATGTCAGTTAAAAACGCAAGCAAGGAAAAATCGAGACTGTGGCTATTTATTTTGGTCGTTTGTCAAAAATCTGGGACGAACTGACCACATATGTGAAGGTGCCGGTTTGTAAGTGTGGAGGTTGCACGTGTAGCATAGTCACGCAGGTAGAAAAATTGAGAGAAGAAGACTGTCTACATCACTTTCTTATCGGCCTTAGTGGAGCATATGCTTCCATTCGTACTAATTTGCTTGGACAATAGCCATTGTCGATGCTTGATAGAGCATATCAATAAGTGATTCAAGCAGAAAGACTGCGTTGAGGAGAGTCGTCCTCATCCAAGGACGAACGAGATAATATCATGGCCTTCTCAATTCAGCCTGATATGCATGGTAAGTCTTGTTTTGTGGATAATATTGACAAGTTTTGCAATCATTGTAATAGAGAAGGCCACGATGAATCTTCTTGCTTTCAATTACACGGGTTTCCCGAATGGTGGGAGGACCGACCTCGCAGAGGAAAGGGACCAGGTCGTGGTGGAGGATGGACAGGACGAGGAGGTGGGCGTGCAAGTTCTGGCCGAGGCCGAGGGTCTGGTGCACCGCCTGTCCGTGCAAATAAAATTGGCGGGGATGGGACTTCGTCAGGGCAGCAGGCAGGAAGCTCGCAGGGGTTGGCGGGTGCGACCGAAGCAGCGGGACTTGCGGGAGTTTCAGCAACGCAACTACAGCAACTTCTTGATTTTTTGAACTAGGCCAAAACAAAAGATCGCCTGCATGGTAAGAATAGTGATTTTAGTTGGATTATCGATATAGGATCGTCGAACCATGTGACGTGTGACTTATCTATTTTGAAAAATGTGAGAAAGGTGAAACACTGCCCGGTGGGATTGCCGGATGGAAACACGGCAGAAGCGAACCATGAGGGGAGTGTCGTGTTGTCAGGAGGATTGAAGCTTGATAATGTGCTTTATGTCCCACAATTAACATGCAATTTAATTTCTGTGACTCAATTAATTGATGAATCAAATTGCGTTGTCCAATTCACTAATAATATTTGTATTATACAGGACCGACCGACGAGGAAGGTGATTGGAGCGGGTGAAAGATTGGATGGACTTTATTTTTTCCGTGGTGTTCCTCAAGTAAAGGTCTTGACAGTGGATGGTGACTCGTCGTTCGAGTTATGACATCAACGAATGGGGCATCCGTCGGAGAAAATATTGAAGATGATATCGACTGTGAGTCACTCTTGTAGAAAACATAATAAAGCTTGTGATGTGTGTCCGCGTGCAAAGCAATCTCGATCTAGTTTTCCCATTAGTACGAATAAAGCTGGTAGGATTTTTGAACTTGTTCATTTGGATTTGTAGGGCCTTACAATGCTCGATCTTCTTGTGGAGCTGCCTATTTTTTGACAATAGTGGATGATTTTTCAAGAGGAGTCTGGGTATATTTATTGTGCAATAAAATAGAAGTTGAATCTATGTTTCTTAATTTTGTTGCTATGGTTGAACGACAATTTGAACAAGTAATAAAACATGTAAGAAGTGACAATGGGACCGAGTTTAATTGTTTGTATGATTATTTTCAAAATCATGGAATTATTTTTGAGACTTCTTGTGTTGAGACTCCACAACAAAATGGGAGGGTTGAGAGAAAACACCAACATATTTTAAATGTGGCTAGAGCATTAAGATTTCAAGGGAACTTACCAATCAAATTTTGGGGAGAATGTATGTTGGCAGCTTGTCACTTGATTAATAGAACACCCTCTACTCTACTTAAGACTAAATCGCCATATGAAATGTAGTTTGGGAAAGTGCCTTCTTATGATGTTATTCGTATATTTGGTTGCCTTTGCTATGCTCATAATCAAGGACACAAGGGTGATAAATTTGCAAGTAGGAGCCGTAAATGTATCTTTGTTGGCTATCCTTTTGGGAAGAAAGGTTGGAAATTGTATGATTTAGAAACACATGAGTACTTTGTCTCGAGGGGTGTGAAGTTCTTTGAGAAAGAATTCCCTTTTGCGACAAACCAACCACGAAATGTGGTGACTCCTGTGCCGGCAAACAATGAGGATGGGGCATGGAGCGAGGATGAGGGTGCCGATGAGTGTGATGTGTGCATTGAGGAGGGGTTGGAGGCCGCGTCCACTCTCGAGGGAGAGCTAG
Source organism: Forsythia viridissima (assembly GCA_030279155.1). Lineage (NCBI taxonomy): Eukaryota > Viridiplantae > Streptophyta > Magnoliopsida > Lamiales > Oleaceae > Forsythia > Forsythia viridissima. The sequence continues at coordinate 48,535,351 of CM059039.1, forward strand.
GTGCTGCGGTGCAGCCCGTGTATGAGGACGTGCGTGATGAGGGGCTGGAGTATACGGTGGGAGAGCAAGGTGTGCAAGTTGACGGTGAGCTAGGGTGAGGAAAACGAACCAAAACTCCCTCAACACGGTATCGTGATTTTGTTACTCACACTATACGGAAAATAAGTCCATCTGAGAATTCATCAACTCCTTCATCTTCCTCAGGTACGCCCTATCCTATAACACATTTTGTGAATTGTAAACGTTTTTCTGTAAAACATAGGAATTTTCTTGCAGCAGTAACAGTGGGACATGAGCCAAAGCATTTTAAAGAAGCAATGAAAGACCCGGGATGGCAAGATGCGATGGGTAAGGAGATACGAGCCCTAGAAGACAATGAGACTTGGGTAATGGAGACTCTTCCACCCGGAAAGAAAGCGCTAGGGAGCCAGTGGATATATAAAATTAAGTATAAGTCTGATGGAAGCATAAAGCGGCTCAAAGCAAGACTTGTGATCTATGGCAATCATCAGGTGGAAGGAATTGACTATAACGAGACATTTGCTCCTGTGGCAAAAATGGTGACGGTTCGTATTTTTCTTGCGATTGCTGCTGTTAAAAATTGGGATGTACATCAAATGGATGTGCATAATGCTTTCCTACACGGTGACTTAAGTGAGGAGGTTTATATGAAGGTTCTTCCAGGTTTCAAGAATACAAATCCTAACATAGTTTGCAGGTTGAAAAAATCGTTGTATGGTCTGAAACAAGCTCCCCGATGTTGGTTTGCAAAACTGTCACAAGCGTTGAACAATTATGGATTTGTGCAATCCTATTCAGATTACTCATTATTTGGGTTGTGCAGGGGAAGAACTCAGATCAACGTGTTAGTTTATGTTGATGACTTGATTATTGCAGGAAATGATAAGGTTGCATTGACAACTTTTAAAGATTACCTTGGCAAGTGCTTTCGTATGAAGGATCTGGGAGTTTTGAAATATTTCTTAGGGCTAGAGGTAGCCCGTAATCCAGAAGGAATCTTTCTTTGCCAAAGAAAATACACACTCGAGATAATTTTGGAAACAGGTTTACTGGGAGCAAAGCCTGCGACATTTCCTATGGAACAAAATCACAATTTGGCCCTTGCAAATGGCGAATTTCTTGCGGATCCGATGCCGTATAGGCGACTTGTAGGGAGATTGATTTACTTGTCTGTGACAAGACCTGATCTTGCATATTCGGTTCACATTTTGTCCCAATTTATGCAGCAACCTCGTGATGATCATTGGGAGGCGGCTCTCTGGGTCGTGAGATATTTGAAGAAGAGTTCGGGGCAAGGGATTTTACTTCGTGCTGAGAGTGACCTAAGTCTAGAAAGGTGGTGTGACTCAGATTGGGCTAGTTGTCCACTTACTCGGCGTTCCTTGACAGGATGGTTCGTGTTACTTGGTTGTTCTCCTGTGTCGTGGAAGACCAAGAAGCAACAAACAGTGTCTAGATCGTCTGCGAAGGCTAAGTATCGATCAATGGCGGCGACAGTGTGTGAGTTAAAGTGGCTTAAACAACTTTTGGGTGACTTGGGTGTGCGACATCCGAAGGGTATGAAGTTGTATTGTGATAGTCAGTCGGCGTTGTACATTGCTCAAAATCCAATTTTTTACGAAAGAACAAAGCATATAGAGGCTGACTGTCATTTTGTTCGAGATGCGGTGACTGAAGGGATGATTTGTCCATCTTATGTATCCATTAGTGTTCAATTGGCAGACATTTTTACGAAAGTGCTGGGGAAAGCGAAATTTGAGTTTCTCCTTCGCAAGTTGGGCGTTCAAGATCTACACGCTCCAACTTGAGGGGGGGTATTACAATATTAATATTTATTTGACTATAATAGGAGAGTTTATTGTGCATATCTTTTGATTAATATGTTTTCTTAATATAGTCTTTGTATTTTAGGTAAATGTATATTGGTGATTATGAGGATCTTTAGGAGATCAACCAAGTCTTGGAGAGCAAGAATTCTGGGCAATATTTTTGTAATATATATACTTCATTATTGTGAATGAAAGAGACACAGAAATTAGTGTAGAGAATTTATCATTCAGTTCACTCCACATGACCCATGTGGGTCACCTAAGTAGGATGATCAAAAGTTTGCCAAACCACCAAGTTGTTTACATCAAAGAGAAAAAGGGTTTCCCGTTTCTGTCAAATTTAGGCCACATGACAATGCCATCATTGTCTCTTAGGACCAAATCTCCTTATGAAGTAGTGAGCTCCAAGGTTGCATTTTTTCGAATCAGGCAGACCAGACAATTGGCAGTAATCCATCAGTTTCAGTGATACGTCCTCGTAGGTTTATTATTGTAACATTGAAGACGGCAAAAGATAAGTATCACAGTGCGAAAAGCAGTAGAATCCACAAGGCATATGATGGATCTGTGATTCGTCGAAGGAGGATGGGTTTCACTGATGAGCCATCCATAAAATTTATGAAACTATCTTCAGAGAAATTAAACCTATATCAATATGATCCAAGAAGTGGAAAGATTTTCTGTTCTTGAAATTCTAGGAACTTACAAATACTAGATAATAGATGAAAACTAGATATGTATTGTCGGTAGCATGCATGATGAGATTTTGTCGAGACGACAATAAATTCAAGGATACTATAGTCATAATATAAAATCATACTATCATACTAAGTGAATCCTAAAAAACCTAGATAACCCCTCAAACAAGTGAAAAATTGATGTAAATGTACTCGAACATGTTGGTAAAAACATTAAAAAAACAGTCAAACACAATCAAGAATCAATCTAAAATATCGAACAAATTGGTCAAAGTGCCCTCGAGAAATAGAGTGAACATGGAAGAAATCTAGGCCCCACGAGAACGCAACAATTGGCAAGTTTTGCAAAACTAATGCATCAAAGAAAAACAAATTAAGCTGAAAAGAGTTGTTATCAAGAAAATTCATATGAAAACAAAAATTCGAAGAAAATCTAGTTCACCTATCCATCAACAAAATGAACAAGAAATAGCAACGGATAAGACGAATAGAAATAATGGCAGCATTAATCCTCGACATTCAACAATGGCGGCTGGGAAGGAGAAGATGAATTTAAAAGAGTATTTTTTATTAAAATGTTATAATAATCATTTGAACTAGAATTAATTCCTTTTCAATTTGTCACTTTGTTTTGATCACCATGTATGTGGTTGATATCAAAGTAAAATTCTGTAATTTAGCTCTCGTCCTACACTACAATTTTCTAATTAAAACTCCCTTATCTCTCCCCCATTCACACACACACTGTGACAAGGAGAAATGGAGATATTTCAGAACTCAGTTGCCGTAAGTTGTATAGTTATTTTCTTGATTTATGCATGGAAAATCTTGAATTGGGTTTGGTTTAGGCCAAAGAAGCTTGAGAAATGCCTCAGACAGCAGGGTTTCGACGGAAACTCGTATAAATTGATGTTTGGAGACTTCAAAGAGATCGTGATGATGACAAAAGAAGCAAAGTCGAAGCCCATCAATTTCTCTAATGATATTGTGCCCAGAGTAATGCCCTTCATCCACAAAGCTGTCAAGAAATATGGTATGTTTGAAAAAAACCTCTAATTATTTGAATTATTGTGTAAATTTCAGTATTTACAATGAAGAATGGGGAAGAAGTATATGCATAATATTGGGTTTCAGGTACTATGAAAATTGTTGAGTATTTGTACATGTAACTACGAAGTTCTGTTGGCGGAATTTGTATAAGTGACTGAAAAAATGAGAAACCGAATGAAAAGAAGAAATACAAGTCAAGGCAAGTGTTGAACACTTTGTCTTTAAGTCGAATTTGCCCCGCAACGGTGCCTACGGTTTATAACAATTAACTCTCAAGATACAACGACTTCTACTTGTGTTTGTAGCACTTTAAAACACAAGCACAACGAACCAAGATTGGTTTTGTACTCCAAAGAATGAAATGAAATGAAAAAACCAGAATTTCATGCAACAAATGCAAGAATTTTGGTTCAAGAGATTAAATATGATTTTAGTGTGTTTGCATATCTTTTCTGTATGATAAAGGACGTCCAAAGGAGCTTTTTATAGTTGATGAAGTGTTGGGAACAAAGAGGTGTGGATCCAAATCTTGCAACACTTCAAAAAGACATGCCTGTTCGCGCTTATACTCATGTGATTGCATGGTTTTAACATGCTGCGATCGCAAGATACACTTTTAAGACAGAATTTAATCCAGGCTAACCATGTGATCGCATGGTTTTGTCTCCTGTGATTGCATGGTAGGACCAAAAAACATTCTGCTTAAAAATTAGACAATTTACGATCGCAGTATAAAATACCCATGCGATCGCATGGTCAAAAATTGACCTGATTTTGTCATTTTCTGTAATTTTTCATTCATTTGATATTGGTTTCGAGATGTCAAATATACCTTTCAACACATGCAGAGAAATTTGAATTCTCTTTCGGAGGTGTTGCCCTCGAGCCCCCACGAAGGGCGCTGCCCCTTCGACCCCCGTGACTTGACAAGGCAGATCAAACCCCGTTTCCCCGAAGCGGTAAACTATTTTGCCTAAACGGATTGGGTCGGGTCTGTATATTTTGGCCAAGTTGACACGAAGTCACTTTAGTTGTTTTTAAACACTTAGTTAATTTTTCGAATTCTGAAACCAATTTCCAACAAGTTCATCTAAATATTGAGAGTTTGAAAACAAGTTCTCTTTGTACTGCTTATAGTTTGTAATTAAGCTGTGTGATATATATGTTTCATTTATATGTGTTTTGTTGAATTACTGGGAAAAGGGCAAAGAAATCCTATTTTGGAAATTGTAGTATTGATGATTTTAGTTAGAGTCATGAATCACTAAATCAAGTCATGTCTGTATTTTATCATACTCGGTAATGCCTAATCATCTGAAGTATAGTAGAAGGCTGTGCTTCAGTTTTTTGTTTCACTTTTTCTGGAGGGGGTGAGTCGAGTTGGGGATGTCTTGTTCACTTGATATTCTATCTAGGGTTACAATTTTGTGTTATCGAATGAATCACATATACAACTTAGGAACAAACATGCCATTGACCATATATTGAAAATTTTGGATCTTGTAGAATGGGATTTCAAATGAACCAAAGATTTGTGCATATTATATTGATGTCTGTAACTTGCAGGTCAGAATTCATTGTTATGGTTTGGGCCACGACCTGCAGCACTTATCATGGACCCAGTAATTATAAGAGAGGTTTTGTCAAAAAGTTATATTTTTCAGAAGCCACCTTCTCATCCGATAGGTAAATTGCTAGTACAAGGTCTAGCTACTTATGAAACAGATAAATGGGCTAAGCACCGCAGACTAATCAATCCTGCTTTTCACCCCGAGAAGCTGAAGGTAATTCTAAAGTTCATTGCATGTGATGTCAGTTTGTGATTAGTTTTAGGTTGTTCTACAATTGAATAATTTATATAAAAATAGGACATTCTTTTGCGCCAAAGCCGGTCCTCACAGAAGTATGAGATGATCATGCATGTGTATGTGTGTGTAAAAGAATGTAAAGTTTATAATTATATTTGACTCATCATTGTATTTTGGCACTCTACTGATTAGGGTGTGCATTTATTGATTGTGTGCTATAGCATATGTTACCATCATTTTACCTGAGTTGCTGTGAGATGTTGAGCAAATGGGAGAAGATTGTACCTAGTGAAGGATCAAGTGAATTAGACGTGTGGCCTTATCTTCAAGCTTTGACTAGCGATGCAATTTCGCGTACTGCATTTGGCAGTAACTACGAAGAAGGAAAAATGATATTTGAACTGCAAGCAGAACAAGCAGTGCTTACCACACACGCAATAAATTCAGTTATTATCCCAGGATGGAGGTTCGATTACTTATTCTTTGTCAATTCTTTCCCTCTGTAATTTGTAATACAGTACAAGACAGTTCCATAACATATTTGTACTTTATCCATAGATTTTTGCCAACTAAAACTAATAGAAGGATGAAGGAAATTGCAAAGGAAGTGGAATCATCTGTACTGAGCATAATTAAAAAGAGAATAAAGGCAATGGAGGCAGGTGAAGCTAGTTGTGATGACTTGTTAGGTATATTACTAGAATCAAATTTCAAGGAAATTGAACAATATGGGAGCAAGCGAGGGATGACTTTGCAGGAGGTTATTGAAGAGTGCAAACTTTTCTACTTTGCTGGACAGGAGACGACCTCGTCCTTGCTTGTGTGGACGATGATTTTATTGAGTAAGCATTTGGATTGGCAAGTCCGTGCAAGAGAAGAGATCTTACAAGTTTTTGGGAAAGGAAAACCGGATTTTGATGAGTTAAATCGCCTAAAAATCGTAAGTATTGTTCAAATGTATACTTTTTCTACAATTTTCTTGTTAAGATTTCCTACACTTCTATATCTTATAACCATTCCAACATTTTCATAGGTAACAATGATTTTTCACGAGGTCCTTAGATTATACCCGCCTGGAATCATGCTCACTCGAATAACTCACAAGGCAGCCACATTTGGAAACTTATTCCTACCAGCCGGAGTGCAGCTCTTACTGCCAGCAATCTTATTGCACCATGACTTCAAAATATGGGGCGACGATGCAAAGGAATTCAATCCAGAGAGGTTCAGTGAAGGAGTTTTAACGGCAACCAAGGAACAGTTCTCGTATTTCCCCTTTGGTTGGGGACCTCGTATATGCATTGGCCAGAATTTTGCAATGTTAGAAGCAAAAATGGCGCTGGCTATGATTTTACAGAATTATTCTTTTGAACTTTCTCCTTCTTATGCACATGCTCCTTACACAGTCATAACACTTCAACCTCAGCAAGGTGCTCAGTTAATTCTTCACAAACTATAAGCTTAAAGTTTAGGCATCAGATTTCCGAATTTTTTTTTTTTTTTTTTTTGGTTCTTACATATATATGTGTCACTTATGATCTTGCATTGCTTTAAATTTGTAATGAAAGAAAAATATTTAGTATATGTTATTATATGGTTTGACATAGAGGTGTCAATCTCCGGATCAGGCGGGTCGGGTCCGATGAAGTACGGTGACTGCCCGCATTAGAAAAAGCCCGTGCTACGGTGGGTTGCGGGCCAGGTCAACCAAATCCACAAAAATTGAATACGAACCCAGCCCATCTGGGTCGAATTCATGTGGGCCACGGTTCCACTCGATTTGGCCCGTATGAAAAAAAAATTAATTTTTTTTTGAAATTACTAAAAAAATTTAGTTATCTATTGTAATTAAAAAAAATATTTACATATATAGCAAAAAATGTATTAAATTACTAAATAAAAAATAAATAACAAGGATAAATTTGCATTTGTTAATTTGTTAATTCAATTTATATATTTTTTTATATATTTAAAAACTAAAACAACATGCATATGTCAGATCTTTCACTTTAAACGGCTCTCTACCATTTATTTAAAAATAAAATCAAAATAGACCAGCGGTTAAAGGTCGAACCGCCCGGATTGTAAACAATCCACCCGATTCACAGGCCGGCCCGCGGTTCTGGGTCAAGATGGTGGGTCAATGCGGGTTCGACCGTCCGGTCCGTCTTGACACCTCTAATTTGACATCCCTTGTAAACAACAATGTTGAATACAATTTAAAAAAAAAAAAATAAATTTTTATGATCTCAAATAACTTAAAGTTTTAGATAAGGTGGTGTAGCACGAGATTCCAAAGTTCAAGGTAAAAATTGTATATAAATCAGGAATCATTGAATTACTAACAAGCATTCAATTTTATTTTATTGTTTTTATCGTATTACAAAGTCAATCCACATGCCAAGCTTGACCTTGTTAAATTGTGCCCCAAAAAGCTTGTTGATTCGTAAAGATGGTTGATCACACGAACCCAATGTCATGTTTTCTTGATCCAGTCTTAGCCTTGGCTAGGCAAGAGGCCAGTTCATTATCGATCAAGCATATTTCATACTTTACACCAATGATTACATTGGCTAGCCAAACTTGTTCGACAAGGTGCCAAAACTTGTTACACTATCTTAGTAACAACACATGACTCAACAATAAAAATTATTTTAGAGATAATAGGTTGATTTTCCAAAGAGCTCACATCGATGAAAAAGTTTGACACTTTAATGTCAGTTTATTGACACTTGGGACTGTAGGATATTCCAAGGGTTGGAATGTGTGTCCATTAAAGTGGTATTTGAGCTGGGTTCAGAAAGATACTTCGATCAATATTCGGTGTGGGTGTTAGAGCATTGAGATGACATTTCCCTAGAATGAGAAGACTGAGAATGTCAGAATGACATACATCTGGTGTACTAGTTATCGTACGCACGGTAGACGCTGGATAGACAAGTGTCGAGTGGACGCATGTAGTCTTTTTTGTTATTTTTATTCATACAGGGGTGATCTCCTGCCCCTGGGGGCAGGAATTCAATCACCCACCTGCTGAGGTGTCAGCAGGTGGGTGGTTAGTGTTAAAATATTATTTTAACACTAACCACCCACCTGCTGACACCTCAGCAGGTGGGTGATTGAATTCCTGGTTAGTGTTAAAATATTATTTTAACACTAACCACCCACCTGCTGACACCTCAGCAGGTGGGTGATTGAATTCCTGCCCCCAGGGGCAGGAGATCATTTTCGTTTATTCATATTAAGTATGTAGAAGATCGTAATATTTTGAAATGTTGACAAATGATTACCACGTCGTCATCTAACAGAAAATTAGACGAAAACCATCTAAAGGGACTAAATTTGCCAAACCAATTAAAGAGTTGGGGATCACTACATTAGGTTGAGGATGAATTAGTAACAGTTGCTATAGGTTGGGGATAATTACAGTTGCTATAGGTTGATGATGAACTAATAACAATTGCTATAGGTTGGGGACTAAATGTGCAATATTTGCTATAGTAAATCTTAAATCTAGAAGTTATAAACGTCATTGGTGACGTCCTTCTAACTCTACCTCACAATTACGCAAAAGCTACCACGTGTCATTTGGTAACATATTGAACATGCAAATCTCTCCAACAATTTTTAAACTTGTACTTCTAGAAGTAAGAAATAGTAATTTATTTATTAGCTTTTATTTTTTTAGTGGGTTAATTTCAGCCACAAAAATTTGTTACAATTTTGATTGTATTAGTTATTTAAGTTTTTAACAGTTATACTAATGATTACTCGATAAAAAAAATTAACCTATAATCCTACTGTCACTGTAAATTACCAACGTGGACAGAAACATCGTCAACTAATACATCATATCATACAAAAATGCTACACCTTCAATAAATTCGCTATAAAATATGATAAGTTTCATAAATTAATTGTTTATTAAAATCGAACAAATATGAAGAAAATGTGTTTGACAATTAGACATTTAGTTGCAATTAATACGACTTTATTTAACGTAGCGTACTAGTTAATGCCATTTGTGACTACGTTAGTAATTTAACAATGACATGAAGGGTAGATTAATGTTTCCAATCAAATCATTGTTAGTATAAACGTTTGAAACTTAGAGGTTGTTTGGACGAGATTTTAATGAGTTTTTCATTTTTAATTTTTTGACTTTTGGGACAAAATAACTGAAATGACCTTTTACTTTTTAAAGGAGCCGTAATATTTGACTAGAAAATGAGGTCATTTTGATCATTTTGTCTCAAAAGTCAAAAAATGTAAAGTGAAAAATCCATTAAAATCTATTCCAAACAAGCTATTAAGCTACTATTATTTTTAAAAACATTATTTCAAGGACCGTTTCTGAAATTTTTATTTTATTTTTATTTTTTTTATTACAAATACTTTTGGACTTATGTATGTTGCCAATCTGGACTCCTAGTACTCTATTGGAAAATTCTTTGGAAAAAGCCTCCAAATTCAAGTTAGAGTATATTTGGTAAAAAAAAAAAATTTAATTATAAACAGTAAGTCCTATATATGTTGATAAAAAATAGATAAAAGTTGTAAGTATTATAAAATATGTGATTAAAAATAATATTTAACCAACTTATAAATATTTATAAATACTAACAAATAAGTGGTGTTCTCCTACATACCAGTAGACAATTGCCCACTGTTGATGTGGAGACATCTTGTCTACAAAATGAAATGGTCCACTATCACAAAATATGATAAGATGCATTAACATCACCAGTAGACAATTACATCTTACTCACTGGTGTGTAGGAGAACACCAATCACTAACAAATATTGTTTTTCTTCATATAAATTAAGAACGTAAATATTAAGAACTAAGTATAGAAATTATCCAATATGTACATCTCCGTCTATAACAACTAATTTATACTTAATAACTGATTATATTATACAAACAAGTATGTTTGTCATTATTTATAAATACTTATAAGTTAGTCAGACATATCATTTTTATTCATATATTTTATAAAATTCACAATTTTTATCTATAAATTTTATAAAATCCACTTCATATAATTTACAAAAATCTTTATAAAAGATACCGTAATGAACTCATGATCAAAGCTTTACGTGACAAAATTGTCTTGGTTGAACCAGTCTTGTCCATTGCATCATTTATCAAGCCATCATATTCATAATTTAATGAAGCCCACATAGTTCACATCAATAACAACTTGCTACACCAATAATCACACTCTCTTTTACCTTATAATTTTTTTTTTCTTGGGCAGATATTTTTTTTTTTGTTTTTAATTTTAAGTAAGGGTATAATAATATTTATAATGGTCAAATGAAACCGTGAAAAAGGACCATTTGCGCATGTAAATCATAGGTTGAGGATATTCATGTCTAGAAAAAAAGTTAAGGACTGAAATTGTACAAGAGCCATAGGTTAGGGACCATTTGCTCCAAATTCCCTTTTGTTTTCTTTCACTCAGGAGTCAGCTCAGCACTAAAGCACAAGAACAAAGTCGAAAATGGAATTATCTGCATGACCTGCATATGACAGGAACAAAGGATGCACGAACCTGGTCAATTTAGGCATATCCCGCGATTTACCTCTACCCATCACTGAGGGGTCGGGGATGGGTGGTCCAGGACATAGTCTGGTGTAACTGGGATACTTGGGTATCGAAAAAAAAAAAAAAAAAAAAAAAGATAATAAAAATAAAATGAAAAATTTATTTGACACTTGTCATCTCTATTCTTGATTGCATCTCTCTCTCTCTCTCTCTCTCTCTCTCTCTCTATATATATGTACAGACACACGAGCTAGTAGGACACAAGGAGAAGCAGTACAGAATACGAGAAATGGAGACATTGCAGAACTCAGTTGGAGTATTTTGTGCAGTTGTTCTCTTAATATATGCATGGAAAATCTTGAATTGGGTGTGGTTTAAGCCAAAGAAGTTAGAGAAAAGCCTTAGAGAGCAGGGTTTCAATGGAAACTCGTACAGATTGATGTTTGGAGACCTCAAAGGGTTAGAGATGATGACTAAAGAAGCCAAGTTGAAGCCCATCAATTTCTCCAATGATATTGTGCCTAGAGTTATGCCCTTCCTCCATAAAACTGTTCAGACCTATGGTATGTTTGAAAAAAAAAAAACTCTGGATTCAATCATAAAGATAATAGTTATGCGAAGAGTTATGCCCCACCCCCGTTTCCCCCTCTCTCTGTTGTGTTTCCTTTTCCCTTTCTGGCCCATTGCATTCTCCTATATCCCCTGCTCGGGGTTGCTTTAGGCAGTAGTTCAGAAGTCTCTTGAGTCGCAGCTCCGATGTCTCTCAACCTGCTACAGAGAAAGAAGGTTGGGGCAGGGGAGACAATTGGAGGGGTTGATGAGCTGATACTCGGTAGAGACGTCCTTCTAGTGGGCTGGCTTATCAGAACGAATTAGGCAAATTTTCTCCGTAATAGTATACAAAACATTGATCATACACAAACCTTTTATCCAGTAAAAATCTTATGAGCCATCTGGAAGTGGGAGATTTATTACACTCCATTTACTTCCCCACATTTTTGTGCATAAATGAACCTTGTTGACTTGATATTCTTATAAAGAGCTCTAACTTTACATCCTGAAAATGAATCAGAGATGCACCAAGAGGAGAAAAAAATCATTAAGCTCTGTATGGAATTCGAACCTGGAACTGGTTGGATGGACTGGAGATTTTGCTTGTTAGGAATTAGAATTTGCGTTTGGCCATCTATTGGAAATATTAAATCTTGATAAAACAGCAATTTTTAACATATGTCATGTTATTGTTCATCAAAGCAAACTAAGCTCTCAATTATTTTACTGCTGTCCAAGATCTTGATCAACATTCAATGGCTTTGCGTGTGTATTGTATTCATGTCCGTAACTTGCAGGTCAGAATGCATTTTTGTGGTTCGGGCCAAGGCCTCAAGCACTTATCATGGACCCTGAAAACATAAGAGAGGTTTTGTCAAAAAGTGACATTTTTCGGAAGCCGCCTCCTCATCCGATAGCTAAATTGCTAATACAAGGATTAGTTTCCTATGAAACGGATAAATGGGCCAAGCACAGAAGGCTGATTAATCCGGCTTTTCACGTGGAAAAGTTGAAGGTATTTCTCGTGTTGGCTTTGTTTAACTCCATTTGTATTTGTCCGTGTTTGTTGTACACGTATGCTTTCAATGTGAAATGTAAACTGAAAATCGATTGAAATGTTTTTAATTGATCCATTTTTTACTTGCCCGTTTGTGCGTTCGTATTTGACACTATACTAATGTGATATGCACATATTTGTTATTTCCTATAGCATATGCTTCCGTCATTTTACATGAGTTGCCGTGCTATGTTAAGCAAATGGGAAAAGTTTGTATCTTGTGAAGAATCAAGTGAAGTGGATGTGTGGCCTTATCTTCAAACTTTGACGAGCGATGCAATTTCGCGTACTGCATTTGGCAGTAACTATGAAGAAGGGAGAAAGATATTCGAACTTCAAACAGAACAGGCCGAGCTTGTCGTGCAAGCAAGAAATTCTGTTTACATCCCTGGATGGAGGTTCAATTACACTGTTTTATTCCTTCTGTTTGTGCTAATAGTAAATTACGACCGAAGATGTTTTTGACAACTTATTTGAACTTTCTTCATAGGTTTTTTCCTACAAAAATAAATAGAAGGATGAAGGAAATTGCAAAGGAAGTGGAATGTTCTGTAATGAGCATAATTAAAAAAAGAATCAAGGCAATGGAGGTGGGGGAAGCTAGTTGTGACGACTTATTGGGCATATTGTTAGAATCAAATGTCAAGGAAATTCAACAATATGGGAGCAAGTTTGGAATGAGTATAAAGGAGGTTATTGAAGAGTGCAAGCTTTTCTACTTTGCTGGGCAGGAGACAACTTCATCCTTGCTTGTGTGGACGATGATTTTATTGAGTAAGCACTTGGATTGGCAAGCCCGTGCAAGGGAGGAGGTCTTGCAAGTTTTTGGAAGTGGAATACCCGATTTTGATGAGTTAAATCGCCTGAAAATCGTTAGTATTGTCATGTGTTTACTTCTTAAATTGCACTTTAATTTCTAGGTCTACTTGGATAAATGGGTAACTATATATGACAAACTCCTTATCTAAATTGATAAACGGATTATTGTCTCTTATACCTCTTGTGATATTGTGTCAGGTAACAATGATTTTTCACGAGGTTCTAAGACTATACCCAGCTGCTGTTCTGCTTAGTCGAATGATTCACAAGGAAACCACAATAGGAAAGCTGCTCCTACCAGCCGGAGTACAACTCTTAATGCCAGCACTTCTGCTTCACCATGACAGCAAAATATGGGGAGATGATGCAATGGAATTCAAGCCAGAGAGGTTCAGTGAAGGAGTATCAAAGGCGACCAACAGCCAGCTCTCGTATTTTCCATTTGGTTGGGGACCTCGAATGTGCATTGGCCAGAGTTTCGCTATGTTAGAAGCAAAGATGGCACTGGGTTTGATCTTACAGAATTATTCTTTCGAGCTTTCTCCGTCTTATGCGCACGCTCCTTGTACTGTCGTGACACTTCAACCTCAATACGGTGCACAATTAATTCTCCACAAACTATCGGCATAAATATTAGTTCTTTAGGATTTCAATTCCTTGTATGGTATGGTTCATATTTATGTCACGTACTTGATGTTATGGTTCATATTTATGTCATGTACTTGATGCTCTTCTTACTTTTAAATTCGTATTCGAACAATAGTGTTTTGTAATATACTAGTAAACTTCCTTTGCATTGATCAAAAATAAAGAAATCGCAGCTGATTCATCAGTACTAATAAAATTTTATGAGCTTGTTCGGTAGGAGGTTTTTGGGTAAAAAATGGATTTTTTTTCTACCATGAGATATTTGACTTTTCAAAAGTTTTGAATGTGAAATGGCAAATTTGTCCTTAATCAACACAATTGTATTTATTTCAAACTAGTATGGACAATTTTGTCATTTCACCTTCAAAACTTTTGAGAAATTAAATATCTCTCTCAAATATCTCAATGCAAGAAAAATCTATTTTTTACCTAAAAAGCTCTACCAAAAAAGCTCTATGATATTTTGTTTGATTTGCATATAGATTATTAATTTGTTGTGGTCTGACAAAAAAATTAAATTGTTCTAGTATCTTGTATTCGTTTTTATCGAGTTGTAATGATAAATATATCTTCATCATTACCCCAATCCACTCTAGTGTGAAAATTGTAGGCGAAAACTTGATTTGCAAATGAGACCTTCTACGTGGGTTTCTTTCCACGGGCTCAAATTGGTCGTAAATGTTGTGAATTTATATGCTTACTTCTTCCAACAGATGTGGTATTCTTTTACACGAACTTTATTGTTTGATTTATGAATGAGTTCTTAAATCAACACGGTCATGTCGTGTTGTTTATGTGCACAAGTTGGAATTGTCGTGTAGTGTCGTAAACTATAAAGTAAAGAAGAAAAAAAAAAGTCATTCTACAAGGACATGACTCGAACTTTAATAGGAAGGTTTTTACTAATATTGAAGTTGTTTAACAGACAAAATGTCAATATCAAAAGTGAACTCAAAGTTCATCCGAAAGGAACAAATCAAATGAAACTATGGGTTCAATATCAATATGGAAAGAACATAATATGGTTAGGGGAAGAGGATAGCTGGCGGTGACTAGGGCACATGGATTTCATGATTATTTTGTCACATGGGGACTTAAACGTAAGAATGGCAATAATTCTGTTCCCGACCGTCGGAGACAATTGGTGCATTGACTTCTATAGTTTAAATTTACATACATAAATATAAATAAATAAGTAAACAAGACGATAAATGAAAATAGTTTAATTTTGTCCCCACCCCATCTCATATCTCAAATATCTTTGACGGTGCAGGAGACGGGAGAGGGCCGCCATGCCCTATTCCTCCCCGCCCCATCCATTCCATCTCTCTTTTAAAGGTCAAGAGACTTAAAATGTTCTATTTCTTTAGAATAATGTTATTTATTATTATTGCTGATTATTATTAGTCTATGTAGTAAATATATTGACATTAAACGATGAATAATACTATTTGTCACTGTTATAATATGAACGAAAAATATGCAATAAAGATAACAAGAACACACAATTGCTAAACCAACTAGAGTGACTAAAATTGCTAAACCAATTAAAGGGTTTGGGATCATTACAATAGGTTGAGGATGAATTAGTAACGGGATTTTGATGCAAATGGTCTCTAACCTTTTTCTTTAGTGTAGAATTGGTCCCTAATGTTTATTTTTTTGGCATATAAATATATTATCTATGTGTTTTGGTGCGCAATTGATCCTTATGGGATGAAAAAGATAAATATGTCCTTAGTTTTAATTATAAGAAATTGTATGTGGATTTCTAATCATTACAAAATGTGCAAATAAGTCAAATATCTTTATTTTTTTTAAATAAAAAAAAATTAATGAGTTTTTTTTTTATTTTTTTTTATAGAATTAACACTTTAGTAATAAACGTGTCAAATAAAATTATTATTTTTATTATTAAGTAATTGTATTATTTAAAATTAAAACTTTTATTTTATTGTTGTATAAAAAAATAAATTTGTCACAAAGTTGATGTTCAAATACTTTTATTTAATTGAGTTATATGTTTATTAACTACAAATATTATATATTCAACTATATTCTTCATAATTTAATTTATCGTTTTATTTTCGTTCAAAAATAAAACACATAATGTGTAAATTAATTTTTATTAGTATTTTATGTTAAATAAAAATATAATAAGATTTGTTCAATGTCATAAAATTAATTTTTAACTAATGATTATACATCCACATACAATTTATTTTAATTAAAACTAAGGGTATATTTGTCTTTTTATCATATAAGGATCAATTTCGCACTAAAACACATAGATTAGAGACTTGTATGTTAAAAAATAAACATTATGAACCAATTCTACACTAAAGAAAAAGGTTAGGGACCATTTGCGCCAAAATCCCATTAGTAACACTTGCTACAGAGGTTGGGGATAATTACAGGAGGTTGATGATGAACTAATAACAATTTCTATAGTTTGGGGACTAAATGTGAAATATTTGCTATTGTAAATCTTAAATCAGAATTTGTAAACGTCATTGCTGACGTCCTTCTAACCTACCCCACCAATTAACGCATAAGCTACCACGTGTCATTTGGAAACAAATTGAACATGCAAATCTCTCCAACATTTTTTAAATTTGTACTTCTAGAAGTAAGAAAAAGTAATTTATTTTTTAGCATTTATTTTTTAGTGGGTTAATTTCTGCCACAAAAAAATTGTTAAAAATTTCAAAATAATTATTGAAGTAATTTTTAACGGTATTAGTCCTCAAAATTTCTAACAATTACACTAATATTTACTCGATAAAAAAAGTTAACCTATAATCCTACTATTAAGTACCAACATGGACCGAAATATTGTCAACTAATACGCTATGTTAGACAAAAATGCCCCACTTTTAATAAATTCGCTAAAAAATATTAATTATAAGTTTCACAAACTAAATATTTATTAAAATCAAACTAATATGGAGACAATGTGTTTGACAAATAGACATTTAGCTGCAATTAATACGACTTTATTTAACGTAACGTACTAATTAACATCGTTTGTATCTACGAGTGTGTTTGATTCGAAAGAGTGAAAAAGGAAAAAAATTTCCATACTACAAGGAAAATAAAAACCACCAAAATAGTGAGAAAACATTTTCCAACAAAGTGGCCAAATACATGCTTTTAGTGATTGTAAGAATTTTTTTTTCTTTTTCTACCTTGTATCAAACAGCCAAAATTGGAAAATATTTTTTTCTGATGTGATATTATTTTTCATGAATGTGACATTTTTTATGAAAAATAGTGCAATCAAACACATCATACCTTGAAAATTGGGTAGGTTAATGTTTCTAGTACTTTTTTGACTTGGGTGTGTTTGATTGCAAGTGGAAAATTTGGCTGGAAAGAAAATATTTTCCATAGAAATGAATTGCCAAGAAATTATGGGTTGGAAAACAAGCAAAGATTTTCCATGGAAAATGAATTCTCCTATCCCACAAAGAAAATATTTTCTTTGAAAATAAGGAAAATGTGATCAAAAGTGGGAAAATGAGAAAAAAATTTCCATGAAAAAAAAATGGTTGCAATAAAAAAAAACCAGGAAAATAGGTGGGAAAATACCTTTTCCATGGAAAATTTTGGACAATCAAACAAACAAGCTGAAAAATAGACGAAAAAAAGACATTTTTCATGGAAACTCTTTGTCAATCAAACACATCCATTATGTATGTTGCCAATCTTGACTCCTGGTACTCTATCGGAAAATTCTTAGGAAAAACTAGCCATGGCAATGGGCCGAGCCGAGCCGGCTCGGCCCATAAATTACGAGCTCGGCTCGTCTGGAGACGCTCGGCTCGTCTCCAAACCGTGGGCTCGGTTCGGCCCACGGTTCGTGGGCCGGAACGAGCCGGGCCGAGCCGGCTCGGCTCGGCCCTGTTTTTTTAAATTTTTTTTTTTTTTTTTTTTTGGTTTATAATTTGAAAATAAATCATTATATTCTAATTTCTATTTATTTTATTAAATAACAAAATGTAAATATTTAAAATAAATCATTTATTTATCTTTATCTTTATGTTAAAGATTAAATATTTATCTTTATGTTAAAATTTTTATTGAATCATCTTGATTATGTTTTTTAAAATTTTCATATTTGATTAAGTTTTTGTTTTGAATTTGAAAATAAAAAATAAATTTGAAAATAATTAAATAAAAAAGAAAGTAGAAATAAAAAATCATTTATGTTAAAAATTAAAGATTTAAAATCCACCTCAATTTTTTTGTGTTTTACATTTTTTTTTAAATTTGAAAATAAAAAATAATACATAATCGAAAATCGTTTATGTTAAAAATGTATAATTAAAAACCCTCCTCCTTTTTCCGGGCTTGGGACCGGCTACTTTAAAAGTAGGCGGAGTTAAAATTGTACACGAACAAGATGTTACGTGTACAATTTTTTATTAAAATAAGAAAAATTCTTCAAATACAGAAATATTAATGCAAAATAATACTTACTACGATTCTACGAATATGATTAATCCATATTCAAATCTTCAAGTTCTTCAGACATTATTCTGTCCACTTTGTCTTGAATTCGAAGTTCGGCATCATCCCAATCCTTTAGACACAGTAAACTTTCTAAAATGTCGGCTTTGAGTCTTGACCTGATATCAGATAAAACCCTGCCACTTATACTAAATGCAGCCTCCGATGCTACAGTTGACACCGGAGGTGTTAGTAGATCACGTGCCATTTTGGAAAGAATTGGGTAACTACGTTGATGTAGTCTCCACCATTTAAGTATATCAAAATTTTTTCTCTCCTCTTCATCTAACATACTAAGCACATCATGTCCAAAATACCTACCTAACTCTACAGGTGTATCATTAGAATAGGGAAGGGAAGAACTAGAAGAAGAACCAACTAATTGTTGACTTTGAGTGGTCCTATGTGTACTGACGTAACTCCATAAGTCAATGTCATCAGTTGATGACGAAGTATATGTTGGATTAGGGGGTCGTACAACGTTTGTACCGGCCTTTTCAGCATAAATCTCATACATAGAACATAAAGTTTGTTCTAAATTAGAACACGTGACTGGATTTCCAAAAGTTAATTTATCTGAAATTGCCATTATTGTTACTTTTGTACCCTCTAAGTTAAGTCGAGGATCCATGATACATGCTAATGGAAATAACATAGGTAATTGTTCCCAATATTTTCTAAATTTAGCTTCCATGACATGTATAATACTAGTAAAAAGAGCAAAATTCTTATACTTATGAAAATTGTTAGCAATATAATAGAAATGATTTAAAACAAGCGGAGTAGTTGGATAATAAACACCAGAACATGCATTTGTTGCGTCATAAAAAACTTTTAAAAATTTTCTAACATGACCACATATTTCCCAATCATGTAATTCTAAATCATATTCTGAGCCGTGTGAGTGTCGGCCATTATAATATACAGTAATGCAATCTTCATAACCTTCACACGATTCAAGCATAAGATATGTTGAATTCCACCTATTGCCAACATCAGTTGCAAAACATTTTGATTGCAGCCCATTTTCTATACATAAAGCAGCAAAAACTTGTTTTCTTGATGGTGAAACCGAAATATAATTAATAGCAAATCTAATTTTTTCTAATTGTGGGCGTATAAATTGTAATCCATCTTGTACAATTAAATTAAACACATGGCACACACAACGAATATGAAATAAAATACCATCAAATTGTGGATTACAATGTTGCATTAATTTTTCAATTACTATATTATTTGGGCCTGCATTATCAAATGTAAAACTACGAGCTTTAGAATCACATTTAAATTCTTGTAACACATTTAATAAAACTTGATAAATATTATTTCCATTATGAGGATAGTCTATTTGTTTAAATGCTATTACTTTTTTATGCATTAACCAATTATTATCAATGTAGTGTGCAGTTGCTACCATGTATCTTTTTTGGTTACAACCTGTCCATAAGTCTGATGTAAAAGATACAACACCATTGTAATTATGAATATCATTAATAATAGCTTCTTTTTTAGTATTATATCTAGCAATAGTATCTCTACGAAGTGTATTTCTAGAAATACTAACGTACCTTGGTTGTAGATATTTTTGGATGAATGCAGTCCAATGAGGATTGTCCACCAAGCTTAGTGGAAACTCGACATTTGCTATCAATTCCGGTAGTCCTTCGTGTCGCATAAGTTCTTGTGAGTATATCCAGTTGTTGAGAGTAGGACCACTAGACCCGGCCCCCGGAGATCCAAACTGGAGATGTGCCTGATTTGAATCCACACCTCCATGTTTGTATTGACACTTTTTGAAGTGTCTGTTTAGATGGGTCGTGCCAATCCCCTTCTGCCAAGCAAACTTCTCCTTACAGTGTTTACACTGTGCTTTGAACTCAGGGACTCCGTTCACTAGTTTACCAGTCGGCACCAACTCAAAATGCTCCCAGCATTTAGCCTTTTGTTTGGTGGCTTTTCGTTTAGTGCTAGAGCCAATGGTAGTAGTTTCATGTGTATTGGCGTCGTCATGAATGTCTTCCAAATCAATTGGATCAGTGCTACCACCAAACTGATCAATAATGTCTTCTGGAATTGGAATGTAATTAAGACCACTGAAATCATCATCACTTCGGTTGTATGCCATTTGGAATAATAGAGAAAGAAAATAGGAGAAGATGAAGATTTAGTAGAACGTAGAAATTAGAAAATATAAATGTAGAAAATTAGTAGAAGTAGAAAATTAGCGTAATATCTAGATAATAAGATACTAGATACTAATTACTTAGAACACAAATATTGAGATTTGAGAATTTATAATAGATTGAGTATGTAATTGAATGAGAGATAAAAGATTGAGGTGTGAAAAAATGAGTTTAGAAATAGGGTATTTATAGGAAAATCATAAAAGGAAAAAAAAAAAAAAAAAAAAAAAAAAATTATTGCCAACGGTCACGAGATCGTGACCGTTGGATCATCATCCAACGGTCACGAGATCGTGACCGTTGGGTTACGTGGGACGAGCCACGAGCCGAGCCGGCTCGTGGCTCGTCCCGGCTCGTGCATCATCCAACGGTCACGATCTCGTGACCGTTGGGTTACGTGGGACGAGCCACGAGCCGAGCCGGCTCGTGGCTCGTCCCGGCTCGTGGCTCGTCCCGGCTCGTGGGAACGAGCCCACGAGCTGGCTCGGCGAGCCAGCTCGTGGGCTCGTTCCCACGAGCCCAACTTAACGAGCCCACGAGCCCAGCTCGTGGGCTCGTATGACGAGCCGGCTCGTGGGCTCGTTCCCACGAGCCCAACGAGCCGGCTCGTTTTTTCGACGAGCCGAGCTCGCTCGGCTCGTTTTTATTTTCTCCGGCTCGGCCCTAGCTCGTGTTCGTGGTTCGACGAGCCCGAGTCCGAGCTGGGCCGAGCTTTTACGAGCCGAGCCGACGAGCCGACGAGCCAACGAGCCGTTTTGCCACCCCTAGGAAAAACCGAAAAAGCCTCCAAATTCAAGTTAGGCCGTGTTTGGTTGTAAGTGGAAAATTTGGGTGGAAAGAAAATAAATTCCATAGAAATGAATTGCCAAGAAATTATGGGTTGGAAAACAAAATAAATTTTCCATGGAAAATTAATTCTCATATCCCACAAAGAAAATATTTTTCTTGAAAACAAGGAAAATGTGGCAAAAAGTGGGAAAATGAAAAACAAAATTACATGGAAAAAAAAAGGTTGCAATCAAATAAAACAAGAAAAATAGATGGGAAAATGCATTTTCCATAGAAAATTTTGGACAATTAAACATATCAGTTGAAAAATAGGCGGAAAAAAGACATTTTCCATAGAAAATCTTTGCCAATTAAACATAGCATTAGTTGTTTTTCTTTATTGAAATTAAGAATGTGAATCTTAAGAGCTAAGTATAAAAATTAGGGAAGGGAAATTGGTGCAAGTGATTTATAATTTTTTTTATTAGTATAAAAATAGTCTCTAACGTTTGTTTTTTTAAGTATAAGAAATCTAAATCTATGTGTTTTGGTGCGTAAAAATTAATGACCATTTGCACTAATTTTCTTAAAAATTATTTAACAATTATATCTTTGTCTATGATAGTTAATTTATTATATCGTACAAACAAATTGTAATAAAATGAAATTTTACATAACGAACTCGTGATCAAAGCTTGTCGTGACAAAATTTACTTGATTGAATCTTGTCCATTTGATCATTTATCAAGCCATCAAGCCAACATGGTTCATATCAATAACCTTCTAGCCAGCCTAACTTGCTTCACAAGGTGTTAAACTTGCTACACCAATAATCACCCTTTCTTTTACCAATTCATTTTTTTTTTTTTTAAATGTGAAATAAGGTTATAATAGTATTTATAATGGTCAAATGACCAACCGTGAAAAAGGACCATTTGCGCATGTAAATCATAGGTTGAGGATATTCATGTCCAGAAAAAAAGTTGACGGAAATTGTACAAGAGCCATAGGTTAGGGACCATTTGTTCCAAATTCCCTTTTGTTTTCTTTTACTCGGGAGTCAGCTCAGCTCTAAGCACAGGAACAAGGAGAACAAACAAAGAGGATAATGGAATTATCTGCATGACCTGTATATGATAGGAACAAAGAGATACAGAATACGAGAAATGGAGACATTGCAGAACTCAGTTGGAGTATTTTGTGCAGTTGTTCTCTTAATATATGCATGGAAAATCTTGAATTGGGTGTGGTTTAAGCCAAAGAAGTTAGAGAAAAGCCTTAGAGAGCAGGGTTTCAATGGAAACTCGTACAGATTGATGTTTGGAGACCTAAAAGGGTTAGAGATGATGACGAAAGAAGCCAAGTTGAAGCCCATCAATTTCTCCAATGATATTGTACCTAGAGTTATGCCCTTCCTCCATAAAACTGTTCAGACCTATGGTATGTTTGAAATAAAAAAACTCTGGATTCAATCATAAAGATGATAGTTATGCGAAGAGTTATGCCCCACCCCCGTTTCCCCTTCTCTCTGTTGTGTTTCCTCTTTCCTTTCTGGCCCATTGCATTCTCCTATATCCCCTGCTCGGGGTTGCTTTAGGCAGTAGTTCAGAAGTCTCTTGAGTCGCAGCTCCGATGTCTCTCAACAAAGAAGGTTGGGGCAGGGGAGACAATTGGAGGGGTTGATGAGCTGATACTCTGTAGAGATGTCCTTCTAGTGGGCTGGCTTATCTGAACGAATTAGGCAAATTTTCTCCGTAATAGTATACAAAACATTGATCATACACAAACTTTTTATCCAGTAAAAATCTTATGAGCCATTTGGAAGTGGGAGATTTATTACACTCCATTTACTTCCCCACATTTTTGTGCATATATGAACCTTGTTGACTTGATATTCTTATAAAGAGTTCTAACTTTACATCCTGAAAATGAATCAGAGATGCACCAAGAGGAGAAAAAAATCATTAAGCTCTGCATGGAATTCGAACCTGTAACTGGTTGGATGGACTGGAAATTTTGCTTGTTAGGAATTAGAATTTGCGTGGAATTAGAAGTTGAGTTTGGCCATCTATTGGAAATATTAAATCTTGATAAAACAGCAATTTTTAACATATGTCATGTTATTGTTCATCAAAGCAAACTAAGCTCTCAATTATTTTACTGCTGTCCAAGATCTTGATCAACATTCAATGGCTTTGCGTGTGTATTGTATTCATGTCCGTAACTTGCAGGTCAGAATGCATTTTTGTGGTTCGGGCCAAGGCCTCAAGCACTTATCATGGACCCTGAAAACATAAGAGAAGTTTTGTCAAAAAGTTACATTTTTCAGAAGCCGCCTCCTCATCCGATAGCTAAATTGCTAATAAAAGGATTAGTTTCCTATGAAACGGATAAATGGGCCAAGCACAGAAGGCTGATTAATCCTGCTTTTCACATGGAAAAGTTGAAGGTATTTCTCGTGTTGGCTTTGTTTAACTCCATTTGTATTTGTCCGTGTTTGTTGTACATGTATGCTTTCAATGTGAAATTTAAACTGAAAATCGATTGAAATGTTTTTAATTGATCCATTTTTTACTTGTCCGTTTGTGCGTTCGTATTTGACACTATACTAATGTGATATGCACATATTTGTTATTTCCTATAGCATATGCTTCCGTCATTTTACATGAGTTGCCGTGCTATGTTAAGCAAATGGGAAAAGATTGTATCTTGTGAAGAATCAAGTGAAGTGGATGTGTGGCCTTATCTTCAAACTTTGACGAGCGATGCAATTTCACGTACTGCATTTGGCAGTAACTATGAAGAAGGGAGAAAGATATTCGAACTTCAAACAGAACAGGCCGAGCTTGTCGTGCAAGCAAGAAATTCTGTTTACATCCCTGGATGGAGGTTCAATTACACTGTTTTATTCCTTCTGTTTGTGCTAATAGTAAATTACGACCGAAGATGTTTTTGACAACTTATTTGAACTTTCTTCATAGGTTTTTTCCTACAAAAATAAATAGAAGGATGAAGGAAATTGCGAAGGAAGTGGAATCTTCTGTACTGGACATAATTAAAAAAAGAATCAAGGCAATGGAGGTGGGGGAAACTAGTTGTGACGACTTATTGGGCATATTGCTAGAATCAAATTTCAAGGAAATTCAACAATATGGGAGCAAGTTTGGAATGAGTTTAAAGGAGGTTATTGAAGAGTGCGAGCTTTTCTACTTTGCTGGGCAGGAGACAACTGCATCCTTGCTTGTGTGGACGATGGTTTTATTGAGTAAGCACTTGGATTGGCAAACCCGTGCAAGGGAGGAGGTCTTGCAAGTTTTTGGAAGTGGAATACCCGATTTTGATGAGTTAAATCGCCTGAAAATCGTTAGTATTGTCGTGTGTTTACTTCTTAAATTGCACTTTAATTTCTAGGTTTACTTGGATAAATGGGTAACAGTATATGACAAACACCTTATCTAAATTGATAAACGGATTATTGTTTCTTAGACCTCTTGTGATATTGTGTCAGGTAACAATGATTTTTCACGAGGTTCTAAGACTATACCCGGCTGCTGTTCTGCTTAGTCGAATGATTTACAAGGAAACCACAATAGGAAAGCTGCTCCTACCAGCCGGAGTACAACTCTTAATGCCAGCACTTCTGCTTCACCATGACAGCAAACTATGGGGAGATGATGCAATGGAATTCAAGCCAGAGAGGTTCAGTGAAGGAGTATCAAAGGTGACCAACAGCCAGCTCTCGTATTTTCCATTTGGTTGGGGACCTCGAATGTGCATTGGCCAGAGTTTCGCTATGTTAGAAGCGAAGATGGCACTGGCTTTGATCTTACAGAATTATTCTTTCGAGCTTT
The DNA here is from genome assembly GCA_030279155.1 of Forsythia viridissima. Classification (NCBI taxonomy): domain Eukaryota; kingdom Viridiplantae; phylum Streptophyta; class Magnoliopsida; order Lamiales; family Oleaceae; genus Forsythia; species Forsythia viridissima. The sequence continues at coordinate 48,560,702 of CM059039.1, forward strand.
CTCCATCTTATGCGCATGCTCCTTGTACCGTCTTGACACTTCAACCTCAATACGGTGCACAATTAATTCTCCACAAACTATCGGCATGAATATTAGTTCTTTAGGATTTCGATTCCTTCTATGGTATGGTTCATATTTATGTCACGTATTTGATGTTATGTTTCATATTTATGTCATGTACTTGATGCTCTTCTTACTTTTAAATTCGTATTCGAACAATAGTGTTTTGTAATATACAAGTAAACTTTGCGTTGATCAACACTAAAGAAATCGCAGTTGATTCATCAGTACTAATGAAATTTTATGAGCTTGTTGGGTAAAAAATGAATTTTTTTTTTCTACGATATTTGACTTATAAAAGTTTTGAATGTGAAATGACAAATTTTTCCTTAATCAACACAATTGTATTTATTTGAAACTAGTTAAGACAATTTTTTCATTTCACCTTTAAAATTTTTGAGAAATCAAATATCTCTCTTCAATATCTCATGCTAGAAAAATCTATTTTTTACCTAAAAAGCTCTACCAAAGAAGCTCTATGATATTTTGTTTGATTTGCATATAGATTATTAATTTGTTGTGGTATGACAAAAAAATTAAACCGTTCTAGTATCTTGTATTCGTTTTTATCGAGTTGTAATGATAAATATATCTTCATCATTACCCCCAATCCACTATAGTCCAACGACATTATCAGGAGTATGGATCTTCAGACTTGCATCGTCGTTCGCGTGGACTACTTCAGATTAGATATGGCCTTCCATCAGTTAGAGGTCTTTAGTTTTTTGTTAGTTTGGTTTTCATTTGCTTTTGCTTTTTAGAATTATGCACCGGAAGTAGTATCTCTTTATTTGCTGTAGTTTGAAGAATTTTTTTCATTCGTTGTATGCTTGGAGGTCAGGTTCATATTCCCCTCCTGTGTACTACTATTTTTATATAAATACAGTGGTAGGGGCATCCAAACCCTCACCAGCCTGTCCTGGTAGAGGCCTAAAAATCATACTGGGACTGTGCTGGTGCTTCGAATAAAAAAAAAAAAAAAAAAATCCATTATAGTGTGAAAATTGTTGGCGAAAGCTTGATTCACAAATGAGACCTTCTTCATGGGTTTCTTTCCAAGGGCTTAAATTGGTCGTAAATGTTGTGAATTTATATGCTTACTTCTTCCAACAGATGTGGTATTCTTTTACACGAACTTTATTATTTGATCTATGAATGAGTTCTTAAATCAACACGGTCATGTCGTGTTGTTTATGTGCATAAGTTGGACTTGTCGTGTAGTGTCGTAAAATATAAAGTTAAAAAAAAAAAAGATCATTCTACAAGGATAGGACTCGAACTTTAATGGGTAGGTTTTTACAAATATTGAAGTTGTTTAAAAGACAAAATGTCAATATCAAAAGTGAACTCAAATTTCATCCGAAAGGAACAAATCAAATGAAACTATGGGTTCAAAGCGTTATCAATATGGGAAGAACATAGTATGCTTGCTATTGTAGCTGATTTAATGAGAGTACCTAGAAATGTAGAAAACATAAATATACAGCACCAAAGGCAACATTGTTTAATATAAATCAGATTTTATCCTTTGCCAAGCAAGCAACTAATGGATTTCATGATTATTTTGTCACATGGGGACTTAAACGTAAGAATGGCAAAAATTCCGTTCCCGACCGTCGGAGACAATTGGTGCATTGACTTCTATAGTTTAAATTTAAATATATAAATTTAAATAAATAAGTAAACAAGACGATAAATGGAAATAGTTTAATTTTGCCTCCACCCCATCCCATATCTCAAAAATCTTTGACGGTGCAGGAGACTGGGGAGGGCTGCCATGCCCTACTCCTCCCCGCCCCATCCATTCCATCTCTCTTTTAAAGGTCAAGAAACTTAAAATGTTCTATTTTATTAGAATAATATTATTTATCATTATTGCTGAATACTGATTATTATTAGTCTATGTAGTAAATATGTTGATATTAAATGATGAATAATACTATTTGTCACTGTTGTGATGTGAACGAAAAATAGGCAATAAAGATAACAAAAACACACACCTGCTAAACCAACTAGAGGGACTAAAATTGCTAAACCAAGTAAAGGGTTTGGGATCATTACAATAGGTTGAGGATGAATTAGTAACGAAATTTTGGCGCAAATAGTCCATAACCTTTTTCCTTAGTGTAAAATTGGTCTCTAACATTTATTTTTTGGCATACAAATACATGATCTATGTGTTTTGGTGCGCAATTGATCCTTATGGGATGAAAAAAATAAATATGCCCTTAGTTTTAATTATAAAAAATTGTATGTGGATTTTTAATTATTACAAAATGTGCAAATAAGTCTAATATTTTTATTTTTTTAATAAAAAATTAAAGAAAATTAATGAGTTTTTTTAGAATTAACACTTTAGTAATAAACGTGTCAAATAAAATTATTATTTTTATTATTAAGTAATTGTATTATTTAAAATTTAAAATTTTATTTTATTGTTGTATAAAAAACAACTTTGTTACAAATTTGATGTTCAAATACTTTTATTTAATTGAGTTATATGTTTATTAACTACAAATATTATATATCCAACTATATTCTTCATAATTTAATTTATCGTTTTATTTTCGTTCAAAAATAAAACACATAATGTGTAAATTAATTTTTATTAGTATTTTATGTTAAATAAAAATATAATAAGATTAATTCAATGTCATAAAATAATATATATATATATATATATATATATATTAAAGAGGGACAAATTATTGTGAGAAGTCATTTTTCGCTCTCTTTACTTATAAGAGAAAAATATAAAATTATTGTGCTTTAAATATATGTAATTGATATGTGATGTGAAAAAAATTTGAATAAAAATTAAGTTAAATAAATAACAAAATGACGTATATAATTTTATGACATTGAACCAATCTTATCATATTTTTATTTAACATATAAATACTAATAAAAATTAATTTACACATTATGTGTTTTATTCTTGAACGAAAATATAACGATAAATTAAATTATGAAGAATATAGTTGGATATCTAATATTTGTAGTTAATAAATATATAACTCAATTAAATAAAAGTATTTGAACATCAAATTTGTGACAATTATTTTTTTATACAACAGTAAAATAAAAGTTTAAATTTTAAATAATATAATTACTTAATAATAAAAATAATAATTTTATTTGACACGTTTATTACTAAAGGTTAATTAAAAAAAATTATTAATTTTCTTTAATTTTTTATAAAAAAAATAAAAGTATTTGACATATTTGTACATTTTGTAACGATTAGAAATTTACATATAATTTTTGTTAATTAAAATTAAGGGCATATTTATTTTTTTATTTTATAAGGACCAATTTTACACAAAAATACATAGGTTAAGAACTTGTATGTCAAAAAATAAACATTAGGGACCAATTCCACACTAAAGAAAAATGTTAGGGACCATTTGCGCCAAAATCCCATTAGTAACACTTGCTAATAGAGGTTGGGGATAATTACAGGAGGTTGATGATGAACTAATAATAATTGCTATAGTTCGGGGACTAAATGTGCAATATTTGCTATTGTAAATCTTTAAATCAGAATTTGTAAACGTCATTGCTGACGTCCTTCTAACCTACCCCCACCAATTAACGCATAAGCTACCACGTGTCATTTGGAAACAAATTGAACATGCAAATCTCTCCAACATTTTTTAAATTTGTACTTCTAGAAGTAAGAAGAAGTAATTTATTTTTTAGTGGGTTAATTTCTGCTACAAAAAAAATTGTTAAAAATTTCAAAATAACCGTTAAAGTAATTTTTAACGGTATTAGTCCCTAAAATTTCTAACAGTTACACTAATATTTAATATTTATTAGATAAAAAAAGTTAACATATAATCCTACTGTTAAGTACCAACATGGACCGAAACATAGTCAACTAATACTCTATGTCAGACAAAAATACCCCATCTTTAATAAATTTGCTAAAAAATATGATAAGTTTCACAAACTAAATATTTATTAAAATCAAACAAATATGAAGACAATGTGTTTGACAAATAGACATTTAGTTGCAATTAATATGACTTTATTTAACCTAACGTACTAATTAACATCGTTTGTATATACGGGTGTGTTTGATTGAGAAGTGTAGAAAATGAAAAAAAATTTCATGTTACAAAGAAAATAAAAACCACCAAAATGGTGAAAAAATATTTTCCAACAAAACGACCAAATTCATGTTTTTAAGTGATTGTATTTTAGAATTTTTTTTCTTTTTCCACCTTGTATCAAATAGTTAAAGTTAAAAAATATTTTCTTCTGATATGATATTTTCCACCTTGTATCAAACAGTCAAACAGGAGTCAGCTCAGCTCTAAGCACAGGAACAAAGAGGAAAATGGAATTATTTGCATGACCTGCTGACCTGCATATGGTAGGAATAAAGAGATAATTTTTCAATAAAAAAAATGAAAAATTTATTTTACATTTGTCCAAATATGATTTTATTTCTTCCCTATCTATAAAAAAGTGTAAATATTATTAATCACGTGCGTAAATTAAGGAAATTAAGTATAGAATTCTTGTATATATATGCACAAAGTATTGTAGAGCATCTTTAATGTATTTTGTCTATTGTAGTTTAAATAGCAATTTTTAGTTTAAGTGGCACTACATCTATATAATAGACGATCAAATTAAAATTTATCTCTAATAAATCATGTCTAAAACTAATACTACTGTTTATGTGGTATTAATTTTTTATATAAAATAATAATGATAAGCCCCACATAATAGTGGGAATTTAAATTTGCTGACTCACTCTGTTTAGAAATTCGTCTAAATTTATACAGAGTCTATTTTTTAGTGTGCCACGTCAATTAAATAGAGTTCTTGTCAACACCTACGAAATGATTTTTTATAACTCTGTCTTGTTTTACGTGGCACCTCTAAAAAGCTATAAATGGAGTGAATTGGAGATGTCTTAAACATCCTTACTCTCAAACTTTTCACTCACTCTCTTGTATGTACAGACACACGAGCTTGTAGGACATTAGGAGAAGCAGAGAAATGGACACATTGCAGAACTCAGTTGCAGTATTTTGTGCAGTTGTTCTCTTAATATATGCATGGAAAATCTTGAATTGGGTGTGGTTTAAGCCAAAGAAGTTAGAGAAATGCCTTAGAGAGCAGGGTTTTAATGGGAACTCGTACAGATTGTTGTTTGGAGACCTCAAAGGGTTAGAGATGATGACTAAAGAAGCCAAGTTGAAGCCCATCAATTTCTCCAATGATATTGTGCCTAGAGTTATGCCCATCCTCCGTAAAACTGTTCAGACCTATGGTATGTTTGAAAAAAAACTCTGGATTCATTCATACAGATGATAGTTATGCGTAGAGTTATGCCCCACCCCCGTTTCCCCCTCTCTCTGTTGTGTTTCCTCTTCCCTTTATGGCCCATTGCATTCTCCTATATCCCCTGCTCGGGGTTGCTTTAGACAGTAGTTCAGAAGTCTCTTGAGTCACAGCTCCAATGTCTCTCAACCTGCTACAGGTTTGTGCATAAAATAGATTGTCAATGGACTCAATACAGTAATAAATTTCTCTTTCTTGAACCTTGTTGACTTGATATTCTTATAAAGAGCTCTAACTTTACATCCTGAAAATAAATCAGAGATGAACCGTGAGGAGAAAAAATCATTAAGCTCTATGGAATTCGAACTGGAACTGGTTGGATGGACTGGAAATATTGCTTGTTAGGGATTAGACTTTGCATTTGGCCATCCATTGGAAATATTAAATCTTGAAGAAAACAGCAATTTTTAACACGTGTCATGTTATTGTTCATCGAAGGAACTAAGCTCTCAATTATTTTACTGCTGTCCAAGATCTTGATCAAAATTCAGCGGCTTTGTGTGTGTATTGTATTCATGTCCGTAACTTGCAGGTCAAAATGCATTTTTGTGGTTCGGGCCAAGGCCTCAAGCACTTATCATGGACCCTGAAAACATAAGAGAGGTTTTGTCAAAAAGTTATATTTTTCAGAAGCCTCCTCATACGATGGCTAAATTGCTAATACAAGGATTAGTTTCCTATGAAACGGATAAATGGGCCAAGCACAGAAGACTGATTAATCCTGCTTTTCACATGGAAAAGTTGAAGGTATTTCTCGTGTTGGCTTTGTTTAACTCCATTTTTAATTGTCCGTGTTTGTTGTACATGTGCGATTTCAATGTGAAATGTAAACTGAAAATCGTTTCAAATGCTTTTAGTTGATCCATTTTTTACTTGTCCATGTATGCGTTCGTATTTGACGCTATACTGATGTTATATGCACATCTTCATTATTTCCTATAGCATATGCTTCCGTCATTTTACATGAGTTGCCATGATATGCTAAGCAAATGGGAAAAGATTTTATCTAGTGAAGGATCAAGCGAAGTAGATGTGTGGCCTTATCTTCAAACTTTGACGGGCGATGCAATTTCACGTACTGCATTTGGCAGTAACTATGAAGAAGGAAGAAAGATATTTGAACTTCAAACAGAACAGGCCGAGCTTGTCATGCAAGAAAAAAATTCTGTTTACATCCCTGGATGGAGGTTCAATTACTCAGTTTTATTCCTTCCGTTTGTACTAATAGTAAATTACGACCGAAGGTGTTTTTGACAACTTTTTTGAATTTTCTTCATAGGTTTTTTCCTACAAAAATAAATAGAAGGATGAAGGAAATTGCAAAGGAAGTGGAATGTTCTGTAATGAGCATAATTAAAAAAAGAATCAAGGCAATGGAGGTGGGGGAAGCTAGTTGTGACGACTTATTGGGCATATTGTTAGAATCAAATGTCAAGGAAATTCAACAATATGGGAGCAAGTTTGGAATGAGTTTAAAGGAGGTTATGGAAGAGTGCAAGCTTTTCTACTTTGGTGGGCAGGAGACAACTGCATCCTTGCTTGTGTGGACGATGATTTTATTGAGTAAGCACTTGGATGGCAAGCCCGTGCAAGGGAGGAGGTCTTGCAAGTTCTTGGAAGTGGAATACCCGATTTTGATGATTTAAATCGCCTGAAAATCGTAAGTATTGTCATGTGTTTACTTCTTAAATTGCACTTTAATTTCTAGGTGAACTTGGATAAATGGGTAACAGTATATGACAAACACCTTATCTAAATTGATAAACGGGTTATTATCTCTTATACCTCTTGTGATATTGTGTTTAACAGGTAACAATGATTTTTCACGAGGTTCTAAGACTATACCCATCTGTTGTTCTGCTTACTCGAATGATTTACAAGGAAACCACAATAGGAAAGATGCTCCTACCAGCCGGAGTACAACTCTTATTGCCTGCACTTCTGCTGAACCATGACAGCAAAATATGGGGAGATGATGCAAAGGAATTCAAGCCAGAGAGGTTCAGTGAAGGAGTATCAAAGGCGACCAGCAACCAGCTCTCGTATTTTCCATTTGGTTGGGGACCTCGAATGTGCATTGGCCAGAGTTTCGCTATGTTAGAAGCGAAGATGGCACTGGCTTTGATCTTACAGAATTATAATTTCGAGCTTTCTCCATCTTATGCTCATGCTCCTTGTGCCGTCATGACACTTCAACCTCAATACGGTGCACAATTAATTCTCCACAAACTATCGGCATAAATATTTTGTATTTAGGATTTCGATTCCTTGTATGGTATGGTTCATATTTATGTCACGTTCTCGATGTTCTTGTTACTTTTAAATTCGTCTTCGAACAATAGTCTTTCGTAATATACAAGTAGACTTCCTTTGCATTGATCAACAATAAAGAAGTCTTAGCTGATTCATCAGCACTAATGAAATTTGTATGCATATGAAATGATTTTGCGAAATGGATTTGACACACACAAACAATTTTAAAAAAAAAAAAAAACTTAATTGTATATGTCCTTGTTTATTATTCGACCAACGGGTGTTAACATTGTGTTCCATCATTCTTGTATATTCAACATTAGGATTTTGAATTTTATTTATTTTTTCTTTTTCATGTTTTGAATTGACACTATAAGCTTGTTCGATAGAGGTTTTTGGGTAAAAAATAGATTTTTCTAGAATGACATATTTGACTTTCAGAAGTTTTGAATATGAAATGACAATTGTTTATAATTAACACAATTTCATTTTAAAGTAGTAAGGGTAATTTTGTCATTTTATTTTTAAAATTTTTGAAAAATCAAATATGTCATACTGAAAAACTTATCTTTTGCTAAAAAAACTATCTATTGAAGAAGCTATATGATATTTTGTTTGATTTGCATAGTTTATTAATTTGTTGTAGTCCGACCAAAAAATTTGACCATTCTAGTATCTTGTATTCGTATTTTATCGAGTTGTAATGACAAATGTAGCAATATTAATATTAGTCACAATAATCATTGTTGTCTCATCTCTATGTGATAAAATTAATAAAAAATTTGTAGTTGGTGTCCAATCTTATGTGAAGTAGAGCACTGAGGTCCAAACTTTTAAAATAAAGCATCTAAGTTCCTAATTTTCACAAACAGTCTTTTTGACAAGTCAAAATTTGTGTTAAAAGAGAATTACACCCTTATTTTGAATTATAAGCCCTTAAAGAAGGAAGAAAAGAAAAAGATATCATTTTCATCAATTACCTTAATCCACTATAGTGTGAAAATTGTAAGCGAACACTTGATTCACAAATGAGACCTTCTTCATAGGTTTCTTTCCACGAGCTCGAATTGGTTGTAATTGTTGTGAATTTATACACTTGCTTCTTCCAACAGATATGGTGTTCTTTCACATGAATTTTATAATTTGAATCTATATGAATGAGTGCTTAATTCAACAAGGCCATGTCGTGTTGTTTTATGTGCACGAGTTGGAATTGTCATGTAGTGTCGTAAACTATAAAGTAAAGAAAAAGAAAGTCACTCTACGATAACATGATTCGAACTTTAATGAGTAGGTGACAAAATGTCAATATCAAAAGTGAGCTCAAAGTTCATTCTAAAAGAACAAATCAAATGAAACTATGGGTTCAAAGCGTTATCAATATGGGAAGAACATATTATACTCGCTACTCTAAATGATTTAATGCGAATACCTCGAAATGTAGAGAACATAAATATACACAGCGCCAAAGGCAACATTGTTAATAAATTAGATTTTAACCTTTGCCAAGCAGGCATCTAATGGAAAATTTTGTGAAATTGATGGTTGAGGGAATGAGGGATGGCTGGTATTTTAAAGGTCAAGAGACTTAAAATGTCCTATTTTATTAGAATAATTTTATTTATTATTATTGGTAATTATTATTAGTGTATGTAGTAAATGTATTAATATTAAATGACGAATAATGTTATATATCACTATTAGTAATTATCACATGTTTACGTAGCAAATGTATTAATTACGATCGTAAGAGATTTTCTCCTCTACTCATCCAAAATAATTATATGCTTTGCTCAACCGATTCTCTCCTTTCAAATCTCTCATCTCTCCTCAAATTTCCAATCTCTGAGTTTGATAATCTACTCTCCTCTCAAGTCTTCTATATGTGAGTTTGATATAATTATTCGTGAGTTTGATATCATCATCCATATGTCTGATGGGGGATGATCTCCTCCCCCTAGTGGGGAGGAGTTATAATCCCCACTAGAATGATTACAATAATTACAATTGAATCACATCGTGAGTGAACAGTATATACTAGTATTAAATAATATGTGCAATGAAATGTATAAAGTAGTCTAGTTTATATTATATTATATTATTATATTTTATTTTGTGATTGATCCTATCTCATGTTGAAATCAATGACCAGTTAGTTATTTATTAATTCTCTCTCTCTCTCTCTCTCACACACACAGTGAGGTAGTAGGAATAAGGAGAAGCAGTTGAAGAGGAGAAATGGAGATATTACAGAGCTCAGTTGCAGTATGTTGTGCAGTTGTTCTCTTAGTGTATGTTTGGAAAATCTTGAATTGGGTGTGGTTTATGCCAAAGGAGTTAGAGAAATGCCTCAGACGGCAGGGTTTCAGTGGAAACTCCTACAAATTGTTGTTTGGAGACCTCAAAGATTTAGAAATGATGGAAATAAAAGCCAAGTCCAAGCCCATAAATTTCTCCAATGATATTGTGCCTAGAGTTATGCCCTTCATCAACAAATCTGTCAAGAACTATGGTATGTTTGAATATATCAGAACGCCTAAATTTCAATTTCTTACATGTATCATGTTCAATTTAAATTTCTTACATGTATCATGTTCATCGTTCTTGATTGACAATCCAAGGCTTTTTTTTTGTGTTGTGTTAATGTCTGTGACTGTGAGTTGCAGGTCAGAATGTATTTTTGTGGTTTGGGCCAAGGCCTCAAGTACTTGTGATGGAACCTGAAGTCATAAGAGATGTTTTGTCAAAAAGTTATATTTTTCAGAAGCCACCTCCTCATCCGATAGCGAAATTGCTGGTACAGGGACTACTTTCCTATGAAACAGATAAATGGGCAAAGCACAGAAGACTGATTAATCCTGCTTTTCACACGGAAAAGTTGAAGGTGTTTCTCAACTTCACTTCATTTAATTCAATTTTGGAATGGTCTGAGGACTGAGGTTGTTTACATGTCTTACATATGTGACTTCAATGTGAATGAGAAGTGAAAATCCTTGTAATGCTACTAATTGATTCCTAATAACAAAATTGTAGAACCTTCTCACCTAAAATCTGAATATAATAGAGAGACAAACTTATTTACTTAAATTATGTGTCCAACGTGCCATTTCATGTGCACACAAGATTTATTTTTTCATCCCAAACATGTGCACAATTTTCATAAATGGTGGTGATGAGACTTCAACTATGGACCTTTGCCTGCTATAATTCTATGTTTTTAGACGAGTTGGTTTAACAAAAGTAGACATGAAAGTTAGAAAAGGGCTTACCTAGTATACAAAGCTTCAACTGTTATCGGGTTTGAGAAGAATGTATTTTACCTAGTGTACAAAGCTCCTCAAGAAATAGACATGAACCTATGTGTGCATCTAATATGATGTTCGTATTTGACATTATGCTGATTTAATGCATATCTTTGTTTGTTTCTGTAGCATATGCTTCCATCGTTTTACTTGAGTTGCTGTGAGATGTTGAGCAAATGGGAGAAGATTGTATCCTTTGAAGGACCAAGTGAATTGGATGTCTGGCCTTATCTCCAAACTTTGACAAGTGATGCGATTTCACGTACTGCATTTGGCAGTAGCTACGAAGAAGGAAGAAAGATATTTGAATTTCAAAAAGAACAAGGGAAGCTTTTCATGCTAGCAAAAAATTCAGTTTACATCCCAGGATGGAGGTTCAATTACTTTGTTGTTGTCTTTGCAGTTCCTTCCCTTTGTACTAGGGATTTTTTGAAAACTTGTTTGTATTTTCCATATAGGTTTTTTCCCACAAATATAAATAGAAGGATGAAGGAAATTACAAAGGAAGTTGAATCGTCTGTACTGAGCATAATTAGAAAAAGAATAAAGGCGATTGAGATAGGGGAAGCTCGTTCTGATGACTTATTGGGCATATTGTTAGAATCCAATTTAAAGGAAGTCAAACAATATGGGAGCAAGTACGGAATGAGTTTACGGGAGGTCATTGAAGAGTGCAAGCTTTTCTACTTGGCTGGGCAAGAGACAACAGCGTCCTTGCTTGTCTGGACGTTGATTTTATTGAGCAAGCACTTGGATTGGCAAAGCCGTGCAAGGGAGGAGGTCTTGCAAGTTTTTGGAAGTGGAAAACCAGATTTTGATGAGCTAAATCGCCTGAAAATTGTAAGTACATTTATAAATTTTCTTCTTAAGCTGCAGTTTTTAGGTGAACTTGATGAAGTGTCCCAGGTTATTATTGTGGGAACAACTCTGAAACTTCTGGATATCATCCCCATATCCTCCTCCGTTGATTTATATGAATATTGGTAGGAGTTTATGACAAAATCGTGGTTTGGAAAAATGTTGAACAGAACTTGAGAATTCGACAACATATGGAACTTCTAATAAATTTATTGTTTCTTATACCTCTAGTGATATTGGTTTTCACAGGCAACAATGATTTTTCACGAGGTTCTAAGACTATACCCACCTGTAATCTTGCTCAGAAGAATGATTCACAAGGAAACCACAATAGGAAAGGTGCTTCTACCCGCGGGAGTGCACCTCTTAATGCCAACACTCCTATTGCACCATGACTGCAAAATATGGGGCGATGATGCAAAGGAATTCAACCCGGAGAGGTTCAGTGAAGGAGTTTCAAAGGCAACAAATGGCCATCTCTCGTATTTTCCATTTGGTTGGGGTCCTCGTATGTGCATTGGACAGAGCTTCGCTATGTTGGAAGCAAAGATTGCACTGGCTATGATCTTACAGAGTTATTCTTTTGAGCTTTCTCCCTCCTATGCACATGCTCCGTGCACTGTCGTAACACTTCAACCCCAGTATGGTGCACCATTAATTCTGTATAAAATGTAGTAGAAATATTTCAGCTTCAGGATTGAAGCACGGTGTTTACCAAAAAAAGCACTTGTCTTGCATGTATGCTTCTAATCTAAGGTACATAGAAACAAGATTTCACTGTGTTCAATGGTATGTTCGTTACTTGTATTATGTTAATGAAAGCAATAAAGAACACAAATATTTTTTCACCCACAAAGGAGTCCGGATGTTCACGTATTCTAAACGCTAGTTACCCGTTGAGTATCTACCAAAGTAGATAATAATCCAGTCCTAAAAATACCACAACTTTAGATGTTTACAAATACAGAAATCACTCAAATCTCTGATTCTCTTACACTATGTGAACAATCTTCCTCTCCTATTTATCTTACAAGAAAACTACTTAGATCTTCTATACACGAAGCCAAAAAAAAAAAAAAAGATGAAGGATCTAATCTACAGAAAATTGAACGACTGCGTTGTCTTTGCACTGTGAAAATGAGAAGGAGGGGCTATTTAAAAGAAATAGTCCCACAACCCTTGATCCAACGGTGCTTACGAGGCCATGTGTCAACATCTAAGAAATGCAGCCCTCTTCTGAAAAAATCGAGTCAAAGTGAAGAGTCTTGGGGCCCATATAACAAAGAGAAATTGGAAGTTTACAAAAAACTGTCCACTGATTAGCCCAACTCTGACGCATAAAACCTTACAAACTTCACGTTGCTGAAGATATGGTTGTATTTTAGTGCGTGGAACTTTATCACATTTTGATTTCATCTGCTCTGCAGTGCATAAAAAAAAAAAATTGGAATTAAATGTTTTATTGGTCACTGAACTATTACTTCCGTCTTCATTCACTCACTCAATTTCAAAATGTTTTTAAATACTAACTAAACTTTCAAAAATACATCACTGTTACTCACTGAAGACGATTCTATTATGACCAAGTAACAGAAAATTTACGTAGCAGATGGAATATACATGTGGCAGACGGAATCATCCACCAAGCATCTGAAATTGAGTGACAACGTTTTTTAAATGATGACATGGCGCTCGATTTTGGATGATATGGAAAATTTCAGATGCTTGGTGGATTATTTCGTCTGCCAAATGTATATTCCATCTGCCACGTGGATTTTTCGTCACTTGATCGTAACAGAATCGTTTTCAGTGAATAACGATGATGTATTTTTTAAAGTTCAGTGTGTACTTAGAAATATTTTAAAGTTGTGAGTGAATAAAGACGGAAATAATAGTTCAGTGACCAATGAAACATTAACTCAAAAAATTGAAAGTCAGTTTTCAAACTAAACTATTTATTCTTTGACTTTATGTGATTCCCATGAAAATTAGAGTTGGGAGAGTTATAGTTTTTACTTCCTAGTTTTTCTCATGAACAACTCCTCACCACTCTTATTTTCATTTAGATCTTCTTTTAGCTCAATATCTTTATTTCTTAAGGCATAGATAAATATTTACAGTTGAGTCTCATCTCCCATATTCTAGAATATTTCTAATGTCTCTATATCTATCTCCTATGGAATTAAGAAGGGCAACAACCGCCCCCACGGGCATGGCGCAGTGGTAAAGCAGGAGGGTTCTCTACGAAGTATCGAAGGTTCGAATCCCCACAGTAGAAAAAAATTGGAAGGCAGAGGTCCACAAGAATGAGAACCGTCGAATGTTTGGCCCAAGTGTGTATAACCTGTGACTGCATCCGAATTTACCTGGGTGGCGAACTAAGGGGGAAGACCCCCACTCCTCAGGACTAGTCAGGCGAAGTTTGGATATTTGAGTCATAAAAAAAAAAAGGGGGCAACAACCTGTTGGCTATCAGATAATTTTTCATCACAATTTGCCAAATCTTGAATCAATTTAATAAATTTATCAATATTTTCCTCTAGAGTTGAGGAAGATTCAAATTTGAAATTATAGAAAAGTCTTAATAGATAACATTTATTTGGCATTGTTTTTATCAAATATAAAATTTCCAATTTTCTCCATATAGTGCATCAAGAGTGATTGTTTCACCCACATTTCTAGTAACACTATATGATAAATGAAGAAAAATGGAACTTCAAGCGATGAAGTTCTTTTCTTCTATAAGCACGGGTCTCTGCTGCCCATGAACAATCAAGAGCAACATCACATCTTTGTTGTAATAAAAGAGCTTTCATATCCTGACGCTAAAGACCAAAATCTCCAGTTGTATTCTACAAATCAACTTCAAATTTGTGAGAGGTATGCATTTTTAACACTTGTGATTTTACAAAAAAAAAAAAAAAAAAAAAAACAAAGTATTAACAGATAATCCTTAGAAAAAGTTATTTATACAGTGTCAAGAATTTCTGACTTTTAAAATATTTCATTCAAAAAAGTTTTGATCAAGTCTTATTAAAAACAAGATAAAAATATATAGGATACATTTTTAAAGAACACAACAGAGTTTCTAAAGCAGTTTTACTTCATATAATCTTCAGAAATTAAAAAAAAATTCTAAAGTTGAAGTTTAAGAGCTAAAAAAACCCAAAAAAGTCAAAGTTCCCTTAGATTCTCAAATCCTCGCAGGAGATCTTGGACAAAGTTAAACGTTTGATAGGAATATATTACCTTAATAACTTTAAAACACGCATGCAACAAGAACATAGTTCAGAATTCGCCAGAGCGAAATCCTAGGTTTCAAATAGTTGTAGATTTGAGGGAAACAATTTGTTGTAAAGGATAACCACCAAGTATCATTAGAAAAGATGTTGAGTCACTAAGAGTCGCCAAGAAAGAGTAATTTTCCAAAGTTCGCCACAAACCCACATTCGAAGGAAAAATGGATTACAAAGATTCAAGAAACGAGATCGTTTCCACTGGATCTTGATAAACCACAACAGATCTTTAATTTTTGTATACACGTTTTTAGTTTTAAAAGAAACAGTCAAGATATGGGGTTTTCAAGTTGTGATACCACTGAACGGTCCCAGTATTTCAAAATATCACAAAAGATAATGAAAGCAGTAAAGAGCATGGATGATTTTTCACCCACAAATTGGTCCAGATGTTCACATATTCTAAACACTAGTCACCCGTTGAGTATCTACCAAAGTAGATAACGCTCCAGCACTAAAAATACCACAACTTCAAATATTCTTTACAAATATAGAAATCACTCAAATATTTCATTCTCTCAAGCTACTATTTACACAATATGTGAACAATCTTCCTTTCCTATTTTTTTTTTTTCAAGAAAACCACTCGGATCTTCTATACACAAAGCAAAGAAAAACAAGAAGATGAAGGGTCTAATCTACAGAAAATGGAACGACTGCATTGTTCCTTGCACTGTGAAAATGAGAAGAATAATTGGCTATTTAAAAGAAATAATCTCACAACCCTGATCCAACGGTGCTTATCAGGTCATGTGTCAACATATGAGAAAGGCAGCCCACTTTTGAAAAAATCGGGTCAAAGTGAATAGTCTTGGGCACCATATAACAAAGAGCAATTGGATCAATTGGAGTTTACAAGATCCACTGGATATGCGAGGAAGATGACCGGCACAGATCTAGTGGTTTTCTCTGGTGGAATTTTTTTTAGTTTTGGACGGGTTATCTGGTGGTGGTTGGTTGTTTGGACAAGAAGAAAATTCAACGAAGAAGAAGATTCATATTTGACTATATGGATAGATCTTGTTTGGTTCAACGGAAATGTTCTGTTTGGAAAGTAATTAAAAATTTTATTTGTGACAAAGTTATTTTTTTATATTGTAACGATAAAATTAAAGTTTGAATTTTAAATAATATGATTACTTAATAATAATAAAATAATTTTAATTAGTACATTCGTTAATAATTATGAGCCTAAATTTTAGTTATTTTATAATAGTTCGTAAAATATACAAAATAATTTAGTATATTGTCAATTTGTTAGTTTTCTTTTAATTTTTTTAAATAAAAAAATTAAAGTATCGGACTCATTTTCACTTTTTTTAAATGTTAGGAATCCAATTGCAAATTTCTTTAATTAAAAGTAAGGATATTTTTGTCTTTTTCATCAAATAATGACAAATTATGCACCAAAATATAATTATAGG
Source organism: Forsythia viridissima (assembly GCA_030279155.1). NCBI lineage: Eukaryota > Viridiplantae > Streptophyta > Magnoliopsida > Lamiales > Oleaceae > Forsythia > Forsythia viridissima. Next base: position 48,577,256 of record CM059039.1, read on the forward strand.
TTATAAACTATTTGCGCCAAAAAATGTAAAGGTTAGGAACCATTTGCGCCAATTGAAAGAAAAATGTAACTTGACAATTTTACCCACATTAATAAAGACAAAAAAACATGAGAGGGACCATTTGCGCCAACTTTGGAAAGGTTTTAACGGATTTTTAATAGAATCCGTCAAAAAGGACCAATTGCACACCTAAATGGATAGGTTATGGACTATTCCGCCAAAAGTGAAAGATTAGGGACCATTTGCTCACTAATGACATACGTTAGGGATCGCCAATTTCCCTTTATTTTATAGTTACCTGGATGAAGCTTACTGGTCAAAACTCAGGATTCACACTATGACTTTGACATTGCCAAGCCCCCAAAGATTGAATGGGAAAATCGTGTTATGTATCCTATCTCTAATTCTTTGTCCTATTATATACAACTTTCTTCTGAATTTGTGGTTCGAATTGTTAAAAGCATTCGAGTAATCATTAATTAAGCAGATAATTCATTCAACTAGTATGATGAATTACACGCATGTCACCGTCTAGAAGACAAAGGCTCAACTTTATATGTTACGTTGAAAAGGAAAGAAAAGTCCATTGAAGTAGTGAAGTTTTCATTTTCCATCTCTAAACAAGAAGTTTCAACACGATATTCTCTTATATGTATGCTCGTATACATGGGACTTTTCGAGACAATAATTTTCTCTTAATAGTTACATTCATATACAGGTGTAGAGGGAGACCTGTACTTGTGCAGCGTTAGTAGGTGGACATGGAGATTCTGCACTACACAATTGGGGTGTCCTGTGCTTTTGTGTTACTGATATACACATGCCACATCCTGAACCTGGTTTGGTTCAGGCCGAAGAAGAAAGAGAAATGGCTGAGACAGCAAGGTCTTAAGGGAAACTCCTACAGATTCCTCTATGGAGATCTCAAAGATGTCTCAATGATGGTTCAAACAGCCAAATCAAAGCCAATCAATCTCTCAGATGATATCAAGCCAAGACTCGTACCATTCTATCTCAAACCACTGCGGGAATATGGTATGCTTTTTAACGAGTTCCAGTGTAAATAAACCAAAAGCTGCGTTCAAACAAACTGATGTGAACTTGTCTTCGTTGCCAAAACTTGCAGGTACCAATTCCTTCATATGGCTCGGGCCACGACCAGCAGTTATAATCACGGACCCTGAACTCATAAAGGAGGCACTATCGAAGATTAATATCTATCAAAAGCCAAAAACCGTAAATCCACTGGCCAAGCTACTTGCACAAGGAGTAATAAGCTACGAGGCAGATAAGTGGGCTAAACACAGAAAAATCATCAACCCTGCTTTTCATCTGGAGAAGCTGAAGGTTTTTTCTGCCTCATACCATTTATTTAAAATTGCTCAAATGTTAAATTTTTTTTATTTTTTAAATATCGAGATATGTAAGGGATCATATTAACAAGTCAAATACAATAGGAATTCATAAGATATTAGATTAAGAAACAAAGATTTCATACCTAAAGAGCACTTGATGCTGACGATATTGCTTTTTGCTACTTCTTCATACAGCTTATGCTGCCGGCTTTCCATTTGAGTTGTGATGAGATTTTAAGCAAATGGGAACAAAGTCTTTCTGCAGAAGGATCGTGCGACTTCGATGTGTGGCCTGATCTACAAAATTTAACTAGTGATGCGATATCAAGAACGGCATTTGGTAGCAGCTACCAAGAAGGAAGAAGAATATTCGAACTTCAAAGAGAACAGACCGTACACACCATCAAGGCTTCTCAGTCGTTATATATTCATGGATGGAGGTAACATAATATGTTTTTTAATAGCATTGAAGAAATTTCTACCATATCAATTAGATACATAATTTTTCAAGCCTCATTTCTTCACGAAGATTATTAGTCAGAAGAACCATTTTCATCTGCTCAGCTCGGTTGTGATTGTGGTTCTTGACTTATCCTTTGAAGTAATACATTCCTTGGGTATAGGTTTGTGCCGACTAAGAGGAACAAAAGAATGAAGGAAATCGAAAAGAAAGTTCAAGCATCAATTAGAGATATTATAAATAGAAGATTGAAGGCAATGGAGGCAGGGGAAGCACGTAATGGTGACTTATTGGGTATATTGTTGGAATCGAATTTCCAAGAAATCAAACAACATGGAAAGAAGAGTTTTGGAATGAGCATAGATGAAGTTGTAGAAGAATGCAAGCTTTTCTATGTTGCTGGGCAGGAGACCACTTCTGCGTTACTTGTCTGGACATTGGTTCTATTAAGTACACATTCAGATTGGCAGACGCGTGCTAGAGAAGAGGTCTTGCAAGTATTTGGCCGCGAAAAACCAGATTTTGATGGGTTAAATCACCTGAAAATCGTAAGTAATTAGAATTAAACATTGGTGAACCAAATATAAACATTAGAAAGGTTTTAGGCTTGCAGATGAATATATGTCACTGTATTTCTTCCCTGGTTATAACTCTTACGAAATCTTCATCACAGGTTACCATGATTTTGCACGAGGTCATGAGACTGTATCCACCAGTAGCTGCTCTTGCTCGACAAATTCATAAAGAAACGAGATTGGGGAAACTATTGCTCCCAGCTGGAACACAGGTTTCATTACCGACGGTCTTATTGCATCATGACCACGAAATTTGGGGAGAGGACGCAATGGAGTTTAAACCTGAGAGATTTAGTGAAGGAGTGTCAAAGGCACAAAAGAAACAAGGCTTATATTTCCCATTTGGATGGGGACCTCGGATTTGCGTTGGACAAAACTTTGCCATGATAGAGGCGAAAATGGCTATGGCTATGATTCTTCAACGCTTCTCTTTTGAGCTCTCACCATTGTATACGCATGCTCCTCACATGATTATAACTCTTCAACCTCAGCATGGCGCACACATAATTCTGCACAAGATATAGTGTCAGGGCCCTCAGCTATACTTAGCCCCTTAGCAGCATTTGCAGCTGCAGTTGCCCAACTTTGGCTGCACTTTTGTAAATATTACTCTCAGTTGTTATTTCCTTTAGTTTGTAATAGTTTATTTTCCATTATGATTCTTCAGCTTTTAAATATCTACTTATGTAACTTATGTTTTTGTTACTTAAACTATTATAGAGGGTAGTTGATATTTGAAATCTTGTCAAGCTTACTAGTGTTTACCTCCTGCACCAGCCATTATAATTTTCTGCTTTCGTTAATCAATCAACAAGCAAATTTCGTTGTATTCAAATCTTCTGTTGCAAAGCTTTCTTTAAATTGTCTTCATTACTGAATTGATCGAGAACAGGCAGAAGATAGTCTAGTAGAGTAGACTACTGCCGTACGGTGCCCCTGTTTGTGCTAGAAAGAAAGGCGTCACGTGACAGTTGGTATCAGATCTTTGGCTCACGACCCTCGAGAAGAAAGCGATGGATCCGAATGCATCACACACCACTGAGGTGGATCACAAAAAGAGTACTAAACAACGCTTGGATGCGCTTGATGGGCAAAGTACTAGGTTATGTGACGCTGTCGAGACTCTTGAGGAAAAGGTTGAGACAGCAGAGGCGGACATCCGCAAATTGAACATCTAGTTGGATGAGAGTCGGATGATACGCGTAGCGATGACTAATGATGTTGCACTCTTTCTCGATCTGCGAGAATAAATGGAAGCCATGAGACTTCAATTGCAAATACTTCAGCGTGTAGTTGGCAATGGGCAAGCCCTTGCATAAGAGTATGCACCTAGGCTCAGAATTCCAGAACCGCGTACCTATGGTGGGGCGCACGACGCGAAAGAAGTCAAGAAACTCTTGTTTGATATGGAATAATACTTTATTGCCGCTAATATTGAAGACGGGGCAAGAAGGGTGACGGCAACTACCATGTAGCTTGGTAGAGATGCAAAACTATGGTGGCGGACAAAATATGCTGATATTTAGGCCAACATAGCTCAGATAGGCACATGGGAACTTCTTAAGGAAGCGATCAGAACACAGTTCTTCCCAAAAAATGTGGAGTATCAAGCCCGACGTGCACTATGAGAACTGAAACATACTAGTTCCATTCGGGACTATGTGAAAAAATTTTCAGGGCATATGGTGGACATCTGAGACATGTCCGAAAAGGACAAGCTCTTCACTTTCATGAAAGGGCTGAAACTATGGACGAGAACTGAACTCCAAAGACAGAAGGTGGCTAATGTAAGTACGGCAATGGGAGCTGTCGAATGCTTGATGGACTATCAATCAGAACCAGAAATGAGCGGCTGCAAGTAAATAGCCAATCCCAAATGGAAGAAAATAGATCTTTCAAGCCCACATCAAACTCAAATGGGAAAAAACGCTACTCTCACCATAAGTGAGGCCATCAGGGTAACCATCAGGACATCTATCAGGGTAACCACTGGAACAAAGGAGAGGCGCCAGAAAGCAAATCAAGTACTACTCATAGAAAGGATGGGTACTTCTTATGCGGTGGGCCTCACCGGGTGAAGGATTGCCCACAGAAACAGTTTGTGAATGCATTGAGCCAACTGACAAGTGAAGCATCGGGTTTGAAGCAACACGTCCCGCGTGCTAGCAGTCATTGCGAGGCCGATTTCGAAGAGGATAAGGATGTCATTGGTGTATTGTTGCACCGATGCAGCACAATATCGCACCGAGTGATTGAAAAGGACGATGTATCTCAGAAAATGATAGAAAAAGAAGTGATGAAACCTTGTGTTTGTAAGGCTAAAGGCTTGATGTACATTGATGTGAAGATCAATGAAAAACCAATCAAGGTCATGGTAGATACTGGTGCTACTCATAACTACCTTGCAAGTCTCGAAGTAGAGCGCATCGGGCTTGTGCTGGAGAAAGGTAGTGGGAAGGTCAAGACAATCAACTCAATTGCTCAACCGATTGCTGGAGTAGCCAAGTCCGTACTCATTAAAATTGGTCCTTTTGAAGGGATGACTAATTTATCTGCAGTCCAAATGGATGACTTCAAGCTGATTTTAGGGTTAGAGTTTCTTCAGGATACGAAGACAGCAGTGTTGTCATTTTCTGATTCCTTGATGATGATGGAGTGCAAGCCCTGTGTCATCCCCACGCTAGTTGGGAAAATGGGTGAGAAGAGTATCTCAGCCATTCAGTTTAGTAAGGACTTCAACTAGAATGAACTCTCGTTTTTGTGTACTCTTCGACTGGAAGAGATTGAGGAAACAACTGGCCCTATCCCAAAACCTGTTAGAAGACTTCTACAGGAATTTGAAGATGTCATGCTGGAGGAATTGTCAAGGTTTGCCACCAATGAGGGCTATTGATCATGAAATTGAGCTTATACCAAGTGCCAAGCCTCTTACTAGGTGCCCTACCGCATGGCTCAACCTGAGTTAGAAGAGCTTAGGAAGCAATTGGCTGAAATGCTGGACAGTGGGATTATCATGCCTGCGAAATCGCCATTGGAGCTCCAGTGCTATTTCAGAAAATGTCTGATGATTTTCTTCGAATGTGCTGTGACTATCGTGCATTGAACAAAATCACAGTGAAAAATAGTTATCCAATTCCGCTAGTGGCAGATTACTTTAACCGTTTGAGCAGGGCGAAGTACTATACAAAAATTGATCTAAGGTTCGGATACTGAAAAGTTCGGATCAAAGAAGGAGATGAAGTGAAAACTACAGTGGTAACTAGATATGGAGCATTCGAATTCAAAGTTATGCCTTTTTGGATTGACAAATGCTCCAGCAACATTTTGCACGATGATGAATCGTGTACTTCACGGGTTCTTAGATGATTTCGTGGTGGTGTACTTGGACGACATCGTAATTTATAGCGAGACTCTAGGGAGCATGTTGAGCATGTGAAAAAAGTTCTTATTCGGCTACGGGAGAATGAACTTTATGCAAAACCATCGAAATGTTCATTCGAAATGAGCTTTTTGGGTCACATTATTGAGCAAAGAAAAGTTCGCATGGATGCTAAAAAGGTTAATACAATCAAAGATCGGCAACTGCCAAGGCACGTAAATGATGTAAACTCGTTCCTCGAGTAGGCCAACTACTATCGAAGATTTGTGAAATAGTATTCAGAAATCGCATTGCCGCTAACCGAATTAACCAAGAAGGAGAAAGCTTGGGAATGGTCGGCACAATGCCAAGCTTCTTTTGAGAAACTGGAGGAGTCTATATGTGGACAGATCCAGTGTTGGCCTTACCAGATATGGCTAAAGCTTTTGAAGTGCAGACCGATGCATCAAATTTTGCTTTTGGAGGAGTCCTAATGCAAGAAGGGCATCCAGTGGCATATGAGAGTCGAAAGATGAATAATGCAGAGCACCGTTACTCAGCGCATGAAAAAGAGTTATTAGTAGTAGTCCATTGCCTCAGAGTATGGCATCACTATCTGCTTGGGTCTCCTTTCATTGTGAAGACAACAATACTGCTGTGAGTCACTTCATGTCACAACCAAAACTTTCGAGCAAGCAAGCTCATTGGCAGGAACTTCTTTTGAAGTTCAACTTTGTATTAGAGTATCGTGTTGGATGAAGCAATCATGTAGCATATGCACTCATTCGGCGAGCTTACTTGACTACTATCTGCTCAATGGCCGCTCTTTCAGAGAGCAATGTTACAACAACCACAAAGGAACGAATACAGGCACTTCTGGAGAAGGACTCTGCAACACATTATTTGGTCGACCTCATCAAACAGGGAAAACTCGACATTTCTGGATGGATGAGGGTCTATTGAAGACAAAAAGAAACCGTCTCTTTGTTCCAAAAGGTGGAGACCTAAGGAAAGTCCTTAATCTCGGAATGCCACGACACACTTTGGGCCAGACATCAAGGAGAGGAACACACTTTTGCACTATTGCAGCGTGCATACTATTGGCCGCAAATGAGGGATGACATTGTGACCTATGTGTTTGTTAACAGGATAAGGCAGATCATCAGAAAAATGTGGGCTTACTAGAGTCTCTTCCCGTTCCAACTAAACCATTTGAGAGTGTATCGATGGATTACATTGTTAGCTTGCCAAATGTTGGAGATCTTAGCACTATCATCGTCGTGGTGGACTGTTCATCAGAATATGTAACATTTATCGCAGCACTTAAGTATGTATCCGCAGAAGAGACTGCTTGCCTATTCTTCAAGCACATTGTTAATTACTGGGGGTTGCCTAAAGATATAGTTAGTGATCGAGACCCTCGATTCATCGGCATATTTTGGACTGAGTTGTTCAAACTCCTTGGTTCAACTTTGAGCACGAGTTCTTGTTTTCACCCATAATCTGACGGACAGACGGAGTGGTTCAATTATATGCTGGAAGAATATCTTCTACACTTTTATCTCTACTTTGCAGAAAAATTAGGTGAAACTCTTGGATGCGGCTCAGATTTGCTTCAATACCCAAAAGAGCTCTTCTACCAATAAGGGTCTTTTTGAGATTGTTACTGGCCAGCAACCGTTACTCCCTCATACTGTGGACATTGATCAAAGTACCAAGTCTCCTCAAGCTAAGGACTTCTCTCAAGAGTGGAAATGAAATATCGAAATTGCTCGGAGTTATATTGAGAAAGCACAGAAACGATACAAAAAGGCTGCTGATCAATAACGTCGGTTTCTAGAATTCAACGTAGGAGATTTGGTGATGGTAAAACTCCGTGACAAACGCCATTCTAAGGTAATAAGAAGGACAAATTCTCGATTGATGCCAAAATATATCGGGCCATTACCCATTATGAAGCAGATGGGAATAGGTTCTTATAGAATTGAACTTCCTTCATGGTGCAAAACTCACAATGTCCTTCATGTTAGTGCACTCACGCCATATTTTGCAAATAAGGATGATACATCCAGAAATAAGCCAAAGCGACCTACATTTGAATTGAAGAAAACAGGTAAGAGGATTGCTGATGCTATTATTGATCACCGAGTTACTCGAACTTCCAAGAAAGATCATCAGGAGTACTTAGTTAAATAGAGCGGATACAACAGCGATGAGAATACTTGAGAAAAAGTTAAAGACCTTGGAGCCTTCAAACCTCTACTTGAAGAATATCATGCAAAGATGACACCGAGGACGTTGCCAAATCAAATAGGAGAGAATGTCAGGACCCGCAGCTATACTTAGCCTACTGACAGCATTTGCAGCCGCAGTTGCCCAACTTCGACCGCACTTTGTAAATATTACTTTCAGTTGTTATTTCTGTTAGTTTGTAATAGTTTATTTTCCGTTATGATTCTTCAGCTTTTAAACGTATAATCATGTAACTTAGGTTTTTGTTACTTAAGCTATTATAGGGGATAATTGGTATTCGAAATCTTGTCAAGCTTACTGGTGTTCACCCCCTGCACCAGCCATTGTAATTTTCTGCTTACGTTAATCAATCAACAAACAATTTTCGTTGCATTCAAATCTTATGTTGCAAAATTTTCTTTAAATTGTTTTCATTACTGAATCGATCGAGAACAGGCAGAACGTAGTCTAGCAGAGTAGACTACTGCCGCACGGTGTCCTTTTCTGTGCTAGAAAGAAAGGCGCCCCGTAACACATAGCCTGGACAAGTCATCAATTGCATCTGGCTTATAATATCAGTCATCCTATGTTAATTTTGATGAGTATATTGTGTATATGAAGCTTTTCCAAACCAAGACTCCAATTAGACTATGGATGTCGGATTCATTTTTCCAATTATTAAGGTTACTGGTAAGCAACTTGTCTTGGCATAAGCACAAACTCAGTGTGTGCCTGTGAGACTTTGTGGCACTTGGGTGTACAAATTATGATTATAGAGACTGATCTAGAGATTAGGAATTATTATTACTGATGTTCGATAATCATAATAAAATAAGATCATTCTCGATAAAACAAAATCTCCGTAAAAATCAAATACGAGGCAGAATTCCATTTCTACAACACCCTAGTTTCATTCAAGAATTGTTTTTGATCAAATTCGCAAAAATTGTACGAAAAGGCAAATCTCTTGTGATACACAAGGCTTAACTTGATTATCGTAGAGTTTAGAAATCTTAAATGTAAGCTCGCAAGAATCTTTGAGACTTTCCATCTAAAATGTCAATTTTTTTAAGACGGATATTAAGTCGAGCCATGCAGATTTATCATTGTTTTCGTACTTTTTTTATGGGGAATTTTGTCAAATACTTGCAGGCTAAGTTAGGTTTTTTCATGCGTCATAGCATAGGTCACCTCTTTTGAGTGAAATAGCAAGTCCACTCTCACAATTACAGATGGAAAAATCCTGTGTTTTTTGAGGGTCCTAGTCCTATCTCTATTTTTTGTCCTATTATTTGTACAATTATCCTCTGACTTTGCGCTTTTCAAAGCAGATCGATGCATAATATTACACTCACAAGCTTAAAGAAGACGAATAATTTTTTTACAGAGGTATAGAGGTGGACATGGAGATTTTGTACTACACAATTGGTGTGTGTTGTGCTTTTGTGTTACTGATATACACATGGAGGGTGCTGAATTCGGTTTGGTTTATGCCAAAAAAGATGGAAAAATACCTGAGACAGCAAGGTCTCAAAGGAAATTCCTACAGATTCCTCTATGGAGATTTGAAAGATTTGACAAGTATGACGCAAAAAGTCAAGTCTAAACCAATCAATCTCTCAGATGATATCAAGCCAAGAGTCATAGCCTTCTTCCTCAAAACTGTGCAGGAATATGGTATCTTTTAATCACATTTCAGCTGTTATTATTGCCTGGTTAGTGTTTGCGTAAAGTCCCAAGTCATATTCCTGCAAAAGAAAAAAAAAAATAAAAAAAATTAGAGGAGAAACAAGTTTAGCCCAGTTTTGGGTTTCTTTCACTTTGACAGGTCGGGTTTAACAGCTTTCTATTCTGTAAGTTTTCCAAATCATGAACTCCAAGTTCGAGTCTTGGGCCTTTTTGGTTAAGGAGATATGGATTTCTTTGAAAATTCAATCCAAAAGAGGTGTAAATGATTATTCATTGTAAATGGGGGTGGAAGGTTGCTTTGTGAGATAGGAGGCAAAGCGAGCTGTCATGGCATATAAAGATGGCGCGAGTTGGCTTACCAGAGAGTAGTAGTCTTATCGAAAAGATAAAAGTACGAGTGACTTTTTTAGAACATTACTTTTCTGGATAATGTAGAGTTTCTTTTACTTTTTGATCCATTTCTTTGCCTTTACTTTTTTGTTCTAGTCTCTTATCTAAACTTGAATCCGTTGTGAGAGATCCATTTCTTTTGTGATTATCTTGTCCTTTCTTGATTTGCCTATCATGTAGACAAAATGGAAATAGATTGGTCGACGGGAACTGGTTAATCATTTGGAAACTTATCCCGAAGAAATTAGTGTAAATATTCCAAAAGTCGTGTTCAAACAATCTGATGGAGGCAATTTCGCTTATATTCCGTAAGTGAGTACATGGTCGTCTCAATTGATCACCGACAGGTGAATTAGGGGGTAATTACGTAGAATGGTCCAAGATTCTTGGTTAGGATTGGATTCTGTACTTCTCCTTTCTAGCCATTTTAAAAATTTCTAAAGTTAAAGACAAAAAGTATTGACTACCATTCAAAATGTTATGTTTTTTTCAACATAAATTTGTTCTCTTACGTTAGATGTGCATGTTCTAAGTTGTAGCTGTGTACCACTTTTCCTAAATATACCACATTTCTGTGAAAAACTTAATTTTAGTGTATTCTTGTTGGCATAACTTGCAGGTACTAATTGCTTCATATGGCTTGGGCCAAGACCATCCATTATACTCACGGACCCTGAACTCGTAAAGGAGGTCCTAACTAAGTATTATATATACCAGAAGCCACAAAACATGAATCCACTAACCAAGCTGCTTGCACAAGGTGTAGTGAGCTATGAGGGTGATAAATGGGCCAAACACAGAAAAATCATCAACCCTGCTTTCCATTTAGAGAAGTTGAAGGTTTTCTCTATCCTATACAAAGTTATCAAATGTGAAATTTATTAAGTTTCAACATTTGTAAGGCAACATATTTCAAGTTAAATAGAACCTGAAAGATATTATTTGATTTGATTCTGTAATCAAGAACTATTACTTTCTTAAGAAACAAATGATTCGTACTCAATGAGTTAATGAGAATTTATTGCTGACGAGATAGCCTTTCACCCCTGCTTCCTACAGCTTATGATGCCAGCTTTTTATTTGAGTTGTGATGAGATTTTGAGCAAATGGGAACAGAGTCTATCTCCAGAAGGGTCGTCTGAGTTGGACGTGTGGCCTTATCTACAAAATTTATCTAGTGATGCTATATCAAGAACGTCATTTGGTAGTAGCTACCAAGAAGGAAGAAGGATATTTGAACTTCAGAGAGAACAGTCTGAACACATCATCAAGGCTTTCACCTCGATCTATATTCCTGGCTGGAGGTAAGAAAATATGTTTTCAACTAGTATTGAATTTTTTTTTGTACCTTAAGAGATTTGTACTTCATTTCCAATCCTCATTTTTTTGCAAAGATGATTAGTCGGATGAGCCATTTTCATGTGCTCAGTTCTGACTATGTGGTTTTTGACTTATCCTCTGAAGTGATACATTCCTTATGCATAGGTTTGTGCCGACCAAGAGGAACAAAAGAATGAAGGAAATTGAAAAGGAAGTTCAAAAATCAATTAGAGATATTATAAATAAAAGGATGAAGGTAATGGAGTCAGGGGAAGCACGTAATGATGACTTACTGGGCATATTGTTGGAATCCAATTTCCAAGAAATCGAACACCATGGAAACAAGAGTTTTGGAATGAGCATAGATGAGGTTGTCGAAGAATGCAAGCTGTTCTATTTCGCTGGACAGGAGACCACTTCTGTGTTGCTTGTCTGGACATTGGTTCTATTGAGTACACATTCAGACTGGCAGACACGTGCTAGAGAAGAGGTCTTGCAAGTATTTGGGAGTAAAAAGCCAAATTTCGATGGGTTAAATCACCTTAAAATCGTAAGTGATTTCCATTTGAACATAACAATATGATGGAAACTCCCTTGATAACCCATTACCCTCTTGAAAATGAAATGACGACTAAATGCAAAACATTAAAATGTTATATACTTGGAGAGAGTTGCTTAGTGTAAAAGAGTGACTGGATTTTGAACTGTATTTCTTTTCCTGCTTATAACGCTTATGTGATCTTCATTGCAGGTTACCATGATTTTGTATGAGGTCATGAGACTGTATCCACCAGTAGTTGCTCTTGCTCGAAGAGTTCACGAAGAAACGAGATTGGGGAAACTATTGCTTCCAGCTGGATCACTGCTTTCATTACCCACTATCTTATTACATCATGACCATAAAATTTGGGGAGACGATGCAATGGAGTTTAAACCAGAGAGATTTAGTGAAGGAGTGTCAAACGCACAGAAGAAACAAGGTTTATATTTCCCATTTGGCTGGGGACCTCGGATATGTATTGGACAAACGTTCGCCATGATAGAGGCAAAAATGGCAGTAGCTATGATTCTTCAACGCTTCTCTTTTGAGCTCTCGCCATTGTATACGCATGCTCCTCAAAGGGCTATAACTCTTCAACCTCAGCACGGGGCTCACCTTATTTTGCACAGGATATAGCCTGGACAAGTCATGAATTACATCAAGCTTTTCTAAATCAAGAATCCATGATTGTGGGATTCACTGTTCTAGCCTAAAGATATTGGAGTTTGTATATATAAATATTAAAGTTTACTGGTACATGACTTATCTTCAAACACCTTTTATCTATTGATCAATTGCTCCCTCTTCTACCATGTTTTATATGGATTGTATCACTTTTATTTAACGGGTGTTTCTTTATGTTACATAAGACATCCCCGAACCCCACTTAGTCTGTCACAGAACACATAGTGCAGCATTCAAGATGAATGTATTCCTTCTCTATCCCATTTTACACACACTCTTATGTGATGGGTTCTCATTCACCTTTCGGCTGGTTGACATGAGGTCATAGTGAGCTTCCCCTCTCGATATCATCCAACCTTCAAATTAAGTCCATGTTTGTTATGAAGTATTGGATTAATATAATAAACAAGATTTTTGATTCACCGTAACACTATCCTCACAAGTACCTTTTTAACTCGATTATATAAATAATCCTTCGACATTTTTGTTTTTGTTTTTTTTATTTTTTTCAAGTCCTCCATTTTTATTATTGCATGGTTTTCTTGAAAAATTAGCCACATACATTTGATGTTCCTTCATAAATTGGCTTTCTCATCCTAGGTTTTGTGGATCTTTTTCTGAGAAATAACTATGAAAATTCAAGAATTTTGATAGGTTTTTCTTTGGGTTTTTTTTCAGAAATAACTACAATAAATAAAATATTTCTTAAAATACTGTCATATTTTTTTTCTTTTAAAAATACTATTTTTATTTTTTTTATTTTTGTAACACTTGTTATTACATTTGTTACATTTGTTATTAACAAACATAACAAATGTAACAACAAGTGTTACCAAAATAAAAAACAGTATTTTTAGAATAAAAAAAAAGTTAAATAGTATTTTTAAATTATTTTATATTTTGTAGTATATGGTGAAATTATCACTTTTTCTTTTCATGGCTCAATTATGAATTTCCTTTGAAAAAAATTTCATTTCCTCATTTAGGTCTCTATTATTTTTGTTCAAAATTATTGCATGCAGTAATGGCAGAAGTTAGACCCAGATTAGAATATGAATACAATTTTCCTTTTTTCATTTTTTGCATATAATCCAATTTGTTATGTTATGTTTAATAAATGTTTCTTTCCTTAATTTTTGTATTTTCTTTTATTTGTTTTTAATTATACTTAAATCTTTACCTTTTATAACTGTGAGAAAATAAAACATGTATAGCTCACGCAACATAGTGAGGATAATTTTGGCAGAAACCATCATTTCGGACCATGGACGCAAAAAACTTGAAATTTTGTTGACTAAAATACACTGTTTGAAAGGTTGGTACAAAAATCTGCCAAGACAATAGATTGGAGACCTCTATTGCCATTACTTTTTTTAACTTCTAAAATAAAAAAAATAAAAAAAACGAAGCAATTTGCTTTTGAGACTTGAATATTTAGTAGAAAAATAATTTCTAAAGACTTTTTCAGTGCCCTTCTAGAAGCGTCCGCGTGTTTGGTAGTGTTGAAATTATTTTTTAAGTGCTTATAATATAAATAATTGGTGAATGTATGATTAAAAAGTGAATTATAAGTTGTGGGTCCTATTAAATGTGTAGATAAAAAATATGTTTGACCAATTTAACTAACTGAAATTATAATTTAAGTGTTTGCCAAACATATACGAAACTTGCCCATGTGAAAAAGAAAGATGCATGTATTTGGCTTTAAATTATGTTGACCTCGATTGAGAAATTCGACGCATGGAGATATAGATATCCATCGTAGTAGTCAAGATACTTTATGTGATTTTAGAAAATAAAAAAAGTAAAAACCCAATTGATGCATGCCACACATTGAGATTGAACTTATAAGACTTAGAAGTTGTTGTCCAATATGACTAATTTAATTGTGTCTAGTACGTGCTAAAGACATATAATTATAATAGTACTAAACAATATTTAATTTATTGCAAAATGGAATATTTAAAAATCTTGTGACAAGGCGTGTCTCTATTTGCAACAATTGGGTAATGGCTCAATTCATGTACCTATAATCCTTTTGTCATCTCTAAATACTATTAAAAAATCATTCATGAAAAGACAAAAATACTATTATACATTTGTATAATCTTATAATCTATTACAGAGGGATTAGTCTAATTTGATTAATGAAATCGAATCAATCAAGACAAAAAAAAAATAACATAGGTCAAATTTGATCAACCCCACGTGATATTGACAAAAAAAAGACAATGAAAATTCGATATAGTGCAATGGTAAAATTCCTTGACATATATAGGATTCACACAAGATATTGAAAAAATTGATACAATATCATAGGAAAATTCCTCGACATATATAGGATTCACACAAGATTTTGGATAGCATTTGTTTGGCAGTGATTATAATCACCAAATTTTCCAAGCACCATAAGCACTTATGAAACATCGATATGACGTTTATATGTCAATACAGCATCCAGAGATATTTATCAAAGCTATTTACTATTACAATTTCGTCCTCAAAATTCTATGGAAAATTACCAAATTGCCACCCAATTAATCGTTAGCCACATACCTGATATCAATGTGAACCGTTTGCAAACTACAACTGCCTTTGGTTTTCTCTTTTTTTCTCATCCAATGTGTTTCCCCAACCCATTCCATTTGTCTATTGCCGGAGATCTGTGTATTCCGTTCAAAGATCCATCGTTGACTTTAGGAAAAAAGGTAACGATCTGTTTTGCTTAACCACTACCCGACAATTTTATTCTTTTATTTTTTTTTCGCTTTTTCAAATTTTTCTCTTGCTTCGGTATTCTTTCTTCCTCTTTCGTAGTTTTAGGTTCGGACATGCGTTTTTGGGTTTATTTCGTAGTTGAACGTAACCTACTCGGCACAAGCCTTATTAATGATTTTTTTTTTCAAATTTATGATCTCTGCTTTGTCTTCGGATCTCAGTTCCTCAACTGTTTTCACACCCTATGCTTGTATATTTCTCCATCATTTCTCACTATAACTACATTGATAATCTCCCGTTGAATTGGAATCTTGTCTACAGCTCGTTCAGATATGAACCACCGTGGTTGTTCATCATTCGGATCCGGTAGAGGTTATAAATTCCACGGTCGACCTCCATCCTGAACATCTGCGTTTTGGGACCTGAGGCAAAGAGAATTTTCATTCACTTGTGCGAGGAAGAGAATATTGCCGGCTGTCGTCCAGGACACACCTCACTCCGGAAGGTTGGAAAAACATGGTAGATAAATTTTGCGCTCTTACGGGAAGACATTAAACCAAGGCACGGTTCAAAAACCAATGGGATGCTACGTTTAACGAATTGATACACAAGGACACATGGATCAAGATTGGCCCGGTTATAGACACAATTGATGCCCCGGCCGAGTGGTGTGACTGCAAAATTAAGGTAAATAAAAATTTGCACATTGTCCACATTATTTGCTGTCTTCAATTGGGTTACTTGGGTAACAATTTGCCCATGCTGTGTGAAATTTCAAGTGCTTGTTTGCTATTTTTCATACCATTTGTAATGGCTATCCACCATTCAATCTGTACGAGCATGAAAAATACAAAAAGTTCAGAGGTAGAGATGTCTCCATCTTCCAGCATAATTACCACAATCTATTTAGCGGCATTCTTGCGACCGATATTATTGCACACTGTTCTAGTAGATTCTCAGAAGCTAGTGGCACCGAGACGAGATTTGGACAAGAGGGACTAAATGATTACAGAGACTTGGTGCCCGACGAGATCGAGAATAGTAACGGGCCGATGCATGATGAAAACTTACCACGCAGTAACAACACCGACGGATTCGGGCAGGGATCGGGCAAATGGAATCGGAAACCGACGAGAGGTTCAATGGGACCAATGAAAAAGAAATTAGGACTGGAGTTGATTTCTAATTCCATTAACCAACTCGTAGCATGCCAAAGGGACCTGGATGTACAAAACATAAACATAAACATAAACACCTGCTCGAATATTCTGTCTATTTCGGAGTGCATGGATATGGTTGACCATATTGACGCGAATGAGAAAGGAACTCCATTGTACTTTTTTGCAATGGATTACATATCCACATAATCGAATTGTGAAGTGTTTGCACACTTGTCAACGTCGGAATTAAGTTTGGAATACTACAATATAAGTTCTATGCGTCTTGCAGCTGATCAGACCTCGTGCATACTTGTGTTTTTAATTTATTCGGATTGAAATCTAAGTGTTGTACATTAGCAAACAATTTGAGTTCTGCTCCTTTTTTTAACTTCTCTGCTAGAACTATGTACGTATAAACTTCCTTCCTCCGTAGTATTTAATTTGTTAGTGGTAGCTTATATGATTTACAAATCAAGAAAAACTACAAAAAAAAAAAAAAAAAAAAAAAAAAACCAAATCAGCATTATCATGAAGAACTCAAAAAATGGGTACAAGAGTTTTAAAAGCACGCGAATGTGAAAATTTATTTTTGTTAATGTATATCCTAATATCAACGCAAAAAAAATAAAATAAAATGGAATGTGTATCCTCAATTTTGGATATGTTAATTTCCATCCCAATTTTCAAATTCCTTTTTTTTTTTTTTTTTTGGCTTTCGAACTTCTGAAAGGCATAAGGCACAATTTAGCATTCATGAGAGTAGTAATAATACATGTTTGAAAATATTTTCTCCACATCTACCATTGCATAGAATATATTCCTTGCGAAAAAAGTGGTGTCGATAGTCACCCATATAAGCAAACAATAATAGTAACAAAAAATACTTGTATAAACTTGAGTGTTCTGTAGAAAGAGGTTCAAATTTTGCCTATATAAAGCGACTTCTGTAGAACGGAAATTGTATTAGCCTTTGAAATAAATTGAATATAACAATATTCATATTCAACTTTCCCCTTCCAGTTCATTAAAGTGCAAAATATCCAACATTCAATTTTGTTACTTGCACAATTATAGTAAAAAGTTTGAATTGTCACAAGTATACAAGTTTTATTAACGTCAAATTTTACAATTCTTTTTTCACATTGTTATATTCATTATTCAAAAGTTTGCTCCACGTGCTACTATTCACAATAAAATCTTCATGGCTGGAAATAGTCACTACGAAATTGAGCTAGAATAGTTCGTTAGGGAGGTATTGCAGGCAAATGATGAAAGATGTTATCGAGATTTTCGAATGAAACTGAAAAACTTCTTGAGGTTATGCAATGATCTATGAGAAATGTATGCGTTCAAGTCAATCGGTGGCGTCTCAGTTTATGAAGCAGTTGGCATTTTCATGTTCATCGTTGGGCATAGGATTGGACACTGAGCTACTGTAGAGATCTTCGGGCACTCAACATAAATAGTGCACCGCCAATTCCATCTTGTTTTGCATTCAGCCTGCGGATGTCGTCCGATATGATAAAATCGCGACCGAATTACAACGAATGTATAGAATTTCACAAACCAACAGCTAATATAACACGGCATTCCGGGTACTGTCTTATGCATTACAATTCAGTTGTTCAAATAATGTAGCATTTGTAATGCACGTTCTGTGGTAACTGTGAATGCTTTTTTGTCACCATGTGCGCGATCGTACAAGACTGCATTAGGTGATTGACGGTACGCACTTAACAGAAACTCTTCCTGTAGGCGAAGAAATCCCGTATATCAGTAGAAAGGGATATACAACCCAGAATATTCTGGATGTTTGGGAGTTCAACATGTGCTTTACGTTCGCAATGTTAGGTTGGGAAGGCACAACACACGATAGTAGAATGTTGCAATGGGCATTATCCAATTGTGATAATAATTTTCCATTACCGACGAATGGAAAGTAATACCTGGTTGACGCGGGATTCCCACACAAGAAATGATTCATGGGTCCATACGAAGGGATTGAAACAAGATATCATCTCAAGATTTTAATCGAGCAGAAACAAGGAAAGAATGTACACCACGAAACCTAGAAGAAAAGTTCAACCATCGCCACTCGTCCTGGTCATAATATTATTGAGCGGACGTTTGGTGTTTGAAAAAATAGATTCACTATCTTAGAAAAAATACCTCGGTACAAAGTCGTCACCCAAGCTGAGATTTGGAACTCGAACACGTGAAAGACGGTGGAGGACCATATTAGGAGACATGGCCATCTACATTATTGCATTAAAGTAATTGTAGTTTAGTAAAATATAAGTCTAATATGATTGGTTATTAGATTAAATATGTAACGATCGTTGATCACATATGTATCTTGTATTTTGAAGATAGTGTGCACAAATGTAATCGCAATCGCAACCGAAAATTATTCAATTTTAATTTAATTAACGAGTAAACTATTACGTAATAGTCTCTTTATTTGGACATAACGCATGAATAATTTCTTCAATCTAACTTTGTAGATAAGAAAAATAGTTTGATCACACAATTGTTGTCGGCCTACCGTGGATACACTTTCAAATTATTTGTGCATGGTAACCAAAATTCATTTGCACGGTCACCAAGGTGAAGTTATAAAATGTCAAAAGTAAAATGACATTATTGAAATTTATGACATTATTGAAATTTATGTGCAGATGCATGTGTGAATTTGTAGCAAACATAAAAATGTGGAAGTTGAATGTTGAAAAATAGATGTGCATGTTGAGTTATATGGGGGCCGCTGCTGTAAGTTTCTTGCATGCATCACAGCATATCACACTTCTTTTGGATGTTTATTTGACTTAAATACCAAGTCCAATTGTCAGCATTCTATATTTTGAAAATGATCTTCTATTCATTTATGTTGCCGACCTATGTTATCCACGCTAAAATGGCAACACATAACATTATCTCTTATATTTATCAAAAAAAATTCTATTTGTACATTCTCACTTACACCCTCACTTACATTTACTTATGTCGCAGTAGGATTTATGGTTGAAATATTTGACTAAAACATTATTTTCAATTTTTTTTTTCATTAAATCATACTACCACATAAGCAAGTGTAAGTGGAGGTGTAAGTGTAGATGTACAAGTAGCAGAATCCATTTATCAATAAGCAATAGCCATGATCAATACACAATATCACACAGATAATCTTCTAGAACACAACAAATAAAAATAAATAAATAAAAATTCTATTGGTGTAGCCGTGTAGGTCGTAAGATTGTTTGGTAACACGTCTCTCAGTTAAATTTTTATTAGATACGACTATTTAATTATGCAAGATGACTATAGTACTTTACGTTAAAATGTTGTTTTGTAAAACAAAATTGACGATATTCTCAAATCTCAACAATATAGAATTTATTGTCTAAATTGTCGAGGATTATAATGTCTAAATGGATTTAAAATTATTATCAATTTGACAACTTTGTTTAATTTGTCCGAAATGTCTAGTTTCAAAACAAGTTTTTTTTTAACAAAAAAAATAAAAATAAAACAAAATGCGACACGAGAATACGACATTTGAAAATGTTACTTTTTTTTAAAGTAGAACGCGAAACACTCCGAAAACATTATACAAAAAATTAAAAAATATTTAATTATAACAAACCTATTTAATATTAGTTTAAACTCGAATCACTAATCACTTATATAAAATGTATGATGAAATCCATAATTACTTCTCAGTTGAAGCTTACAAAAAATCTATAATAATATGTAATTCTTTATTTATGTTTTCAAATATTTTGGTTAAAAGTTTTTGTAGAATTTCTTGAGTTTTCTGAATTTTATTAAAAATCTTTTTTGAAGTTTCAGAAACATTTTCAAAGAGCTTTGAAGACTTTCGATTTTTGAAATTTGTTCGAAAGTTTTTGTATGTCTTTAGTTTATATTAATGTATTTGAGAGTCTTTATAAGTACTTATAAAATAATCAAATATTATGTTTATTTAGTGCCCGTTTGACAGAGATTATAAACTGGTTTATTTGACCAATATTGGTTTATTTGACCAATATTAGTTTTTTTGAGTTGAAATTGTTGACTTTTCATGTTAAAAATGGATTGAAAAGTCAAAAATTACGACTGAAAAAAATCAAAATGGGTTTATAATCCCAATCAAACAAAACCTTAGATATTTCACTTGCTACTATCCATGAATTAGGTGGAACTACTGTTTATAATTTTGTAGCTTCACGGCTTTACCAAACAAACACTAATACATTATGACTCTTCCACACAGTTTGCTCTTAATACCTATATATACACAGATGCACAGGTGTAGAAGGAGACTTGTACTTGTGCAGTGATTATAGATGGGCATGGAGATTCTGTATTACACAATCGGTGTGTGTTGTGCTTTTGTGTTACTGATATACACATGGAGGGTGCTGAATTGGTTTTGGTTTAGGCCCAGGAAGATGGAAAAATGGCTGAGACAACAAGGTCTCAGTGGAAACTCCTACAGATTCCTCTATGGAGATTTGAAAGATTTGATAAGTATGATACAAAAAGCCAAATCTAAACCAATCAATCTTTCAGATGACATCAAGCCAAGAGTCATACCCTTATTCATCAAAACACTGCAGGATTATGGTATGTTCTATTATATTTTAGTTCTTGTTATTGCATTGTAAATGTTTTCGTAAAGTCCTCTGTCGTTTTCCCTATACAGAAAAGTAAGTAGGGGAGAAACAAGTTTTAGCCCAGTTGGGCTTCTAGCATGATTGACCATTCTATCACCCAAGTTGTTACAAGCTTATTTAGGCTTACAGATGGATCATTTAGGCTAATTGGGGTGGTAGTCTTATGTCTTTCTTTAAAATACTTTTGCCTATAGAAATACTTTTACCTTTTGATTTATCTCCTTCTTTTCCTCTACGTCGCGTCTCTTATCTAAACTTGAATCCGTAGGGAGATATCCATTTCTTTTGTGATCGGTGTCGTCCTTTCTTGAGTTTCAGTCATAGACAAGATAGAAACACATTGGTTGATGAAAACTGGCTAGTCATTTGGAAACTAAGCCAAATAAATAGTTTAAATAATCCAAAGGTCCTCAAACATACTGATAGAGGCAATTTCTTAAGACTGTTTGTATAGAGTACACTTAAAACTGGATCGAATAGCCATTTGAACAAAACAAATGCATGGAATGATTGGGATGCTCAAAATTCGACAATAGCTTTTGCGGTGGTTTTCTGAGCTCTCTGTTTCATGTAATCTGGAAAAGAACACACACATGTATGTTCACATTCTTCGTTTCTGTCTTTGCTCCCATCAAAAGTTTAATTGAGTAGAGTAAGTATATTAGTCCGACATTATTCATACATAATTTGGAATTGTTTTTTCCATTTGTCTGCACTCGAGAAACATATACGAAGATCATGCCACAAAATGATAGAAAATGTAGGAGTTACAATTGTAAGGTGGACTTGTGTAGGACTGAGGCTAATTGAATGCGGCACCAATAATGTTCTTTCCATGATAATATGTACACAAGGTGAACAGATGTCGGCATACATCAAAAAGTAGTTATGTCAAAAGGCACATAGGATGTTTGTTCTATTTTTTAGATTCGTGAGTATGTGGTCGTCTCAATTAATTACTACAGATGAATTAGGGGTAATACGTAGAATGGTCCAAGATTCTTTATTAGGATTGATTTTCCATCGAGTTTTGAAATTTCCAAGTTAAAGGGAAAAAGTGTAGACTATCATTCAAAGTGTTCTAATTTGTAGCTGCATAACATTTTTTCTTAAATATACTATTCTCTTGTGAAAAACTTGATTTTGTTTTATTCTTGTTGCCATAACTTGCAGGTACCAATTCCTTCATATGGCTTGGGCCAGACCATCAGTTTTAATCACGGACCCGGAACTCGTAAAGGAGGTCCTAACTAAAAATTATATATACCAGAAGCCACAAAGCATGAATCCACTGGCCAAGCTGCTAGTACAAGGAGTTGTGTCCTATGAGGCAGATAAATGGGCCAAACACAGAAAAATTATCAACCCTTCTTTCCATTTAGAGAAGTTGAAGGTTTTCTCTATCTAAGCTCAAATGTGAAAAATTATCAACCCTTCTTTCCATTTAGAGAAGTTGTGAAACAAAAGACATTATTTTATTTAAATTTGTAATTAAGAACTCTTACTTTCTTAAGAAACAAAAGATTCATACTGAAAGATAACTTATTGCTGATGAGATTGCTTTCCCCCCCTGCTTCCTACAGCTTATGATGCCAGCTTTTTATTTGAGCTGTGATGAGATTTTGAGCAAATGGGAACAGAGTCTGTCTCTTGGAGGATCACGTGAATTGGACGTGTGGCCTTATCTACAAAATTTATCTAGTGATGCAATATCAAGAACGGCATTTGGTAGTAGCTACCAAGAAGGAAGAAGGATATTTGAACTTCAGAGAGAACAGGCTGAACACATCATCAAGGTTGTCCAGTCGATCTATGTTCCTGGATGGAGGTAACCAAATATGTTTCTGACTAGTATTGAAGAAGTTTCTAGTTCTACCTTATGAGATTAGTTCTTTAATTTCCAATCCTCATTTTTTCTCGCAAAATAGATTAGTCAGAAGAACTATTTTCATCTGCTCAATGTAGTTCTTTACATATCCTCTGAAGTGATATTCCTTGCATATAGGTTTGTGCCAACTAAGAGGAACAAAAGAATTAAGGAAAATGAAAAGGAAGTTCAAGCATCAATTAGAGATATTATAAATAGAAGACTGAAGGCAATGGAGGCGGGGGAAGCACGTAATGATGACTTTGTTATGCACCAAACCTGCTTGAGCTCCACGTGTGCGCGGTCAAAGTCAACCGAGGCTATTTGTGCCGAGGAGGTTAGTCAACCGAGGCTATTTGTGCCGAGGTGGTTAGACAACCGAGACTATTTGTGCCGAGGAGGTTAGTCAACCGAGGCTATTTGTGCCGAGGTGGTTAGACAACCGAGACTATTTGTGCCGAGGAGGTTAGTCAACTGAGGCTATTTGTGTCGAGGAGGTTAGACAACCGAGGCTATTTGTGCCGAGGTGGTTAGACAATCGAGGCTGTCAAAGTCCGACCCTGGTTGCGTGCTAAGAAAGCTTTCCCTACCAAACATGTGATTCAATCTCTGAAGGATTGATGGGACTGCCTGCCAATGCGGTTTGTCACAGTCATAGCCCCTTAGTTTGCGGCTGAAAGTGACTTCCTCATTAATACTAATGACGTGACACCAAAGATGTGACTCAAGAACCCTTCAGATGGAACCACGTGTCGCACATCGAAGGGAATCATTCTTGTAGAATTTGCCTATAAATACTAAGTTTATTTCTACAAGAAAGGGATGTTAAAAATATTACTCTGACCACACATATATCAAGTCCTCCATTCTAATTATTCTTCAAGTGTTATAACCACCTGGGAAATCGTTAGTTTGAGGCCTTCAAGCTATTACCTCTCCCATAATGTGTTTCTCTTTATCCTTGGTTACCTACCCACCCGGGCCTAGGCATATCTGCGTGGTTGAATAAACCACGTGGCAGTCCAAGTAAGAGGAGAAATACACGTAGGAAGAGGAGGCGTGAGGTTCCTGTTGGCAGCCATTTTTGGAGGTCAACAGATTGGCGCCGTCTGTGGGAAACGTGACTAAAAGCCTTAGCCTCCTTGGACAAAGGAGCCTTCTTGAAGAAATGACGCTATTCAAGTATTAATTGGGGCTAGCATAGGTCATTTGAAGAAGAGGCTTAAACCTCCTAGGACAAAGGAGCTTTCTTGAAGAAATGACGTTATTCAAGTACTAATTGGGGATAGCATAGGTGACACCTCTGAGAAGAGGCACCGGCATTTGATTAATTATAAATCAAGTTTCGATTGTTTGCTTGTTTGAGGCTCCTAAGAAGAGGCACTCGAAAACTATATATACAAGCTTATTCAACTTGATTAATGGTTTAAATTTCCTAAGGCATTGCTTGTATGTCGTTGGAGCCTAGGTGACACCTCTGAGAAGAGGCACCGGCATTTGATTAATTATAAATCAAGTTTCGATTGTTTGCTTGTTTGAGGCTCCTAAGAAGAGGCACTCGAAAACTATATATACAAGCTTATTCAACTTGATTAATGGTTTAAATTTCCTAAGGCATTGCTTGTATGTCGTTGGAGCCTAGGTGACACCTCTGAGAAGAGGCACCGGCATTTGATTAATTATAAATCAAGTTTCGATTGTTTGCTTGTTTGAGGCTCCTAAGAAGAGGCACTCGAAAACTATATATACAAGCTTATTCAACTTGATTAATGGTTTAAATTTCCTAGGGCATTGCTTGTAAGTCGTTGGAGCCTATGTGACACCTCTGAGAAGAGGCACCGACATTTGAATATTTATGAATCAAGTTTCGATTGTTTGCATATTTAGACTTCTAAGAAGAGGCACTGGCCACATAGAAGCGCCACGCCTATCGTTCCGTCATTTGATTTGGAAATGCAGCCCATAAAAAGAGGCACTAGTACTTAATCAAGTTTGGGGTAAAATCTTCTCGTATGCCTCTCCAAAGAGGTACTCACGGCTAATAGCAAGGGCCTCTACAAACAAGCTCCCTTATTTGGGACTTAGTTTTTGTAGAAGCGCCATACCCACACAAGGGCCTAGCCTCTTCATTAAGGCATGGCACCAGCTGGGAAAAGTCTAATATCATGCCTCATCCGATATTAAAAGGGCCTCTACAAACAAGCTCCCTTATTTGGGACTTAGTTTTTGTAGAAGCGCCATACCCACACAAGGGCCTAGCCTCTTCATTAAGGCATGGCACCAGCTGGGAAAAGTCTAATATCATGCCTCATCCGATATTAAAAGGGCCTCTACAAACAAGCTCCCTTATTTGGGACTTAGTTTTTGTAGAAGCGCCATACCCACACAAGGCCTAGCCTCTTCATTAAGGCATGGCACCAGCTGGGAAAAGCCTAATATCATGCCCCATCCGATATTGAAAGAGCATCTACAAACAAGCTCTCTTATTTGGAACTTAGTTTTTGTAGAAGCGCCATACCCACACAAGGGCCTAGCCTCTTCATTAAGGCATCTTATGCTACCTAGCCTCTCCCACTTGGGACTAGGCTCTTCCGCATCAAGCTTCTCCAACTTTGGAGACTCGCTTATGCTACCTAGCCTCTCCCACTTGGGAATAGGCTCTTCCGCATAAAGCCTCACCAACATTGGAGACTCGCTTATGCTACCTAGCCCCTCCCACTTGTGAATAGGCTCTTCTACATCAAGCTTCTCCAACTTTGGAGAATCGCTTATGCTACCTAGCCTCTCCCACTTGGGACTAGGCTCTTCCGCATGAAGCTTCTCCAACTTTGGAGACTCGTTTATGCAACCTAGCCTCTCCCACTTGGAATTAGGCTCTTCCGCATGAAACCTCTCCAACATTGGAGACTCGCTTATGCTACTTAGCCTCTCCCACTTGGGACTAGGCTCTTCTGCATGAAGCCTCTCCAACATTGGAGACTCGCTTCTACTATCAAGCTTCTCCCACTTGGGACTAGGCTCTTCCGCATGAAGCCTCTCCAACATTGGAGACTCGCTTATGCTACCTAGCCTCTCCCACTTGGGAATAGGCTCTTCCGCATAAAGCCTCACCAACATTGGAGACTCGCTTATGCTACCTAGCCCCTCCCACTTGTGAATAGGCTCTTCTACATCAAGCTTCTCCAACTTTGGAGACTCGCTTATGCTACCTAGCCTCTCCCACTTGGGACTAGGCTCTTCCGCATGAAGCTTCTCCAACTTTGGAGACTCGCTTATGCAACCTAGCCTCTCCCACTTGGAATTAGGCTCTTCCGCATGAAACCTCTCCAACATTGGAGACTCGCTTATGCTACTTAGCCTCTCCCACTTGGGACTAGGCTCTTCTGCATGAAGCCTCTCCAACATTGGAGACTCGCTTCTACTATCAAGCTTCTCCCACTTGGGACTAGGCTCTTCCGCATGAAGCCTCTCCAACATTGGAGACTCGCTTATGCTACCTAGCCTCTCCCACTTGGAATTAGGCTCTTCCGCATGAAACCTCTCCAACATTGGAGACTCGCTTATGCTACTTAGCCTCTCCCACTTGGGACTAGGCTCTTCTGCATGAAGCCTCTCCAACATTGGAGACTCGCTTCTACTATCAAGCCTCTCCCACTTGGGAATAGGCTTTTCCGCATTAAGCTTCTCCAACTTTGGAGACTCGCTTATGCGACCTAGCCTCTCCCACTTGTGAATAGGCTCTTCCGCATCAAGCTTCTCCAACTTTGGAAACTCGCTTATGCAATCAAGCCTCTCCCACTTGGGACTAGGCTCTTTTGCATGTAGCCTCTCCAACTTTGGAGACTCGCTTCTACAATCAAACCTCTCCCACTTGGGACTAGGCTTTTCCGCAGGAAGCCTCTCCAACCTTGGAGACTCGCTTCTGCAACCTAGCCTCTCCCACTTGGAAATAGGCTCTTCCGCAGCAAGCCTCTCCAAAACAACGGAGATCGGTTAGCACAACCTCTACGCTTCGAATTTCTCACGCACTCCAAGCTCCGCACCTCACATAAATGGGAGTTCCTGACCTTGTGGGACTAAATCCCCCAATTACGAATCTGCCACTTTTCGAACGCTACCAAGTCCAGCACCCTTCATAAATGATAGAGGTCCTGAACTTGGGGGACTATTGTTATGCACCAAACCTGCTTGAGCTCCACGTGTGCGCGGTCAAAGTCAACCGAGGCTATTTGTGCCGAGGAGGTTAGTCAACCGAGGCTATTTGTGCCGAGGTGGTTAGACAACCGAGACTATTTGTGCCGAGGAGGTTAGTCAACCGAGGCTATTTGTGCCGAGGTGGTTAGACAACCGAGACTATTTGTGCCGAGGAGGTTAGTCAACTGAGGCTATTTGTGTCGAGGAGGTTAGACAACCGAGGCTATTTGTGCCGAGGTGGTTAGACAATCGAGGCTGTCAAAGTCCGACCCTGGTTGCGTGCTAAGAAAGCTTTCCCTACCAAACATGTGATTCAATCTCTGAAGGATTGATGGGACTGTCTGCCAATGCGGTTTGTCACAGTCATAGCCCCTTAGTTTGCGGCTGAAAGTGACTTCCTCATTAATACTAATGACGTGACACCAAAGATGTGACTCAAGAACCCTTCAGATGGAACCACGTGTCGCACATCGAAGGGAATCATTCTTGTAGAATTTGCCTATAAATACTAAGTTTATTTCTACAAGAAAGGGATGTTAAAAATATTACTCTGACCACACATATATCAAGTCCTCCATTCTAATTATTCTTCAAGTGTTATAACCACCTGGGAAATCGTTAGTTTGAGGCCTTCAAGCTATTACCTCTCCCATAATGTGTTTCTCTTTATCCTTGGTTACCTACCCACCCGGGCCTAGGCATATCTGCGTGGTTGAATAAACCACGTGGCAGTCCAAGTAAGAGGAGAAATACACGTAGGAAGAGGAGGCGTGAGGTTCCTGTTGGCAGCCATTTTTGGAGGTCAACAGATGGACTAAATCCCCCAATTACGAATCTGCCACTTTTCGAACGCTACCAAGTCCAGCACCCTTCATAAATGATAGAGGTCCTGAACTTGGGGGACTATTGTTATGCACCAAACCTGCTTGAGCTCCACGTGTGCGCGGTTAAAGTCAACCGAGGCTATTTGTGCCGAGGAGGTTAGTCAACCGAGGCTATTTGTGCCGAGGTGGTTAGACAACCGAGACTATTTGTGCCGAGGAGGTTAGTCAACCGAGGCTATTTGTGCCGAGGTGGTTAGACAACCGAGACTATTTGTGCCGAGGAGGTTAGTCAACTGAGGCTATTTGTGTCGAGGAGGTTAGACAACCGAGGCTATTTGTGCCGAGGTGGTTAGACAATCGAGGCTGTCAAAGTCCGACCCTGGTTGCGTGCTAAGAAAGCTTTCCCTACCAAACATGTGATTCAATCTCTGAAGGATTGATGGGACTGCCTGCCAATGCGGTTTGTCACAGTCATAGCCCCTTAGTTTGCGGCTGAAAGTGACTTCCTCATTAATACTAATGACGTGACACCAAAGATGTGACTCAAGAACCCTTCAGATGGAACCACGTGTCGCACATCGAAGGGAATCATTCTTGTAGAATTTGCCTATAAATACTAAGTTTATTTCTACAAGAAAGGGATGTTAAAAATATTACTCTGACCACACATATATCAAGTCCTCCATTCTAATTATTCTTCAAGTGTTATAACCACCTGGGAAATCGTTAGTTTGAGGCCTTCAAGCTATTACCTCTTCCATAATGTGTTTCTCTTTATCCTTGGTTACCTACCCACCCGGGCCTAGGCATATCTGCGTGGTTGAATAAACCACGTGGCAGTCCAAGTAAGAGGAGAAATACACGTAGGAAGAGGAGGCGTGAGGTTCCTGTTGGCAGCCATTTTTGGAGGTCAACAGACTTATTGGGCATATTGTTGGAATCCAATTTCCAAGAAATCGAACAACATGGAAACAAGAGTTTTGGAATTAGCATAGATGAAGTTGTCGAAGAATGCAAGCTGTTCTATTTTGTTGGACAGGAGACCACTTCTGTGTTGCTTGTCTGGACATTGGTTTTATTGAGTACGCATGCAGACTGGCAGACGCGGGCTAGAGAAGAGGTCTTGCAAGTATTTGGTAGTGAAAAGCCAGATTTCAATGGGTTAAATCACCTGAAAATCGTAAGTAATTTCCATTTAAATATAACACTATGACGGAAACACCATTTATAGCCCATTACGCTCTTGAAAATGAATAGGTGAACCAAAAACAAACATTAGAACTTGCAGATCGCTGCTGGCCTAGTATATACGAGTGTACAGATTTTGAACTCGGAATAGTAAGCCAAATGAATGTATGTGACTTCATTACTTCCCCTGTTTATAACTCTTATGAGATTTTCATCGCAGGTTACCATGATTTTATATGAGGTCCTGAGACTGTATCCACCACTAGTTGCTCTTAATCGAACAGTTCATGAAGAAACAAGATTGGGGAAACTATTGCTCCCGGCTGGGACTCAGCTTTCACTACAAACAGTCTTATTACATCATGACTGCGAAATTTGGGGAGATGATGCAATGGAGTTCAAACCAGAGAGATTTAGTGAAGGAGTGTCAAAGGCACAGAAGAAACAAGGCTTATATTTCCCATTTGGGTGGGGACCTCGGATATGTATTGGACAAACATTCGCCATGACTGAGGCAAAAATGGCGATGGCCATGATTCTACAACGCTTCTCTTTTGAGCTCTCACCATCCTATACGCATGCTCCTCATGCGTCTATAACTCTTCAACCTCAGCACGGGGCTCACCTAATTCTGCATAGGATATAGTCCGGACAAGTCACGAATTGTATCAAGCCTATCATACAGTCATTTGCATGGCCCTCTACTTCTCATCGTTTGTAAGTTAATAATAATTAAAATTTCAATGGTATCAAGTAAGACTGATCTTTTTGTCTGTAAACTATATTGGGCTTTGATGCACATGTTAGGTCATGTTTGCCCGTCGAGTAAATTATTTGTACTCGTGACATTTTGAAATAAAATTAATAAATTGATTGATATATTTATTATGTTATTTTGAGTTTACATTTATCCATAGGTCGATTTGATATTACAAATTGAGTGTTTAAGTTATTAAACACAGAAAGATTCAATCTGTAATTCGATCTAAAATTATCGTTTGCGATCAGTAAATAAATATGGATAATTTATTTTGATAAGATCGTCTCGATTTTATTAAAGTCTATCTTTGACTTTGGTAATAAAATTGAGAATACATTTAGAATATATTGAACGGGACCATGTGAAATTAATTTGTGACATTGACCAGACAAATTTAATTTCACTTAACTATCGTACATGAGACCTTAATCCTGAGCGGATAATGAACTTCGGTTACTAGCTTGAAGTTCTTTGAGGTGTCAATGAGTGAGATCAAATTGCTGGTCAATATCTCGACACTTTGGAAATTAGAGTGAACTAACGAGGAACATATATTCGTAATATGGAATCCGTCACCTTTAAGGTATGATCAAGATCTCACTGGTTCTTCTAGTGCACAGTTTAATCTGAACTCAGTAGTTCGACATTGATTGTTGAATTCAATGATGTGATGTGATCACATCAAACTGTTAGATAGAAGATGAGAGTTGAGAATCTGTGAATATTCGAATAAGGGCATTTTGGTCATTTTACTTATTCTGAATATTCGAGTTGATCGACGGGGGTAACATGTAGGATCGATAAATCAGAGGATATAATTATTGATTGTTGCTTCAGTAATTTCAATTAGACTAAGAGTGCAGTCTTGTTCTTTTAGTGGAATAGAACTTAATTAATAAATTATTTTGACTGATCAAGAGTTGACCGAGTCAAAATTAATTTATTAGAGCTTAATTTAATTGGGTCCGATCAAGTCCCCTCAGTGGCTCCAATATATAGAGCTAAATAGGCTTATTACCTATTTTGGGCTATGCAAAAATGGGCCTGGGTTATGGTACTAGGGTTGGTAGAGTTTTAGAGTGTAAGTAGATTATAAATAGTCTCATAAGACTGTTTTTCTACACAACCAAAACAGATAGGCGGGACACACACTAAAGTGTGAAGTGTGTGTTTTCTTCTAACAAAGAAAATCCTAATCCTAGTATAACCTAGATCGAGAAAAGTGACCACACACCGGTATAGCCACTCTTGAAGAACACTGGGGAAGGCTTGAGGGTTTGAAGCTTTGGAAGATTAAAGAACACTGTTGATAGGAATTTCGTAAATCACGCTACAAGGGTAATTCTTTCAACATCTATATGTTCTTGCAGTTTTATTTAATCCAATTGAATACACGAAATAAATCATATCTTGTGGAGGAATGTTTAATCATCACAGAAAATTAATTTTTGTGATGTCTAGATCCCGGTCTCCAACAGCACAGACACTCCTACTAGGACAGCATGTCTGTGTACAAAAAGTGTCGTCTCTTGTCGGTCATCAACACTCTTCAACGCTCCAAGACTAGTGTACGACATGCAATATGGCGTGTCATATTTTTTTTTGTATTGTTTATATTTATGACACTTGATGGATACAACACTTGATATAATATATAAATGTAAACTTTAAGAATTTAAATTAATGTGTTCTCCGCGTTTTCGTGTTTATTTTTTTAAAAATCACGTATCGACATATTTGTATTGTAACGTGTCTATGTTGCATGTCGATATTCGTGCTTATGAGATATTGGGGTTTGGCCATGTTATTTTTTATATGTGTATATATATGAAACCTTTCTAAACCCAAGAATCCATGATTTTCCTCAGAAATGAAGAGTCTGTTGTTGCCTAAAGATATGGGAATTTCTATTTGAATACATAAATATAATTGTAAAGGGGCTTATCTTATATTAGCAGTATTAGACAATATAACATCTAAGATTTTAAATTTTTTTTTTTGATATCGTCGAATATTATCTAATTCAATTTACCAAATATGCATTGATGTATAGTTTTTGAGGTTTCAAAGGCAATCAACCAGCAATCACATTTTCCATTTGGTAATGCTTTTATCCTCTTGATAAGGGAAAAGTCCCGGACTGTGCCAACCTGTGTCAGAGGTCTCTTGACCAGGAGGGTTGTAAATCGAAGAATGTGCACGAGTGGTAGGGACATGAGGGAGAGAGCCAACATACCAATTCCCATGACAGACTCCCACAATATTTCAGTGAAAATATGTCCCACACGAGAATCGAACCTGCATTATCGGAAGATATCTCTCCACGTCACCTCATATCTTACCAACTCGCCTATGCCCCTGAAGACTTGGTAATGCTTTTATATTCCAGGTAGATGGTGGCTACACCTTGAAATTCTTATACTCGTTTTAGTTGTTGGGCTTTGATACATTATTAGAACACGATTTTCCATTTTAAGAGATATACTTTATTAAAAAGAATAGCTCAACTGCTCATCTCTTGTCACATAGATTTTTTAAAAATATCTAGTATTGAAAATGTTTTAATCATTGATATTTCTAAACAGTGTTTATCTATTACAAATTAATTATCAAAAAATCCAGTGACAAGATATGGTCCACACGATGTGGGCGATGGCTCAATAGTCAATCCCCTTGCCACAACCCTCTTACCCTCTCTAAATACACATGAAAACTCATTAAAAGATGTGGAAAATGGATCTTAAAGTCTTGAACCTTTTAAGATCACTGCAAACTCATCCCGAACCTAATATTCATAGCAAGATAGTCCTCAACAACCTTTTTAAATAGGTGCTACTGTGGTCCTCACAAACGAAAATCGTCAAATATTTTGTTAAGTTGGTGTGTGTTAATCATGTGGGTCATTGTTGTAAGGGCAAACTAGACAAAAGTTTTAAAAAATAAAAAGATATTTTCTTACGAACGTTAAATTCTGAACGATTTTGCTACCAACTAAATAAATTATCAAAATGAAAGTAGAAAAAATAGCTTAGGTCAAATCTGATGTGATATAGACAAAAATGAAAAAGTTGAAATTCTCATACAAAAAATAGGGAGCCACACATGCCAATAGGATAAGGGAGGACGAAGTTTGTCTTGCTGGCTAAGTTTTTTTTTTTCATGCGTCACAGCATAAATCTCCACTTTTGGACAATTTCACTGTATATTTACATGTAAGGGTGTGTTTGATTCATTTGATTTTCCATGGAAAATGAAAATTTTTCACCCATTTTCTAGCTTGGGTCTGTTTGATTGGCAAAATTTTTCATGGAAAATATATTTTCTCACTTATTTTTCATCTTTCATTTGATTGGAACTTTTGATTTTCCATGGAAAATATTTTCCATGTTTTCCACTTTTGGCCATATTTTCCTTGTTTTCAAGGAAAATATTTTCTTGGTGGGATAGGAGAATTTATTTTACATGGAAAATTTGTTAATTTTTTCCAACCCATTTATTTTCCATAGAAAATTTGTTAACATTTTCTAATCCAAATTTTCTTGGTAATTCATTTCCATGAAAAATATTTTCTTTCCACCCAAATTTTCCTCAAACACAACCTAAAGTTGTCAATGTTTATGTATAAAGAAGAAGCTTCAAGAAAAGTCCCTTTTTAGATAATATGTATATACAAGTTGACTAATTCACAGAGTCTCCTTTTAATACCTATATATATACACACACACAAACACAGGTGTAGAGGGAGAATTGTACATGTGCAGTGATTGTAGGTGGGCATGGAGATTCTGTACTACACGATTGGTGTGTGTTGTGCTTTTGTGTCACTGGTATACACATGGAGGGTGCTGAATTGGGTTTGGTTTACGCCAAAGAAGATGGAAAAATCCCTGCGACGACAAGGTTTGAATGGAAGCTCCTACAGATTCCTCTATGGAGATTTGAAAGATTTGATTGGGATGATGCAAAAAGCCAAATCCAAACCAATCAATCTTTCAGATGATATCAAGCCAAGGGTCATACCCTTCTTCCTCAAAACACTGCAGAAATATGGTATGTTCTTGTTGTTGCCTGGTTAGTGTTTGTGTAAAGTCCCATGTCATTTTCCCGGTTGGGTTTCTTTAACTTTGATAGGTCAGTGAACATACTCCCCAGTCGGGATACACAACGTGTTAGCCACGGGTCAGTATACTCTATGCGCACAGAGCCTAGTATCCACCGTTACTGCTAGGAGTATTGGGGTTTCAAACATTTTTCTATTCTATAATTGTTCAACACATGAACTTCAGTTGCGTTTCTTGGGGCAGTTTTTAGTTCAGGAGATATGATGATTCTTTGAAAAATTCAATCCTTTTCCTAGGAGCAAGAGAGGTGTAAATGATTAGTCTTACTAAATGGAGGGTGGAAGCTTTTAGGCACGTGAGTTTCCATTTTGGGTAGTTTTTGCTTTCTGAGAAAAGCATGTAAACAGCTCAAAAGTAGAAATATTTTTGTTCTTGGACCTTGTTTTATCCATATCGGAGGCAAAGGGAGCTGACTTGACGGTTAAAGATGTGAAATTTAGGCTGTTAATTAGTAGTCTTATTATATCTTTCTTGAAAATTCTTTCACCTACCGCAAGGATACAATTATGAGAGATTTTTTCAGAATACTAGTTCTGTGGGGTAATCCAAAACTGCTTTTACTTTTTGATATATCGTCCTTTTGTGAGTTGTCGTCTATCATAGACAAAGACGGAAATAGATTAGTTGACGAAAACTGGCTATTCATCGGAAATTTGTAGAAAGAAATTAGTGTAAATAATCTGAAACTCGTTGTCAAACAAACTGATAGAAACAAATTCTCTAAGACTGTTTGTATAAAGTAGACTAAAAACTGGATGAAATAGCCATTGGAAAATAAATAAAGGTGTGGAAAGGTTGGATGCTCAAAATTTAACCCAATAGCTTTTGCAGTGGTTTTTCTGAGCTCTCTGTTTTATGTCATATGGAAAAGAACACACACCCACACATATATTCATATTCTTCCTACTGTCTTTGTCCCCATAAAAAGATGATGGAGCATACTTCAGTAATAGCATGTTAGTCCGACATTATCCATCATAATTTTGACTTGTTTCTCAGTTCAATTCACCTGCACTCGAGAAACAAATACGAAGATTGTGCTGCCAAATGATGAAAAATGTGGAGTTGCAAGTGTAAAGGTGGACTTGTTTAGGACTAAGGTTAATTGACTGCAGCACCAATAATGTGCTTTCCATGATTATATGAATTATTTGCACACAAGGTGAACAGAACTTCAGGAATGTTTTGATAGTTATTTAGTTCGTTTCACAGATGTCTGCATACATCAGAAAGTAGTTGTATCAAAGACTCAGAGGATGTTTTTTCAATTTTATTGGATTCAAGAGTATGTGGTCGTCTTAATTGATTACTGACAGCTGAGTTTGGGGTAATACATAGAATGGTCCAAGATTCTGCTAGGATTGGATGTGTACTTCTCTTTCCTGTCCCTTCTAAAATTTCCAAGTTAAAGGGAAAAAGTATGGACTTTCATTTGACGTGTTCCGATTTGCAACATAAATTTTTTTCTCCTCTCTCCCTTAGGTGTCCACTTTCTAATTCATAGCTGCATACAATTTTTCCTAAATACACTACGCTCTTGTGAAAAACTTGATTTTATTTTATTCTTGTTGCCATAACTTGCAGGTACCAACGCCTTCATGTGGCTCGGACCAAGACCATTAGTTATAATCACGGACCCTGAACTTATAAAGGAGGTCCTAACTAAGAATTATGTATACCAGAAGCCAAAAAACATGAATCCTCTGACCAAGCTGCTTGCACAAGGTGTAGTGAGCTATGAGGCAGATAAATGGGCGAAACACAGAAAAATCATCAACCCCGCTTTCCATCTAGAGAAGTTGAAGGTTTTCTCTATCTTATACAGAGTGCTAAAAATGTGAAATTTACTTATTCAAGATTTATAAGGGAACATATTAACTAGTTAAATACACCTGAAAGATATTATATTTTTTATTTTGTAATCAAGAACTCTTACTTTCTTAAGAAACAAACGTTTCATACTAAAAGAGAACTTATTGCTGATAGATTGCTTTTCACCCCTGCTTCCTACAGCTTATGATGCCAGCTTTTTTTTTGAGTTGTGATGAGATTTTGAGCAAATGGGAACAGTCTCTCTCTCCTGGAGAATCACGCGACTTGGACGTGTGGCCATATCTACAAAATTTATCTAGTGATGCAATATCAAGAACATCATTTGGTAGTAGCTACCAAGAGGGAAGAAGGATATTCGAACTTCAGAGAGAACAAGCTGAACACATCATCAAGGCTTCCCAGTCGATATATATTCCTGGATGGAGGTAACAAAAATATGTTTTTGACTAGTCTTGAGAAAATTTCTACCTTACAACACAAGTACTTAATTTCCAATTCATTCTTTTTTCTGCAAAGATGATTAGTAAGAAGAACCATTTTCACCTGCTCAGTTATGATTATGTGGTTGTTGACTTATCCACTGAAGTGATACATCCCTTGTGTATAGGTTTGTGCCGACTAAGAGGAACAGAAGAATGAAGGAAATTGAAAAGGAAGTTCAAGCATCAATAAGAGATATTATAAATAGAAGACTGAAGGCAATGGAGGCGGGAGAAGCACGTAATGATGATTTGTTGGGCATATTGTTGGAATCCAATTTCCAAGAAATTGAACAACGTGGAAACAAGAGTTTTGGGATGAGCATAGATGAGGTTGTAGAAGAATGCAAGCTGTTCTATTTTGCTGGACAGGAGACCACTTCTGTGTTGCTTGTTTGGACATTGGTTCTATTGAGTACACATTCAGACTGGCAGACGCGGGCTAGAGAAGAGGTCTTGCAAGTATTTGATAGTAAAAAGCCAGATTTCGATGGGTTAAATCACCTGAAAATTGTAAGTAGTTTCCGTTTAAAAATAACAATATGATGGAAACACCTTTTATATCCCATTCTGTTCTTGGAAATGAATAGATGTCTAAAACCAAACGTTAGAAAGGTTTTAGACTTGCAAATCATTGACTTAGTATAAACAAGTGTATAGATTTTGAACTCAGAAAAGTGATCTCAAATTAATATATGTGATTGTATTTCTTCTCCTGTTTATAACTCTTATATGATCTTCATCACAGGTTACCATGATCTTGTACGAGGTCTTGAGACTCTATCCCCCAGCAGTTGCTCTTCCTCGAAGAGTTAATGAAGAAACGAGATTGGGGAAACTATTGCTCCCAGCTGGGACGCAGCTTCAATTACAGACAATCTTATTACATCATGACAGTGAAATTTGGGGGGATGACGCAATGGAGTTCAAACCAGAGAGATTTAGTGAAGGAGTGTCAAAGGCACTGAAGAAACAAGGCTTATATTTCCCATTTGGGTGGGGACCTCGGATATGTATTGGACAAACCTTCGCAATGATTGAGGCAAAAATGGCACTGGCCATGATATTACAACGCTTCTCTTTTGAGCTCTCACCATCCTATACGCATGCTCCTTATACGCTTATAACTCTTCAACCTCAGCATGGGGCTCACCTAATTCTGCACAGGATATAGCCTGGACAAGTCGCGAATCGTATAAAGCGTATAAAGCAGTCATTTGCATAGCCCCCCTACTTCTGATGATTTGTAAGTTTATAATAATTAAAATTTCGTTGGCATAGAGTTAGACTCATCTTTTCTGTCTGTACACTATAATAATATGGGTTTGGCCAAGAACCCATGAGTTTCCTCAGAAAGGAAGTGTATGGATGTGGGATTCACTTTTCTGGCCATGGAAAAATGGTGGAAAATGAAAATAATTTTCATGGAAGTGGGAAAATAAATTAAAGGCAAGAAAATTTTTTTCAAGAAAGAAGGCAAATCCATGCTTTAAATGCTTGTACCTAGAAAATGAATTTACTTTTCCATGTGCCAATCAAACAACAAAGTGGAAAAATAAAACTGTTTAATTTAAAGGTCACTGCCTCACTGGTAAGGGACAAATAGTACAATAATTAAGATTTTAATTTTTTTTTTTATTTTTTTATCACAATATCTAGTGTTATCTAATCCATTGAACTAATACTGATATATAAATCTCGAGTTTGGAAGCTTAGAGAATATAAATTTATGTTACAAATCTTTGATAAAGTCAAGGACATAATAAGCATAATCCTGATAAGACAAAATTCCATGTCTAGCACATCATATGAAGCCTGTGGAAGGAGATAACAACTTGATTTTGAGGGAACAAAAGAATATGAGGAGATCTTTCATGGGAGGTCTTAGGAGGACATCGAGAAAACATCAATACTTATGCGTCACAAGCTTTTCTTGATCTCAATCATTCATTTAATATGTAGTTTATTGTCATTTTCAATTTTCATAGGTCACTAGCCTTATCTGGCCGGCTTGCCCATTCCTATTAAGGGTGTAATGTCCGGATTTTCTCTTCAAGAGTA
Organism: Forsythia viridissima; assembly: GCA_030279155.1. NCBI lineage: Eukaryota > Viridiplantae > Streptophyta > Magnoliopsida > Lamiales > Oleaceae > Forsythia > Forsythia viridissima. Next base: position 48,615,741 of record CM059039.1, read on the forward strand.
CCAAAAATTTTTTTTTTTTTTTTTAATTGACGTTATGTTCAAATATCGACTTGGACCTCTCGAAATATTTTAAATTCAGATACCGCGCAAACATATAAAGGTACTAGCGGACTTAATAGGACGAGGAATAATTTGACATGTGATCCTTAATACTCTAAGGAACGTTATACTAAAATTTCAATGCTTAATAAATTCGTTTGCTATGTCAATTAGTGCACCAACCTGATTGATAACTAAAATTCGAAATTCACTGTCACAGTTTGATAAACGGTCATAATAAATTCATCTGAACAATGAAATACCAAATTCTGTAGACACGAGATCCATAGATCTTTCAAATCCCACTGATCTCACGTCAAGACTCAAAGTATAGCCAAAGTTATAAATCTTTGAATTAAAGGGCACAGATTGAAATTTTTGAAAAGCAATTTCACATATGTAGTCTAAACATTCTTATAAATTCTACGAACGTTAATATGCATATTTTGAACATAACAAGAATTTAAAACACACTTTAAGTCTTGTTAAAGTATTCATGAAAATTCACAACTTGAACAATAATAAACGGAAATAAAAGTTTGTATCTATGTCCGAGCACCCGTCCTTCACATCGAGCTGCTGCATTGCACTTGATTAATCTGTAATTTTATTAATATAGGAGTGAGTATTTTAATGAAACACTCAATAGGTCGCACATGCTAAGTGACATTTGATTTCATCGGTAAAGCATGCAAAATATACGTATCAATTCAACGTAAAAGCAAACCAGTGATCAATTAATTTACTATGTTTTAGGGAGTGCGAAACGATAGTCAAACTCACATAACGACATTGAGTTCGTTCGTTCTAGTTCTAGGGAGACGACGTTGATGTCGTTCCAGTACAAAAGATAGCTTTAACCACGTTGAAGTCGTTTCATTGAGAAGGTAATGAGATTGATATCGTTCTGGCTAAAAATGCCAAATCGACCGTCCACGACCAACTGGCATGCCTCCGACATACTTAGGAGGTCCGAAAAAATTTATCAAATGGGCTAATCTCATTCGTATGGCGAAGGAAAGGCGAACACTATGACCTTCTCTCCATCACAGAACTTTGAAAATGGTTGACAATAATGAAAACTTCGAAGGTGGTTGATACGACAATGTCCCTCAAGCCGATTCGACGATTCTCAGTAGGAAATGATGCTTGCACCGAGTAACAATGCTTCGAATCAACCAGAGTGCGAAACAATAGTCGAACTCACATAACGATATTGTGTTCGTTCCAGTATGAGACGACATTAATGTCATTCCAATAAACAATATAGCTATAAGCCTATAACTACATTGACGTCATTTTATTCAGAAGGTAACAAGATTGATATCGTTACGGCTAAAAATATCGAATTGACCATCCACGGTCACCTGGCATACCTCTGACATACTTAGTAGGTCCGAAAAATGTTATCAAATGGGTTTATCACATTCGGACGGCAAAGGAAAGGCGAACAGAATGACCTTCTTTCCATTAGAGAACTTCTAAGCTGGTTGACAACACTGAAAACTTTGAAAGTGGTCGATACAAGAATGTTCCTCGAATCAATTCGACGGTTCTCACTTCTTGCACCCAGCACCCAGTAACAATGCTTCGAATTGACTGGAGTGCAAAACGAGAGTCTAACTCACACAACAACATTGGGTACGTTCTAGTTATAGGGAGACGACATTAATGTCGTTCTAGTACAAAATACAGATATAACTACAATTGAAGTCGTTTCATTAAAAAGATGACGAGATTGATATTGTTCCAGCGAAAAAAACTATAACGACGTTGAATCGTTTCAGTTCACATGTAACGACATTGAACTCTTTCCATCACAAACACAACTATAATGACGTTATAATGATGTTGAAGTCATGCAATTCAAACATATCTGACATTGCTCTCGCTTTAGTACAAACACAACTATAACGATATTGAAGTCTTTCAGTTCATTTGTGACATTTATGTCGCTCTAGCTCAAAACGACGAATCGAACATCCACGACCACTATAACAATATCTATGTTGTTCCAGAAAAAGAAAACGATATGTATGTCATTTGTTTTTAGAAAAAGGAAACAGTTTTCGTAAATGAAATAATGATATTGAAGTCGTTTCAATTTATTCGTAACGACGTTTATGTCGTTCCAACTCAAAACGACATTTTAGTTATTTAATATTTCATTTTTTTCATTTTGTTGTATTTTTAAGCCTTTTAGTCAAATAACATTGATGAAAAGTTTTTTAAATGAAGACATTGGTTGAATACATCTATTAAATGAATTCTCTTTCTTTTCTTTTCTTTTCATTTTCTTTTACTTGTTTTTTGTTATAGTTATATCTTTACCCTTTTATAACTGTGAGACAACAAAACATGTATCGCTCACGCGTCATTATGAGAATAATTTTGGTACAAACCATCATTTGGGATATGGATGCAAAAAACTTGAAATTTTGTTGACTAAAATACCTAGTTTGAAAGGTTGGAGACAAAAATCTGCCAAGAACAATAGATTGAAGACCTATATTGCCATTTTATCAACTTGTATTCATCTATATCTCAATAGATTACCATTTTTACTTATAAAATAAACAAAAAAAAAAAAAAAAAGAAGAAGAAGTAATTTGCTTTTGGAGACTCGAATATTTATAGTAGAAATTATAATGGCAAAACAAAATTAGGGGTCAATTTATCTAAACGTACAAGTTAGGTAGTCACCACAATGTGGTTGATCACATTAGTTGTGACGTTTATGAGATTGAATTTATAAAATTTATAAGTTGCCGTCGAACATAAGTGTGACTAATTTAATTGTGTCTAGTATGTATTGAAAATAAATAATTATAATATTTAATCTATCTGTTGACATATGAAATAACAAGGGCCTAAAAAGAGACTTAAGAGAAATTATATATATAGGCCCATAAAGAAGTACCCAAGCATATGGGCCTAGAGAATATGTCGGCCAGGCCCAATAGATGCCCAAATAAATTTGTATATAAGCCCAATGGAAATTGTCCAAGCCAGGTAGGGCCCAAAATGAACATCGCCCAGATCAGAAATGCCCAGGGCGTTGGGCGATTAGAACGATCAATCACCGCATAAGAGTAATTGTCCATAAGTAGTTTTTCTCATTTTTCTCATCATTGTTCCCACGTTGTCAGGAGTTATAAACTTGAGTTATCGTGGAGGAGTTACAAACTTGTCTCATCATTGTTCCCACGTTGTCAGGAGTTATAAACTTGAGTTATCGTGGAGGAGTTACAAACTTGGATTATCATGGAGGAGTTACAGGAAGTCGGATCATCATGGGGAAGTTACAAACAGTTAGAATCATTATGGAAGAAATGGGCAGTTATTGGGAGACGAGGCGGTTGCTGGGCGATGAGAAGTTTTATGCAAGATCGAAGGAAGACGTGTGGTAAAACCGTTTGGCAAGGTATAAAAGAAAGGGGATTGAATGAAAAGAGACAGAAGAAGACAACTCTCGAAAAACAGAGAAATGTAATTTCATTCCATTTAGTCTTAAATATTTCTTTACAGTGAATTTCAGTGTGCTTATGCCCCTTGGAGGCATTTTGTTTTGCTTTTTCATCCTTTGTCACTATTGTAATCTTCATAAATCAAACACCCTTTGTTGGGACTTTGTCTCAAAAGATTTGGCGTCCCTTACACATCGTCTGAATCCTTTAATTGTTAGCGAAGGATACACTTACTGCGCGAAACACTATCTATTACAAAATGATATATTCAAAAATCTTGTGCCAAGACAGAATCCATACAACTTGTCTAGAAGTTGTAATACGTCTATTTGCAGCAATTGAGTGATCACCCATGACTACTAAATACTTTTAAAAAGCCATTCTTTAAAAGAAGTTCATGAATCTCATGTACAAAAATATTAAACTACATTTACATACTCTTATAAGGGAAATTGGTGCAAACGGTCCCTAATTTTTGTTCTTAGTATAAAAATAGTCTATAACGTTTGTTTTTTGCACAGGAGTCGTTAACCTATATGATTTGGTGCACAATTATTCCTTATTTGATGAAAAAGACCAATACACCCTTAATTTTAATAAGAAAAATTTGCAATTGAGTTTCTAACATTTGCAAAAAGTATAAATATGTCTCATACTTTTATTTTTTTATAAAAAAAAACTAAATGAAACTAAAGATTTTTTTTTTAAATTAATATTTTATTGACCAAATTTATAATATACTAAATTGTTTTATATATTTTACGAACTATTATAAAATAACTAAAACTTAAGCTCACAAAAAAAAAACATGTTAGATGATTTTTTTTAATATTATTAAGTAATTACATTATTTAAAATTTAAACTTTTATATTATCGTTACAATATAAAAAGAAAAATACATTTGTCACAAACTTATACTCAAATACTTTTATTTAATTGATGTATTCATTTATTAACTACAAATATTAGAGTTTCAAGTGTATTTTTCAAATTTTAATTTATTGTTTTATTATCCTTCAAAAATAAAGAACACATAATGTGTAAATTATTATTTTTATTAATATTGTTATTTAAAAAAATATAATAAGATTTGTTCAATATCATAAAATTATATATGACATTTTGTTATTTATTTAACTTAATTTTTATTCAAGTTTTTCACATCACATAACAATTACATATACTTAAAGCACAATACTTTTACATTTTTCTCTTATGAAAAATTTAACTTACACGACTATAGTGATATATTTAATATGCTAAATTAAATATTGTTTAATAAATGTACCGAATCTATTTTTACATTTTACAAATGTCAAGAATCTAATTACAATTTTCTCTAATTAAAACAAATGATATATTTGTCTTTTTCATCAAATAAGGACTAATTGCATGCCAATATATATAGGTTAAAAAATTTTGTGCTAAAATATAAGCGTTAGAGAGCATTTTTAAACTGAAAAAAGAAAGTTGGAGACCATATTATAGAAAGATTAGTTTAATTTAATGGGTAATTAGCACAAAACGTCTCCACATTTTGAAGTCATTATACAAATCGTCCATACCTAGGGATGGCAATGGGGCGGGGCCGCCCCACGAAAATTTTAGACCGTCCCGCCCCGCGACCCGCGAATTCGCGAGGCGGGACGGCCCTTCGACCCGCCAACTGCCTCGCCAAAAAAAAAAATCCTTTTTTTTTAAAACTGAAAAAATAATTAAAAAAAAAAAAAGAAATAATTTTTTTTTATATGTTTGTACCAAACAAAACAAAAAAAATTGTAAGATTGAGGTTATGGTGTAGTGATTAAGATTGGTAGTTTAAAATTTCAACCCGAGTTCGATTCTTCTTTAATCTATTTGTAGTGAAAATTATAATTTCTATTATATTTTATGATTTTAAAATTAAAAAAAAAAATTTGTAGGGGCGGGGGTGCCCCGGACCCGCGGCGGGGCAGAAAATCTGCCCCAAATCCGCCCATATTATCCGGCGGGGCGGGGCGGGGCGGGGCGGGGCGGGGGGCGGTAGGGCGCGGGTCTTGGGTTTTTTTGCCATCACTATCCATACATTCGAAATTTTGACATTTTTACCATCACCTACACTATTTCTTGCGCAAAACGTCTTTTCCATCCAAAAACTTTCGCTATCCTACTTTCCCAACACAACTTGTAACACAACTGAAAGGTAAATTAGTCCACCTACCTGTTTCACTCAAGAGGTATTTGCTTCCACTGTCTCCACCCCACCTCCACTCACGTCCAATGTCACTGTAATGGATGCGAATGAAAGCTCGCTCGCTCGCTCGCTCGCTTGCGGAGAGAGAGAGAGAGAGAGAGAGAGAGAGAGAGAGAGAGAGTGTGTGTGTGTGTGTGTGTGTGTGTGTGTGTGTGTGTGTGTAAGTGAAGAATTTAAGGCCATAAGACATTGAAGTATGCATCAAACTAATAGAGTAGGTTATGGGATTTGTGCTTGCCCTTGGCTGAACTATATGCAAAATTATAGTGTGAGATTTTCATTGTTCTTTGTTCTTTTTTTTTTTTTTTTTTTGTTTGGATGCATTTTGGGCAAGAAATCTTATATAGGTCTTCAGATCTATTCCTCCAAGAATTGCCTCTTTATTTGCTGATTTAATTTTTTATTAGCCTTTTTTGTTATCTGCAATTATGAGGCTTGTGATTTATGGGTGTAATATGGGTTTACAGATTGTGGGACCTATATTCTTTATGCTTTTTCTACAATAATTTTAAATTAGGGTTTATGTATTTACACTTCTGGTTTATTTTTTTCTGCCTAATGCACTCAATTTCTGCCTAATCCACCAACCTATTTGGACTGCATTTGCAAAATAAACGAACTTGAAAATACAACAACGAACAAGAGGCACTTAAAATAGGCAGGTGGATTAATTTATCCTTCAGTTGTGTTACGAGTCGTGTTGAAAAAGTGAGGAAACGGCAACTTTTGGACGAAAAGGATTTTTTGCACAAGAAATAGTGTAGGTGAAGGTAAAAATTTCAAAATTTCAAAAGTATTTGACGATTTGCACAATAACTTTAAAAAATAGGAAAATTTTGTGTTAATCACCCTAATTTAATCAACGAAATCGAATCAATCAAGACGAAGAAAATAACGCACGTAAAATCCGTTCAACCCCACGTGATATTGACCAAAAAAAAAAAAAAAAATTAACGTAGGGAAAATTCGTCGACACACAAGATTTTTGGCAATAATAATTGGTGGCTAAGTTTCTTGCATGCGTCACAGCATATCTCACTTATTTGACTTAAATACCAACTCCAGTTGTCAGCATCCTATTTTTATCAATAGCCATGTGATACACAATATCAGATAATCTTATAGAACACAAAGAAATAAATAAATAAAAGACTGTAAGGTTGGTTGTGTTGGAAATTAGTTTAAATATGTCGAAAAATTAACTAAGTGTTAAAAATAACGAAAGTGAATCTGTGTCAACTTGGTCAAATATACAAGACGCGACCTAATCTATTTAGGCAAATTTGTTTGCCACTTCGACGCTTCGGGGAAACGGGAATCGAATGAATGAAAAATTACGGAAAATGACATTTTTGGGTCAAAATTTTGACTATGCGATCGCACAGGTTTGTACACCTGCGATCGCAATCTGCATAAATTTTAAGCAGAACGCTTTTGGGTCCTTCCATGCGATCGCATGGTTATTTTGGATCAAGGTCTGTTCTGGATTTTTGTACCATGCGATCGCAGCTTGGTAAAACCATGCGATCGCATAGGTTTGCGTGAACAGACATGTCCTTTTGAAGTGTTGCACGATTTGGTTCAATACCTTTTTGTTTCCAACTGATCTTCAACGTTAAAATGGGACTCTGGACGTCCATTTTACAGAGAATTGATACAGAAAACATTTGCATAACATCATTTCATAATTCCTTACTTCTTGAATAAAAAATTCTTGCATTTGTTGCTTGAATTTCCGGTTTTCATATTCATTTCATTTTTTGGAGTACAAAATCGATTTTCGGTTCGTTGTGCTTGTGGTTTGTAGTGCTTCAACCACAAGTAGGAAGCCGTTGTATCTTGGGAGTCAATTGCTATATACCGTAGGCACTTTTGCGGGGCAATATTGACTTAAGGACAAAGAGTTCAACTCTTGCCTCGGTTTATTTTCCATCCAGTTCATTCGGTTTGATTGATTGCTTAGAAGTCATTTCCACAGAAATTCTGCCAACAAGTTGCTAACACGTTTCTTGCTTAAAACTTTATTAGATACGATTATTTCGTTATGAAAGATGATTATAGTACTTAAAATGTTGTTTTAACAAAATTGACGATATTCTCAAGTTTTAATAATATATAATTTACTCTTTAAGTTGTCGAAGTAGAGTATAATGTTTAAATGGATTTAAAATTATATAATTTTATTTAATTTGTCGAGAATATCTAATTTTAAAACAAGTTCTTTATATATATATAATTATTCTATATATATATATAGTACATAGAAACAAAAAGAAAAATTTAAAACAGAATGCGGTACGAGGACAGAGTATTTGAATTAATTAATTTTTTATTTAAATAATCAATAAGGTTATCATTTTTATTTTTATAAAATTTTAAATGTTTTTAGAATTTTTACTTTTTTAGAATTTTAAAATTTAAAATTTTTGTTTATATAAATTTTATTTTCCTTATTTTGAGTGTTTTCTATATTTTTATTGAAAATATTCAAAATGTCAAAAATGTGTTTTGAGTTTTATGTTATAAATTTTATTTTATTTTCAAAAATAAATTTTCAAAAACAAAATAGTAAATAAGTTTTGAGTGTTTTTACAAAATTGAAAACTGAAAATAGATTGAAAAAATAAAGAGAACGATCCTAAAACTTTTGATATTTTCATTTTGAGAAGAGCAGTATTTTACCTTAAAGTGGCATAATATATAGTAGCACGACAAAATTAGGAATCCACTAATCTGAACGTACAATTGAGGTAGTCAAGATAAGGTGGTTGATCACACTAGTTACTAGTAGTGTGATTATGAAACTGAACGTAGAAGACATAAAAGTGACAGTCGTTAGTTTTAAATGGTTGGAAATGGTGTTTAATTTAAAAATTATTAAGTTGGATTTGGTTAATTTTGACTAAATATTTGAGTAAATTCCGTTAACCAATTGAGGCGAGTCCTTGGTTTAACACGATCAACTCCATGAGTAGATATTCCTTGCATATTTAGTTGTGCAAAATCATTTTCGAATGAATGAGAAACTATAGCTAAAAGTGGGTACCTTAAACTTGAAATATAAAATATAAATTGGAGGGAAATTGGGAACATTGTGCCACATCGAAAGATGAATAGTATTTTTATCTATTTATATAATTCAAGATTGGAATTGGGTTTGGACCCTAAGGAGTACCACAAGTCTTTGAAATGGGAGAGACCTAGAGCCTATTGGGTTCGGTCCAAAGCCCACACGCGCGCACTATCAGGCCAGGCTCGTACCATCAGTTTAGACAGCAACTTTTCAGAATTGATGTTCCAAGTGTTGTGTCTTTTGGTATTCTATAAATTAGTCCATCTAGTTTCTGAATTGGATCAAAAAAAATTCGAACTATCAAACATAGCATTTTGCACCTTGCATTCTTACAATTTATATTCCATCCGTCCATGCATGAAAGAGAGAGTACAAAACATTTTTTGGTTCGCTGTTTCTTGAGGTTTGAAGTACTTCTATCGTGAGAAGGGATCGTTGTATCTTGGGAAACGTTTGTAATCCACTGTGAGCACCTGTGCAGAACAGTTTCGTTTTAAGGACAAAAAGTTTACCTTTTACCTCGATCCACCATTTCTATCAATTATTTTTCTGCATTTTTTTTTCCATTCTCAAGTAAGTTGTTTTTTTGTGATTTCTTAAATAAAATATAATTTGCGATAACTATTCTAACATAAACAATACTTGATCTTTTACAAATTACATATCAAAAAATCCAGTGACAATTATCAAAATGAAAGTAGAAAAAATAGCTTAGGACAAATCTCATGTTGACAAAAAGCATAAAGCAAAAAATAGGGAGCCCTACTCACATGGCAGGACGAAGTTTGTCTTGCCAGCTATTTATTTATTTACGCGTCTCAGCACAAATCCCCACTTTTGGACAATTTCACCGTATAGTGGAGATATAGCATATACAGTAGGTACTTATTATCACCGACTGTAAGTATAAAAAAAAATTCTTCTTTGTCCATCACTACGTCTTCATCTTCATCTTCTCAAACCAAAATCCACATCTTTTTCTCAATTCCCTCATTTTTCTATATTCTTTTCCATATTCATCAAAATCGAACCCTATTCAAACAAAACTCTCACTCTCATTCTTCTCAATTCCTCAATCCATTAAAATTCTCTACGGTCGGATTCTACCGCAAAAACAAGCGGTATACTAGTAGTATTTAATATCTACGTAGCATCATTATATTAGTCATTTTTTAAAAAATTACTAACTCTTAAAATTTTTTAAAAAGTAACTAATGTAGGGATAAGGTACACAATTGGTGCCCACTCGATGTTATATCACCGCTTGTATGCATGAAAAGTTGTCACTGTCTATGTTCCTCTTTTAGATTTAAAATGTATATACAAGGTGACTAATCCACGCAGTTTCCTTTTAATACCTATATATACACACATACACAAGTGTGTTGGGAGAATTGTACATGTGTAGTGATTGTAGGTGGGCATGGAGATTCTGTACTACACGATTGGTGTGTGTTGTGCTTTTGTGTTACTGATATACACATGGGGGGTGGTGAATTGGGTTTGGTTTAGGCCAAAGAAGATGGAAAAATCCCTGCGACGACAAGGTTTGAATGGAAACTCATACAGATTCCTCTATGGAGATTTGAAAGATTTGATGGGAATGATGCAAAAAGCGAAATCCAAACCAATCAACCTTTCAGATGATATCAAGCCAAGGGTCATACCCGTCATCCTCAAAACACTGCAAAAATATGGTATGTTCTTGTTATTGCCTGGTTAGTGTTTGTGTAAAGTCTCATGTCATTTTCCCAGTTGGGCTTCTTTCACTTTGATAGGTCAGTGAACATACTCTCCAGTCGTAAACAATGCCGTATGCATGGTTTACGGTTAGGAGTATTCGGGTTTCAAACAGTTTTCTATTCTATAATTGCTCTTCACATGAACTTCAGTTGCGTGTCTTGGGGCATTTTTTAATTCAGGAGAAATAATGATTCTTTGAAAATTCAATTGTTTTTCCTAGGGCCAAGAGAGGTGTAAATGATTAGTCTTACTAAATGTAGGGTGGAAGCTTTTAGGCACGTGAGTTTCCATTTTGGGTAGTTTTTGCTTTCTGAGAATACCATGTAAACAGCTCAAAAGTAGAAATATTTTTGTTCTTGGACCTTGTTTTTACTATATTGGAGGCAAAGGGAGCCGACTTGACGGTTAAAGATGTGAAGTTTAGGCTGTTAGTTAGTAGTCTCATTATATCTTTCTTGAAAATTCTTTCACCTATCGCAAGGATACAATTATGAGAGATTTTTTCAGAATACTAGTTCTGTGGGGTAATCCAGAGCTTCTTTTACTTTTTGATCTATCGTCCTTTTGTTAGTTGTCTAGACAAGGACGAAACTGGCTATTCATCGGAAATTTATAGAGAGAAATTAGTGTAAACTGATAGAAGCAAATTCTCTAAGACTGTTTGCATAAAGTAGACTAAAAACTGGATGAAATAGCCATTGGAAAATAAATAAATGCGTGGGAAGGTTGGATGCTCAAAATTCAACCCAATAGCTTTTGCATTGGTTTTTCTGAGCTCTCTGTTTTATGTCATATGGAAAAGAATACACACCCACACATATATTCATATTCTTCGTACCGTCTTTGCCCCCATAAAAAGATGATGGAGCATACTTCAGTAATAGCATGTTAGTCCCACATTATCCATCATAATTTTGACTTGTTTCTCAGTTCCATTCACCTGCACTCGAGAAACAAATACGAAGATTGTGCTACCAAATGATGAAAAATGTGGAGTTTTGTGTAGGACTTAGGTTAATTGACTGCAGCACCAATAATGTGCTTTCTGTGATTATATGAATTATTTGTACACAAGGTGAAATGAACTTCAGGAATGTTTGGATAGGTATTTAGTTCATTTCACAGATGTCCGCATACATCAGAAAGTAGTTATATCAAAGGCTCAGAGGATGTTCTTTCAATTTTATTGGATTCAAGAGTATGTGGTCGTCTCAATTGATTACTGACAGCTGAGTTTGGGGTAATACGTAGAATGGTCCAAGATTCTAGGTTAGGATTGGATGTGTACTTCTCTTTCCTGCCCCTTTTAAAATTTCCATGTTAAAGGGAGAAAGTATCGACTTTCATTTTATGTGTTCTGATTGCAACATAAATTCTTTTCTCTTCTCTCCCTTAGGTGTGCACGTTCTAATTCATAGCTGCATACAATTTTTCCTAAATATACTACCCTCTTGTGTAAAACTTGATTTTATTTTATACTTGTTGCCATAACTTGCAGGTACTAACGCCTTCATGTGGCTTGGACCAAGACCATTAGTTATAATCACGGACCCTGAACTTGTAAAGGAGGTCCTAAATAAGAATTTTGTATACCGGAAGCCCATAAATATGAATCCTCTGACCAAGCTGATTGGACAAGGTGTATTGAGCTATGAGACAGATAAATGGGCGAAACACAGAAAAATCATCAACCCCGCTTTCCATCTAGAGAAGTTGAAGGTTTTCTCTATCTCATACAGAATGCTAAAAATGTGATATTTACTTATTCAAGATTTGTGAGGGAACATATTAACTAGTTAAATACACCTGGAAGATATTATATTTTTTGATTTTGTAATCAAGAACTCTTACTTTCTTAAGAAACAAAAGATTCATGCTAAAAGAGAACTTACTGCTGATAGATTGCTTTTCACCCCTGCTTCCTACAGCTTATGATACCTGCTTTTTATTTGAGTTGTGATGAGATTTTGAGCAAATGGGAACAGTCTCTCTCTCCTGGAGAATCATGCGACTTGGACGTGTGGCCATATCTACAAAATTTATCTAGTGATGCAATATCAAGAACAGCGTTTGGTAGTAGCTACCAAGAGGGAAGAATGATATTTGAACTTCAGGGAGAACTAGCTGAATACACCATAAATGCTTCCCGGTCGATATATATTCCTGGATGGAGGTAACAAAATATGTTTTTGACTAGTCTTGAGGAAATTTCTACATTCACAAATTTGTACTTAATTTCCAATTCATTCTCTTTTCTGCAAAGAGGATTTGTCAGAAGAACCATTTTCACCTGCTCAGTTATGATTATGTGGTTGTTGACTTATCCTCTGAAGTGACACATCCCTTGTGTATAGGTTTGTGCCGACTAAGAGGAACAAAAGAATGAAGGAAATTGAAAAGGAAGTTCAAGCATCAATTAGAGATATTATAAATAGAAGAATGAAGGCAATGGAGGCGGGGGAAGCACGTAATGATGATTTGTTGGGCATATTGTTGGAATCCAATTTCCAAGAAATTGAACAACGTGGAAACAACTGTTTTGGGATGAGCATAGATGAGGTTGTAGAAGAATGCAAGCTGTTCTATTTTGCTGGACAGGAGACCACTTCTGATTTGCTTGTTTGGACATTGGTTTTATTGAGTACACATTCAGACTGGCAGACGCGGGCTAGAGAAGAGGTCTTGCAAGTATTTGGTCGTAAAAAGCCAGATTTCGATGGGTTAAATCACCTGAAAATCGTAAGTAGTTTCTGTTTTAAAAATAACAATATGATGGAAACAGCCTTTATAGCCCATTCTGCTCTTTGAAATGAATAGATGACTAAACCAAACATTAGAAAGGTTTTATACTTGCAGATCATTGACTTTGTATAAACAAGTGTATAGATTTTTAACTCAGAAAAGTAAACTCAAATGAATATATGTGGTTGAATTTCTTCTCCTGTTTATAACTCTTATATGATCTTCATCAACAGGTTACCATGATCTTGTACGAGGTCTTGAGACTCTATCCACCAGCAGTTGCTCTTCTTCGAAGAGTTCATGAAGAAACGAGATTGGGGAAACTATTGCTCCCAGCTGGGACGCAGCTTCAATTACCTACAATCTTATTACATCATGACAGTGAAATTTGGGGAGATGACGCAATGGAGTTCAAACCAGAGAGATTTAGTGAAGGAGTGTCAAAGGCACCGAAGAAACAAGGCTTATATTTCCCTTTTGGGTGGGGACCTCGGATATGTATTGCACAAACCTTCGCCATGATTGAGGCAAAAATGGCGTTGGCCATGATTTTACAACGCTTCTCTTTTGAGCTCTCACCGTCCTATACGCACGCTCCTTATACGCTTGCAACTCTTCAACCTCAGCATGGGGCTCACCTAATTCTGCGCAGGATATAGCCTGGACTAGTCGCGAATCGTATCAAGCGTATAATGCAGTCATTTGCATAGCCCCCTACTTCTAATGATTTGTAAGTTTATAATAATTAAAATTTCAATGGCATCAAGTAAGACTCATCTTTTCTGTCTGTACACTATAATAATATGGGTTTGGCCAAGAACCCATGAGTTTCCTCAGAAAGGAAGTGTATGGATGTGGGATTCACTTTTCTGGCCTAAAGATATGGGAGTTTCTATTGGAAAATATAAAGGTCACTGCCTCACTGGTAAGGTACAACTAGTAGTGCACAACAATAATTAATATTTTAGTTTCTCTTTCTTTTTTCACGACGTCTAATGTTATCTAATCCACTGTACAATCTTGAGTTTGGAAACTTAGAGAGAACAAATTTATGTTATCTGGCCGGCTTGCCCATTCCTATTAAGGGAGTAACCTCCGGATTTTCTCCTCAAGAGTACTAAAAATTCTTTTTTCTTTTTTAATTGACGTTATGTTCAAATCTCAACTTGGACCTCTCGGAATGTTTTAAATTCAAATACAGCGCAAACATGTAAAAGTAATATCGGACTTAATAGGTCGAGGAATAAGTTGTTAATAACACCGTAATGGCAAGGTTTCGCCATAATTTTTTTACTAACTTAATGTACTTAAAAATCGTTATTTTTGACATAATTATACTAAAATTTGGGAAATTAATAAATTCGTTTGCTCTGTCAATTAGTGCACCAACCTAAATAATAGAAAATTAGAATTCATTGTTGTAGTTTGATAAACGGTCATAATAAATTCATTTGGAACCAGGAAATACCATATTCTGTAGACACGAGATCCATATGCCTTTCAAACTCCACTGATGTCACATCAAAACTCCAAGTATAGTCCAAGTTATAACTCTTTGAATTAAGGGGGCACAAATTTAAATTTTTGGAAAGCAACTACATAATTTCACATATGTTCGTCCAACATTCTTATAAATTCTACGAACGTTAATATGCATATTTTAAACATAACAAGCATTTAAAACACACTTTATGTCTCGTTAAAGTATTCATGAAAATTCACAACTTGAACAATAATAAACGGAAATCAAAGTTTGTATCTACGTTCGAGCACTTGTCCTTCACACCGAGCGACAAGGGTGAAGCCAGGATATAACAAAGGGGTGGGCTGAAGGAGGGGAATCCCTTTCATGAGGGTGTTGCCCCCAAATTTTTTTTTAACTCATGTTAATGAGAATCTAATATTTTATAATAAATCATAATCTTTAAAAAGCTTACAAGAAGTTATTGCACAAAAATATTCAAGATCTAAAATTAACAAAAGAAAGTTGTGCTCGACCACAATTCTCTCTAACTTTTTGTTAACGAGGTGATTATAAACACAATTCAATTATATATCATTTTCTTTGCACTAAATGTTCGCTATAAAATTCTATTTCATTTCATAA
Source organism: Forsythia viridissima (assembly GCA_030279155.1). NCBI lineage: Eukaryota > Viridiplantae > Streptophyta > Magnoliopsida > Lamiales > Oleaceae > Forsythia > Forsythia viridissima. Next base: position 48,631,146 of record CM059039.1, read on the forward strand.
TCAAGATTTTGAATAACTAATCAACAAAAATATACAATAAATATTCTTCTTTGTGTATTGTATTTAATACGTCACATATTAGTAAAAACAAACAATCAAAACAGCATGTTCTTTATATAACATGGGCTGAAAATGTTTCTATTTTCTTATTCAAATAATATGAGCTAGGCCACCGGTTTCACATCACTGGACCTGGGAGAATTTTTTTTTTTTTTTTTTCTTTTGTTAAAGAACAAAGGTCTGGTCCAGGGCAGGGCTGGGCCAGTAAGGCCCAACCCTGCCTCCGCCCCTGTCGAGCGACTGCATTGCACTTGATTAATCTGCAATTTTATTAATATAGGAGTGAGTATTCTAATGAAACACTCAATAATATGTATCAATTCAACGTAAAAGCAAACCGGTGATCAATTGATTTAATAAGGGTTCCGATGAGCCTCTACGACTATAGTATATTTTAATTTCTTTTATTCAGATGAGGACCACCAGTAAAATCTTCATGAATGGTACGGCATTTAATATGTAACTTAAAGAATAAACTCACTTAACTTAAACAACTTAGTACATGAACCCCAACCTCGAAACGTTAAAATTTGAGTTTGAGCGTCAGTATGTGCGTGTCTTCGATTTCACAGAATTTTAAAAAAAAAAATTTCACGTGAGAGTTTCCTTTCTAAAATTTTATTTGTAAAAGAACGTAAAAATTTTCTGCTTCCTATAAAATTTCTATGATAAAGAAGGAAATATGAAAAATCTTACTGAAAGCAGATAGTTTAAAAAACATAAGTGGACTGGGCTATACCATTAACGTATAGCCTTTGACGTGGCTATCAAAATAATGGAATTGAACTAAATAAATGAATTGTCAATTAGTCAATTAAAATAATTAACTCGTCATTTTCGAAAAAACAAAAATTATTAGATAAGTGCGCACAATATTTTTATCGTGAATTAAATTAACTTTAACCTTTAAGAACTATCGTGGTGACGCGGCAAGATAATTAAAATTTATTTTCAGAGTTTAAATAAAAATTCTTTCAAATAAAAGTTGAAATTTTTCCGGTCGCTACACAAGGTATGCCTCAACAAATCAGGTCATCGGGCCTACAAACAGTTGGGACCATTACCGCCCCTATTGTTGGGACCAATGTTGCGTAGCAAGGCGACAATGTCAAACTTCAAGCTTTACAAACCTTGAACTGGTGTTAAAAAAATAAGTTTAGGGTTGGCGAGAAAATGTCATTCCTCTTATAAAAATACTATATATCCTTAACGGGTATATAGTATTGCGTGATCTCCCAGTACACTGCACGGTTGCACGATCCATTTGTCAGTATCAACCTTGTGAGTTGGATCCTCAAACGATTCCTTCTTGCTCTACTCACTGCATCAATCCTAAAACCATATTCTCGCAACTTAGATCCTCATCCTCGCCCATCAAGATCCCATCAGGAACAAATGAGTTCAAATCTCAGTGATTCATTCTCATAAATCTTACAGTCTGATCCCACCGCGAAAAAGTGGTATACTAGTTTTTTCTCTTATGAAATAGTTTTTATTTAAATTTACCTCGTTAACCAAGTGCCTTGGACTATAGAAGAGATGTAATAACTCGATTTAGGTAAACAAAAAATTGTGCAACTCGTGAACCATGTGTTAAAATTAAAATAATAAAGTATTGAAAACTTAATTTAGCTGAACAAACCAAACATTTTTTAAAAATAAATTTGAGATCTCTAATACATTAAATATTGGAGTTTTTTTTTTTCATAAATAACTCACTTTTTAAAAATAAATCTAAAAAGTCATTCTTGTTTCATTTATTTTGAAAATACTATTTTTTAAAAACTATTATTTTAATTTATTATATTATATATTAGGGATAATTGCATATTTGGTCTCCAAACTTTCAAAAATAGCACTACACATCCCTAATGTATAAAAAACTTGGCATGGTAGGTCCTTTATGACAAAATTGCACTTCCAAGTAAACAATAAAACAAAAAACAAGAAAAAAGAAAAAACATGATTGAAAACTAACCAAATGTATCCAAAAATAAATAAAAAGTATGAAAAATACTCCCAAAAAATAAAAAGTAACAAAGTCGTAATATTCTTTATGGAACTCAAAATCTACCCAAAAAAATCCGTTTAAACTGGAGAATGTGCTATCAGACAGCAGGCTAACAGTCTCCAACTGGTAACAGAAAGCCACATGGGTAGAGTCTAAGATTCTGTTCAAACTTGCGGCACCCACCATTATTGTGTATTTGCTTAACAATATGACTTTAATGTCTACTTAGATTTTTGGTGGGCATCTGGGTAATCTTGAACTTGCTAGTTCTTCTCTTGCCAACAATGATATTCAATAGTTGAGCAGACATATATTGATGTGAATGAAGGTAGTCATTTTTCTAGCTTGGGTACGCCATTAGCATCAAACATTTTGAAAATACTCTAAGTGAATTTTCTTCAAGAATGTCTGCATCTCGTCCAGAGATGCCATTGACTCAAGAACCAAGCATTTTTTCGAGTAGAAAGTTTCTGATCAGTCAGAGGACTTGAAGAATTTTTCAGTTCAAACACCGAGGATTGGTTCTCGTTCTGGGATTTCAACTCCTGGATATGCAAACACTCCATCTTCAACTTGACAATTAGCTTTTGGCTCTAGGGTTTCTCCTGCCTTCTATCCGCAAGCGAATTTTCCACAAAGTGGAATTGTACCTCTAAGTGGTGGTTCTCAAGAATTCTTCTCTTGTAAGTAGTTTAATATGATAGTTCACCACCCAAGTATCCGGATTTGTTCGGGAAGCGGCAGAGGTTGTTCAATGTTCAGATGCTAGAAAGAGATATTGGTTTTCTTAAGGTGAGTTTGGACGACTCAATTTTCATAGTACAAGTTGGATATTTTTTTTTTTTTTTTTGGATTTTGGGTTTTGGAGAAGATGATCTCTTTCTTACTTTTTAATTTTTTTGGGGTACATTTCTTACTTTTTTTTTGGGTACATTTAGTTAGTTTTCAATCATGTTTTTCTTTTTTGTTGTTTTTTTTTTTTTTTTGTTTATTTAAAAGGAAGGACAATTTTGTCATAAATGATCTACCATGCCAAGTTTTTCATACGTTGGGGATGTGTGATGCTATTTTTTAAGGTTAGTGGCATATCTCCAATGATTTTAAAAGATTGGGTACCAAATATGCAATTATCTCTATACATTACATATAATAACTAAATCATTAATTACCAAATTTGATGAGAATTCATATATTATAGAATCTTTTATTGTTAATTATAGTAACCGAATTCTTAAAAATCGGAATGGATTGGAATATTAATATATATAAGACAAATCTTTTATTGTTATAATTGTCAAATATATATCATTTGTATCAGAAATATCTGTAACAAACATAATCGAAACTCATGTTCGTTTCAATTTCAACATTTGTAAAAATCTATGTTACAAATTGAGATGTAAAACATGAGTGATACAGAATTTCAATTTATGTAACATGTGCTATATAAAATAACATAATATAATTTGTAACTATTCAATGATACAAAATATTATTTGTAACATATGTATCAAATAGTGATATACAATATCATTTGTAACATATGTATGACCGTGATACTAAACAGAAACTGTTACAATTGTTACAATTGCAAAATCAACTCTAAACTTCAACAAGTTCATTGTCTCTTTCGTTATTCGTCAGTGATTGGAAGTGTTCGACTCCGGTATGGTTTCTCTTCCAGGCGATGCTATCTTTGACCTTGTAATTCTGCGATTTGGAATCTCCATTCTTCAACTGAGATTAAAAAAAAAATATGAAGAATGCACTAAGATTTAGGAATTTTGGAAGAAAATTTGCTAGGATTTTGAAAAATTTTGTACCGTTTTGTAAATAGAAAGTTTCTCCCGTTTGGATGTTTTCACTTTAATGGACGCGATAATCTAGGAGAGTTACAAGCGATTAATTATAATTAAAGTTTAAAATTTGATTTTAATTTATTATTAAATTAATTAATACTCTCTCCGTCCCACAAAGATAGACTTGTTTCTTTTTTCACACAGATTAAGAAATCTCATTTAATGTAATTAAAATTATAAAATTTTCACACAATTTTCGTATTATACCCCCATTTAATATTAGTCATTTATGAATCTAATAAATTTAAATGCTTGTTTTGGGTTGATACCAATGTAAATTAAATAAGGGTATATTAGGAAAATGAAAAATTTAATACACCCTCTATAAAGTAAGTGGCCTATAATTTGGGACAGATAAATAAGAAAAACAAGTCTATCTTTGTGGGACGGAGGGAGTATAATATTAACAATGTAGTATTTTAAAAATAAATTAGTTAAGTTGATAAAATTAAAATTATTTTTAGATTGATAAGTAGTAGATGTATTGCGTTTTACCTTCTTCAAAGTTCTAGGAACAAGGGTCTTAGTGTTCAGAAATTTAGTCTGACTTACAAAAACTGGAATATTTGGGTATAAAAAAAAGTAGTAGATGTAATTTTCACTTAGATATTATTAACAGTAATCATTGCACAAAAAGTACAAGTAGATCCTCCACACTAGTGGGAAAAATAAGCTCCTCACTAGGACACTCCTATTAGTGTGGAAGAGATCACCCTTGCTTGATCGAGACTACATACTCAGAAAATATTGACAGATGTGTGGGCTAGAATTCAGCACGTGTAACAAATATAATAATATCAATTTATGGATCCAATGCATCGTACATCATAATATCAATTTATCATTGAAGTTGCATTCAGATGGGACCTACCTAAGTTTTAAGGTACTAGGACTCCCGACTCCAATGCATCGTATATCTATAATATTAATTATCATTGAAGTCGCATTCAGATGGGACCTACCTAGGTTTTAAGCCATATGAAAATAATCTTCTACTCATTTATGTTATCTACTTATATTATTTACGCTGAGATGACATTACATGATTAGTAAAAATAATGAGTGTGGAACCATGAACTACTAATCATTTTATGCTACTTCAGTATGAACAACATAAGTGAACAACATAAATAAATAGGTGATCATTTCTTAAGTAATAAAAATGATCTCCTGCCCCCATGGGGGCAGGATATACCACCCACCTGTTGAGGTGTCAGCAGGTGGGTGGTTGAAAATAAAAAAAAAAAATTTATTTTCAACCACCCACCTGCTGACACCTCAGCAGGTGGGTGACTTATTCTGCCCCCATGCCATTGTCTTAAGTAATATCTTCTGTATTATTTGTAAACAATCTCATGAAGTTAAAATCACATTTTAGGAATGAATAATAATATATTCATAGTCGTTCACTATTGGTAGTTATTATACGCTCAATTAAGTAAATTATTTACTTCAATTGAGTAATATATTTATAGCCATTAATTATGAATAATTTATTCAATTGAATAATAGCACGTAAGATTACTACCGATAGTGAATGAATATGAATATCATTACTTTTTTTATTTAGTATATTAATTTATATTCAACAACGAAAGTGAACTATAATTTAAAATCCCCACAAAATCCATTAAAATCTTTAAATCTTAAGCTCAAGAGGAGGAAAAATGTCAGATTTTTTGCCTGAAGGAATCATCATCAACATCCTCAAAAGATTGCCCGTCAATCCCCTTATTCGCTGCATGTGCGTTTCAAGATCATGGTATACTCTAATCACTAGCCCAGAATTTGTTTCCACTCATCTAAATTTCACCATTGCTAGCAATGAAGGTCCGCCTCTTCTTTTACTTAGGCGTTGCATTAGAAAAATTGAGCGTTATGAGTTGTACTGTGATAATGAATCTTTTGATCGACATTTTAGACTCCAATTCCCCTTTAGAAGCATAAACTCATTTTTCACAATCATTGGTAGCTGCAATGGATTGTTATGTCTTTCAGATGATCGGGTATTTTATATGAACACTATAATTATTTGGAACCCGTGCGTTAAAAAGTCGGTTTTTCTTCCAAAACCCTATTTGATATATAATTCATATGGTAGTTTTATGCAATCGCATGGATTCGGGTTCGATCCTGTTAGCAATGACTATAAAGTGGTTAGGATTACATACACCGGTTTAGATAGATGCCTGCCAAAGGTTGAGCTTTATAGATTGAGCATGGGGGTGTGGCAAGACATTAGTCATTTGTCGCTCGAGTACATTATACATAATAGGTCGCGCCAGGCCTATATAAACGGGGCTACTCATTGGATTGCTCGTTCTGTGGATGGAAATGATTTGATTTTGTTGTTTGATATGTGTTATGAGGTATTCCGTGAGATGATACTGCCTGGTACTCTTGCAAAAGATGATTCTCCAAGAAATAAGGAATTGGTGATCTATAAGGAATCACTTGCTCTTGTTTTATGTGATGCATCCGCAGTCGAACATGAATTTTGTGTATGGGTGATGGAGGAATATGGCGTCGAGCAGTCTTGGACTAAACTATTCAACGTTAATTTTCACAATTTTGGCGGAGGATTTATGAAGCCATTGTGGGTTAGAAAAGATGGTGAAGTGTTATTACTTACAAAGGATGGCTCTTTGGTTTCTAGTGATTCCAATGGAGCACAAGTTAATGATCTTGGAATCCATGGCTCTAGATCCGAGGAATACCTGCGCTCTGTTCATGTCGGTGGTTACATCAAGAGTGTGGTCCTTCTAGAGAAAGGGCCTGATTTCAGTGATGCAGTCACTCTCAGCAAATTACCATCTTTGCAGAGTGATGATTGTGGCTCTGATGATGAGCCATGAAGTTAGCAAAATAGTCGATTCTGAGAAGAGACTTAAAAGGGATTCGAAGCCTGTCTTGATTACGAGTGAAGCAAGAACAACAAATGTAATTCAACGAACCATTACCGAGGGTAAGATAAATCATTTTTGCACGTAGTTGTGTACACCATTTTTGTATTGGAAAATTTTATGTGATGGAGCTACATTAATAGAAGCATGTGTAATCACGCTTCTATACTCTTATGTCGTCGTTCGGCTTGTTATTGTTTTCGGATTTAAGCTTTAACTTTCAAACATGTTACTGCTAGAATCATACTTTTGATCAATGATCTTGCTTGCTGTGGCAAATAGTTTTATGAGTTTGCAGTAGTTTCTATTAATGGATGACAGGTTCTATTCACCATCTTGACCTTATTAGCTTAGTGACCAACTTGATAGGGTCGAGTAAAAATCGGTCACAACGCAAGCATGTCAAACATGTAAAGACAATGTGACCTGTTAGTGAGTATCCGAGAAAACTTACAAATGAGTACAACACGTACTATAATTTAAAGAATTTTTAGATCGATAAAATTTTTGGCAGATTTTAATAAAAAATAATGTAATGTGTAATTAAAAAGTTGTAAAAGTTAGTGAGTCTCTATGGTTTGCACAAATTAGAAGTAATAAAAAGGAAATATAAGCTCTAACCTTCAACATTAACTTTGTTGCCTTTTAAGTACTATGATAATAATACTTTAATTTTCTAAACTTAACCTAGTATAACTTTTAAGAGCATAAACATAAAAATTAATTATGCTATTAAATCAAGCAATATGAAAAATAATTAAATATAAAGAAATAACATTTTTTTTACAACTTTAAATGTAAAATAATGATTAGCATTTTAGAGGAGGAAAAATGAAAAGGAATATAATATTTTTCTTCGTAGTATTTTACAATAAGATTGGATATAATATGAAAGATCATAATTACGATCTTAGTAATAGTCAATAACTTGGGGGTATTGCTGTAATTTCCTCTATAATATATAATTATATATACATATATATACTCACATACACACGCTTGGGTCAATTTAATTTAATTCCTTTTTATTTATTACTTACTATTTGCATCTAGGGGTTTTTTTTTTTTTTTTTTATTATAAATTTTGGAAGTTAAGGATTTATGTGCAGTTTCAATCAAAGTAGCAATTAAGAACCGTGAAGTTGGTTGTGGTTCTTGTCGTTTTATTCTCTTGAGGATAACAAAGTGGCCCACAAGTTCGCTTCTTTTGTTACTTTGAACCCAATTATTTGTATTTGGGTAGATTGTGTAACGCTCCAGATTTTTTCAACTCGGAGGATCACTACAATATTTTCTAAATAATATTTGACGACTTCAAATAATATTTCTCAGACCCTCGAAGGGTTTTAAAAATGTAACTATTGCGGAAAATAACAAGTTCGCAAGGGAAAAATGATTTTACTTCAAATTTTTATGGGTTTGTCTATATTGTGATAGTCGTCACTATAATTTATTTGACCATTCAAACGAACTTCAAAAATTTCAAAAATTGAATTGTAGATACTTTGGACTATACACTACAACATGTTAAAATTTTAAACCTTAGCTACGTCGTTTGGTAGGTGAAAATATTAGTCGAAATTGCTTGAAAAACTGTATTGAGTATCTTAAGGTAGTTCGCTAAAACATTCATAATAAATTCATACGATGGAATTATTGAGTAATTCCAAATGATTCCAGTAGACTACATATAAGACTTTCCATAGCCACTAATTTTACTCAAAAAGTCCAAAAGTACAAAGAGTTGTGATTTTTCAAAATAAGAGCACTAAGCTATAAATTCATAAATTTAAACTAGCCAAATTTCTAACTTAAAACTTGAAACTGTAATTAAACCAACATCTTGTTCTCCATACATATTAAATAATTACATACTACAAATCTAACACTTAAAATATCACATTTACATCATGATTGACTCGATCATCTAGACGTCAAACTTAATTTAAAATAAGAAATTTCACTTCATGCTTACTAGCCTACACCATCGCATCAACACCAACCAATTCAATTTGGAAATTTGTTCGTTTTTTGGGGTGAGTATTTCATAAGAAACACTCAGTAGTTACATACTAACATGTGGGAAATTATACGAAAACATAAATGCGACATACCATTATTTTTAAATGTACATAGGAACACATAAATTGGTAGATGGCATCTGATGGTAGCCTGGGCTCTAACGTAGAGCCCTACCTTGAGCCCATTGAAGAGAGCCCACGCCCAGAGGCCCAATATGAAAAGTCCTGTCTAGAGCCTATGGTCCAGAGCCCAAGTCGAAGACCCGGAGAGTTCGAACCTTCCTACTCGGGTTCTTGACCTTTCAATTTGAAATTTATTATGGTACCCAAAGATTATCCACATGCATGATGATCGGCAGTTACAACAGAAAAGATACACACGTCTACTCATTCAACCACTTCCGAGATGAGGGCACGTGTCTCCTGATAAGTTGGGATGCCTGCCACGTCGACATGAAAAAGTTGCCTATAAATAGCAGCTTATACCCTTCTAGGTACTTCTTCTTAGAAGGCTCTTTGATTAACATTGTTAAGCATAATCTCCCATTATATATCTCCTACTAATTCTTACGCCGGAGTGGGAACGGGGGAAAAGAGCCCCGCCACTTCTTTTTCAGGTTACCAGCTGCGTGCGTCTCCATTATCAAAGGAAGAGATCGAAAACTTCATTGGCGCCGTCTGTGGGAAACGGTTTGATCATCTTTTTTGCAACCAAAAGCTATGGCAAGACCGAGAACTAGAGGCGCACGCTCAGTCGAAGAATCTCCCCCTGAAAGAACCGTGGCAGAGTCAGAATCTGAAACTCATGGTGTAGAACCGCCACCCCCTACGTATGCAACTGTGGATCAGTTTGAAACCTTGCAGACCCAGATGACCGCTATGATGACTCTGCTTCAGAATCAAATCCACGCCAGTACAAACCACGTCACGTCGCCTCCAGTAGACCCAGCAGAGCATACTCCTATACAACTCTCACAGGAAGACCCAGCAGTACCTGTGGTCGATCGAGGGGTTCCACATTCTCCCACGCAGGACCCTGTCAATCGGTCTCTACCCTCGCTACATTCTCCAACTGTAGACTTGGAACAAAAGCTGGACGAAATGTTGACCCAAAAAATAGAAAGTGCCTTGACAAAGAGGAAGGATAAGCGCCGACAAATGGTATTAGAGGAAGACCCATTTGCTCCTGAAATCATGGCTGTACCTCTGCCAAAAGGGTTCAAGCAGCCGATGATAGAGTCATATGATGGAGTCACCGACCCTCTCGACCACCTCCGTACGTTCGTTGACATGATGAGGTTGTATGCTGCGCCGGACGCAGTGATGTGTCGGTCTTTTCCTCCGACCCTGCGTAGAGAGGCCAGAGACTGGGTGGCCACTTTAGCCCCTCGTTCAATCAAAACTTTTGATCAGCTCTCTCAAAGCTTTGTGGCGTATTTCCTGAGTAGCAAGAGAAAGAGAAAAACCGCCATAGGTCTAATGCAGGTTATCCAAGAAAAAGAGGAAACTCTACAAGAATATCTCGCCCGTTTCAGCAGAGCCACTTTGGGGATAAAAGACCTTCAGATGTCAGCGGTAGTGACCGCCATAATGAATGGAACCCGAAATCGATCCTTTAAGATGTCCCTCTCAAAAAATCCACCGGAGTCGATGCAGGAGTTGTTGAGAAAGGGGGATAAGTACGTAGATGCTGAGGAGGCAGAGAGAGTAACTAAGAGTCTGCATGAAGGAAGAGAACCCGAGACCAATAAGCGAAAGTCTCATGACAACCAGCGCGTGAGAGATGATAAGGGAAAGCAGAAGGTCGGGCCTCGCGACCAACCCCAGTCTAATAAGTGGCCCCCTCGATCACAGTATGAAGGTACTAAAGTTTTCACTCCTTTGAATACCTCTCGAGCCAACGTGTTAATGGAAATTCGTGACATGAAAGAAATTGAATGGCCTCAGAGGATGACAGCACCGCCGAATAAGAGAGATAAGAGAAAGTATTGCTATTTTCACAGAGACCACGGACATGATACTGAGAATTGCTTTCAGCTGAAGGAAGAGCTCGAGCGGTTGTTGAAAAGAGGCTTCTTAGCTAGATATATGAAAAATGACCGTGGGAAAAAAACGACTGTAGAGTCGCCACCAAACCCACCCCCCCGAGCGGGAGTCATAAATGTCATATCAGGAGGAATAGCCGCAGGAGGAGACTCGAACTCGGCCCGGAAAAATTATGCTCGCTCGGGTGGGATGGGTTCCAATCAAAAGAAAGCTAGATTCAGTCAAGACATAACATTTGGTGAAGAAGATCTGATAGGGGTGGTATGCCCCCACGATGACGCCCTAGTAATCACAGGTGATATCGCCGATTTCGATGTAAAAAGGGTGTTGATAGACAATGGTAGCGCAGCAGATGTCTTAACTTGGGATGCTCTATTAGGCTTGAAGGCACCACCTGAAAAGTTACAGCCGGTTACTACTCCTTTGCAGGGTTTTGGAGGAGCCACGGTAACTCTTGAAGGGACCATCGAGCTACCAGTCACCTTGGGAACCTACCCGACCAGCGTTACGATCGTGACAAAATTTTTGGTGGTAAAAACTCACATGGCTTACAACGCCATATACGGCAGACCTCTCCTGAATGCCGCCAGAGCAGTGGTATCAACCTATCACCAATCTATGAAATTTCCAACGAGTCGAGGTGTAGGATGTGTGAGGGGAGATCAACATGTATCCAGAAGATGCTACGTAGACAGCATACTGGTCCGAAGGGTTGAGCCCGTAATGATGCTCGACATCGAACCATTGAATGGAAGAATTGAACCACTTAACACAACAGAAAATATTAAGGTGACAGATGGAAAAATGTTGGTAATCGGTGGAGGACTACCAGCTGAAGAAAAGGAAAAGATGATAGCCTGCCTATGTGACAATTTGGATGTATTCGCGTGGACTCCAAACGACATCCCAGGGATCAGCCCTACCATATCACAACATCGCTTGGGAGTCCTACCAGGATCAAAACCCGTAAAACAGAAAAAGAGGAATTTTGCCCCAGAAAGACAAAACGCAATAAAACATGAGGTACAGAAACTACTCGAGGCAGGTTTTATAAGAGAAGTACAATACCCAGAATGGCTAGCTAACGTTGTTTTGGTAAAGAAGTCCAACGACAAATGGCGTATGTGTGTGGATTACACCGGTTTGAATAAGGCCTGCCCAAAAGACTCCTACCCGCTGCCAAGGATAGATCACTTGGTAGATGCTACATCTGGCCACGAAAGGCTAAGTTTTTTAGACGCTTTTTCTGGATATCATCAAATTTCTATGGCCGAATCTGACCAAGAAAAGACTTCCTTCATAACTGATTTTGGGACATACTGTTATACAGCCATGCCTTTTGGCTTGAAAAATGCGGGGGCCACTTATCAGAGGATGGTGAACAAGGTATTCGGAGGACTCATCGGAAAAACAGTTGAGGCCTATGTCGATGACATGGTAGTCAAAAGCACCCAGTCAACAGATCATGTGACCGATCTACAAAAGGTATTTGACGTTTCACGACAGAACAAGCTGAAGCTAAATCCCGAAAAGTGTGTGTTTGGGGCGGCAGGAGGAAAATTCTTGGGATTCATGATCACTCAGAGGGGAATTGAAGCCAACCCGGACAAGATCAGAGCAATCCTCGATATGAAGAGTCCCGTTAGCAGAAAAGAGGTGCAAAGGCTGACTGGTCGAATAGCAGCCCTCAACCGATTTATGAGCAGGGCAGCAGATAAGTGTCACCACTTTTTCAAGGCAGTAGGGGGCTCAACCGATTTTCAATGGACTAGAGAATGCGAGGAGTCACTTGAAATGCTTAAACAATCGTTACAGCAACCCCCAGTGTTAACTTGTCCCAATCCAGGAGACATACTTAGTTTGTACCTAGCAGTTTCAGAACGTGCCGTTAGCGCTGTGCTAGTAAAGGACCTTGGAAAAGTTCAGAAACCAATATACTATGTCAGTCAAGTTTTGAGGAGAGCAGAGACACGGTATAGCTTAACCGAGCATTTGGTATTGGCATTAATTGTGGCAGTTAGAAAACTGAGGCCCTATTTTCAAACTCATACAGTACAAGTTATGACCGATCAACCTCTGAAGCAAATTATCCATCGACCAGAAACCTCTGGGAGGTTATTGAAATGGGCAATGGAACTCACTGAATTCGACATAGAATTCAAGCCGAGGATAGCCATAAAAGCCCAAGCATTAGCGGATTTTATCGCAGAACTCACCGCCCCTCCAATGTCGAAAGATGGGGAAGAAGCGAGGACAGAATGGAAAATATATGTGGATGGGTCGTCAAACAATGAAGGTTCGGGGGCGGGCGTTATTTTGATAAGCCCAGACTCCGAGGAACTAGAGTACTCTCTACGTTTTGGATTCCCTGCCACCAACAACGACGCAGAGTATGAGGCTGTAATAACTGGGCTAAGCATTGCAGTTCGGTTGGGGTTATCGTCGGTGGAAGTATATAGTGATTCACAATTGGTTGTAGGACAAATAACGGGGGAATATGAATCGAAAGATGATAAGATGGCAGCTTACCTAATGAAAGTGAGAGACCTACAGAGGCGATTCAGCAATTTTAAAATTACAAAGGTCTCCCGAAAGGATAATACTAGGGCTGATGCATTGTCCAAGTTAGCGTCTGCCAACCCAAAACACCTGCCACCGACGGCTAATGTGCAAGTGCTCTGTCAGCCAAGTATTGTAAATACAGTCGAAATCAAGGAAATTAGTGCCAAGTGTAGCTGGATGGACTCAATAGTAGACTACATAGTAGATAATAAGCTGCCTGAAAACCCGGCTGAGGCGAAAAGGCTCAAAGCCCGAGCAGCCATGTTCACTGTCATAGACAGAAAATTGTATAAACGTGGTTTCTCGGCACCTTACCTGAAGTGCCTTTCTCCAACAGAAGCCCAGGAAGTTCTGTATGAGATACACAGTGGCATATGTGGCAACCACCAAGGGGCCTCAGCATTGGCTTTCAAAGCACTTAGACAAGGCTACTACTGGCCTGATATGAAAGAAGATGCTAAGAATGTGGTGAAGAAATGCGATACTTGCCAACGACATGGTAACTTGATACACGTCCCAGCGGAACAGCAGTCTGCAATTTTTGGGGTGTGTCCTTTCTTCCAGTGGGGGATGGACATCTTAGGACCTTTGCCTGTCGCTAAAGGGCAGAGAAAGTTCCTTCTGGTGGCTATAGATTATTTTACAAAATGGGTAGAGGCTGAACCACTAGCCACCATCACTACAGCCAAGATTCAAAGTTTTTTGTGGAAAAATATCATATGCAGATTTGGAATTCCTCGAGTAGTTGTTACTGACAATGGCAGACAGTTTGATAATCACGGTTTCAAGACTTTTTGCAAAAGCTACTGTATGGAGCATAGGCTGACCTCGGTAGCACATCCCCAGGCTAACGGGCAAGTAGAGGTGACTAATCGAACGATCCTATGGGATTTGAAAACCAGATTAGAAAAGGAAAAAGGCATGTGGGCTGATGAGCTACCCAATGTATTGTGGTCCTATCACACTACCCCCAGAAAATCGACCGGGGAGACCCCTTTCATGCTCTCTTTTGGGATGGAGGCTGTCGTACCAGTAGAAATCTTGAGCCCGACAGGCAGAATGATAAGTCAGCAGATCGACCCCACCGCCACTCGGGCTGAGCTCGATCTTCTGGAGGGAGTAAGAGAGAGGACGGCCGTAAGAACAGCAGCGTATAAGCGGAAGGCAGCCGAACACTTCAATCGACAGGTTAAACCCAGATCTTTTCATACAGGGGACTTGGTACTGAGGAATGCTACGGCAGCAGGGCACCCCCCTACCAAGTTAGGGGCAAACTGGGAAGGACCATATGAGGTCATCAGGAGTATCGGAAAAGGAGCTTATAGCTTAAAAGACTTGACAGGAAAACCATTGGGCAGGCCATGGAATGTCGAACACCTCAAACAATATTATCAGTAGGATGCGCCCATCAACAATTTTTTATTTTTTCTTTTTGTTGCAATAAAGACATTACAAGTCTTTCTAATGTAATGTTATGTGTTGATCCCCTTAAAGGATTCCAACACTTTGTACAGCAGTACTATGTTTTAAATTAATAAAAAGCAGGGACAATGGCAAATGATGAGGGGGCTAAGGAAAGGCCAGCATAGCTGGGATGTCCCGGTGCCCCTACTGAGTCATAGATCTCCGCGACCTTTTGACAACTGCACGACAAAAACAATTCAGCCACAAGTTGGGTAGAGGCATTAAATCACCCACAATGATGAGTGATAGGCCGATAAACCCATTAGTTGGTCAAAAACAATTCGGCCACAAGTTGGGTAGAGGCATTAAATCACCCACAATGATGAGTGATAGGCCGATAAACCCATTAGTTGGTCAAAAACAATTCGGCCACAAGTTGGGTAGAGGCATTAAATCAC
This sequence comes from Forsythia viridissima, assembly GCA_030279155.1. Lineage (NCBI taxonomy): Eukaryota > Viridiplantae > Streptophyta > Magnoliopsida > Lamiales > Oleaceae > Forsythia > Forsythia viridissima. The sequence goes on from CM059039.1 coordinate 48,646,470, forward strand.
CCACAATGATGAGTGATAGGCCGATAAACCCATTAGTTGGTCAAAAACAATTCGGCCACAAGTTGGGTAGACGCATTAAATCACCCACAATGATGAGTGATAGGCCGATAAACCCATTAGTTGGTCAAAAACAATTCGGCCACAAGTTGGGTAGAGGCATTAAATCACCCACAATGATGAGTGATAGGCCGATAAACCCATTAGTTGGTCAAAAACAATTCGGCCACAAGTTGGGTAGAGGCATTAAATCACCCACAATGATGAGTGATAGGCCGATAAACCCATTAGTTGGTCAAAAACAATTCGGCCACAAGTTGGGTAGACGCATTAAATCACCCACAATGATGAGTGATAGGCCGATAAACCCATTAGTTGGTCAAAAACAATTCAGCCGCAAGTTGGATAGAGGCATTAAATCACCCACAATGATGGGTGACAGGCCGATAAACCCATTAGTTGGTTTAAAAGAAGAGAGAGGTGGTCGACAAACAAAGCAAGGTTCGACCGCTAATGCGGTCGACCACCATAATTATGGTCGACCTAAAGTGGTCGACCACCACAATTATGGATGACCTAAAGTGGTCGACCACTGTTTGTCGACCCAAAGTGGTCGACCACTGTTTGTCGACCCAAGGTGGTCGACCACTGCGATCGACGCAAGTAGGTCCACCACTTGGGCCGAATTCAATTTTCCAAATTGGCCACTATGTTCAATTGAGTACGGCCAGAAAGCTTGTTGACGATAAAACCACTTAACTTGAAAATTAAAATAAAGCATGCATAATTACGAACACAATTATGAAACATAGCAAGTGGATATCAACACGAGTTCTCCAAAATAGGCGACTGAGTTATGCCTGCCCACATCCCGGGCCAAGAGAAATCGAAAGGCTTTGAGACAAGCATCGATTATACTCTCACATTCCAAGACAAAATAATAAGACTTTCGAAACATTGTTTACGCCCACATCCCGGGCCAAGGAAGTTAACAAAGTCTTATAAAAACAGAGAGAGACAAAAAAAAAAAGCAAGAGTCAAGCCGAAGGACCTCCAGCATCCTCTCCCCTAGTTGTGCCGTCCCTACGACCCCTAGGAACACTCTTCCTGGGAGCTGACTCAACCGTCCGCTGTCTAGCCATGAAACGCTCGAGCCCCAGAGGGTCAAGTGACGGATGCTCCTCAGCTAACCACTTCTTGGTGAGACTTAAAGAAGCCTTCATCGACTCTGCTCCGTACATGTGCATGCAACTAGAAAACTCCGAGGAGGCTTTGTAGTTAGAAACAGCATCTTCCTGAGAGCGAGCCAGTGTGGAGCGCAGCGAGTCAATCTCATCCTCCTGTGCCTTAGCCCTAGACTCGGCTAACTTGGCTTGGCTGATCTTTTCACCTATCTCCTTCTTCAAGTTAGTAACCTCCGTTCTCAACTCTGCCTCTTGAAGCTCCATATGGTCCAAATGCCTCTCCAAATTTTCGTTTGCTAAGGCCATGGAGTCTTGCATAGTAATCATCTGACAAACAGATTCCAAAGCCAAGATCAGTCTTAAAGTCGACACAAAGTAAAAATAAAAAAGAAAAGAGGGAAGAGATAAAGCATTACCCTCCTGGTGTACACCGCTAAGGTCTTGTTCACCGACGAAACCTTCCTTCGAGATAACCCAGTACGCAGGGGCTCCAGTGCACAGCTGCGAACCAATTCAAGGTCCCTGTTAGCATTAGTGGGCGGAAAACGAATATCATGGAGAGTGGTCTCATCATCAAGAGGATCGTCATCAGGCTGATCAACAAGCACATTCTTGAGGTATCTTCCTCGACCACCTCCTTTCTCTGCGTTGGTAGTAGTTAGAGTCTCCTTGCCTGAGGCAGACCCCTTGCCTTTGTCTGAGACCTTCTTTCTCTTACTCGGAACAGGATCTTTCACTGGCCCCTCATCATCAGTAGCTAGAGGAATAGAATTCAATACAGCATTCAAATCATACTCGACACCTTCCATACCTGGAAAAAAAAAAAAAAAAAAAAAAAAAACTGTGATGAAAAATCCTCACAGTGGTCGACCGACCACTGCTATCGGTCGACCACTGTTGCAGTGGTCGACCAACAGCAGTTGGTCGACCACTGTTTTCACAGTGGTCGACCACTGTTGCAGCAGTGGTCGACCACTGTTGGTCGACCACTGTTTTAACAGTGGTCGACCACTGTTTTAACAGTGGTCGACCACTGCAACAGTGGTCGACCACTGTTGCAGCAGTGGTCGACCACTGTTGCAGCAGTGGTCGACCACTGTTTACGCTGTTGTTGACCACTGTTTTAACAGTGGTTTTTGGCTCCTCAGGTCCTCTTATTTTTCTATCTTTGTTATTGTTATTTAACATGCAAAATTATTATTAACAACCCTAGTGTTGTGTTTATGTAAAGAAAATTTCTTTTATTCATCAACAAAACAAGCTATTTTATTACAAGTATTTTATACTCATTAATGATAACCATCACTAATGAGTAAGGGGGCTTATGATGGTAGCCTGGGCTCTAACGTAGAGCCCTACCTTGAGCCCATTGAAGAGAGCCCACGCCCAGAGGCCCAATATGAAAAGTCCTGTCTAGAGCCTATGGTCCAGAGCCCAAGTCGAAGACCCGGAGAGTTCGAACCTTCCTACTCGGGTTCTTGACCTTTCAATTTGAAATTTATTATGGTACCCAAAGATTATCCACATGCATGATGATCGGCAGTTACAACAGAAAAGATACACACGTCTACTCACTCAACCACTTCCGAGATGAGGGCACGTGTCTCCTGATAAGTTGGGATGCCTGCCACGTCGACATGAAAAAGTTGCCTATAAATAGCAGCTTATACCCTTCCAGGTACTTTTTCTTAGAAGGCTCTTTGATTAACATTGTTAAGCATAATCTCCCATTATATATCTCCTACTAATTCTTACGCCGGAGTGGGAACGATGGTAGCCTGGGCTCTAACGTAGAGCCCTACCTTGAGCCCATTGAAGAGAGCCCACGCCCAGAGGCCCAATATGAAAAGTCCTGTCTAGAGCCTATGGTCCAGAGCCCAAGTCGAAGACCCGGAGAGTTCGAACCTTCCTACTCGGGTTCTTGACCTTTCAATTTGAAATTTATTATGGTACCCAAAGATTATCCACATGCATGATGATCGGCAGTTACAACAGAAAAGATACACACGTCTACTCACTCAACCACTTCCGAGATGAGGGCACGTGTCTCCTGATAAGTTGGGATGCCTGCCACGTCGACATGAAAAAGTTGCCTATAAATAGCAGCTTATACCCTTCCAGGTACTTCTTCTTAGAAGGCTCTTTGATTAACATTGTTAAGCATAATCTCCCATTATATATCTCCTACTAATTCTTACGCCGGAGTGGGAACGGGAGAAAAGAGCCCCGCCACTTCTTTTTCAGGTTACCAGCTGCGTGCGTCTCCATTATCAAAGGAAGAGATCGAAAGTTTTGATCCTGGTAGGACTCCCAAGCGATGTTGTGATATGGTAGGGCTGATCCCTGGGATGTCGTTTGGAGTCCACGCGAATACATCCAAATTGTCACATAGGCAGGCTATCATCTTTTCCTTTTCTTCAGCTGGTAGTCCTCCACCGATTACCAACATTTTTCCATCTGTCACCTTAATATTTTCTGTTGTGTTAAGTGGTTCAATTCTTCCATTCAATGGTTCGATGTCGAGCATCATTACGGGCTCAACCCTTCGGACCAGTATGCTGTCTACGTAGCATCTTCTGGATACATGTTGATCTCCCCTCACACATCCTACACCTCGACTCGTTGGAAATTTCATAGATTGGTGATAGGTTGATACCACTGCTCTGGCGGCATTCAGGAGAGGTCTGCCGTATATGGCGTTGTAAGCCATGTGAGTTTTTACCACCAAAAATTTTGTCACGATCGTAACGCTGGTCGGGTAGGTTCCCAAGGTGACTGGTAGCTCGATGGTCCCTTCAGGAGTTACCGTGGCTCCTCCAAAACCCTGCAAAGGAGTAGTAACCGGCTGTAACTTTTCAGGTGGTGCCTTCAAGCCTAATAGAGCATCCCAAGTTAAGACATCTGCTGCGCTACCATTGTCTATCAACACCCTTTTTACATCGAAATCGGCGATATCACCTGTGATTACTAGGGCGTCATCGTGGGGGCATACCACCCCTATCAGATCTTCTTCACCAAATGTTATGTCTTGACTGAATCTAGCTTTCTTTTGATTGGAACCCATCCCACCCGAGCGAGCATAATTTTTCCGGGCCGAGTTCGAGTCTCCTCCTGCGGCTATTCCTCCTGATATGACATTTATGACTCCCGCTCGGGGGGGTGGGTTTGGTGGCGACTCTACAGTCGTTTCTTTCCCACGGTCATTTTTCATATATCTAGCTAAGAAGCCTCTTTTCAACAACCGCTCGAGCTCTTCCTTCAGCTGAAAGCAATTCTCAGTATCATGTCCGTGGTCTCTGTGAAAATAGCAATACTTTCTCTTATCTCTCTTATTCGGCGGTGCTGTCATCCTCTGAGGCCATTCAAGTTCTTTCATGTCACGAATTTCCATTAACACGTTGGCTCGAGAGGTATTCAAAGGAGTGAAAACTTTAGTACCTTCATACTGTGATCGAGGGGGCCATTTATTAGACTGGGGTTGGTCGCGAGGCCCGACCTTCTGCTTTCCCTTATCATCTCTCACGCGCTGGTTGTCATGAGACTTTCGCTTATTGGTCTCGGGTTCTCTTCCTTCATGCAGACTCTTAGTTACTCTCTCTGCCTCCTCAGCATCTACGTACTTATCCCCCTTTCTCAACAACTCCTGCATCGACTCCGGTGGATTTTTTGAGAGGGACATCTTAAAGGATCGATTTCGGGTTCCATTCATTATGGCGGTCACTACCGCTGACATCTGAAGGTCTTTTATCCCCAAAGTGGCTCTGCTGAAACGGGCGAGATATTCTTGTAGAGTTTCCTCTTTTTCTTGGATAACCTGCATTAGACCTATGGCGGTTTTTCTCTTTCTCTTGCTACTCAGGAAATACGCCACAAAGCTTTGAGAGAGCTGATCAAAAGTTTTGATTGAACGAGGGGCTAAAGTGGCCACCCAGTCTCTGGCCTCTCTACGCAGGGTCGGAGGAAAAGACCGACACATCACTGCGTCCGGCGCAGCATACAACCTCATCATGTCAACGAACGTACGGAGGTGGTCGAGAGGGTCGGTGACTCCATCATATGACTCTATCATCGGCTGCTTGAACCCTTTTGGCAGAGGTACAGCCATGATTTCAGGAGCAAATGGGTCTTCCTCTAATACCATTTGTCGGCGCTTATCCTTCCTCTTTGTCAAGGCACTTTCTATTTTTTGGGTCAACATTTCGTCCAGCTTTTGTTCCAAGTCTACAGTTGGAGAATGTAGCGAGGGTAGAGACCGATTGACAGGGTCCTGCGTGGGAGAATGTGGAACCCCTCGATCGACCACAGGTACTGCTGGGTCTTCCTGTGAGAGTTGTACAGGAGTATGCTCTGCTGGGTCTACTGGAGGCGACGTGACGTGGTTTGTACTGGCGTGGATTTGATTCTGAAGCAGAGTCATCATAGCGGTCATCTGGGTCTGCAAGGTTTCAAACTGATCCACAGTTGCATACGTAGGGGGTGGCGGTTCTACACCATGAGTTTCAGATTCTGACTCTGCCACGGTTCTTTCAGGGGGAGATTCTTCGACTGAGCGTGTGCCTCTAGTTCTCGGTCTTGCCATAGCTTTTGGTTGCAAAAAAGATGATCAAACCGTTTCCCACAGACGGCGCCAATGAAGTTTTCGATCTCTTCCTTTGATAATGGAGACGCACGCAGCTGGTAACCTGAAAAAGAAGTGGCGGGGCTCTTTTCCCCCGTTCCCACTCCGGCGTAAGAATTAGTAGGAGATATATAATGGGAGATTATGCTTAACAATGTTAATCAAAGAGCCTTCTAAGAAGAAGTACCTGGAAGGGTATAAGCTGCTATTTATAGGCAACTTTTTCATGTCGACGTGGCAGGCATCCCAACTTATCAGGAGACACGTGCCCTCATCTCGGAAGTGGTTGAGTGAGTAGACGTGTGTATCTTTTCTGTTGTAACTGCCGATCATCATGCATGTGGATAATCTTTGGGTACCATAATAAATTTCAAATTGAAACCATGAACTTAAGTATGATTTTCTTCAATCACCATCATAAAATTTCTTGATAATTAAATTTGCATGGTATTTATATCACACAATAAATTTCCCCAAAATAACTATTAAATCATGGTGATAGTAGTAAGTAAAACTACATTGCAAAAACAATAGGATTTCTGTTGAGTTTAACTGGTAGGTAAAAGTTGGTTTGACCTTTCCTCAAATTAATTCCATACATTTTACTTTTTGATCTCTAATTTATGGTGTTATTACATGGGGTATAAGAACTGAAAAAAGAAAGGGAATTCTAGCCGAAAAAGGGAGAACCACAGAACTTACTTGCTGGAAAAAGTGGCTAGAAAAGAAGGGTGTAACAGGTGCAAAACTGAAGCAAAAAGGAGACGGTTGTTTTTGAAATGTTGTGGCTGAAATTCTGGACAAAAATAGCTGAAGAAGAAGGGCTTTATTGCTGGAATTTTGGGGACAAGAATGAGGAGTGACAAAGTGAACAAAGGAAGCTAATAACTTCCTGCTGGAAAGGGGTCGAATTTCTGAGAAACTGGAAGATTGCCAGATTGTTTTAGAGCTTGAAGTAGAGAGAAATATCAAAGATTTAAGGGGTTGAGATCTAGAGAGAAAAATGTAATAAACTAGAGTGTGAGATGGCAAAAAAATAAACAAAAAAACAAAGGCTTAAGTGGGGACCGAATTTTAGTGACTGTTGGGCATTTTTTTAAGCAGTTTCCAACATATTTCAGAGAGCATTTTTGAGGTTGAATTAGCGAGGGAAAATGATGTCTTTCAAAAATCTGGAGGTAAAAAAACTTAATTTGTGGACTGAAAAGTGAGGAGAAATGGAGAAGAAATGGTGGGAGTGAGAAGCAGTTTTTCAGTGTACATGGGAGCAGTTTTGAGATAATAGAAGAGAGTAGTTTGACTGGAGTTTATGGACGGTTTTTTCAAGGATAAGGGAGGCTTGTGGGATGGTTTTTCAGCTGGGTTTAGGGACCAATTGGGGGCTGTTTTATGGAAGAAAATAACCTGGAAATCTGGGGAAGAAAATGGCAGTTTTGGAATATCACGGGGAACGGTTTTCTTCACTGCATGGGAGCTGTTTGACTGGCTGAAAATGGAGAGTTGGAGGGGTTTTTTCAGAGTATGGGAAGGGCTGTTTGGTTGGCTAAAAATAAAGAGCTGGTGTAGCAAGGTGGACGATTTTTTTGAGAGAAATGGGAGGTTACATGATCATGGGGTGGGCGGTTTTCATAGCTGCAAGTTGGGTTGGTTATTTGTTGAATTTTTTAGTCGAAATAAACCAAGTCTTGGGCTAAATATGGGGAAATTTTTGGGCGGAAAAATAAGTCGGGTGTTATGTTAGAGAAGACCGGATTTTTATTGGGTTTAAATGGGTTGACATTAATAAAAAAATGTTTAACGTTTGCGCTTAGTTTTTAAATTACAACCGCGCTCTAAATTTATCAAGAAATTATCTCAATAAAATTTATTCGATCTAAGAAAATTAATGAGGCTTGAAATAAAATAATATTCTATTTTCGTCAAATAAAATTTAAAGCAAACGTGCGCAATATTTAACGTGACAAAATATTATAAAACATACTAGGAGGTTCGTAGCGATCTCCAATCAATCATCTACCAGAATGTATATTACTTGCACACTAAGACGATCGTTAGACACGAAGATCACCAGAGAAAAAAGTGTCGGCGATCGTTGGTACTCCGACGATCAAATCAACTGCCGGTACAAAGTATATGGAGAGAGTATTTGGGTGTGGAAGAGACAAACAGGTACACTTGAATAGAGTTTAAGAGTAGAGAATAATGCTTACCTTGGGATGACAAGAGATCTCATATTTATAGGTCAAGAGTTCTAATTGATTTAGGAAAACAATCAATTAGACATTTGATGAGATTCTCATTCCTTATGAGATAAGAGATAATTGAGTGTGAACGCAATCTACTATATTTCAATCCTAATATGAGTTGATCTCTAACATTACGTTGACTAATCATTAGAAGATTGAAATTTAGTTTCCTTGTGAGAATTTGTATGACAATCAAACATAATCTTTCTGAAAATATCACTTTAGCTGTCCCAAAATATCAGATTGCCAGGAGGATTACGCGGGGTACACAAATCGACGAAGGACCCCATGCCCGTCATAAAGTGGCGAAACCCTTTATAGGCTTTGTTTGACTGGCCATTGGATGGCGAGGGCCTGGGCCACCATTGTTGACGTGGAGATCTTAACAAATTTGGGTGGTAATAATAGTCTTCCAAGTTCGAATATAGTATTTATACTATGCGAAGGACTTGATTCACTTGATTGAGTGTGTTATTTTATTTTATTTTATTTTTTTTTTTTTTTTTTTATGAAGGTCTATTGCAAATAGCGAACTTTTTCCAAAATCATTGTGCTGAGGGAGTCCATCGCGGATAGCGAAGCTGTTCTACCGAGGAAGTCCTTCGTAGAGTTTGCTGAAGTTATTTTACTAAGGAAGTTCTTCGCATATCTACACAGCCCCACAAGTTCGATGCATGTTTATTCATGGTAGACAAGGGCTTTGACTTATGAATTTCTTAAAATTGGATGGGGTCCATGTGGCTTCTTCTGAGTGAAGATGTTATCAATCAATCAGGGTTTGTCAATTAAGAAGGGTAGTGATAGCGTAGCCATCTTGTAAGTTGGAGTGTCAAGGCCATCATTGCAAGAGGCATGCTGGGAGGTGCATGGCGCGCATATGCCCCCGTTATTAATTGCTCCAAGTTTCGCTTTTCCCACCTTATGACTCTTGGCTACCACGCGTTCATCTTGTCAACTGTCCAAATTTGGGAGTTCAAAATCAATGGCCCAGATCAAATGGGCCTTGTCTATTTAAGTGCTAGCCCTTCTCCCATTTCCTTCTTTACTTTTGGCAAGATTTTAACAATTTCATTCCTTCAGAAATTTCTAGCAATACTTCAAGATTTTCCGGCGTCTAGCTTTCTGTCAGAGTTCTTCAGTTTTGTTTGTTGGGCCATTTTACGAGAGGTAAAGAGAGGTAAAGGCACTGAGTGTTTTTCAATCCTATCTCTCCTACTTTTGGTTTATTTTTATGAGTTACTCTATTTGGATTTATAAATTAATCAACCTAAATTTTACATACAACTATTAGTTTTACAAAAAAAATATATATATATATTTTATTAAAATTAAAATAATAAAGTATTCAAAACTTAATTTAGCTGAACAAACCAAACAATTTTTTAAAATATATTTGAGAACTCTAATACATTAAATATTCTTCACATTATTCATTGCACAACAAATAAATACAAAAACTTGGATCGAGCTGTCACACTTGACTGAGACTACTCCATACTCAAAACATTGCTAGATTAGACTTTAGAGAATCATGCCGGGCTAGGTTTAGCTCTCTTTCAGTTCAAAAGATGATATAGTATTCATGGTAATTAGCACCGATCACCTGCCCCTGGGGGCAGGTGAAATTCGGCCCAAGAGCAGGTGGGCCGAATTTCACCTGCCCCCAAGAGGCAGGTGATCGGTCCTTTCATGATAATTATGGTATCTATTTGACACATGACATTACTACATTAGTTGTTTTTTAAAAAGTGGTTTATAACTTTTTAAATTTTTTAAAAAGTAAATGTAGTGATGTCTGTGAGAATGTGGGTCACTAAATCCACTTGGCCCAATTCTATTAGGCAATATGGTGTGTCTTGTGTGGACCGTTAGATGTAATAGATGGTTGAGATCTTTTTTAGGGTTTTATATAAGTACCATCATTGTCTTTCACCTAGGTCAGAACATAGAGAGAAGAAAAGTGAGGAGCCGTCTTTTCATTCTGTTCTCAAAAGTGAGATTGGACTGAGTGTTTAAAATTCTTGGTCATCTCCAGTGGATTAGTTGGTGAACATCCGATTGCCGTTCCCTTGGTTGCATTGCAGTGTTCCTTGTGGCAAGAATCTGAGCCCACAAGTTTAACCAAGAACGAGGGAGCAACAAAGACTTATTTTTCTTGTATTTTTTCATGTTTAATCGAGATTGTAATACTTGTAATTGTTTTCAATCTCAACAAATGGTATCAGAGCCTAGAACATTGATCTAGGGGTGTGAAAAATCAAGAAAAGTTAGTGGGTCGAAAAGTGGAACCGGATTCGCGAAGATTCAAAATTACCCGAGACTTCAAATCAAGATTCCGGCCAAACCACTTATCGTCCGGAAATTCGGAGACCATATCTGGGTTCACGGCGACGAGGCGAACAAAGCCCACCGGCGCGTGCGGCGCGTGAAGACTCCGGCGGTGGCGCGTGAGGCGCGGAAAAATCCGGCTGGCAGCTTCTTCTTCTGGCGCGTGAGGGCGCGTGCGGGCTCCTTTCCGAGCGTGGTTTCCGACAGACGACTCCTCTGACTGTGGCGCACAACCTGGTGGTCAGACATCGGCGTTTGGACTCCGGCGACAGTGCGTGCAGTAACTTCAGGCGGCGCGTGGGAGCGCGGCCAGCGTTTTTCGGCGACTGTTTTTTGGAGCAGACTGTTTATTGGCTATTTCTGACCTTCTGGTGGTATTGCTTTGTTGGTGGAGCAACGGTGCAATAGATTGGTTGTTCAAGCAGTGCCTTGGAACGCAAAGAAATTCGTTTCGTCTCTCCTATAAATACGGACAACAGATTTGTCCGCTGAGTTTGAATTTCTTGAACCCCCTCTTAGTTAATTTTATATTCTGTCAATTTTAATTGAGGTAAAAACAAACTAGGTGGCTAGAGCCTACAACTCCTTAGTATAATTTTTTGCTTTATTGTCTTGTGCGTTGATAATCTGTGTTTGCATGTCATCTTAGTTAGTAATTTGAAAAAAGGGTTGTGTTCTGTGTTTGCATCTGTGTGAGTAAGTTTTTTATAAAACTTTTTCAAAAAATTCTCATTCATGGATGATTTTCCATCCATGGGTTCTAGGGTTGAATTATCACAATTCGATGGAAGGGGTGATTATTCAATTTGGAAACAAAAAATGAGAGCTATTCTGGTTCAACAAAGGGTTTCTAAAGCCCTTGATGATCCAGAAAATTTTTCTGATGCATTAAAAGCTAAACCTGATCAAATTGAGGAGATGAATGAAATTGCATACAGTTCTATAATATTGCACTTATCTGATAATATTGTTAGACAAGTTGATGATGCTAAGACTGCTAGAGAATTGTGGGAAGCTCTTGACAAGTTATTTTTGACAAAAACTTTGCCAAATAGGATCTATTTGCTAGAAAAACTTTTTAGTTTTAAAATGGACTTGGGGAAGGATCTTGAATCCAATCTGAGTGATTTTAGCAAAATTGTCAAAAGCTTGGCCCACAATGATAAGAAATTTGATGATGAGGATCTAGCTGTTATACTTTTGAATTCTCTTCCTGATTCTTATAGAGAAGTTAGGAATGCAATTAAGTATGCTAGAGATGTTTTGACTCAAGCTATTGTGATAGATGCTTTGAGATCAAAGGACTTAGAAGTCAAAAAGGAGTCTAGGGGAAGCACTAGGGAGGAGAGTTTGTTTATTAGAGGGAGAAATGAAATGAGAGGAGAGAACAACTACCAGGGTAAGAAGGGAAGTAGAGGAAAGTCTAAGGGTAGGTCTAAGTCTAGGGATAAAGGCAATAAGAAATGTTACCATTGTGGAAAGTTAGGACATTTCAAGAAAGATTGCTATGAGCTTAAGAGAAAATCGAAGCAACAGCAGAATGAAGATCAAAATGTTGCTGCTGTTGGGGATGCCCTAGATGGTTTACATGTTATGACCGTGTCTGATGGTGAGATTGACCATGAGTGGATATTAGACTCAGGTGCCACCTTTCATTTGTGTCCTGTGAGGTCTTGGTTTTATAACTATAGAGAAATTGAACCTAGGAAAGTATACATGGGGGACAACAATTCTCAAACTGTTGAAGGAATAGGTGACATTGCTATTAGGATGCATGATGGCATTGTCCGACCACTTCTTGGTGTTAGGTATGTCCCAAACCTTAAGAGAAATCTAGTTTCCTTAGGTGTTCTTGAAGATGAGGGCTGTATGTTCAAATCTGATTTTGGTACTTTAAAGATTCTTAAAGGTTCTCTAGTAGTTATGAAAGGTCCCAAGAGGAATGGGTTGTATTACCTTCAAGGTGAAGCTTTACATGCCAAAGATTCAGGATCGGTTTCAATCAATGATGATAGATCAGATCTATGGCATAGGAGGATGGGACACATTGGGAACAAGGGGCTAAAATATCTTAGTGACCAGAATTTACTAGGTAAAGACACTGTTGCACCTTTAAGCTTTTGTGAGACGTGTGTTCTAGGAAAGTCACACAGAGTCAGCTTTGAGATAGGTCAACACAGCACTAAGAGACCATTAGATTACATTCATGCAGATTTGTGGGGTCCAGAAAAACACCCTACTCATGGTGGGAACAGGTTTTTCCTATCCATTATTGATGACTACTCTAGAAAAGTTTGGATTTTCCCACTTAAGTCAAAATCTGAAACTTTTAGCAAGTTTAAGTCCTGGCATACCTTAGTCAAAAATCAAGTGGGAAAAGGTGTAAAAACTCTTAGGACAGACAATGGTTTAGAGTTTTGCAACTTTGAATTTGATGAGTTTTGCAAAGAGAGAGGTATCACGAGGCATAGGACTGTGAGAAATACCCCCCAACAAAATGGGGTGGCTGAGAGGATGAATCGGACTTTAATGAATAAAGTCAGATGTATGTTGATTAGTTCAGGGTTGGCCAAAGGTTTTTGGGCTGAAGCCTTATGTACTGCGGCTTATTTGATAAATAGGTCACCTTCTAGTTCTGTTAACTTCAAAACGCCCCAGGAGTTGTGGTCTGGAAAATCTCCAGATTTGTCACACATTAGAGTGTTTGGGTGTGCTGCTTATGCACATCAGGTTGAGGGTAAGTTAGACCCTAGGGCTACTAAGTGTGTCATGTTAGGATACCCAGAGGGTGTCAAGGGGTATAGATTGTGGGTTTTAGGTGTTAAGGGTATTAAGATAATTAACAGTAGAGATGTGAAGTTTAATGAGCTTGATATGCCTTGCCTAAAAACTCCAGACAATCAGGTTAAACAAAGTGGAGAAGGGGAATCTTCTACTGGGAAGAAGATTCAGACTGAGGTGAAGAGATTAGATGTTAATCTAGAGGTTAGAGAACCTGAACAAATTGATCCTCAAGTTGAGACTGAACAAGAAGAAGTCTTAGAACAACCTGAACTAGAAATTCCTGAAACTGTGATCCCTAACCAAGAACAACTTGAAGATACTAATTTGAGAGATTATCAATTAGTGAGAGATAGGGAGAGAAGACAGTTAAGACCAAATTTGAAGTACACTTCTTCAAATTTGATGGAGTTTGTCCTAGTTTCAGGTGAAGCCTTAGAGTCAGTTGAACCTGTTTCTTATGAAGAAGCGGTTAACTGTAAAAATTCTGAAAATTGGAAGAAGGCTATGAGAGAGGAGATTCATTCCTTAGGCAAGAATGATACTTGGAAGTTGGTTGAAAGACCAAAGAATCAAAAGGTAGTCCATTGTAAATGGATCTACAAGTTGAAGGAAGGAGTAGAACCAAATGACCCCTTAAGATACAAAGCTAGGCTAGTAGCTAAGGGATTTACTCAGAGAGAGGGGATTGATTATAATGAGGTGTTTTCCCCAGTGATTAAGTATAAGACTATCAGGTTAGTATTGGCCTTAGTTGTCCAATTCAATTGGGAATTAGAGCAACTAGATGTTAAGACTGCTTTTCTTCATGGAGAGTTAGATGAGGTCATTTACATGTCTCAACCTCAAGGCTTTGAGGTAAAAGGGAAGTCTGAGCTTGTGTGCTTGCTTAACAAGTCCTTATATGGTCTTAAGCAGAGTCCTAGGCAATGGTATAAACGTTTTGATGCTTATGTGCTTAAAATTGGTTTCAAAAGGAGTGAATTTGATGCATGCTTATATTATAATAACACTAAAATAGGCTGTGTGGTTTATTTGTTGTTATATGTTGATGACATGTTGCTTGCTAGTAGTAGTAAAGCTGATATCATAAAAATGAAAAATCTTTTGAAATCTGAATTTGACATGAAAGACTTAGGATGTGCAAGAAAAATTCTTGGTATGGTTATTAAAAGGAATAGGGCTGAAAATAGGTTGACTATTAATCAAGAGTCTTATTTGGAAAAGGTAATAACCAAATTTGGTATGAAATTTGCTAAGTCTGTCAATATACCTTTAGCTGCACACATGATTTTATCATCTGCTCAATGCCCTAAAACTGAAGAAGAAAAACAGGAAATGAGTAGTGTCCCATATGCTAATGCTATTGGTTCTGTAATGTATTCGATGATTACCACTAGACCTGACCTAGCTTATGCTGTTAGTCTCTTGAGTAGGTTTATGTCTAACCCAGGTAAACATCATTGGATTGCTCTTAAATGGCTGTTGAGATACCTAGCTGGGACAGTTAAAAGAGGGTTAGTGTTCGAAAGGAGGAGTGATAAGCTTGAGCTTAAGGGTTATGTAGATTCTGACTTTGCAGGGGATAAAGATCAGAGGAAATCTACCACTTCTTACTTCTTCACGTTAGGTGATAATTGTATCACTTGGAAATCACAGTTGCAACCTTTAGTTACACTCTCCAGCACTGAAGCTGAATATGTTGCATTAACTGAAGCCTTTAAAGAATGCATGTGGCTGAAAGGCCTTTTATGTGAATTGAATTTCTTGAATGAAAATGCCATGATCTTTACTGATAGTCAAAGTGCTTTAATGCTATGTAAAAATCCTGTGTATCATGAAAGATCTAAGCATATTGAGGTGAAATACCATTTCATTAGGGAGAAGTTAGCTTCTGGTGAATTTAAATTGCTTAAAATTGCAACTGATGATAACCCTGCAGATGTTGGAACCAAAGTACTTGCTGCTGGTAAGTTTAACAAGTGCATATCAATGTTGAATATTGATACGGGTTAACTTATGTGACAGGTACTTGCTGCAGTGGAGGATTGGTGAAGCAGGTACCGGGCTGGAGTGGGCGATGATGATGAAATAAGACCACAAAAGGGATAGCACTTGTAGCCAGGGAACTTGGTAGTGGATTTGTGAACCAAGGTGAAGTTTGTGAGAATGTGGGTCACTAAATCTACTTGGCCCAATTCTATTAGGCAATATGGTGTGTCTTGTGTGGACCGTTAGATGTAATAGATGGTTGAGATCTTTTTTAGGGTTTTATATAAGTACCATCATTGTCTTTCACCTAGGTCAGAACATAGAGAGAAGAAAAGTGAGGAGCCGTCTTTTCATTCTGTTCTCAAAAGTGAGATT
The DNA here is from genome assembly GCA_030279155.1 of Forsythia viridissima. NCBI lineage: Eukaryota > Viridiplantae > Streptophyta > Magnoliopsida > Lamiales > Oleaceae > Forsythia > Forsythia viridissima. Next base: position 48,661,991 of record CM059039.1, read on the forward strand.
GGACTGAGTGTTTAAAATTCTTGGTCATCTCCAGTGGATTAGTTGGTGAACATCCGATTGCCGTTCCCTTGGTTGCATTGCAGTGTTCCTTGTGGCAAGAATTTGAGCCCACAAGTTTAACCAAGAACGAGGGAGCAACAAAGACTTATTTTTCTTGTATTTTTTCATGTTTAATCGAGATTGTAATACTTGTAATTGTTTTCAATCTCAACAATGTCACGTGTCAAATAGGAACTATAATTATTATTTACCATAAGTGATATATCATTACTCCTTTCAGTCTTTCCCGTACAAGCCTTTTTGAATCATTTTTGTTCTTTAAAATTAAGATTAAAAAATTGTAAGAGTCAGATGTAAAATGCTACTATTCAGCATCGTACATCTATAATATCAATTAATTAGCATTGAAGTCGCATTCAGATGGGACCTACCTATAATATCGTACCAATGTTTATAATGTCAAATGTCATTTTTTAACAAACGAAATTAATTGATATTTTAATTAAAAAATGATACAATATATTACTTTTTAAATACACAAACTTAATTCATATCTAAAAATTCAAATTAGATTGTATATGACTTTTTACTTAAAAGTGATAGAACATGCCACTTTCTTATCTAGTACATTAATTTATATTCAAGATAAAAAAATAATAATAAATTAATGTTTGATTATCCTTAATAAGACATGTCACTCAATAATGGACAACAAAAAAAAAAAAAAATGATTCATAGAGAAGTTTGTGATCCAAAGTTGTTTAATCACTTTGTCAATAAAAAGTTATGTCACTTTTCTTAGTAATTCAAAGCGACACTACGTGACATTTTCATTAAAAAGTGACATACCAATACACAAACTTAATTCATATTCAACATAAAAAATAGTATGAAGTAATTTCGAAATATCAATTTAAATTTTTTATAAGCTCATTATATCCTTTAAAAAAAGTGTTCTATTAAAAAATTTAAATTGAATTGTGTGTGACATTTTACTTAAAAAGTGACAGAGCATGTCACTTTCTTATCCAGTACATTAATTCATATTCAAGACAGAGAAAATGATACATTAATGTTTGGCCGTCCTCAACAAGCCATGGTACTCAATAATGCACAATAAATATCAATTTAGAACACACAAAATTGTGGTCCATAGAGAAGTTTGTTATCCAAAGTTGTTCTGCCACTTTGTATCTATTGTTATCATTTTTTTAGTAAAAAGTGACAGAACGTGTCATTTTTCTCAGTAATCCAAAGCGACACTGTGACATTTTCATTAAAAATGGATACACTATGTCTCTTTTTTAAATGCACAAACTTTTAAACACATAGGAATTTAATTTCGTTTCTCACCTCTTACTATTGAAACATTTCTTCCAAAATTGGCCTTCTCTCTTGGTAAGGATTATTTTGGAGCATTATTTTGATTGTCAGTTTACTTGAAGTTTGGGTGTTTCTTCCATCACGTGTTGTATGTTTGAGAGTATGGATTGTACTGCTATCAAGAAGTATTTTGAACAAAGATGACCTATTATTCTGGAGTGTCTAATAACATACAATGTTCAATACATTTGTCCCACAATTTCCACAAGTTGAGCCCATAGGGATTGCGTTCACACCATACGATTGCGCTTTTATCAATAGTTATACTTGCTTTGCAAGTACCGCAATGTGTGCATTAGTGGCTTAAGTATTGGCTATTTCGTGTATACCTGCTACTTTCTTCAGGACTGCTAGATCAAATGAGAAAATCAAATTTGTCTTTGCAATCAATTCGAACAGTTCCAAGGCTTGATTCACTAATTTATTCGTTATAGAACCATTTGCTGACGAGTCCACCTGAGACTTCAAAATAGGTGAAGTCCAGCGTAGAAGTATTGCACTTGTTGCCCGAAGTATTGCACTTGTTGCCCCTTGCTTATCCCATAGTTTGGACACTTTCTGAATAATTTTTTAAATGTGTCTCATGCCGCGTGATAGCTTTTCCCATCAAATTGCTGAAAAGTTGAAATTTCCAACTTCATTTTGGCCATTTTAGCAGGTGAAAAGTACTTATTTTAGAATTTTCTTATCAAAACTTCTCAAGTAATGATACTAGCACATGGTTCAGAATCCAACCACTCTAACATGCCATCCCTCAATGTGTATGGAAATAATTTCAGTTAGATAGCATCCTCACATACCCCTTGAAACTAACATTTTTGGCACATCCGAGTGTATCTAGAGATGTGTGTATTTGAATTATCATGTACCTTCCCATAAAATTGAAGATTGTTGCTGAATAAATTGATCAAATCTGCCCTCAGTTGAAAATTATTTCGCCCAAAATCAGGATATACGATGCTTGATCACTCAGGGGCTACCATTGGAGTCAAAAACTGTGCAACCGACATATCTCATTCATCAATTTCTACACTAATTTGGTGTTGAACTTCTTGAGTAGCTAATAGGACTGCTTATGTGCAACCATTCTAGCTTGTTCGTTTTCCATAGTGATAGGTTGTTTTTGGTTGTGTTCCTTGCGTCTTCATCTAAAAATACGTTCGATCTCGGAGACGAAATGTTCAAGATTGCCGACTTGTGAATGGGGCATACAATGAACACATGTTTTCTGTTGTAAGAAAATAATCAAACACAAGTAGAAATAACCTAAATCAATATCAAATAAAGAAATAGTCACTAGCGACAATGCCAATAACTTGTTGCGTTTAAATCATAAATGTACGACTGTCAATTTAACAAGTAGTAAAGTGGACTTAATGAGTATAGATTACTGTTTCTACAAAAACTATTTTATTTGAATACTAATTTAACTAATTCTACCTCGTATTTGATGAAAACAAATGTATGGCAAAGCCTTGATTTATACTATGATTAACTAAGGAAGAAAAAAAAAATTAAACAAGTAAATGTGATGGTAAAATTTTGGGACTCACAGTTCCACAATAGTTATCACCTTTAATTTTCGCTTCTCAAGTCAATTTCTAAAATTTGTATTCGATCAAATTCACCAATTAAATCAAATTATCTCTCTCAAGTTCAATTCAATCATATTTAGTTAAGTCAACTCATTATTTCTCTATGTGAATCTAAATAAGCCTTGACTGAACACTTTTAAACACCTAAGAATTCAATTAAGGACCGCAACAATAGCAAAATCGTATATCTAACTTTCACCCAATTGTCGAATTTTACTACGTGGTCTAAATTATTAACTCACTTCTTGGCTCATTAAAATCCACAAATCATTGAATTAATGATCAAGTAATTCAAGCATGAAAAGAATAAGTAAAATCAATACATTAATTCATTAATTCCATAAAACTTAAGAATTGAAAGTAAACCTTCAAAACTATGTTACATACCGTTCGTCCCAACTATAAGTTTAGTTACTCATCATAAAAGAAGAAGAAAAAGGAATGAAGTGAAATTCATCACCAGATTTGTAGGAAAGACGAGAAAAATGATATATTGCACCAAGAATTCTCCTTCTTCAAGCCAAAGTCTTCAAATATTTGTCGTAATTCTATCATTTTTCCAGTGTTTCGCCTTGTTTCCTTGATTTTTCAACCCATAATCTGATCTAGTTTAGAACTTTTTATAGTGTTTATGCTCCTTAAAGCTCGTTTTAATTGAAAATGACACAAATACCCCAGAGTTTCAACTTAAAAAATCAGAAAAAGTCTTACACGGGCAGCGGTTTGCAAAATGCGGCAAACAGATTTTCAAGGATTGACACGGTTTGCTTACCGCTGCCAGGCCATGGCAAACAGAATTTTTTGGTCAATTTGCAATTCGGTCCCTGAACTTTTAAAGTTGAGCATTTTGGTCCATTTTTGCTCCAAGTCGTTCAAAATTTATCCCAATACTTCCAATAATTGTTAATATGAATTGTTGATATTTACTTGTATAGGCAATTCATCCAATGTACAAATGCAACATTATATATGAGCAATATAACAATTGCCCACTAAGGATAAGAGATCACTCCTCAATATATATACTCACATACACACGCTTGGTCATGTTAATTTAAGTCGTTTTTATTATCTTTTATTTATTATTTGCAGCTAGGGGTTTTTTATTTTTTTTTTTTGGATAAATTTTGGAAGTTAAGGATTTATGTGCAATTTCAATCAAAGTAGCAATCAGGAACATCGTTTTATTCTCTTGAGCGTAACAAAGTGGCTCACAAGCTTGCTTCTTTTGCTACTTTGAACCCGGTTATTTGTATTTGGGTAGATAGTATTCCGGTTTTCATACTGTCCAAGATTGCGATAATATATATTGATCAATGTATTGTTTTTATCAAAAAAAAAATTAAAAAATAAATTAAATTAAAGCAGCAGTTGGAATTGGACTTTACTTGAACTTTGTTTTTATAAAAAGATAATATAAAGTGAGAATTTTCTCTAATTTTGATCGAACATTAATCGTGAAAATCAACATTTGTCGATCATGTGTTATTCTTCGTTTCTTACCCGAGAGCCAACAGTCACGACGACGAGACAAGATCAAGAGTTGTCGATGGTTCTAGGGGATATTTATTTCATTGACAGAGGGTACTCTGATTTTAACACACAGTCAAATACGTGCTGGCTAAGTTGTTTTCATGTTCAAAGCTTGTGTAATCTCTTGTGGACGTGTTTTGACCAAACGGCAAAAATCTTGGTCTTTCTCAGTGTCCTATCTCTAATTTTTTGTCCTATTGTTTTTAAACTTATCTTCTTCAACTTCTCACTTCACGACGTATACACAGACAATCTTCTAGAAGACAACGAACAATAATAGACAGAATATTCTACAAGATAACTAATAATACTTGTGTATATTCATATAAAGAGGTGTAGACTGTAGAGGGAGACTTGTACTTGTGCAGTGATTATAGTTGGCCATGGAGATTTTGTACTACACAATTCCTGTGTTTTGCGCTTTTGTGTTACTGATATACACATGGAGGGTGCTGAATTGGGTGTGGTTTAGGCCCAAGAAGATGGAAAAATGGCTAAGACAGCAAGGTCTCAATGGAAACTCCTATAGATTCGTTTATGGTGATCTGAAAGATCTGATAAGTATGATCCAGAAGGCCAAATCCAAGCCGATCAATATTGCAGATGATATCAAGCCAAGAGTCATACCCTTGTTCCTCAAAACACTTGAGGAATATGGTATGTTTTAGCAACTTTCGGTGAATGTTTAAAGTGTACTATTAGATCGTACTCGACCGTAGTGTCTAATCTACTTTACTAAAAGTGACATAACTTGCAGGTACTGATTCCTTCGTATGGCTTGGGCCGAAACCATCAGTTATAATCACGAACCCTGAACTCATAAAGGAAGTCCTGACAAAGATTTATATCTACCAGAAGCCACAAAACATGAATCCATTGACAAAGCTTCTTGCACAAGGAGTAGTGAGCTATGAAGAAGATAAATGGGCCAAACACAGAAAAATCATCAACCCTGCTTTTCATACTGAGAAGTTGAAGGTTTTCTCTACCTTATACTGTTCACTTAAAAGTGCTCAATTATTTAAATTATTTAGTTTCAAGATTTGTAAGGGAACACACTAACAAGTTTAATCAAGATCTTATACTTTCTTAAGAGCACTTAATGCTGATGAGATTGCTTTTCACCACTGCTTCCTACAGCTTATGATGCCAGCTTTCTGTTTGAGTTGTGATGAGATTTTGAGCAAATGGGAACAGAGTCTCTCTCCAGGAGAATCGCGCGACTTGGACGTGTGGCCTTATCTACAAAATTTATCTAGTGATGCAATTTCAAGAACGTCATTCGGTAGTAGCTACCAAGAAGGAAGAAGGATATTCGAACTTCAGAGAGAACAGGCTGAACACATCATCAAGGCTTCGCAGTCGATCTATATTCCTGGATGGAGGTAAAGTTAGTACTTCGAATCCTCATTTTTGTCAGCGTGTGGTTGTTGATCGTATCCTCTGAAGTGATCCATTTCTTGTGTATAGGTTTGTGCCGACTAAGAGGAACAAAAGAATGAAAGAAATTGAAAAGGAAGTTCAAGCATCTATTAGAGATATTATCGATAGAAGGGTGAAGGCAATGAAGGCCGGGGAAGCACGTAATGATGACTTATTGGGCATTTTGTTGGAATCGAATTTCAAAGAAATCGAACAACATGGAAACAAGAGTTTTGGAATGAGCATAGATGAAGTTGTAGAAGAATGCAAGCTGTTCTACTTTGCTGGACAGGAGACCACTTCTGTTTTGCTCGTCTGGACATTGGTTCTATTGAGTACACATTCAGACTGGCAGACGCGTGCTAGAGAAGAAGTCTTACGAGTATTTGGTAGTAAAAAACCAGATTTTGATGGGTTAAATCACCTGAAAATCGTAAGTATTTTCCATTTAAACATAGCAATATGATGGAAATACCTTGATAAAGCATTCTCAGGTGTACCAAATCAAACATTAGAAAGGTATTATGGCTGGTTTGGGAAGGTAAATTAGATAGTATTGGGAAGCATTAAATAAGAAAAAGAACTTAAAATTTTGTGGAATGTAAGTACAATCTTGAACAGTTTAATACTACTTACCAAACATGCACTTACGAGATCTGCATTGCAGGTTACCATGATTTTGCACGAGGTCTTGAGACTGTATCCACCGGTAGTTGCTCTTGGTCGAAAAGTTCACGAAGCAACGAGATTGGGGAAAATATTGCTCCCAGCTGGGACGCAGCTTTCATTACCAATGGTCTTATTACATCACGACCAAGAAATATGGGGAAACGACGCATTGGAGTTTAAACCAGATAGATTCAGTGAAGGAGTGTCAAAGGCACAAAAGAAACAAGGTTTATATTTCCCATTTGGGTGGGGACCTCGGATTTGTATTGGACAAACGTTCGCCATGATAGAGGCGAAAATGGCAATGGCTTTGATTCTACAACGCTTCTCTTTTGAGCTCTCTCCATCCTATACACATGCTCCTCATACAGTTATAACTCTTCAACCTCAACACGGAGCTCACCTAATTCTGCACAGGATATAACCCGGACAAGTCACGAATTGTATCAAGCTAATCATACAGTCATTTGCATAGCCACCTACTTCTCATGATCTGTAAGCTTATAATAAGAAATTTCAATTGCATCAAATAAGACTGATCTTTCTGTTTGTAAACAAAGATGTTTTATCAAAAATTTCGTCTAGTTATTGTCATTTGGCAATTGGACAAACAACGACGATGTGATGTGTGAATACAAGAATACGAGGAATCTTTCATTCATTTGATGAACACAGAATTAGTAAATATGACGTAATTACTAGAAAATTGGAAAGGGAGTTGAAGCAAGGTTTAGCAGTAAAAAATATAGGTGCTACTTAGCTGAACTTCCATTTAATCACTTTATCAAGAGAACTTTATTGTAGTTTCTACAGTAATTTGATTCCAAAGAATTGACAATTTCTCTTTAGCCAGTCTTGATTTTTTGGGGGGCTTAAAACGAATTTTACAAATTAGACTTCCAATAGGCTTTTAAATTGTAGTATACATTCAAAATTTAAAAGTCTTCTACGAAATTAATTATTAACTTAAAACTTTAAAAAAATCAACAAATAATAAAGATGAGCCTTCTTCGATTTTGGACCATATTTGTACAATTTTTTTTTTTTGGGCCAACTTCAATAATCACAATTTTTTAAAAATAAAAATGGCTCCTTCGATTTTAGTCCTGAGGCGATTACCTCACGGGAAAATTACATGTATGACTAATTTTTTTTATCTAAATTAGAAATGTATTGGATGTCCAAAAAAAATTAAAAAACTACTAATATTATCTTCAATTTTGGGACATTGACTGGATCATTATTGTTCCTTGAAATCTCTTGGTGTTACCTTCCATGGAATCCGTTACAATCAGTTTCAAATGGAAAATTAAATCCCCCAGATTTAATAGGATTTTGAAATTCAAATGTACATATCATCCATCTTGATCTTGAATTCAAAAAGGGGTCTATAATTTCTGTATTCTTAATTTTGGTAGCTTTTCGGTAAGTAATAAAACACAGTTTTTGGCGAGTAACAATACACACTTTTAAGTGACGGAATCCTTGATGACGAAAATGACATGACACAAAATTCCTTTATGAAAAAGCATAATAGGTTGCCGCCAATATTGAACCACATTTTCATCCGGATTGGGCTACCTAACCTTCTTCAGTAGAAATTGGTGGATAAGCTGATGATTCAGGACGATTTCGTTCGTGTCCAGATAATGGGCAAAACAAGTCTCCTTGAAAATTTCTTTCTGATCATCAGAAAACCTACTACCAAGTGTACTGAAAATATTGATCTTCGAGTATGCATTTACTTTTCCAAGTGACAAATAATCAAGGTGCGTTATGAAGTCTCAATCATGTAGATGACACGAACGAAAAGTAACTGTTCAGATTATCAATATCCAACTTTTCAACAATGTAACGAACAAATAGTATTGGGTGATATTAACAAAATTTCTTGTTAAAAATATTGCATATAAAGTAAACTTCAACTTAAGGCATTATAATTTCATCATATAACATTATATAGTAACAGTTATATGCACCAAGAATGATTAATAATATAAAATAAAATCTTGAAAAAGAGCAACAAATTACATAAGAAAGGAACATGATGGCATCATATTACAGCTATCATCGTATCACTGTTATGAACCAATATGAAATACAAACTTGTGGTACTACAATGTTGTACCACCATCAATTAATAATGTAATTCCCATCTATAATACTACAACTTGAATATTATTCAAGTTGTATATAAGTTCAACGACACATCCGGTGATAGTTTGTTCATGTGTGAGTTTTCAGTAGTCTACACTCTATTGAAATCGTAAACGTGCATCTCCTAAAAAAATAATTAAGTCAACATCTATGATGATTTGCAAAGACATCCTAAAACATTTCTTACGAAATACGAATTTAGTAAACATGTTACATAATAGACAATATTATGAAGATACAATACCTGAATCTCCGAAAACATTATATATATTCAACATTAAGATGGTTCTTAACACATTTCAACATAAATGTTACTTACTTATACGTGCATGTAACAACAGTATGACCAAAAAAAAAAAAAAATTAACCAAAAAAATTGATAAATAAAATACCTTGTTCCCTTCTGGCACCGATATCATTATCTTCTTCTTCTCCGTCCTACTTGATTTTTTTTCTGTTTTCTTCTTTTTGCCTGATGAAATATTTCTTTTGCTATTACCATTGCTTCTTTTTTTGCTAGTGTTACGTTTGGGTGCCGTGCTTATTTATCTAAAATGATGAATAATGGACAAAATGAAAATTTTAGATGCAAGATTTGTTCTTATTCAAAGTAGAGTGATTTTGTTCCAAAATTTTTGCATTAACAACGATTAATAGGTAAAAATAGTGAAATCAAAATGAAAACATTTTACATAGCTGCCTTTTGCTCCAGTGGAAATCATACTGATATGAGAATTTTTGTTCAATTTCTTTGGTTGAAGCGCATAAAATGAACGAAGATTGTTGAAATTTTCTTGGCCTTTGTGAAGAAGGAAAGAAGAAATTATGAGACGTAATTGAATGAAAGACATTTCTTTTACCACCAGATTTCGGTAAGGCTAGGGATGGCAACAGGGCGGGGTGGGGTCGGGGCAGCCATTCCCATACCCGCCCCGTCGGGAATTTTTGGAAATCGGGGCGGGTATAGAAAAATCCTCATTTATCGCATCGTTTAATTAATTAATTATATTATTTTTTATTTTTTTACATACAATTTAAATTTTAAAACATAAAAATAAAATAAAATAAAAATATTCGGGGCGGGTTCGGAGGTGCGGGGGCCTCCGCCCCGTTTAGTAATCAGGGTAGAGAATCCCCACCCCAATAGGGGAGGGGCGGGGACAAGTTTTTTTTGCCATCCCTAGGTAAGGCTTCCATGTCAGTAAAAACTCAGTAAAGGCTCCATACAGGCCCAGCGAAAGGCCTTCCAAATTAATAAAGCCTTAGACATCTAGCGAGGGCCTCATGAATATTTTTAAGGCCCAGCAACATGTCAGCACTCATAAATCGGAGTATAGCGAAATCCATGACAAGCCTCGAATATCATGACTGGTCCAATAAGCTTCACCGAGCTTCGAATCATTCGTAATTCGTGGGCAACTTAATATTTCGGAATGACCAGAGATATGCTTAAGAAAATATTGTGTTTGATTAACATACGGATCCTCACAAGGAAATCAAAACTCAATCTCCTAAAGATTAGGAAACGTGATTAACTCAAATAAGGATTGAAATATGGAAGATTGCATTGACAACCGATCATCCATATCACATAAGGAATGATGATCCAATCACATACTAATTAATTGTTTTCTTAAATCAATTAGAACTCTTGTGTTATCAATACAACATCTCCGGTTATTTTAAGGTACGCACTTTCACGCATTATTATCACCCTTAAATTCTGATCAAATCTCTGTCTGCTTGTCCTTCCCACACCCAATTATTTTTATTCCCCATATATTGTCTCATATACTGACAGTTGACTTGATTGTCGAAGTATCAGCGATCGTCGGACCTTTTTTCTCCAGTGATCTTGGTGCCTAACGATCGTCCTAGGGAGAAAATTCCCCTAGTTTCTGGCAATGGGTGGGGTGGTTAGGTAGATGAATGGGTAGGGATGATGATTTTTTTTGTTTTATCTTTTTTCCAAAAAATTATTTTGAATAATAGAATATAATAAATTATTTTGTACTTGTTAAATTGGTCAAATTTTGATCATGGGTGTAATTTTTTTGTTAATTAACGGACCACTGGACAAAATCGGCAGAGACTCTAAATGTCATTTTGGTAAACAAAATTAAAAGTTTTGAGACTTGATGACACATTTTTTATTATTTTAAGTGTAAATATGTAAAAAAATAAAAAGATTTAGGACTTATTTGTATTTTTGAAAATGTTTAGGAGTTATTTTTAATTTATTTAAGTTAGGGGTAAAATTGTCAAAAAGGTTTAGGTCATATGTGTTAGGATTAGAAGATTCGGGGACTTTTTGACACTTTTTGAAAGATTTGGGACTTTTGCTACATTTTTTTTTTTACTTTTTATGTCCAAAATTGTTCGAGGGTCAAATTTGCACTACACGCGCTCATTTAATAGAGGAATTGGATGGAAACTAACTGAAATGACCATTGTCGCCAAAAATATTTGAAATAGGAGCTAAACTGCCAAAAATAAAACGATAGGTTTTCAACCCGCAGTAAGTGCAAAAGTCAGGGACCATTTGTGCAAAAAAAAACCTTTTATGAACTATTATAAAATAACTAAAATTTAATCTCATAATTATTAGCATACGTGTTAATTAAAATTATTTCATTATTATTAAGTAATCATATTATTTAATTTTTAATTTTAATTTTATCGTTACAATATGAAAAGAAAAATAACTTTGTCACAAACTTGATACTCAAGTATTTTTATTTAATTGAGTTATTCATTTATTAACTACAAATATTAGAGCTCAAATTGTATTATTCATATTTTAATTTATCATTTTAGTATCGTTTAAAAATAAAGAACATATAATTTGTAAATTAATTTTTATTAGTAGTTTTATTTTTTTTTTAAAAAAAAAGATTGATTCAATGTCATAAAATTATATACGTCATTTTGCTATTTATTTAACTTAATTTTTATTCAACTTTTTCACATCACATAACAATTACATACACCTAAAGCACAATAATTTTATATTTTTCTCTTATGAAAATTTTAATTGACACGACTATGGTGATATATTTAATATGTTAAATTAAATATTATTTAATAAATGTATCGAACCTAGTTGCACATTTTACAAATGTTAAAAATCTAACTGCAATTTTTTTTAATTAAAACTAAGAGTACTTTTGTCTTTTTCATCAAATAAGAATTACTTGCTCACCAAAACACATATATTGGAGAATATCGTGCCAAAAAACAAAGATTATGAATCATTTACACACTAAAAAAAAATTATGGACCATTTACGCTAATTTCCCTAATACTAAAGTCATAGAGAAGTTGGCCATATTGAATAATGTTACATACTACACATTCTCGCAACTTTATCGATCTATTAATTTATCCTTAGTAGGTAATACTTCCACTTGATATATATTCTCATTTTTTACCGAAATATAAACACTTATTATACCTTACTCCCTTTGGTTAGGCAGAAAATTATAACACTCAAGCTCCAAGAAAGATGTGAATCTATCTTAAAAAGGAGAAGCGCATTGCCTTCTCTAAGTGAGTTTTTGCCTTTGAGGTCATCCAACATCTCAAATGCATGTTAATTTGGTACACAATACTTAAAAAGAATAGATTGTTCTTCCTAATATGCCACGCTATCCGATTCTTCCTTCCAAACATTTTTATCAAAAATTTCTAAAAAATTACTTTTAATTAATTTGATTGTTGTGTTTTGGCGGCCTATTGTTAAATCTACATATTCTATATTGTTGATAGATTGTTTTGTGTGGTGTGTGTGTGTATGTGTGTGTGTGTTTGTTTTAGAATTTATAAATAGAAAGTTGAGTTTCGGCCAAGAGAATAAATACTTGTTTTTATTCTTTAAAAAGGCAGATAAAAAAAAAAAATCACCCCTGATTGCACGTACGTTTTTTATCACCTTAATTAGATCGACAAAATTACTCTAACAAACTTGAGTACATACCCCGACAACTTGAAAAAAAAATATATGATTCATCCACCTGAAGAAAATAAATAACAATTATAAAATTAATAAATTTATAAAAACATATTTAACTTAGTCTAAATCATATCAATGTAATATCAAAAACTTCAGCTATATAGTCATCAAAATTTTCTTTGTAAATCATTAAAATCATAATAACGTAAATGAAATCAAATAAATGACAAATTAATTAAAAGTAGTTTTTAAGAGTTTTTGATAAAAATTGATAAAATATATAATTAAAATTTGCGAATCTCATAAAATATATAGTTGAAAATAAATTTGCAAAAAAATAAAATAAAAAATTTAAACAAACATTAGCTAAATAATTTTGAAGAAAAGAGCACAAATGAACAATTTAGGGAGTTCACCTTCTTTACAAAATCAAATCATGATTTATTACCGATGCCACGTCATTCTGTAAATGGTTAGGTAAAGCATTATTTACCACAAGCATTACCCAATTCGCTTTATAATGTTAGGTGAATCATATGGACAAAATATATGGTACAACTATACTATCAATTTATCTGAAAAGTGACGTCAAATGGGACCCAAGTAGTAGTTTGATAGTTGAGCCATTCCTAAACCAACCAACTGTCGATTTCGGAAGTAATAAATATCTTCTTTTAATTGGAAACAATCTCCTAAAGTAAAGTCGCATTCTCTTGCACGAATTTTCAAGTTCAAATGTATTCAAACTGTAAGAACTGGTGTGAAGTAAACTGAATAGTAAACAGCCTATTATTGCATTCCCCGCCAGTCTCTTCTAAAATAAATGAACACCTGTCTTGACTATGGAAAGTTACTCTCAAGGCTCGTCCCCACTCTATAGCCCATTTTATAGCGAAGAATCTCACGATTTAGCTTTGTAGAGAAGCATTTAATTGAATTCGGGGTCTTTTTCTTCCCCCAAAACTCATTAAAATCTGTAAATCACAAGCTCAAGAGGAGGAAAAATGTCGGATTTTTTGCCTGAAGGAATCATAATCAACATCCTCAAAAGATTGCCCGTCAAGCTCCTTATCTGCTGTATGTGTGTTTCAAGATCATGGTATACTCTAATCACTAGCCCAGATTTTATTTCCACTCACCTGAATTTCGCCCTTGCTAGCAATGAAGGCCCCCCTCTGCTTTTACTTAGGCGTTGCTGCATTAGAAAAATTGAGCGTTACGAGTTGTACTGTGATAATGTATCTTTTGATCGACATTTTACACTCGAATTCCCCTTTAGAAGCATAAACCCATTTTTTACAATCATTGGTAGCTGCAATGGATTGTTATGTCTTTCTGATGATCGATTATTTTATATGAACACTATAATTATTTGGAACCCGTGTATTAAAAAATCTGTTCTTCTTCCGGAACCCAATTTGGTATATAATTCATATGGTAGTTTTATGCAATCTCTTGGATTCGGGTTCGATCCCATTGCCAAGGATTATAAGGTAGTGAGGATTACATATACTGACTTTGATAGGCGCCTGCCACAGATCGAGCTATATAGGTTGAGCATGGGGGTGTGGGAAGACATTACTCGTTTGGCCCTTAAGTACATTATACATAATAGGTCGCGCCAGGCTTATATAAATGGGGCTACTCATTGGATTGCCCGTTATGAAGATGGCAATGATTTGATTTTGGTGTTTGATATGTGTGATGAGGTGTTCAGGGAGATGATACTGCCTGGTAATCTTGCAAAAGACGATTCTCCAAGAAATAAGGAATTGATGATCTATAGGGAATCACTTTCCCTTGTTTCGTGTGATGTTGCAGGGGTCGAACATGATTTTTGTGTATGGGTGATGAAGGAATATGGCGTCGTGGAGTCTTGGACTAAACAATTCAACATTAATTTTCACGATTTTGGTGGAGGATTTATCAAGCCTTTATGGGTTAGAAAAGACGGTGAATTGTTAATGGTTCCAAAGGATGGTTGTTTGGTTTCTTGTGATTCCAATGGAGCACAAGTTAATAATCTTGGACTCAGTGGCACTAGTTCTGAGGAATATCTGCGCTCTGTTTATGTCGATAGTTACGTGAAGAGTGTGGTTCTTCTGGAGAAAGGGCCTGATTTCAATGATGCAGTCACTTTCAGCAAATTACCATCTTTACAGAGTGATGATTGTGGTTCTGATGGTAGCTGTGGAAGCCATTACAGGCATAGCCATGAAGTTAATCAGAGCGTAAGGCAAGATAACCGATTCCATGCATAGCAGTATAAGTGATTCTAAGAATTGCCATAAAAAGGATTTGAAGCTTCTATTGATTCAGAGTGAAGCAAGAACAAATGTAAATCGACGAACCATTGCAGAGGGTATGGTAATCATTTTCTTGCATCCTTGTATAGTTAAATTTCGTGTGAAGGAGCTACATTAGAACCTGTGTAATCTCACTTCTTTACTATTGTATACATTCTTTACAGCATCTTTTCAGCTGGTTATAGTTTTCGGGTTTAAGCTTTAACTATCAAACATGTCACTGAATCATACTTATAATCCTTGATCTTGCTTGCTGTGGCAAATATTTTGTTTTATTTTCCCTAAAGCTATATAATACATTATCTTGAAAATGGTGGTCTTAGTTTTTTTTATGAGCTATTCTATGAATGGTTGACAGTTCTATCCATACCTTTCTGGAGTTTGTCCTTGTTCATATATTTCCATACCTGTTCAGTAATATGGGATGTTCAAGAAGCATTTTATTATACAAAATTCAGTGAAATTGTTGCAAAAGTTCTATCATAATTGGGTTTTCGGCGCTGCAAGGCAAGAGTTTTTACTCGATTGTTGGAAATTATTTTGATTTCACAATCAAAGAATAGAAACGAGTTTC
This sequence comes from Forsythia viridissima, assembly GCA_030279155.1. Taxonomy (NCBI): domain Eukaryota; kingdom Viridiplantae; phylum Streptophyta; class Magnoliopsida; order Lamiales; family Oleaceae; genus Forsythia; species Forsythia viridissima. The sequence continues at coordinate 48,677,582 of CM059039.1, forward strand.
AAAGCATGTTACAATGTGACAACATCACTTTCTTGTGTTTTATCTTTAATGAATTAGATACAATTTATTATTGATTTGTGTTTCACTCCATGTAGAATTTTACCAACAATCACTAACTTAATTGATAGGATTGAATCGACCATCACATTTCATTTTGTTATATATATATATATATATATAAGATTTGTAGGTTTCACTCTAGAAATTACTTTTCAAAGAAGAAATAGTCAATCTTAAAAGGCTTTATTGTTTTCTTTGAAAATCAGTACATCTTATAGCTAAGAAATTGTTTTATTATATTGTCTGTAAATTACAAAATCTCACTTAAGGTATTTGATAAATATCGAGCCATCTCAATTTCAAAAATTATGCAAATGTTACCTATTAGCAAAAACAAACATAAAATTTTCATTTTATTCTTTTATCTTTTGCTAAATATAAAACCATATTTTTTCCCCTTAATATTAAGTTTTTCCTCTTTTATCTCAAATTAAAATTGATCCAAAATATTACAAAAAAATAGAATAAAAACGAATCTAAAGTTGAACTTTCAATGCTAATGTTGTTGCATTTTAGTTATTATAATAATTATATTTTAATTTTTTAATCATAGTATAAATGTTAAAGAGTATAAAAATGATAACGAAAAGGTTATTGAATCAAGTTGGGAAATTGGCGCAAATGGTCCCCAACGTATGCCATTAGTGCGCAAATAGTCCCTAACCTTTCATTTTTGGTAGAATAGTCTCTAACCTATCCATTTAGGTGCGAAATTGGTCTTTTTTGACCAATTCCGTTGAAATGGTCCCTAACCTATTCATTTTTGGTGAAATGGTCTCTAACCATTTATTTTTGTTTTTTTTTTTCGACCTTCAATCTTCAAGATCCACCGGATCTGCAAGAAAGATGACCGGTGTAGATCCGGTGGTTTTCTCCGGTGAAATTTTTTTTGAGTGTTAGATGGGTTATCTGGTAGTGGTTGGTTGTTTGGACAAGAAGAAAATTCAACAAAGAAGAAGACTCGTGTTTAGCTACATAGATAGATCTTGTTTGGTTCAACGGATATGTGCTGTTTGGAAAGTAATTAAAATTTTTATTTGTGACAAAATTATTTTTTTTTTATATTGTAACGATAAAATTAAAGTTTAAATTTTAAATAATATGATTACTTAATAATAATAAAATAATTTTAATTAGCACATTCGTTAATAATTATGAGCTTAAATTTTAGTTATTTTATAATAGTTCGTAAAATATACAAAATAATTTAGTATATTGTCAATTTGTTAGTTTTCTTTTAATTTTTTTAATAAAAAAATTAAAGTATCGGACTCATTTTCACTTTTTTTAAAGGTAGGAATCCAATTGCAAATTTCTTTAATTAAAAGTAAGGATATTTTTATTTTTTTTAATCATATAAGGACCAATTGTGCACCAAAATATAATTATAAGTTATGGACTATTTGCGCCAAAAAAGGTAAAGGTTAGGGACCATTTGTATCAATTAAAAGAAAAATGTAACTTGACAATTTTACCCCACTAATAAAGACAAAAAAACATGAGAGGGACCATTTGCGCCAATTTTGGAAAGGTTTTAACGGATTTTTAACGGAATCCGTAAAAAAGACCAATTTCGCACTTAAATGGATAGGTTAGGGACCATTTCACCAAAAAATGAAAGGTTAGAGACCATTTGCGCACTAATAACATACGTTAGGGACCATTTGCGCCAATTTCCCAATCAAGTAATAATAAAAATCACAAAACAATTTTGTTGTTCTTTTTTGAAACTATATTATATTCATAGAATAACATGGTGTCTGTGTTAAGGTTTTCTTTGAGAAAGTCTCTCTTAAACACGATTTTATTTGAAACTCCAACTCTCTCTCTCTCTCTCTCTCTCTCACACACACACACACATCTCTATTGAACAGCTCGCGCTCAATTTTTCCAGGCGTCACAAGAAAATGATTTAGTGATTCTCGAGGTATTTCATGTAAATAGGTTATGCAGTTCATCTTTCATAGGTTGATCTTCTTTGTACATATTTGGCTTATTTCGATAGTTAATTGTCGAATTTAATTTCTCGATTTTGGTCTAAACGAAAGCATCGTGTACATTTTGGATTTTTTTTTAGTATCACAAGTTATTTTTATTCATTTTACTCGTTTACTGTAATTTGGATTTCAAGAATGACGATAATTATGGGTTGTTAATTAGTAAACATGAAAATAAAGATCAATATTGGCATTATTTTCGAGGGGAAAAAAAAGAACTTTTAAATGAATCAAGGCAACTAATTGAAATTTCCTAGTCAATGAAGGGAAATTTTGTATTCAAATGGCGGTTTTAAGGAGCTTTTTATTGTGAGGTAAAATGAATGGCAATGATGATTTGGTAATCTAACACTCGTGGGCCGGCCTAACTAAAAGTTTAATTTAGGGGGTGTCCTTAACTCAGATTTTAATAGATTTCTTAATATTTATAAATTTTTATAAATTTTATGGAATTTAATAGAATTTGACATATTTGATAAGATTTTAATAGATTTCTATATCATAGATTTTAATAGATTCTCATGGATTTCATTAAATTTGTGGTCTTTTTATTAAAAATTATATTTTCATCTCCTCAATTGTGTCAACTGTAAATTTTGAAAAAGTTTTAAAATTTCATCATAACATTTCAAGTCTTTTTTTTTTTTTAAAACCAAATTATGTATTGACGAGAAACTTGCCCTAAAATTAATGTTGACAAGTAAACTCACCATAAAAGCACAATTTATTTTTTTATTTTTTAAAAATAGACTAATAGCCAAAAAAAAAAAAAGACAACTAATTCATGATATATTGATACATATAATTTACATTTTAAATATTAAAAATGAGTATCGAAACGTTTTAACTTTTAAATAATTTTAAATTATAGAGGTTAATAGAGTTCGTATTTGTGATTTTTTTTTAACCATAACCACTCATTGTGTATAAACGGATTATTATTTTTTTTTAAAAAAAGCTAAGAAAATAGTATAATGTCTGACTAGATCACTAAAAAAATAACATTGTGGTTAAAAAATAAAATTTATAACATTATCGTACGTTAAAACAAATTCCTAACTTTATCATTTTAAACAAAAAATTCATGAAGCTGGAAATATGGGCATCGTTTTGAGAAAAACGGAATAAAGACGTGAATAATTATAAAATGGTATAAAAGAGTTTCAGTAAATTTTATGTGAAAGGTGAGAGGTTTGTGAGAGAAAGAAGAAAAAAAGTCAATTGATACAAAATAGTTTCAGCAAAATCGTATGTGAAAAATGAGATGTTAGAGAGAGAGAGAGAGAGAAAAATCAATTGAAATTTTGAGGTTTGGAACAAGAATTGTTAGAATTTTTAGTAGTTATAATTATAGTTCCAAATCTATTGAAATCTGTCAAAATCTATTAATTAATGAAATCTTTAGAAATTCACTAGTTATTGAGGACACCTAGATTTCTAAAGAATCTATTTAAATCCGAGTTGGGGATACCTAAATTTTAATGAATTCTATTAAAATTTGAGTTGAGGACACCTAAATTTATGTGAATTTTTCAAATTCATTCAAATTTGAGTTGAGGACATCCCCCCTTAGTGGGGGACATAATATCTTTAAGGTAAATTTAAGGTCGGTCATTGTTTGTGTACTTATGAATTCTAAAGTCATATGGTCAAAATTTAATTCAATTAAAGTCATATTTTAGAGTTAAAAGACCAACATATCTTTAATTGTAAAAAAATGATAATTGTGATACTGTTTTGTTGTGATACTATTTTATTGTGATACTGTTTTATCTATGATAATGTTTTATTTAGATAATGTATATTGATATATTTATACCATGCTTTTTATCTTTGATACTGTTTTATTATGACAATGTTTAAACATATGATCTTGTACTACTAATGGAGTATTTTAAGAAGAGTATCATTATTTCAAGTATTAAAACATCTTGTACTTAGTTTTATATATGATATTGTTTTCTCTATGATACTGTTTTATATAGATAATGTGCTATGATACACTTACACCATGCTTTTATCTTTGATATTGTTTTATTATGATAATATTTCAACATATGATATTGTTTTAATATATGGTAATGTTATTGAATGCAAACAATAGCAATAGTCTTATACTACTAATGGAGCATTTTAAGAACAATATAATTACTTCAACTAGTAAAAACATCTATGATACTATTTTAATATATGATAATGTTATTGAATGCAAACAATATCAATGATCTTGTACTAATAATGGAGCATTTTATGAACAATATAATTACTTCAACCAGTAAAACAGATATATGATACTGTTTTATTTAGATAAAGTGATATGATATACTTATAACATATTTTTATCTTTAAAACTGTTTTATATGATAATGTTTCAACCTATGATACTGTTATTTTATTGGGTTGTAGTTTGTGTATGTGATACTGTTTTATTAAGATATTTTCATATATGCTACTAATATATTAAGATATATTTATCTGTGATACTGTTTTAGAGTATGTTACTATTTTAACAAGAAAAATTAAAGATTGTCATTTTAAGCTAAAGAGACGACTTCAAACGGCTAAAAATCATTATACGTAGTGGTGAATTTACTGGTCTTGACCGGCTTGTCGAGAAGATTTCGAAAATATATTTAATAAAAATTCTGAGCACGTATGCGAATTCTATGCTCATTTCTGTTATGATACTGTTTTGTGTTATACTGTTTTGTATAATACATTATCAAACAACTTTCATGACTAATTAACAAAAAAAAAATAATCTAATGGCCAACTTAATACAATATTAAGCTGTTATTCTATAATACAATATCAAATTATTATCTATAATACAGTATCAAACTGCTATTTACATATTTGTTTTCTATAATACAATATTCTATGATACTGTTTTATTGGAAGGGTAAACATCAGCAATTGCCATACTGATTTGTTGGCAATTTCTCTTCCGAGAAGCCAAACGAATAATAGTTGTCATTGTCCATCATGTTCATGAAAGTCATTCAGGTTCACGCTGCGTTGAACATAGTCTGAGCTTTCCTTAGGAAGTCCTTTACGAGGATTCACTTTGCCTGCATGTTTTGAGGCAGAAATTGGAGCATCTCCAAGAAAATTTACCTTTGCCTTTTTGCCCTTGATCCTCCGAGTCTTAGTATCATAAGTTCTTGCAGCTTCCTCAGCAGTGTTAAAAGTTCCAAGCCAAACTCGAACACCTTTTCTAGGGTCTTGATTTACCCCATGGGCGTTGTCGGATCCCTCTGTATTGATTCTTCCTCTTTCTCTTTGATGACTTTTCAGCATCCTGATGGACTCAGCAGATTTTACAGATTTGGTACCTCGAAGGCTGGAGTTTTTTTGAAGCAGAGAAAGCGAAGGGCTTGACATCTATCTCCACTTCATCATCAGAGTAATCCTTAGATTTCTCAAAGTCAGCCTCGAAATCATCGTCAATGTCAACATCCGGCTTAGATCTCAGTGGTTTTAAGTGGTAGTGCCCGAGAACCTTTTTCTTGCCATCAATTAGATCGGCGCTGCCGCCACTTCTCCATAGAAAGTTCGTAGTTAGTCGGCATGACAATCTGTCAGCGTCAACAAGTCCGATATATTGATGACGATCTTTGGAGAAGAAGCACTCGCCGGAGAAGGAGATTTGTGGAGATGGAGGGAAAAAAATCTGCAATTTTGGAGGAACTCGCCGGAGGTTGCCAAAGGTTGAGTAGGTTTGTGGAGTTGGAAGAACTCGTGGATAGAAAATATGGATTATATGGGTGATTTTGGAATTAATTTAAAATATTGTTGAAAGTATGACTTTATCACAATTTAAAAAAATATTTTGACCTAATTTGAAAGAAGTCTTGTGGAGGTGACTTATATGCAATTTTCCCTATCTTTAAATATAAAATTTCGAAGAATATTATAATATTTATTAAAACTCTTACTCTCTATATTTAGCTTTTAACATCTTTCTAATTTAGTTGGTTACAAATGTGTTCTGTTTGACCTTTTACAGTCTCATCTTCTTTTAGATGGACAATGGAGATTGATTCTGTTTTATGGTTGATATTTTCTCTCTAGATTATTCTTTATAAATACTTACATAGATTTTTCTCGTAATGTTATTTTTACAATCTTCTTAGACATGTATTACAAGTTTCATACAAATTCTTAATATGACATAGAGTTACAAAATTCTCTTGCATTTCTCTTTATTCTAGAATGCTCTAACAAGTTCCTCTTATAGAATTCCTTATAATTGACTTTCTCCACAAGGTTTTCCATGTTTCTAAAGTCTTTCGCAAATATATTCAAAATTCTTTCAAATATGTAGGTCGATTGCCAAATGCCAATAGTGCTAGTTAGTTTTAGTCTTTGACTGTGTTTATCGTGTTCAGCATTTGACCCCTTTTGCATCTCAAACACCCAGATGTCCCTCGTGCACTCATAGTGCAATCTTGAGTGCGAGTGTTGGCTGCATTTTTAAGTCTTCGATTATATCACAATTAGAGTGTAACATACCACTATCATATTTATAAATGTAAATATTCACAAACATCTCTAAATCTTATATTAAAATGTAAACATGTCACGAGAAAAAGTTAAAAATATACAATACTATAACGTCAATTGTATTTGAAGGTACAATTGTCAAAAATGACATAAATGAGATGTCAATTTAAATAACATGGTTTCGAAAATGGTATGGTCAATTTAAAGAGGTTCTTTACATATATACACTACTTGTAAACTTAAATTTCAAAAATAATAGGATAAATTTATAATTATAATATTATTAGATTACAAATCAAAATTTATAATATTATTGGATTTTTAATGAGGTCCATTTCAATAGGATTGATACCAAAACGAGAAACAAGAGCCCACAAGAAGTTAAGATAATGATCATCCGTTATACTTTATCAGTGAAGAAGATGGAGAATTCAAATTTCAAACTCAACATCCATAAAAAAAAAAATCTAATTGAATGCAGAAAAATAGAATTTCGTAACAATGTAACTAAACGAATTTAAGACGTTAACATTATACAAGAAGTTAACGTAAGATGTGAACAATCGAGGATAACATTATAACTATGGAAATCACGTAACAATGTAACTAAACGATATTAATTATTAATATACTGCAATGTGATAATCGCGACCATATGACGTTTTCTCTGCTACGGAAAGAAAAAATTACTTAAATGTCCGTGTGTCATTATGTCTTTAATTTCTCCCCCTACAAAATAATCTCCTCTAAAAATTTGTTGATTGCTTCAATCTATCTCTCTGGTTCTATCATCTCCAAAATATGCTCATCTCCTCAGTTCACCTCCCTCAATCGATCATCACATTCTACCGATCATCTCCAAAATCTGTTCACCACATCAATTTATCATCATAATAGAGTATACAGTTGAATCCTACCAAAAGGAAATGGTATACTAGCATGTTCACGTGATAAGGGGACATCACATAATGTTATCGTTTTGACAAACCATTTTCACATGAAAGAACAATGTAACTAAATAATTTCACTTCACCAATGTATATGGGTTCCAAAAATGCAAAAAATATCAATATAATTAAAAATTAAAAAATTGTTTCGTTCGAACTCAAAACCCATAACAGTGAATGCACTTACTATGCAGAATAACATGGTTTGAAATTGGAAGTGTTGTTGTCGAAGAATTGCTAGAAGATAATCGATCATATGAGAAATATGGAGGACGGTTTCGTTGTTACTATAAGAATTGGTCAGAAATGTGAAACGGCTATTCTCATTCAAAGGGAGTGATCTATTGTCCATGGTGGGCAATAATTAGAATGCCCACCGGACATAATCGATCATATGAGAAATATGGAGGACGGTTTCGTTGTTACTATAAGAATTGGTCAGAAATGTGAAACGGCTATTCTCATTCAAAGGGAGTGATCTATTGTCCATGGTGGGCAATAATTAGAATGCCCACCGGACACTTGTCCGGTGGGCATTGGGCAATAATTACGTAATAATGAGGATAAATTAAAAATTGACTTTAATCACTATTTAAATCTAATAAGGATATGACTTAATTCCTAAAAATGAACTTAAGCAGTTATAACTGCATGATAATGATACTGTGACAATTTATTTATTTATTTTTGAAATAGTAACAATATATAGTAATATTAAAAAAAACTTATCTTGTATATTTGAAAATTTGGAAAAAAGTAGGTGGATGATATAATTTTCTCCAATTTAAATGGTGACCAAACAACTATTATTATAAACAAATACACTCAATCATAAATTATCAAATCAAGTTGATTCATTTTAAATTTCGTACTAATCACATAACAAAACAAATTAGCATATCTTAGAAAACATTTATGTAAATTCTTAATTTATACTGCAGACATAGTTAATTTGATGTTAATTAATTAATTATATTTCATTTATTTAAATCTTAATACATATTAAAATTTACAATAGTTTATTTTTATAAATTTTAACTATTACATATCAAATTTAAATAACTAAATATTTAATTTTTGAAATTAACCTATAAATAGGAGTGTGAGATTATGGATGAAATTAAATACTTATTTTGATATTAAGGATGAATTAAATATTTGTGTACAATTGGTGGGTATAACTAGATAATTACTTAATTTTAAATTCTATCCATTTATATACTTTCTCTATTTAATCCTTACAATAAAAGATTTTTCTCTTGGTTCCGACGTCAACAGTACTCAAGATTTTAAAAAGCGTAAAACGTAATTAGGTGTGGATGTCAAGTTTCAAGTTTTTCGGGTCTAGGCGAAGCTTAGACGAAGACGAAACGTGAAAAAACATTTTCTTCTTATATATATATATATATATATATAAGCGCACCTAGGATCGCACTTTTTAGTTAGAAATATAGTTAACCAAAAAATTGCTCGCTTAGAACCTAAGCAAGGCTTGGAGATTACGCATCGCACCTACTGCTTGTAATATTGTGTATTGTGTTATTGCCCATTCTTTTATATCATTTCATGGTACAAATTTCACATTTTCAAAACTCCCTCTTCTAATCGTTGCTTCTATTCTATTACTAATTACCTTTGTTAGTCGATTTTTTTTTTTTTAACAAATGAAAATGTTAGAATATTTCGTATAGATTAATATAATTATGATCGATTTACTCATAATGTTTATCTTAAAATATATTTTGGACAATTATATTATTATAATATTATAAAATAATACACGTATTATATTAAATATCAAATTATTACTTACTTGCCCGAGGCTTATAGACGTACTCCGTTATAGTATTTTTGTTGGCCTATTTGATCAAATAATCTCACTATATAAATTAATTAAAGTAAAAATTAGACCCTCTACCTAGTTCTTAATTTTTTTAACGATATATGCTAGTGTGATAGAAACTTTAGAAGATTAGTGGGTGCACACAAATTATAATGATAATTACTAAATCATTAGATTTTTTAAATTCATCAATATTCATTAATTAAAGATTTAATTTCTATCTTAACAGATAATTATAAATTTATTACTAATTATAGTCCTAATCAATCTCAATTCACCGTTCATTAATTATCACATCAAATCAAATCACATCACTATTAAACTACTCATTCTACACGTCACACTCAATTATCTCCATTTCACCTCCGATTTAATCAATCCACTCTCCACTCATTTTTGTCGCCGGACATTTTCGCCGCCGCCGAAGATTTTTCTACGTTTTCATAGATGGAAAGAAAATTAATATGAAAAGGTGTGTTTCATTTTCTTTTTCCTTAACTTATTCTCTCCAAACCCAATTTGCTAACTAATCTTTGTTGTCCATAAACTTGATGGCCATTACTCGAAGTTGTCCAAAAGTAGTTATAAACTTCAAAATAAACCATAGAAGAACAAAATGATGATTCTAGTTTCGGAACGAAACAGGGTTGTCCAATTTCTTTTTCCTTCTAAATGTTTATCCATTTTCTTCTCTTATTTTTGTTCTCGTGCATTCCAATTAATGTATTTTGTATTTGGAGATTAACTTATTTTTTTCTTTTCATTATTGGTAACCTAATTTTTATAAATATGATATTCTTGATGATTAGCATTATATTGTTGTAGATTACTACTTCGTTTTATTATGTTGCTGTTGTGTACTGTATCTTATTATCATTATCGAAAACAGAATATGATATCAGATACCGTTTCTTCAACATCGAAATAATTATGTCCATATTTTTCAATTGTTAGAACTTTTTCTTGTTAGTGTGAATTGTTGATTTGGTTTAGTATCGAAAAGATGTTGTATTGTTAACTTTCAAATTCAAATTTTAAAATAGGAGGATTTTGTGGGATAAGAATGTGACAAAATGGTTGAATTGATTTTAATAAGGTAACATTCCGGTAAAAAAAAAAAAAGTTTCTAAATGTTTCAATTTATATTATAATTCAATAATACATTTCAATTTAGTTATATTGACTAATATTTTTTGATTTCTAGTTATAGACTACTATATATGTGTAATTTACCATTTTCTTGGTAATTACACCAAAAGTGTGTTTGGAAGGGCTTTTTAGAAGCTTGAAATATATGTGGCAGGTAAAATAGATGGACTTCCAGTTGATGTGACACTACGTCTATTGAATAGATGGTCAAATTAAAAAATTATCTCCAAATAGTTTTGTCTAAAACTAATATTACCGCTTATGTAGTATTAATTTTTTTTTTAAAATTGCGGGTCTTCAATTTTTATTTCTCTCTTCCGCCTTTATTTTTTTTTAAATAAAATGTTGAGTTTGAATTTAAATTTATTGAGTCACTCCGAATAGAAGTCCGTCTAGACGGAGTCTATTTTTTGGTGTACCACATCAGCCATATAGAGTCCTCGTCAGCATGCATTGGAGATAATTTTTTTATAACTCCGTCTATATGTGCTTACATGGCACGTCTAAAAACTTTAATTAAATTTTTACGAGAAGTTGTAATTAACATTTAATGAAACTTAAAAATTAACAAAATTACTATTAAATACATTAAAATAAGATATTAATTTATTTTACATATTAATTACTTATTTCACATTGTCATTTCATATTTTACTTATATATATATATATATATATATATGAAGTAAAAATTATATGTTAGTGTGTTAAATATAATAATAAAAATTACACATAATATATTTGATTTAAATAAATTAATTTTAAGTAATTTGATATATACTAAAATAATTGGATTATCATAATTTAATTAAGATATTAATCTTAATAGTTATTATATGATATGAACAAATATTATTAATTTTATAGAAAATAATGATATATATAGTAATTAATTAATATTTATTCCAAAAAATATAAAATTTATGTTAAAGTATTTTATAATTATGTAGCCAAAGAATCAATTTAATATTCAGAATTCTTTTGAATTCTAGTCAACAAATTTTTAACAAAATTCTACTGTAAAACTCTCGTGCTAAAAACAAATGGGTAACAATTTACGTTGAAGGAGAGGAGAAAAGGGTAACGTGTTCATCACCTCCCCTTGTGTTGCAGTGAATTCTTCTTCATCACCAAACTTGATAGGTAGTTTGCACTCGATTTGATTGTTGTGAATGATTTAATTTCAACACACAACCTCGATCTAAGATTCCGTCCTGCCTTATCGCCATTCTCATCTTCCTTAGAATTTATTTATTCTTAACAAAATTGTTGTTTCTTGATGGTAATCTTCCTTACGCAACAGCAATTTTCTCGACAATATCTCTCGTGAATTTTTTATCTGGTTGTTTATGGTTTTCCCCTTTGCCTTTAGAACCCGCCGCCCCTCAAGTATAGTCGGTGAAATATCCAGGACCAAGTGCTTAAGTATAATGCAGATGCCCCATTTGATCAAATGCTTCAGAAGATTGCTGTGCGATTTTTTATAGAGATCATTTAATGATTTTAGCAGTTGAAGGCTGCATGTTTGATCTTTCTAGCTTTAGCCTGTTCTCGCTGACATTTATATGCTTTCCCGTAGGTGGAATGTGAATATTAGAGCATTTTGGTTTTTATATACTCAAGTGAAAACTTGTTCTCCGATAAAGTATTTGCAGATTTTAGAAATGTACTAAATATCAGTGTTTCTTCTTGATTTTTTGTATGGTCTCGAATATTGGGGAGCTTGCAGTTGTGCGACTTTCAGAATAGTAAAAGAAATTAGCTTTTACTTCGTAAAGGAATCCAGGAATCTTTTGGGCACAACTAGTAATAGAAATCACTTCTTACCTTTGAATTCTAATAAATTTCTAATATTTCCAGCAACACTGTCACCTGTAGAAAGAGATTAAGAATTAATTTTTTGTTTGGAGCTATTGAGGCTTGGTAGGTACTTATCCAAATTTTGGAAGTCATGAAAACATTCATGTCGTTTGGCGTGTTGTAAACAAGTTTGAAAATGCTGTAGAATTTTCCTGAAATTGGTCTCCATTGAACTCTGTGGCTACTGTTGCCTCTGATCTGATGGCTATAATGAGTAATTGAATAATATCCTGTCTATGGGATTTTCCCTTTTATATGATGTCCCTTCTTATTTTCCAGGAACAGTGGAAACCAAGTTGTAGTTGTGTCCTGCATTGTTATCGGCTGGTTACATTTCTCTATAAGCAATAACGAAGGGAAGTGTAGCAAGTGGCTTTTCCATGGAGAGTTTGGAAGATGAAAAAGATGGTGACTTTGAAGCTTCTATACCTAAGGAATTAGGCCATCCTTTAGCATCTAATGGTACAAAATTTGTAGATGAAGTTCTTAAAGGTCCAAACGAGCTTTGCTTGGAGAATTTTCGCATGGATAAACATGTATTCTATAAGCTGTGTGATATGTTACACACCAGAGGGCTACTACGTCACACAAATAGAATCAAGATTGAGGAGCAGTTGGCAATATTTATGTTCATAGTTGGTCATAATCTACGGACTCGAGCAGTTCAGGAGCTCTTCAGATACTCAGGTGAAACCATTAGTCGTCATTTCAACAATGTTCTGGGTGCAATTATGGCTGTTTCATTAGATTTCTTTCAGCCTCCAAAATCTAATGTTCCACAAGAAATTCGAGAAGATCCTAGATTTTCCCCATATTTTCTGGTAATGTTAATACTGATAAACTTCTATTTCTTTTGGATCCTTTTTCCTGAAATTCATTGCCTTATATTTTACAATGTTCAATAAGAACTGTGTTGGAGCAGTTGATGGCATACATTTCCCAGTGACAGTAGGTGTAGACGAGCAAGGACCTTTCCGAAATAAGAATGGTTTTCTCTCGCAAAATGTTTTAGTAGCATGCTCATTTGACATGAAATTCCATTATGTTCTTGCTGGTTGGGAAGGCTCTGCCCCAGATATGCGGGTCCTAAATTCAGCTCTTACTAGGCGTAACAAACTCGAAGTACCCGATGGTATGATCATCTTCTGCACCGAAGTTGCTTTAGCGCTAAAGAAACATTGAAATGTTATTGATGCCTTTTTTCTTGAAGAACATGTTCATCTGATAAATTATATCGTCCAAAAGCTGCCAACAAAAGAACTCTTTTCATGTTTCTGCTATATAATTTCTGAATCATGTATGGATTAACTTGTGTCCTTTCTCCCTCATTTTTTCAACCAAATTGTAGCTGGCAATTTCTTAAATGTATATATGAATTAGGGAGTGATAATTAACTTCCATGATGGACATTTGATAAATGAACCTCTTAACTGTTCTGCATATTTACTGGAAATAACATTATTGGTGCAGGTAAATATTATCTCGTGGATGCCAAATATGCAAATATCCCTGGGTTCATTGCTCCATATCCTGGAGTCTCTTACAGTCATCTTGAATTTAGCGGTGGCTTCCATCCACAAGATGCTAGAGAGCTGTTCAATCAGCGGCATTCCATTTTGCGCAATGTTACTGATCGTACTTTTGCTGCCTTGAAAGAACGTTTTCCTATTTTGATGTCCGCTCCTCCTTACCCTTTGACAACGCAAGTGAAACTGGTTGTAGCAGCATGCGCCCTGCACAATTACATTCGTGGAGAGAAGCATGATGATTGGATTTTTAAAATGTACGAACAGGAATCGGTGTTACAACTTGAAGATCCGATGCCACCTCTAGAAATTGAACAGCCACTCGTACCTGCTGAAACCCAAATTGCAGATATCCCTTTTGGAACAGATGAATTAGAACAGGCTTCACAATTGCGAGATGCTATTGCAACTGATATATGGAATGATTATATACGAGATTATGCTGCTATTGATAATGTCGTATAGTCTAGGTGTAGTTATTTTTTAAACCCATTTTTTCTTTACTACGAAATTCTATTGTTGCAGCCCTTGGTAATTTTATGCCTATGTTATGTACATGTATTTTCCCTTCCTTTTTTGTTATGAAGTTTGTGTCTTTTAAACAAATACAAATTTATTATTGTCACATCCTTGCCCAACTTGGCTGCAGTCTGCAGCATAGTCCTGTTGCATGGCATTTAACAGCAAGGAAGTTAAAAAGGGCAGGGAAGTCAGATTCAAAATGTAGAATTTATCTGGTCGACCTTGCATAAAGAAAGAACCATATTTAGATGCATTAAAAGAAGGTGAAAAAACACTTGGGAATTCTTCGCCAGCCCTGTGTCTCCCCTTCCCCTCCCTTATGCCTTCCCTGTTCTTCCTTGCGTCCTCTGCTTCTCCCCGCCTGCTTTGGAGCCTCCCAAGCAACAGGGGAGAGCGAAAAAGGGGGAAGAGGACAGGGAAGGGAAAGAGGCGACAACATAATTTCCCATTGTTTAATTTCCGCAAGTATGGAGGAAATGAAATAAAAGCGAGTAATTTTTTTTTTCTAAGCTTAAACTATAATTTAAGGCGATTAAATTGATCAAACACAGATTTCATCTACATATTTTATATAATTCACTATTCACTACTTATAATAATTTAAAAAATAGTTTCAGCACTATTAAACATTCACTTAAACATATAATACAAACTAGTCCATTAAAATATTGAAGTGTCAGAGTCAGAGGGAATTTGAAAATTGAAATAGTAATATTTTTTTATCTGAATATTTAAAATATTATCACGACGTAGAAGTTTTTTTCTCTATTAGAAAAAAAAATATATATACGTCCTTGTGTTTCTAAGGATCCGTTTGACAGAGATTATAAACTAGTTTATAAACCAATATTAGTTTATTTGAGTTGAAATTGTTGATTTTTCATGTTAAAAGTGGCTTAAAAAATAAAAAATGACGACTGAAATAAACTAAAATTGATTTATAAACCATGTCAAACAAGCTCTAAGTCTTCACCCTCTTTCAGACGATATGCTCCTTACTTTAGTTATTACTTCAATCCTAAAACCATAATAACTCTAACTAAAATCGTCCTCCTTGCTATCAAGATTCCATTAGAAATAATAGGTTGAAATCTCATGATCTATTCTCATACATGTTATGGTCACATCCATCCAACCTTGCGGAAGCCCTATACTAATTTTATTACCAATTTAATCCGTGTTTCTTATCAATGAATACACCTAAGAGTGGACAGCCTGCGACCTTAAACAAAATTCCCAAAGAGAAGGAGATGTGTCATTATGCGCCTTGTCTCTAATATCAATAATTATGTGCAGCTTCTTGAAGCGTGCATTGCATCAAAATCACTGAAACAAGGCAAAACAATTCATCAGCATCTCCTCAAATTAAGCAATAATGATTTTAGTACTCAATCACTGCTACTAGACAAGCTCACTCGCCTCTACATTTCATGCAATAAGCCTCAGCTTGCAGAACGTGTCTTCAACAGAATACCAATCTCAGAAAGAAGAAATAAGACCATATTATGGAACCAAACGATCAGGGCCTATGCATGGGATGGGCCCTTTGAGAAAGCCATTGATTTGTACTATGAAATGGTTGACTCTGGTGTCGTGCCGACAAAATTTACGTACCCTTTTGTGCTAAAGGCTTGTTCTGCATTGCAGGATGTGGAGAATGGTGTGAAGATTCATGGGCATCTGAAAAGGCTCGATCTTGGCTGTGATGTTTATGTGTGTACCGCGTTAGTTGATTTTTATATGAAGTGTGGATATTTGGTGGAAGCAATGGAGGTGTTCGACAGAATGCTTGAGAGAGATGTTGTGGCATGGAACGCAATGATATCGGGGTTTTCGTTACATGGATTTTGTTGGGATGCAACTAGATTGGTGTCAGAGATGCAACAGATGGGGGTGAATCCCAATTCGTCTACTGTTGTGGCAATCCTGCCAGCAATTGGGGAGGCAGGTAGGTGGAGAGACGGAAAAGCTATACATGGGTTTTGCTTGAGGAGGGGTTTCGATGGTGAGGAAGTGGTTGGAACTGGACTTTTGGATGTGTATGGAAAATGTGGCTGGTTGGTTTATGCAAGGCGAATATTTGGTGCCTTGAGGTTCAAGAATGAGATCACTTGGACTGCCATGATTGGAGCTTGTGTCACTTGTGATGCCACAGGTGAGGGGTTGGATTTGTTCCGAAAAATGAGGGTGGAGGTTGGTGTTAGTCCTTCGCCTGTTATGCTTGCAACTGTTATTCGTGGTTGTGCTAAGCTGAATGACCTGAATATAGGGAGACAGATATATTGTTACACAATTAAACTGAGCTATCTTTCTGATTTAATGGTGAGTAACACACTTCTTTCAATGTATGCAAAGTGTGGGTCGATCAATGATGCCATGAGGTTTTTTGAGGAAATGCGGGTGAAAGATTCTGTTTCTTACAGTGCTATAATTTCAGGCAGTGTTCAAAATGGTAATGCAGAGGATGCTCTGCAAATTTTTTTGAAGATGCAATTATTGGGGGTTGAACCGGAATTGGCAACCATGATGGGTTTCTTTCCAATCTGCTCTCGTTTGTCGGCTCTGCAACATGGGATCTGTGGTCATGGCTACTCAATAGTGCGTGGATTCACAGGAGATGTCTCAATTTGTAATGCTCTAATTGACATGTACGCTAAATGTGGTAAGATTGATATGTCTAGGCTTGTCTTTGATAAGATGTGTGAGAGGGATGTAGTCTCCTGGAATGCAATGATTGTTGGTTATGGAATTCATGGGCTTGGGAGGGAAGCAATTTCTGTGTTCCATGAAATGTTGAACGTAGGCGAAAAACCGGATGACATAACTTTCATTGCTCTCCTATCAGCTTGCAGCCATTCAGGGCTTGTAAATGAAGGGAAGCATTGGTTTCTCTCCATGACTCAAGAATATAATATTGTCCCTCGGATGGATCACTACTTCTGCATGGTGGATCTATTGGGCCGTGCTGGTCTTTTGGACGAAGCTCGGCATTTCATTAGTGGAATGCCATTTGAACCTGATGCTCATATATGGACTGCATTACTAGCTGCTTGTAGGATCTACAAGAATATTGAACTAGCAGAAGAAGTGTCAAATAGGATCCAGAGCTTGGGACCTGAAAGTACTGGAAATTTTGTCCTCTTATTTAATTTGTACACAACTGCTCAACGATGGGATGATGCTGCACATATCAGAATCAAGCAGAAGGATTTGGGCTTTAAGAAGAGCCCGGGATGTAGTTGGCTCGAAGTAAATGGGATTGTTCATGCTTTTGTTGGAGGAGATGGGTCTCATCCACAGTCAGCTAAAATAAACAAGAAATTAGAGGAACTCTTGGCAGAAATGAAAATATTGGGATATAAACCAGAGTCTAATTTTGTGTACCAAGATGTTGAAGAGGAGGAGAAGGAAAAGGTTTTACTTCATCACAGTGAGAAACTTGCTGTTGCATTTGGAATTATTAGCCTAAAACCCAACAAGCCTTTTCTTGTTACAAAGAATTTGAGGGTATGTGGTGACTGCCATACTGCTCTAAAGTACATCACAATCATCACTAAGAGAGAAATAACTGTTAGAGATACAAGTCGATTTCATCATTTTAGGAAAGGAATATGCAGCTGTGGAGAGTTCTGGTGAAGACTAACGAGGTAGAACTTGTCCAACACGCGATCCTTTGTCGTGGAATCTCTGCATCTGGTTCTCAGATCTATAGAATGTAACAGCATTTGGCCTGGTAACTTTCATCAATATTTTATGTCCCAAGCATGCGCAAAAATTTAATATACATCCATTTCAAAGTTTTGCACTTCTAATAAGCATTAGTTGAATTCTTAGCCACACGTGTTTCTGTTAAAGATCTCTGTACGGGGGCACCACTACTTCGAGGATTGAATAAAAATGACATTTATGAATGGCCTACTAGAAGTCCAATAATTCCAAGCCACTTCTTGCCTTCGCTACAATAAAAGCTTCACTTCTGGAGTAGCACAATCCTCTTGGTCATTCATCAAAGCTAGATTTCAGTACATTTCCAAGTTTAGTCTACCTTGTTCATTGTTGTCAATTAAAGGTTTTTTATTTTTTAATAAAAAAATCGTAATGCTTGAGAATGCAATAAATCCCACAATTAGACTTTTCCTACTTCGTCACTTACCAGTAATGCTCTTTATAATTGATATATTCTGATTTTAGGGGACCATTGCCTAGTGTCTCATGATAGATTCCTTTACTACGTTATATTTGTTGATCACTTCACAAATATGTATGCTTTACCATCTAAATGAAAATCTGACGTCTTGGATGTATTTCTTTAATCTAAACTTGTTGTCACTAAATCAAAGTGCTTTAAAATGCTATGATCAAGAGCCAGAAATTTTTTCATCTCTCGACCCCGTGAAATTATTGAGACGATATTTCCATTTTCTAAATTAGATATAAACTTTCCACAGCCCACTCCTGATTCCGTCCCCAAACGGTTGCCTCATCAACCTCATCTTCCTTGTTCCTCCAAACACCTGTCCAGTCAATCCCGCCAGTCTTGCGTCTTTGGCAGTGGCCATTCCAAGGTAATATGAATGCTTCTTGTGGTAGCTAATGTTGTAGATAAATTGCCTCCTCATCTTAGCTAACTATTGTCAAAAAGGGTTTTGTTTTGAATGTCTCTCATTGGGAGAGTTTCTTCCTTTATATAGATGCAAGGTAAATAACTTACAAAAATAAACTCGTATCAATTACACGCTATATACAATATACTCTTTTATACATTGCTAGACTAAATAGGGTAAAATATATGCTACCTCAATTATGGCCCTATATACAATATACTCTTCTACACATAGCTAGACTAAATAGGGTAGAATATATGCTGCCTTGATAGACTATGCTAACATCTCTCCTCAAATTGATGTTGGGCAATCAAGAAGCATCAATTTGTCAATCAAGAACTGATGGCGATGACGAGAGAGATCTTTGGTGATCAAGTGATTCACGAATGGAATGACAATCCACTTCAATATGTTTGGTGCGCTCATGAAAAGGGGATTGGCAACAATCTGAATAGCACTGGTATTATCAGCATGAAGAGGAGTACGAGTAAGCTGCGGAACACTAAGTTCACCTAACAACCTGCGAAGCCATACAATTTCAGAACAAGCAGACGACATAGCCCGATATTCAGACTCGGTGGATGACTTCGAGACACGAGCCTGCTTCTTACTCTTCCAAGAAATAAGAACATCACCAAGAAACATACGCCAACCTTCATGTTGATTTATATTTTCCTGAAAAATACTTGAAAGTAGTATCTTGAAATTAGGGGCAAAGACTTATTGCAGAAAGTTATGGATGTGATATCTTGAAATTAGGTACACAAATTCTCCGTGTCTCAAGAACATACGCCAAATGATTCAAGACACCACAAGGGCTCTACAAATTAAAAGGTACCGCTAAAATCAAACATTTATCAATTGTCCATCACCAAAGGATGCTTGCAGTGCTATAAATCCGCTACTATAGCCCATCCACTTTAAGATCCCAATACCATTATTAGCACTATTATCAATATATGCAGGATTAATGGCTGTGTGTTTCTTCCCCTTCCCGCGCCTGAGCCAATTCTTTGACGGATTTACTAATTCAACACTAAAATTTTCCTGTTCCTCGAGATTTAATCACATCTGTTGACAAAAATTGTAATTTATAAGATATCAATTCAAGGTTAAAATCATTTGATACCTTTTGCTTGTCTCCCAATTTATTGAATTCTTCAAACTTCAAACCACTCTTCAGGTACATCTTCCTCTACTCCAGTGTCAAAAACTAAGAAGCACGGACACTCCACCACCACCGGCATTTCGGTGTGGGACACGTATCGGACACCGTGTCAGGGCCCGCAGCTATCCCTAGCCCCCTGACAGCATTTGCAGCCGCAGTTGCCCAACTTCGGCCGCACCTTTGTAAATATTACTTTCAGTTATTACTTCCGTTAGTTTGTAATAGGTTATTTTCCGTTATGATTCTTCAACCCTTTGAACGTCTACTCATGTAACTTGGGTTTTTGTTACTTAAGCTATTATAGGGGGTAGTTGGTATTCGAAGTCTTGTCAAGCTTACTGGTGTTGACCCCCTGCACCATCAATTGTAATTTACTGCTTTCGTTAATCAATGATCAAGCTATTTTCAACGCATTCAAATCTTCTGTTGCTAAGCTTTCTTTAAATTGTTGAATCGATCGAGAAAAGGCGGAAGGTAGTCGAGAGGAGTCGACTACTGCCGCACGGTGCCCCTTTTGTGCTAGAAAGAAAGGCGCCCCGTGAAAGTTGGTATCAGAGCTGCGGCTCAAGACACACGAGTAGAAAGCGATGGAACCGAATGCATCACACATCACTGAGGTGGTGGATCACAAAAAGAGTACTAAGCAGCGCTTGGATGCGCTCGATGGGCAAAGTACTAGGTTATGTGACGCTGTCGAGACCCTTGAGGAAAAGGTCGAGACAGCAGAGGCAGACATCCACGAACTGAACATCCAACTGGATGAGAGTCGGATGATGTGCGCAGCGATGACTGATGCTGTTGCAATGCTTCCCGATCTGAGGGAAGAAATGGAAGCCATGAGACTTCAGTTGCGAATACTTCAACGTGTGGTTGGCAATGGGCAAGCCCCTGCACATGAGTATGCACCTAGGCTCAGAATTCCAGAACCGCGTACCTATGGTGGGGCGCGCGACGCGAAAGAAGTTGAGAACTTCTTGTTTGACATGGAACAATACTTTCTTGCTGCCAATATTGAAGACGGGGCAAGAAGGGTGTCGACAGCTACCATGTATCTGGGTGGAGATGCAAAACTATGGTGGCGGACAAAATATGCTGATATTCAGGCCAACAGGGCCCAGATAGACACATGGGAACTTCTTAAGGAAGCGATCAGAACACAATTTTTTTCAGAAAATGTGGAATATCAGGCCCGACGGGCACTACGAGAACTGAAACATACTGGTTCCATTCGGGACTATGTGAAAACCTTTTCAGGGCATATGCTGGACATCCGAGACATGTCTGAAAAGGACAAGCTCTTCACTTTCATGGAAGGGCTGAAACCATGGGCGAGAACTGAACTACAAAGACAAAAGGTGGCTGATGTGAGCACGGCTATGGGAGCTGCCGAGTGCTTGATGGACTATCAATCAGAACCCAGAAAGGAGCGGCTGCAAGTTATTAGCCAATCCCGAGGGGGAGGAAATAGATCCTTCAAGCCCACATCAAACTCAAATGGGGGAGAACGCTATTCTCACCATAAAGGAGGCCATCAGGGTGGCTATCAAGGTAACCATCAGGGTAGCTATCAGGGTAACCATCAGGGCAACAACTGGAACAAAGGAAAGGCTCCGGAGAGCAAATCTAGTACGGCCCCTAGAAAGGATGGATGTTTCTTATGCGGTGGTCCTCACAGGGTGAAGGATTGCCCACAGAAACAGTTTGTGAATGCTTTGAGCCAACTGACAAGTGGAACATCAGGTTCGAAGCAACACGTCCCGCAGGCTAGCAGTCATTGCGAAGCCGATTCTGACGAGGATGAGGATGTCGTTGGGGCATTCTCACACCGATGTAGCACAATATCACATCGGGTAATTGAAAGGGGTAATGTATCCCAGAAGAAGGTGGAGCAAGAAGCGCCGAAGCCTCGTGTTTGTAAGGCTAAAGGCTTGATGTACATTGATGTGAAGATCAATGGGAAACCAATCAAGGCCATGGTAGATACCGGGGCTACGCATAACTACCTTGCAAGTCCCGAAGTAGAGCGCCTCGGGCTTGTGCTGGAGAAAGGTAGTGGAAAGGTGAAGGCAATCAACTCAGTTGCTCAACCAATCGCTGGAGTAGCCAAATCCGTGCTTATTAAAGTTGGTCCTTTTGAAGGGAGGACTAATTTGTCTGCAGTTCAGATGGATGACTTCAAGCTGATTTTAGGGTTGGAGTTCCTTCGGGATACGAAGACGGCAGTGTTACCGTTTTCTGATTCTTTGATGATGATGGGGAGCAAGCCCTGTGTCATCCCCACGCTAGTTGGGAAAATGGGTGAGAAGAGAATCTCAGCCATGCAGTTTAGTAAGGGCTTCAAGCGAAATGAACCTTCGTTTCTATGTACTCTTCATCTGGAAGAGATTGAGAAAGCAACTGGCCCTATCCCAAAACCTGTTAGAAGACTTCTACAGGAATTTGAGGATGTGATGCCAGAGGAATTGCCAAGGAGATTACCGCCAAGGAGGGCTATTGATCACGAAATTGAGCTTATACCGGGTGCCAAGCCTCCTGCCAGGGCACCCTATCGAATGGCTCAACCTGAGCTAGAAGAGCTTAGGAAACAATTGGCTGAAATGCTGGACAGTGGGATTATCGTGCCTGCGAAATCACCATATGGAGCTCCAGTGCTATTTCAGAAAAAGTCTGACGGTTCTCTTCGAATGTGCTGTGACTATCGTGCCTTGAACAAAATTACGGTGAAAAACAGTTATCCGATTCCGTTAGTGGCAGATTGCTTCGACCGTTTGAGCAGGGCGAAGTACTACACAAAAATTGACCTAAGGTCCGGATACTGGCAAGTCCGGATCAAAGAAGGAGACGAAGCAAAGACTACAGTGGTAACTAGATATGGGGCATTTGAATTCAAAGTTATGCCTTTTGGATTGACAAATGCTCCCGCAACCTTCTGCACGATGATGAATCAAGTACTTCACGGGTTTCTAGATGATTTCGTGGTGGTGTACTTGGATGACATCGTAATTTATAGCGAGACTCTGGAGGAGCATGTTCAGCATGTGAGGAAAGTTCTTATTCGTCTACGGGAGAATGAACTTTACGCAAAACCATCCAAATGCTCATTTGCCCAGACCTCTATCAGCTTTTTGGGCCACATTATTGAGCAAGGAAAAGTCCGCATGGATAGTAAAAAGGTTAAGGCTATTAAAGATTGGCAACCGCCAAAGCATGTACATGATGTACGTTCGTTCCTTGGGTTGGCCAACTACTATCGAAGATTTGTGAAAGGGTATTCAGAAATCGCTCTGCCGTTAACTGAATTAACCAAGAAGGAGAAGGCTTGGGAGTGGTCGGCATCATGCCAAGCCGCCTTTGAGAAATTGAAGGAATCTATGTGGACAGATCCAGTTTTGGCCTTACCAGATATGGCTAAAGCTTTTGAAGTGCAGACCGATGCTTCAGACTTTGCTCTAGGAGGAGTCCTAATGCAAGAAGGGCATCCGGTGGCGTATGAGAGTCGAAAGCTGAATAATGCAGAGCGCCGTTACTCAGCGCATGAAAAGGAGTTATTGGCAGTGGTCCACTGCCTCAGGGTATGGCGTCATTATTTGCTTGGGTCTCCTTTCATTGTGAAGACAGACAACACTGCTGTGAGTCACTTCATGTCTCAACCGAAACTTTCAAGCAAGCAGGCTCGTTGGCAAGAACTTCTTTCAGAGTTCAATTTTGTATTGGAATATCGGGCTGGATCTAGCAATCATGTAGCAGATGCACTCAGTCGGCGGGCTGACTTGGCTTCTATCTGCTCAATGGCAGCTCTTTCAGGGAGCAATGTTACTACAACCACAAGGGATCAAATACGGGCACTTCTGGAGAAGGACCCCGCAACAATCTATTTGGTCGACCTCGTCAAACAGGGAAAAACTCGACAGTTCTGGTTGGATGAGGGTCTACTGAAGACGAAAGGAAACCGCCTCTATGTTCCAAAGGGTGGAGATTTGAGGAGATCCTTAATCACGGAATGCCACGACACGCTTTGGGCTGGACACCAGGGAGAGGAACGCACTTCTGCTCTATTGCAGCGTGCTTACTATTGGCCGCAAATGAGAGATGACATTGCGACTTATGTGAAAACTTGTTTGGTTTGTCAACAGGATAAGCCAGATCATCAGAAGAAGGCGGGCTTACTGGAGCCCCTTCCCGTCCCAACTAGACCATTCGAGAGCGTATCGATGGACTACATTGTCAGCTTGCCAAAGGTTGGAGATTTTGGCACTATCATCGTCGTGGTGGACCGTTTATCAAAATATGTGACATTTATCGCAGCACCTAAGTATGTATCCGCTGAAGAGACCGCTCGCCTCTTCTTCAAGCACATTGTCAAATACTGGGGGTTGCCTAAAGATATAGTCAGTGATCGAGATCCTCGATTCACCGGCACATTTTGGACCGAGTTATTCAAACTCCTTGGTTCAACTTTGAGCATGAGTTCTTGTTTTCACCCACAATCTGACGGACAAACTGAGCGGTTCAATTCAATGCTGGAAGAATATCTTCGGCACTTTATCTCTACTTCGCAGAAAAACTGGGTGAAACTCTTGGATGCGGCTCAGATTTGCTTCAATGCCCAAAAGAGCTCTTCCACCAATAAGAGCCCTTTTGAGATTGTTACTGGCCAGCAACCGTTACTCCCTCATACTGTGAACATTGATCAAAGTACCAAGTCTCCTCAAGCTAAGGGCTTCTCTCAAGAGTGGAAACGAAATATTGAAATTGCTCGGAGTTATCTTGAGAAAGCACAGAAACGGTACAAAAAAGCTGCTGATCAAAAACGTCGTTTTCTAGAATTCAACGTGGGAGATCTGGTGATGGTGAAACTCCCTGACAAACGCCAGTATAAGGTAATAAGAGGGATAGATTCTCGATTGATGCCGAAATATATCGGGCCATTACCCATCATGAAGCGGATTGGAAGAGTTGCTTACAGAATTGAACTTCCTTCATGGTGCAAAACCCACAATGTCCTCCATGTTAGTGCACTCAAGCCATATTTTGCAGATAAGGAGGATGCATCCAGAAATAAGCCAAAGCGATCTGTATTTGAAGTGAAGAAAACAGGCAAGAGAATTGCTGAAGCTATTATTGATCACCGAGTTACTCGAGCTTCCAAGAAAGATCATCAGGAGTACTTAATCAAATGGAGCGGATGCAGCAGCGAGGAGAATACTTGGGAAAGAGTTAAAGACCTTGGAGCCTTCAAACCTCTACTTGAAGAATATCATGCAAAGATGGCACCGAGGACGTCGCCAAATCAAATGGGGGAGAATGTCAGGGCCCGCAGCTATCCCTAGCCCCCTGACAGCATTTGCAGCCGCAGTTGCCCAACTTCGGCCGCACCTTTGTAAATATTACTTTCAGTTATTACTTCCGTTAGTTTGTAATAGGTTATTTTCCGTTATGATTCTTCAACCCTTTGAACGTCTACTCATGTAACTTGGGTTTTTGTTACTTAAGCTATTATAGGGGGTAGTTGGTATTCGAAGTCTTGTCAAGCTTACTGGTGTTGACCCCCTGCACCATCAATTGTAATTTACTGCTTTCGTTAATCAATGATCAAGCTATTTTCAACGCATTCAAATCTTCTGTTGCTAAGCTTTCTTTAAATTGTTGAATCGATCGAGAAAAGGCGGAAGGTAGTCGAGAGGAGTCGACTACTGCCGCACGGTGCCCCTTTTGTGCTAGAAAGAAAGGCGCCCCGTGAAACACCGACACGTATCGGACACTTCGTCGGATATTTGTTTAGGGTTTAGAAAAAATAGGTCAATCTTTATGAGTTGGTCAAAATTTTAAATGGGCTAATTATTTGTTTGTTAATGTTAAAATGAGTCAATCATGTTTTAGTATTGTTTTTTATGCAATAAGTATAGAAATTTTTATTTTCTTTAGGCTATAATGTTAAAAAAATTAAATTAAAAAAATTTAATTGACGTATCGGCGGCGTGTCGGTGTCGGCACTTTTTCGAAAATCGCATGTCGTATCGGACACGCGTATCCGTATCGGTGCATCATAGGTCAAAAATAGGTGCACTACCGTAACTATCATCACCCAAATCTAGAAACTCATCAGCCTCAAACTCTTCATGAGAATTGGTGGGCCATCATAGCTGTCCTCTTCAAAATCTGAAAATTCTTTAATCTCTCAGTCAAAAATAGGTGGACCATCATTACTTTAATAATCTATATCCAAAAATTTTACTGCCTCAATTTCACTGTTAAATTCTAGGATATTGTGTTTAAAATTTAACTTCCAACAATTGTCTGATTCACCGTAAAATTTGAGAGCCGCCAGTCTGTCGCCGGCTTGTCGTCGTCATCAACACTACTTATGTTGAGCCAACATTAGTCTCTCAAGAACTGAAATCCAGCCAATGGTGGACAGTCATTTTCACTGAATTTGATGCACTTATTTGTAATGGAACTTGTGAACTAGTTCTACCCAACACGAACTGAAATCTAATGAGTTGTAAATTGATCCGTCGTGTGAAACTCAACCCTGGTGGCTCTATATCTAGGCACAGGGTCCATCCTGTTGCAGAGGGATTGCATCAACATCTGGGCCTTGGTTACACACAAACTTTTAGTCCTGTAGTCGGGCCAATAACAATTTGACTTGCTCTGTGCCTTGCAATGTCCAGTGATGTCATTACAATAGTTTGATCACAAAAATGGTTTTCTCCACGGTCATCCCTCTAAAGAGGTATTTATGACTCAGCCTCCGGGTTTTACTCATCCTTCATTTCCTCATTATGTTTGTAAATTACGTAAAGCACTAGTCTCGAATAGGCTCCTCAGGCATGGTATACTGAACTCAAGAATAATTTAATCTCTCTTAGATTTTTTAAGTCTCGCTCTGATACTTCTCTCTGTACTTTTAACTCCTGTGTTTACATGATATATTTGTTAGTTTATGTTGATGGATCGTTTATTATGAGTAATAATTCTGGGTTGGTTGAGTACTTTATTCTGCAACTCTCCAACACTTATTTGTGAAGGATCTCGGCACATTAATTTATTTTATAGGTCTTTAAGTGGTGCCAACTAAAACTGGTGTTCTTCTATCGCAACACAAGTGCATCTCCAATATTTTGGAGTTTGGACCATACAGGTATGAGTGGCGCCAAAGTGGTTGATGTTTCTCTCTCTACCAGCTGATCTCTCTGTTTTTGTGATGGCTCCAATCACTCTGATGCCACCACCTTTTTTCTAGTTCTTGACGTCTACTGTAACACACAATCACAAGACTTGACGTTGCCTTCATTGTCAACTGTCTCTAAATTTATGTACAAACCAATAGAACTTCAATGGGCAACACCTGATGCCTGCTTTGCCATTTGAACGGTACTACCAATCATGGTATATTTCTGCGAAAACACTCTCCTCTTCATCTACATGCCTTTTGAATGCTGATTTTGTGGGAAACATAGATGATCATACATCCATTGGTGCTTATGTAGAGTTTCTAGGCCACAATTCAATCTCCTAGAGCTCAAGAAAAAATAAACTCTGTTGCTCGCTAATCAACCGAAGCTGAGTATCAAGCTATTGCTACCGTCGCTCCAGAACTCGCTTGGATACAATCATTTTTATTTGAACTTGGCATTTTCCTTCCGCACCCACCAATAATTTATTGCGACAATGTCGGCGCCACATATTTATGTTCCAATCCAATTTTTGATTCCTTCATAAAGCATATCGAAAATGAATTCCACTTGATTAGATAAAGTATTCGGTGGTGCACTTCAAAGTCACCAAGGATCAGCTCTCTAGTGCACTCACAAAGAACCTCTCTCTCCAGCGACAACAGCTACTTCGGACCAAGATTGGCGCCTTCAATAAAAGCACCATCTTGTGGAGTCATAATAGAGGAAATCTTATTAATCCTTAATTTATTTGATTTTATGATGTCATTTATTTTAATTGATTCTGTCGTATTTTGCTTTCTTGTTATTATGGTAGGTGATATCCCTTTTCCTTTCTTGTAAAATATATTGTATACCCAAAGCCGTATATATATTGATGGTAATGAAAAAAGTCGGCGAGTTATAGGTTTTATATGAGTAATGCTATTCATCACCAGTAGTGATGAACAATAGTCTATGTGGCTGTGGGGGCACTGCCACATTGTTCAATAAAGTTGGGATGCACTTCTATTCATTGGACAATGTGACACTGATCCAAATTCCGTCATTTTCATCTCTGATAAGTCTCTATCGAAACCACCGGGACTGGCGTGTCGGTGTCCAATACGGTGTCGGACACGTATCGGACACTTCACCGGGTATTTGTTTAGGGTTTAGAAAAATAGATCAATCCTTATGTGTCGATCAATATTTTAAATGAATCAATTATTTGTTTGTTAATGTTAAAATGAGTCAATTATTTTTGAGTATTTATTTTTAATGCATTAAGTATAGAAATTTTTATTTTTTTACACTATAAAATTTGAAAAAAAAAATTAAAATATTAAAAAAATTAATCGACGTGTTGGCGGCGTGTCGGTGTAGGTAGTTTTTCTAAAATTGTGTGTCGACGTATTTGCTACGTGTCGTATCGGACACGCGTATCCGTATTGGTGCATCATACATATTAACATTTAAATCTATCAAGAAAAAATGTCAAATTATTTTCCTCAGGAAGTTGTGGCACAGATCCTGACAAGACTCCCACCCAAGTCCATCATCAAGTTCAGGTGCATATCGAAATCATGGAATTTACTGCTATCAAGCCCCTACTTCATTTCCATGCACCCCCAACAAAGCATTCTTTCCAAGTCCCCCACCAACCCCTCGGACCATTTTATTGTCAGGCACTACTCCAAGATCCAAAATAGTGAAATCTATTCGGTACGTATGAACAATGAAAACTGCAATGTTGATGAAACCATAAAAAATACAATACCCATTTCGCGATTTTACGCGGTTTTCTACTTTAGGATTGTTGGTTCTTACAATGGCGTGTTATGACTGTCTGATGATTTATTTGGGTACACTAACGCCATTTTGCTATGGAATCCCTCCATCAGGAGAAAGGTAACCCTCCATGTGTCTCCATCCATTTTGGAAATTATGGTACCTTACATGTTTGTTCTTGGATTCGGATTTGATGCGAAAAATAATGATTACAAGGTTGTGAGAATAGCTCCATGTTCAATGAGATTCTGGGTATCTGGTTCCCCCTAAGGTTGAGATTTACGAGCTTAGTGTTGGGAATTGGAGAGAAATTGACGTGCAAGTTACCTTGAATTGTGTTGTGGAGTATTTTTGGACACAGGTGTTTCTTAACGGAAATGTGCATTGGGTTGCATATAAAAGAAGTGGGGAAACATTGGGTCCGGTGGCGAATTTATTATGGTATTTAGCATGACAGATGAGGTATTTGAAGAAATGCAGCTGCCTGATGATTTGTCCAATGAGTTGCCTGTTAATTTAAATGCTGCTGTCTTTGAGGAATCACTTGCTATTTTTCAGTACGATGCAAGAGTTTGGAGTAAGAGCTGCTCCATTTGGGTTATGAAAGAATATGGTGTTCCCGAGTCTTGGAGTAAACAATTTTATGTCGATCTCAATGAAGGATTGGGGATGGTACCGGGATTTAGAAAAAATGGTCATGTGTTGTTGAGTGACAGAAATGGGGATTTAATTTCACATAACCCTGGAACTGGTGCAAGAGAGGATCTTGGAATTGTAGGCACAAAAGACTCATTTTATGTTGACACTTATGTAGAGACCCTTGCTTTGTTCATTGAGGGTAAAGAAGCACGAGCAAGGCTCCTGAGTGACAGTGATAGCGAATATGATTCTTCTGAAGCAGACGTTGAAGACGTGTATGGTGATGTTGAAAAGAGCGACATTCGAATGCAGTCCAGCATGTTTCAGTATCTGCTTTGTTAGAGCGCATATTTGTCTAATTCTCATGAAGTGCTTCTTTGGGAGATAAACTCCCATTTGTCCGTATTTGGACAGACAATATCTCGTGTTTCATTTGATTTCCAGATTTCTGATTCGCTAATGTTTCTGTTTTTAATTTGACCAATGTCAACTTAATCAATCTGTTTTGTCCTTTGTTAAACTTTCAATACCCATCATTCCCTTAACGTCAAAGTGTACTACTAGAAGTAGTGTCAGCGAAATTTTCCAAAGGAAAAATCACTAGTACGTAGAGGTGGACACGGTTCGGTCCGGTTTGGTTCCGAACCGAACTGAGAACCACTATATATCTTGTAAAAGGAACTTCGGTTCCAACTTAAATTATGGAACCAAATCAAAACCGGAACCAGTTTGGTTTGGTTCTATAATTAAAGTTTTCAAATTTGTCATATTTTTAACAAGGTATTTTTATTCCCTTGTTTGAAACAACACAATAATTAAAAAATCATAATGTTCAAACCTTAATCTATTGACAAAAGAACAATATATCAAGTTTTGAACACAAAGTTCCACCTCAATACAAAATAACAAACATAGAATAAAATTTTATTTTTATGGACTAACTTTTCAGAAAAAAAAAAAAAAAAAACAATAAGGTCGGTTCAGTTGTTAGGTTTTGAGTTTAGAACCGATAACTAAAATATAAATGTTCGGTTCTCGATTTTAATACCCATGACCTGATTTCAACTTAAAAAGAAGTTCGGTTTGGTTCCGGTTTAGGTAGATATTTTTGTCCACCCCTACTAATAAGGACAAATTTGACGATGGTTTGCATTGCACATTTTGTATTTATTTTTTAAATACAGAAGTAATTTTATGAACTATCACCACAAACTGCAGGTGAGATAAAATATGGAATACAATGAACTCAAACTTTATCAAATTTTATCTGCTAGACTCCTTGTAGCTATAGAAGCAAGTTTGTTGACCACTTTATTCCCCTATCGAGGACAAGTCCCAATCCGGACATAAGTGCAATAACATCATCAACAATCAAAGCATTCGCAGCTAATGGCTTCACAGAATTCACCCCTTTTACCACTCTTAAGGCATCACTTTCAGCTATGTCCACTGGGAATCCTCCATCTCGAGCCAAAATCAGTCCTCCTCTTAGTACGTGGGGTTCGGCATCTTTAGCAGAAAAGGTTCCCTTCAAGCATTTTGCACAGGCTGCCACTCCCGTATTACAATCCCAACGCCAATCAGGCCCTTATCAGTCGAAATCTTCACTTTGTCTTCCTCTTTGCCTCCCGGCAATGCCACTATATTCTAATAAATAGCATTAACAATGGAATTTTCGACCTATATCCATTTCTTGATATAATTAAAAACAGGTCTGGGATCTTCAGAGGAGATTACCAGAAGAAAATTGTTTTGGTAATTGATAAGTAGAAGAATATTATAAAATTGAAAAGAAGTATACTTATAGAATTTGTGACCGAAATTAATTAAAGAATAAAATAAAAACAAATCAATAATATTACCACAGATTAATTGTTTGGAACCTTTTATAAAAATGAATAAACTTTAAGAAAAATTATACAAATTACCAATGGAACAAGTTCAGAAATATTTTATTTCAAAAATAAAAGAATAGTAAATGAAAAACATAAAAACGTCATTTTTGCCACTAGCATCGCAAACTGAGGTTTTACCGACCATTTTTTTTGACTGAAAATTTGCAACGAAATTTGTTGTCATTGATGCTTGTTTTATGTACTGTAAGAAAGAATAATGAAATAAAGGGTAGAGAATTGAATTCGCTTTTCCCACATGCTTGGAAGAAAGATATAAGAAATATTATGGATGACTAGGAAGTGATGAGGGCTTGAAGTGCAATTTTTCTTTTTCTTTTTCTAGTAGCAATCCAATCTTAAAGTGTTAATATTTTTTTTAGATAGTAGTATCCTCTCTAAAAATTCATGGCTCTGCCCATGTCTTGATGTGAAGTAAAAATATAGTAGAGACTTTGGCGTCATCCACAATTTGGAACTTCATTTAATGATCTGTTATGGTTGACCGACAACTTCAGGAATTATTATGCAAGCATAAACGTGTATGAATGAAATTAACTCAAGCTCAACTCGTTGATTCCTATGAATACCGAATTGAACTGATAAAAGTGGAGAAACTTCATGAATAATAATGTTAATCCAAAAACCACCACTTTACAATGAATGAAAAATATGTTTAAATACTGAAACCCGAGTTGAAATAAAACCCTAAACGAGAAATAAATACAAAAAGACGAAAATAGACACGACAAATTAAAGATTGCAGTTTTTAAATTAAAGAGATGAATTCAAACAGCTAAAATCCATCTTCAGTAGTGGCGGAGTGACTAGTTTTGACCGGTTTGTCAAGACGATTCTGGAAACATACTATAGTAGAAAATCTGAGTCTGTATACGAATTCTATTCCCGTTTCTTTAAAAACCTATGATCCTTCACGTTCAAATATGACAAAGCTCAATCCTACGTCATCAAATTATATCCCTACTCTTACTGATCCTGGTGGGTAGATTTATGCTCATCATATTTTTAAGATTCCTTCGCAGAGAATGTCTCTCTGATTGATGTTCGTGTTCCATATCATCTTGAAGAATGATTAAGCTGGAATTATACTACTAGTCCTGCACTTAAACATTCGTACCTGTACAATTATGAAATAGTGAATACAAAATTGACAGCAAATTTGTCTATCAAGTCGCATGTTGGTTTCAACGTTTTAAACGAAGTTTTACCCTACAAAAAAGTCAAGACAAGCCACAAAACATTCGAATTAACTAAAAAATAGTGTCAATTGTCAAATGGTATGCCGGAAAATATCAGTGTAAGATTTTGGAATCCTCAATATCAATGCGTTAGCAGGACGAGTGACAGCTTATAACAACTGTAATTTAACACTAGACAACACTGTTGTAATATAACAATGGCTACAACAAGAACAATGCCGGGGGATGGCGAAATTGTAACAATAGAAACAACCGTAAAACAACTCTTCCTCTAACCTCCATCACCTGCAAGAGATGGAAACTATTTATTTCTCTAAATTTCGCAAAAGATATCTTAGAAATGGAACTTAAGCTTTGTAGTTTTCAGTAATTCTTGAACTACAATTACATACAAACAAATTTAAGTTCAATTAGCCACTCATGCTAAGAGTCTTGGAATTATAATGCACTTGATGTAGTCAAATTCAAAATTTTGTTTTTTGTGTTTTTGAGCCAAATATGTTTTGGGATTGCCAATATTTAATGACAATGTTGTGTTTTTCCAATTAGTCCTTTAGAATGTTGTGTAGTCAAATTAATGTGTACTTGTCTTTCTCTATGTCAAGAACTTCTATAAGAGCATCTCTAATGCAACAATGTATGTGGTGATTAGGTAGAGGGGACAAAACTGATGTGGCAACATTTATTGTAGAAAGCCGTCCAACAGACCGTTTAGTTTTAGATATTCTATTAGACACCTTCCACCCTTTTTTTTTAATTAAATTGTGTCTATCTTTCTCATCTATTTTCCTTCTCTTTCCTCTTTCTACACTCTCTCTCTTCATTTTTTTTTCTCTCTTTTGCCACCTAGATTTTTTTAGAAAGTGTAGCATTGGAGATGCTCCCATCTAAGAGCATCTCTAATGATACCTTCTATTTTGAATATCTAGTTGATGTGGCGATGAGGTGCAAGGGACAAAACTCATGTGGCAGCATTATTGTAGAAGGTTGTTCAATAGCTTGTCCATTTTTAGACAGCCTACTAACTACAATAAATGCTGCCACATTGTGTCTATCAGTCTATCCTTCTCATCTATTTTTCCATTCTCTTTCCTTCTTCCACACTCTCTCTCTTCTTGTCTCTTTTCTCTCTCTTACCACATAGATTTTTTAGAAGGTGTCGCTCTAAATTGAACGGTCATGTACACAGATTTCTCAAGGAATATGAATTGAATATTTTGGAGATTATCTCGTTCAGAGCTTTGCGGTTGCAATTCAAATTTTGCATCATACGCGTATCAGAGCAAGCAATCAAAATAAATACAGAAATTATAAATCAGCAAATTAGCTCTAAAGCTGTTATTTTCCCCAAAGTTCAACCGGCGATTGAATCAAGTTTCTGTGTCGAAGCAGAATTGGAAAAAATGAAGTTGTGAAGCAGGTTACAGAAATTCCTGCAACCAAAATATTTGAAACTGCTACCCAACCAGAAAATACATAATATCTTGGTACTGTTTAATTGGAGCAGTTGAGCAGAATCTGGAAGTAGGAATTTTCAATTCATTGGAAGCCAATTTCACTTTGTGCCTCGAAACATCATTTGAAGAATATTTTAATATACATTTGGACCAATTTCAGTTATGAAGAATATTTTAATATACATTTGGACCAATTTCAGTTACTGCCCAAATTGAACACTTCTTCCCAGAAGCACAAACATATGGCAAGTCCGGATGGTGTCAACTCCACAATTTCCATTACTACGATATTTCACGGAGAAGATTATGACTATTGGAAGATTAGAATGAAGACAGTTTTAAAGGGAGCGGTCTATGGTCTATTGTTGAAGAGGGCATTAGAGAAGACGGAGACAAAGTTGAAAACATGAAAAAAAAAAAAGAAGCTTGAGGCAAAAGATGCGAGTGCTTTAAGAAAAATTAAAATGGAGGTCTCCTGTTCAATAATTTCTAGGATTTTTCAAGAAGCTTCGACAAAAGAAGCTTGGGATATTCTAGAAGAGGAATTCCATGGAGACAATGTACGAACCATTAATCTCCTAGCCTCTGTAGAGATTTTCAGAGTTAAAAAATGAATAATTCTGAAAATGTTGAAGAATTTCATATGAGGCTATGGAAATTATTAATCAAATGCAGACCTATGGCGAATCCATAACGGAACAAAATATTTTTTAGAATTTTTTTGATCAGTTCTAGAAGATGAGTACATTGTTGCACCATAGAAGAGTCCAAGCATCTTACAAAGGTGTCCGTTCGTGAATTAATGGGATCTCTACAAGCTCAGGAAAAGAGACGACTAAAGCAATGGGGGAGCCAATGAGAGTATGTCCAATAAACCGCAGCCTCAACTTTCATTTCTTACCAAAACAAAGTACCCCCTTCATCGGTGCTATTCTCAAAAAGTTCTTTTCACCGACATGAAATTCCAAATCTTTTCGCCTGTTATTTGTCGATCCTGAACTATTTTTATTCTCCCTTGAATTTTATCAATAGCCTGCACTATCTTTTCTACAATCTTTGGACCTAAGAATCTTCTATTACCCACTTCATCCCAATGAATAGATGGCCGGCATTTCTTGCATTAAAGAGCCTCATAAGGGGCCATGACCAGGGCTGGTTTCGTAACCCCTGGTTTTTCGTGAAACCAGGGATCGCGAACCCTGGTTTCGCGAGGGGATTTCTCCCCCTTGTCACCGAGACCCGCGACAAGGGGGGAGAAATCCCCCCCTCCCTCCCGGAGTTGAGAAACCCCTGGTTTCGCAAAACCAGGGATCGCGACCCTGGTTTTTCGCGAAACCAGGGGGGAGGGGGTTTCCCCCCTTGTTTCAGGCACCGGCACGCCTGTTGGTGCCGGAAACAAGGGGGGAAATCCCCCCTGTTGCTGTTCCAGAGAGGGGTAGGGGTAGGAGTAGGGGTAGGGTGATTTGGTTTCAAATTTTTTTTTACTGGGCCAGCCCAAAATAAGTGGGCCAGCCCGGTTTTAGCCCAATTGGTCCGGTGGGTTAGTTGTACCAGGCTGAATTGGCCCAATTTTTATTTGATAAATTTTTTATTGGGCAAGTTGAGCCCAGAGACTGGGCTATCTGGGCTCGCTCGCTGGGCCAGACCATTTTGTCACCTCTATCCATGGTGTTGGTAGCCTGAAAAATGTTGTTGTAAGTGAACTCAGCCAGCGGCAAATGTGATCCCAACTTCTGCCAAGATCTAACACACATGCCCTTAGCATATCCTCCAGAATTTGGATAGTCCTTTCCGACTGTCCATTAGTTAATTTGTGAATGATATGCTATGTTAAATTTCAATTTGGACCTCATATATGTAGCGACCAAATTTTTTTCATTTTTTAATTTCATGAAAATAAAAATTTAGATTTTTGGCATCGCTACGAATTTCCTATTACGATTTAAAATGGTTAGTCACGTTAAATGTTGCACATGTTTGCTTTAAATTTTATTTGACAAATATGAAATATTATTTTATCAACAAGCCTCTTAAAGTTTTAGATCGAATAAATTTATCTTGAGTTAATTTCTTGGTTAATTTCAGCCAGCCATTAATTTAAAACTGAGAATTTTTTCAACATTTATTTACGCCCCATGCTAGTCCTAATTTTTAGTCCAAAAACCCACTCGTTAAACCCAATAAAAAAACCGGCCTCCTCTGGCCCAACACTTGACTTATTTTCCGACCCAAAAGTTCACCTATAATCAGCACAAAACCCGGTTCATTTTGGCCCCAGAATCCAGCCAATAACCCGCTTACCTAACTGCCAATAACCCGCCACTTTGCTGCCAGAAAACCTCCCCAAACTACCCAATTCCACTACTACAAATCAGCCTCCATGCAGTGAAGAAAACTGAACTTCAAAAAATCCCATTTTCTTGTCCACTTCCTCCCTCATTTTCAGCCCTTCTCCACTACCAGAAAACCGCCAAAAACTGCTCCAAATTATCCCAGAATTCGGCCCTGCAGTCCCCCATTTCCCCCTCACTTTTCAGCCCACAAATGAACTGTTTTTCTCTTCAGATTTTCCAAAGAATTGTCCAAAACCTCATTTTCCCTTACTAATTCAACCTCAAAAATCACAACATCTTCTCATTTTACAGTCCATCATTCGGCCCTTTAATTCCCAAGTTTCCCTTCATTTTTCAGTCTCAAAAAATTTCAGTTTTTGTTCCCTTTTCTCTCCAGATTTCCGGCCCCAACAGTGACTATTCTTACCTTGTATTTTTCTTTCCACCTTTCAGCAATATATACACCAATTCCCTCCTCATTCTTCCCCTCAACCTTAGTCTAATAATCACTTAATCCTCTCTCTTTTCTTTTCCTTTTTCGGCCAGTATATCCTCACCCTTTTCCTCTCAAAATTCATCCCCATACATATTCTTCTTCTCATTAAAAAATAAATAAAAATACACCTTATTCTTCTTACTAAAAGTCAGTCCAAAGATTTCAGCAGAAACCTTCCTTATTTTCCCTCCAAATTCGGCCTTATTGATTCTAAAAAAATTCACAAAAGTTCTGTATATTATCCATCATATATACATTTTTTTTCACAACAAGGAAAGAGCAAGTGTGCTTTGGAAAGGTGCGGTGACAATTTATTTTCCATCACAACTTCAACCGAAACTCTATTTAAGGTAGTTTTTATACTACATATTTTATGATTTCATGAAGCTTTAATTGAGAAAATACTACGTAATTCATATGCCACGTTAAATGATTTTTACATTGTCATTTCCGTGTTGGATGTATATAATTTATCTAGCGTGGTTAAGGCATGTTTTATGATGTAACATTATGTTGGTGATTGTAGGTAATCTACTATTTAGGTTATTGAAGGTAATTACTTAAGAGTTTATGTGGTGCTGGCTACCAATTTTTATGTTGTTCATTAAGAATGTTATGGCGTTTCGCATGTCGTTTATGATTATGCATAAATTTCTCATATGTATATAGAATTACTACTAAGTGTTACCATTGAAATGCTCACTCTCCAAAATTATTTACTCTTTTGATTGATGGGCTTGGCGGCAGTGCGACGGCGTAAAGTAGCGACAAAAAAAATTGACTTAGGTTTATTATGTTTCGGTGTCAATATAATCGAGCCTTTTATGTGTAGATTAAAGTACAATGTTTGATTATGTTTTAATGATGTAATTTGAACCGATTTTATGTACATGTCGGCGACTTGAAATCAAGGTTGAATTGTTGGCTTATAGTTTGATAAGCTAGTGTTTTGCACCTGATTTTCATAATATCATAACTTCTTGTATAATGCGAATTTTTTAGTGAAATCAGTGGAGTTTGATAGATTTATAAGTTTTCTGTTAGTAAGATTTAGAATGACTTTAAAATCACATCGTATGAATTTATTATGATCACTTTCCCAGGAAGCATCAATTGTACTTGAGATAGTTGTTTGGGCTACTTTGGCCACATTTGTCTCATATCAAATGACTTGTCTAAGGTCTTTATTTTTGATATGTTGTATCCTAAGGTGTCAAGTACCTATGGTTCAAAAAATATAATTTTTTGAGCACGTTTAGTTGGTTATATAATTTTTGGCGATATCTAGTGTTGCTGGTAAATCTTGAAGTTTTGGAAGTCCTTTTAAATTTTCCTTGCGCGTTTGCTATTTTTTCGATGCAGATAAATTTTAAAACCATTCAAAAAATCCAGGGCGTTACACCATAGCCTCTTGCAGACCCATGTAAACCTAAGATCTGTATCAAATTCTATGGATACCGAAACTCCATGTAATCTAACAATTTCCTTTACATACAAGTGTGCCGACTTCTTCATTCTGAAGTGTATCCTTGTTGACAAGAAATGGGCTGATTTATGTCAACAAATCGACCACAACCCATATTGAATCATGACCTCTGGCTAACCTCGGTGTTAGAATTAGAGCAATAAATAAAGGGTAAAAAATAAAAAACACAAGGATTTATACTTTTCGACTCAATGTGAGACTACTTCCTGTCTTCGACCGCTACACTATTTTCACTATAATAAATGATGATTATTTTTTACAAGAGATCAGTCCTATATATAACAACTCAATGAAGGTTCCCTAATTATAACAAAATTCTAAGGTAACCCAATGAAGGTTCCCTAGTTAAAATAAAATTCTCTAGCAACCTAATTATAAAGGAAAAATCTCTAAAACATCCTTAAGAAAATAGAAATACAGTGGACCTTTCGGGGGCGCTTCTCCTGAGCTCCCCTTTCAACTCCCACGGTGACCTTATTGCAAAGGTCGATCTGCGCTCAGCTTTGTGTAGCGTAACAAATTAGGCTCCACAGCTTAACACTCGGAAGCCCGGCCCACTTCCATTCCTCCATTTTTCCCTCTAAATTTCAGCCCCAGTTTTGAGTTATTTCTCCCTCTAAAAATCGGCCCTACACGGTATTGTCCACCCCCTCACCACCACCAAAAAAAATCAGTCTTAAACTTAAGCAAAAACTCCTCATTTCCCCTTCAAATTTCAGCCCTTAATGTAGTGACTGAATTTTTTTCGGATTTGAAATTTCAAGAAAATAAATTTTTAACGTTTGGTGTCGCAACGAACTTCCTAGGACATTTTAAACATTTTAGTCGCGGAAATTTTGTTGCATTTTTTTTTTAAATGTGATGAACATAGAATTTTGTCAACCACCAAAACCAATTATTTCATGCCAATTAAAACTCCCCAAACAGCCCCTTATTTCATGCCAATTAAACTCCCCAAACATCCCCTAAAACCAATAGAAAACCTCCCACTTTGTACCCACATTCAGTGATTTTTTCTTCCTCACTCCATGATCAATTAACCACCCATTTTCACCTCCATTTAGTCCACCTTAACTCCAGCCAAACTGTCCCTTTCACCGTGAAGAGAAATCGGCCCCTGCAATGTGTAAATTTTCCCCAAAAATCAGCATTGAACTTAAGCAAAAACTTTCCATTTTTCCTCTTCAAATTTTGGCCTCCAGCTATAGTCCAGCCCTTGTGTTTTCTGTTTACTTTCCAGCAAGAATACATTCATTTTCCTCCCTCATAAATAAACTCCTATCAATTACAAGCTATTTACAATATATTCTTCTATACATAGCTAGACTAAATAGGGTAAAATATATGTTGCCTCAATTATGGCCATATATACAATATATTCTTCTATACATAGCTAGACTAAATATGGTAGAATATATGTTGCCTTGATAGAATATATGCTGCCTTTGATAGAATATATTAACATCCCCCCTCAAATTGATGTTGGGCGATCAAGAAGCATCAATTTGTCAATCATGAACTGATGGCGATGACGAGAGAGAGCTTTGGTGAAGACATCAGCAGTTTGGTACTCAGTGGAAATGTGTGGAAGAGTAATCTCATGGCGAGCAAGGGATTCACGAATGGAATGACAATCCACTTCAATATGTTTGGTGCGCTCATGAAAAACGGGATTGGCAGCAATCTGAATAGCACTGGTATTATCAGCATGAAGAGGAGTAGGAGTAACTTGCGGAACACTAAGTTCGCCTAACAACCCGCGAAGCCATATAATTTCAGAACAAGCAGACGACATAGCTCGATATTCAGATTCGGTGGATGACTTCGAAACACGAGCCTGCTTTTTGCTCTTCCAAGAAATAAGAGCATTACCAAGAAACATGCACCAACCTGTAACAGAACGACGAGTATTTGCACATCCAGCCCAGTCGGCATCACTAAAGCCCTCCAACTTTAAAGAATTCCCTAAAAGAAAAAACAAACCGCGACCAGATGTTCCTTTAAGATATCGAAGAAGACGACGAACAGCTGCCAAATGTGTCTGACAAGGAGCATGCATAAACTGACTGACCTGTTGAACAGCAAACGAGATATCAGGTCTAGTAATGGTCAAATAATTTAAACTGCCCACCAGCTGCCGATACATCGAGGGATCAGATAAGGAATCACCACCGGCCTGATGCAGCTTTAAATTGACATCCATAGGTGTAAGACACGAATTACTGTCCTGAAGACCGGCTAGCGAAAGAAGTTCTTGGGTATACTTATGCTGATGTAAGAGCGTACCATTCAGACAATGTTGGACCTCAAGTCCAAGAAAATACTGTAGTGGACCAAGATCTTTCATATGAAATGAAGATGTGAGGTGCTGCTGGAGCTGCTCAATTAACTGGAGATTAGATCCGGTAATCACAATATCATCGACATACACAAGAAGTATAACGATTCCAATAGCAGTTTTGCAAAAGAAGAGAGAAGAGTCATACTGACTCTGAGTAAAAGAAAAATCCAACAGAGCAGTACGAAACTTCTCAAACCATGCCCGCGGTGCCTGTTTCAAACCATATAGAGAACGTTTCAAGCGACAAACCTCAACAGAAGAGGGAGGAAACAAGTCAGGAGGAGGAGACATAAATATTTCTTCCTTCAGATCACCATGTAAAAATGCATTCTTCACATCCATCTGATGAAGCAACCATCCTTTCGAAATAGCAATGGCCATAACAGTGCGGACAGTAGTCATTTTGGCCACGGGAGCGAATGTTTCTTCATAATTAAGCCCATACTCCTGCCGATTCCCGAGGGCCACCAGACGAGCTTTATGTCTTTCAATTGAGCCATCAGCACGTAGTTTGATGGTGTATACCCATTTGCACCCAATAAGCTTAGCTCCAACAGGACAAGGGATGATGTCCCAAGTGTGATTGTCTTGAAGAGCTTGAAGTTCGTCCTGCATAGCTTGGTGCCAACACTCTTGAGTAGAAGCCTGAGAGTAAGACTTAGGCACAGAAGTCGTATCAAGAGTATCCTTAAGAGCAGAAGAATAAAATCCATACCAATCCGGAGGCCGAAAAACCCTAGTAGACCGGCGAGGCTCATGCAATACAGGATCAGGTGGCGGTTCAGAAGAAGGAAGAGGTAGTGGGCGACGTCGCTGGTACACAATACCTGGTTGAAAACGAGTAGGAGTACTAGATATATCATCAAAAGAAGGAAGAGAAATAGAGGAAGAAACAGGATTAGCACGAGACGGAAAGAAATATTGGTTTTCAAAGAAAATCACATTTCGAGAAATACGAAGTTTGTTAGCATCCGCATCATAACATACAAATCCTTTATGAGAGTTACTATAGCCAAGAAAAGCACATTGAACAGCTCGAGCAGCAAGTTTGTGACGTTCAACGGGAGGTAAGTGAACAAAACAGATACAACCAAAAATATGTAAAGAATTATAGTCAGGAGGAACACCAAACAATCGAGAATATGGAGAATCAAGGTGCAAGGTAGGAGAAGGTAAACGATTAATCAAATATACGGCGGTAGATAATGCCTCTACCCAAAATCTCGGAGGGACAGAAGATTCAAGCATCAAGGCACGAACAACATCTAAAAGATGTCTATTCTTACGCTCGGCGACTCCATTTTGTTGAGGGGTGTAAGGACACGAACGCTGAGAGAGAATAC
The DNA here is from genome assembly GCA_030279155.1 of Forsythia viridissima. Taxonomy (NCBI): domain Eukaryota; kingdom Viridiplantae; phylum Streptophyta; class Magnoliopsida; order Lamiales; family Oleaceae; genus Forsythia; species Forsythia viridissima. The sequence continues at coordinate 48,719,918 of CM059039.1, forward strand.
CTTTCTGTTGTAGGAAAGATTGAAAATCATGAGACATATATTCTCCCCCAGAATCGGAACGTAAGGTCTTAATACATGTAGAAAATTGTGTTTCCACATAGGCAACAAAAGTTTGGAAGGTCGAAAACACATCAGCTTTAGAACGAAGAAAATAGACCCAAGTGAAACGACTGTAATCGTCAATAAATGTCACAAAATACCTATATTGAGCATGAGAAAGAACAGGACTCATACCCCAAACATCAGAATGAATAATCTCAAAACATGTAGAAGCACGACTACCTTGTAAAGGAAATGGTAAAGATTTGCTTTTACCAAGTTTACAAGATACACAATCAAAAGACAAAGAAGAGCATGCATTTGTATTGCTCAAATAACCATGTTTCATAAGATGTGTCAAAATTACAGAGTTGGGATGTCCCAATTTCTTATGCCAAAAATGGCTATTATTAGCAATAGTAGAATAACCAACAGAAATTGAACGAGGAATGGAAAACGACTGAAGAGGAAAAAGACGTCCCACTTTAGGCCCCTTCGCTATCTCCTGTCCCGACACTTGATCCTGCACACGACAACCATTGTGATCAAAATAAAGAGAACAATTTTCTTCTACCAATTGTCCAACAGAAATGAGATTGGCAGATAAAGTAGGAGATACAAAAACATTAGTAAAGGAAGACCCCAGATTTCCAACCGCAGTAATAGGAAGAGTACTGCCATCGGTGATCTGAATATGCTGGTCACCATCATACTTACGAACATCATTCAAAGCTATCGGACTGCCGGTCATGTGATTGGAAGCCGCAGAATCAATTAACCAAGGAGAAGGAAGAAGACATTTCTTACCTTGGAGACCAAGAGCAGAAAGAGCGAAAATAATCATCTGTTGAACCTGCTCAGGGGTAATATTAGACGAAGAACCCGAAACAGCAGGTTGAGCAGAAGAGGTAGGCATAAATGTGGACTGAACAGCAGTATGAAAAGCAGGAGCAGATCGATTATGAGGGCGTATACGACAATCCTTAATGATATGGCCTTCCTTCTTGCAATAATTGCAGAATTTCTTGCTGCAATGTTTTGCAATGTGTCCAACTTCTTTGCAATTGTAACACTGCGGTGGAGATCTATATCGTCCTTTGCCGTGAGCAGTGTAGGCTACATTAACCATCTCCGTACTACCGTCAGCGTCTTGAGCAATGCCAAGTTGTGAAGCGAGACGCTGTTCTTCACGCAAGAGTTCGCCCAAACAAACATCCAAAGTGGGGACAGGTGTGCGATTGATTAACCCAGCTCGTGCACTTTCAAACTCAGGTCGAAGCTTCATCAAAAATTGATCCCGCTGGCTCTCAGAATGAACCGCTTGTAGTGCCGCTAAAGCATCTTTGGGAACTTTAGAATGCACCAAGCCGGAATAATCACTCCATAAATTAAGAAAATCGGAGTAAAATTGTTCAATCGAGAGGTTCCCCTGGCGATAGTTTCCGATGTCTAACTCTAATTGAAACTTTTGGGCAGAATTATCTTGATAATAAATTCGTCGAAGATAATCCCACATCTGCTTAACAGTAGTGAAACCACGAAGATTGTTGACCATATGGGGTTCAACAGAACTAAGTAGCCAAGAAGCAATTTTGGCATCTCTGCCTTCCCATGAACTAAGTTCTTTGGGATCAGTTGGAGCCGTAGAAGACCCATCCAAATGACCCCATAACTCTTTCCCTTTCACAAACATCTTGAACTGGAATTCCCAACTGGCGTAGTTCTTGCCATTAAAACGAATAATAGAATTTTCGCCTGACATAATAACCACCAGAAATAAAATTGAAAGACCCGACAGATCACAACAGTCACAGGAACAGTATGATCAATCAAGACTCTCAACAATCTGAGACAATAAGCTGTTCAAAAAAATTATTCTGACAGCCTAAATCAAAAAAAAAATAATCATCTGGAAAACGAAGAGACTACCGACAGAACCTATGAAGAGGTTTCGGACAGTCCTGATGCTAAAAAAAATACTCTAACAATAAACCAGAAATTCAACCAAGCCAAGAGAAAAGCGTAAAAAATAACTTTGGCTCTGACCTCATTCCTCCCTTCATTTCACTGATAAAAATCCAGTTTTCTCCATTTTTGGCACTCAATTTTCAGCCCTCTAAGTTCCATAATTTCTATCTTTTCTTCTTTTAAATTAGATCAACATTCATCCACCATTGTTCCCAAAAAATCATCTCCAAAACTTCAACAAAAACTCCCACCTTCTCCCTTAAATTTTCAACCCGCCACAAATTGTTGTTCATAGAACACATATTAAGCTGCCCAAAAGTTCAAATTTCCTCTCCATTGTCTCTCTCTAAATCTTCCTACAATATCACACGAATCTTGTAAACCAAAAGGCAAGCGTGCAGGTTTGTTTTTAGGAAATGTGCACTGACAAGTTATTCTACATCACGACTTCAACCAAAAACTTTATTTTGAGGTAGTTTTATTTACTACTCGAGTTATGATTTATAAAATGATTTTAGGAAAATTATTATTTGAAATGAATGCCATGTTAGTTATCTATGAACGAACTTTATGATTGTGATTGAAGGTAATCACATATGTATGTTAGTGATTGAAAGAAATCACATTTAAGTTCATAGGTGCCAGTTACCAAACTATGTTATTTCTATGTATGTTTGAAGTGATGGCATGTGCAATTATGTTTTCGTATAATTTTTTCAGCATATTTGTAAATTTCGTAATGAGTGTTTCTTATGAAATACTTACCCCAAGTAAAAAAAAAATCAGATTGAGATGGTTGGCATTGGTGCGATGGCGTAGGCTAGTGATCATGGAGTATGCTTATTATTTTCTAATTATGTTTTGACATCGAGATGATCGAGTCAATTATGATGTAAATAATATAATTTAGATGTTGGTATTGTGGTATTTAATCAAAGTACAAGGAAAACCGAGATGTCGGTTTAGTTTTCGTTTCAAATTTTAAAGCGGAAATTGCTTTGTTTTAAATTCTGAGATTTCAGCTTTCTATCCATACTTTGAAAAATCAAAACTCCCTGTGTATTTGGAGTTTTTAATTGAAATAAGTGGCTATTGTAAGCTTTATATGTTGTCAAATAGTAGCAATTGGAATTACTCAAAAATTCCACCGTATAAATTTATTATGAACATCATCGGGACAGTTTTTCAAGCAAATTTGGCCAACCGTTTCACCTATCAAACGATGTAGGTAAGGTCTGAAATTTTAACACGGCCTAGTCCAAGGTCCCAAATATTTGCATTTTAAATCTTGTAATTTTTGGGGTACATTTGGATGGTCAAATAAATTGTGGGGACACCTATCGTAATTTTGGTAAAAGTCTAAATTGTTGGAAGTTATTTTCTTTCCCATGCGCGCTTGCTACTTTCCACATTAATTAAAATTTTAAAATCATTGAAGGGCATGAGAAAACATTTTTGGAGTCGTCAAAAGTTATTTAAAGATTATTTTAGTGATCCTCCGGGTTGAGAAAATCAAGGGCGTTACACTTAAAGTCCAGCCATTCTGTTCTGTGTTTCTTTTCTTTTTTCCAGCAACACTCCCTCACTTTCTTTCCCAAAAATCAGCACCAAAAATTCAGCAAAAGCTCCCATCTTATTCTTTCAATTTTCGGCCAGTAAGAGTTTAGAAACCCTACTTTATTTTCCTCAATTTCAGTTCAGATAACACATCATAGACTGACCAAAAATTTTAGATTTCGTCCCTGTTTTTCTCCTCTAGAAACCGGCCCTTTGACTCTCTTGTATCCACCATTTTTCCAGCTCTCAAATTCTCTCAAAGTCAGCCCCCAAAATTCCCTGAAAATTTTTCCTTCTGCTCCTCCAGATTCAAATCTGTTTCTTTTCATGGTATCAGAGCAGGGTTGAAAATCCTAAATCCATAGCCACCACACTTTACCTTCTCGTGTAGCATTTTTTTTTGGTCATCATGGTGGATGTAACAATTTCATCTTCCTTTGACGCTTCCAAATCTGATATTTCTAATCCCTTTTTCACCCATCATTTAGATCATCCAGGTTGGTTTTGATTTCCAAACCTTTGAATGGAGACAACTATTCAGCTTGGCGCAGGGCTATGACCATGGCCTTGAATGCCAAGAACAAGTTAGGTTTTGTCAATGGCACTATCAAAGCACCTTCAGCAGAGACCAATCCCGATGATTTTGCAATTTGGTCACGATGCAATGACATGGTCCATTCATGGATCATTAACACTTTTAGCCCAGAAATTTCAAACAGTGTGATCTACTACACTACAGCTCAGGAAGTTTGGGAAGACCTTCGTGAGCGATTCTCTCAAAGCAACGTACCTCGCATCTTTGAAATTCAGCGAGAAATTGCTTATCACCGAAAAGAACAGCTCTCTGTCTCTGCCTATTACACCAAACTGAAGAGTTTGTGGGATGAACTGGCCTCTTATACTGATGCCTTGTCTTGTTCATGTGGCTCACAACAAGATCGACAAAAATTGATACAGTTCCTAATGGGACTAAATGAATCATACGGTGCTACTCGTGGATAGATACTCTTCATGAATCCTCTTCCTTCTGTTCGTCAAGCTTATTCTTCTGTTTGTCAAGAAGAAAAACAAAGGCTTCTCAGTGCTACACACGCAACCACATATTCCAATACAAGCGCTACTATAGCTGTAAGAAGTAACAGATCCAACCGATCCGCTAGAGCAGGAAGAACCAAGCAATCAGACCGTCCTTATAACGGTTTGCAAGATGGGCGACGTTTTGATCAAGATAGGCACTTTTTAGGCTCCTTCAAAGGGCGACCTCAATGCACTCACTGTGGAGACATGGGGCATTTTGTTGAAAAGTGCTATCAATCAATTGGATATCCACTGGGTCATCCAAGAGGGAGATCGAACTCAAACTCGAACCGCTTTACAAATGATTTTTCTGCAGCTAATCAAATTTCTGGGGGATTGACTAAAAATGAAGGAAAATCTGTAGTATCAGGAATTTCAGAAGCACAACTTCAACAGCTTTTGTCCCTTCTAAGTGACAAAGATGGAGGTACTAGTTCTCAAGCTAATACAGCAGTGACCAAACCAGGTTTGTCTAAAATCTCCTCTCACAGCTGGATCATTGACAGCGGCGCGACGGACCATATTTCTGCATCTCCAAAATTATTCTTGCATGGTGATAAAAATTGTTCATTACCTCCAGTACTGTTACCTAGTGGAGAAAAGGCCAATATTGTAGCAAAATGATCATTGCCTCTGAACTCTACATATTATCTGCACGATGTGTTGTGTGTGCCTACGTTCAAGATAGATTTAATGTCTGTTAGTCGCCTAACCAGAGACTTGAATTGTTCGGTGACATTTTTTCCTTATTGGCGTGTTTTGCAGGATCAGGTTATGAAGAAGATGATTGGTTTGGGTAAGCAGCGTGATGGGCTATACTACTTGGTGGCATTAGCGACGAAGAAAACATTGACCAACCCGCCTACATTCTCAAACAACCAACCAGCTTGCAACCTCACCACCTCATCTACTAATCTTTGGCATAGCCGTTTGGGCCATGTTTCTCTTCCTCGATTAAGTTTCATTGCCAAGAATTTTTTAAATATTTCAGTTAATCCTAATAATGCTTGCCCTATATGTCCTTTGGCAAAGCAAAGTCGTCTACCTTTTGGTACTAGTGTAATTTCGTCTGTAAGACCATTTGATCTTATTCATTGTGATATTTGGGGTCGTTATAAACATTATTCTCTTTCTGGTGCTCATTACTTTCTTACTATCTTTGATGATTACACACGCTTCACTTGGATATTTTTGATGAGACACAAAGATGAAACGCAATCATTTTTGAGGAACTTTTTTTATTTATGTATCCACTCAATTTACGTCTCGCATAAAAACTTTTCAAAGTGACAATGGTGGAGAATTTCTTTCACTCCATTCTTTTTTTAAGGACAATGGTGTTGTTTTTCAGCATTCTTGTGTTTACATGCCCCAACAGAATGGGGTTGTGGAATGCAAACATCGTCACATTTTGCAAGTCGCATAAGCCTTGAAATTCCATGCTCAACTCCCTACCCAATTTTGGGGAGAGTGCGTCTTTTCTGCGGTCCATATCATCAATCGTCTCCCAACTCCACTTCTTTCTTTCCAAATACCTTTTGAACGTCTTTATCATAAACTTCCTTCTTTTTCTCACCTTCGGACCATCGGTTGCCTAGCTTATGCTACAAATCCTCGTGTTATTCATAAATTCTCTCCTCGTGCTATCAAATGTGTTTTCCTTGGTTATCCTATTGGTCAAAAGGCTTACAAATTGTTTGATCTATCCACCAGAACGGTTTTCACCAGTAGAGATGTTGTATTTCAGAAAAAAATCTTTCCTTATGCTTCTATCGAGTCTAGTCATGTTGTCTCTCCTTCGGCTCACACCTTAGGCCCAATTCCTTTCCCAATACACGATCCAATTCCTTCTTCCACCTCTCTCAAATCCACAAAAAATGCCGATGCTATAGACAACTAACCTGAATCACAAGCACCCATCGCACATCTTTCATCTGCCACACTATCCACTATAAGAAATTTCACTTCTAATAACAAAAATTTTGGTATTGTAAAGTCTCTCGACAACCATTTTTCGACAAAACAACTTAAAAATGACTTTTTACGACAAAAAATTCTATCATTAAAAATGAAATTTCTTGTAGTGATCCTTACAACCCAGACCACCAACGCCCTCACCTGAGCCTCTTCATCGTTCTAGCCGTTCCACCGTTCCACCAGTGAAGTTCCAGGATTATGTATGCTCTCAAGTCACGCTCTCTTCCTCTGATCGGTCATCTTCTTTGTTTTCTGGTCCAAATAAAGACACTTGTTATCCCCTGTTCAATTATGTTTCATATCACCGATACAAACCTTCACACCGATCCTTCATTGCTCAAGTCAATCAAGCCACAGAACCACACTCTTATTCGAAAGTCGTCGCTCATCTTGAATGGCAGAAGGCGATGCAGTCAGAATTGCAGGCCCTCCAAGACAATGGCACATGGACTCTCACATCTCTTCTAGCAGGCAAGACACCAATTGGCTGTCGTTGGGTTTATAAAATTAAACGTCGGTCTGATGGCTCCATCGAGAGGTATAAAGCTCGATTAGTAGCCAAGGGGTTCACACAATTGGAAGGTGTTGATTATCATGATACATTTTCTCCCACTGCAAAGATTATCTCTGTTCGTTGTTTACTTGCCTTGGCCGCTGCTCATAGCTGGTCGCTTCACCAATTGGATGTTAATAACACATTTCTTCACGGAGATCTTCCTGAAGAAATATATATGTCTCCACCACCAGGGCTTTGGAGACACGACGAGGAAAATTTTGGTTTGCCGACTTCATAAGTCATTATATGGTTTGAAACAGGCATCTCGTCAGTGGTTCGCAAAATTCTCAAAGGCTATTCGGTCCGCTGGTTATATACAATCCAGAGCTGATTACTCTCTATCCACCAGGAGACAAGGCAAGTCCTTCACTATTCTGTTGATATATGTTGATGATATTTTAATTATCGAAAATGATCCTGCAAGTATTGATGCAATCAAGAAATTTCTTCATAGTAATTTTTGTCTTAAAGATCTTGGAGACTTGACATATTTCCTTGGTATTGAGATTTTTTCTTCTAGAAATGAGATTTTTATTTCCCAATGTAAATATGCATTAGAAATCATTAAGGATGCAGGGTTGATAGGGAGCTCCTGTTGACACCCCTATGGAGCGGGGATTAAAATTGTCTGACCAGAGTGACTCGCTTAAAGATCTGGGTCGTTACATAAGGCTGGTGAGGAAATTGATATACCTTACTGTTTCAAGACCAGACAACATGTATTCTGTACATGTATTAAGCAAGTTCATGCATCAGCCTCGAAAACTTTATAAGGAAGCAGCTCTCCATGTTGTACATTATCTAAAAAATACACCTGGCCAAGGTTTGTTTTTCTGTTCAAAGAGTGATTTCAGATTGTGAGCCTACTGCGATTCAGATTGGGTAGGCTGTCCAATTACTAGAAGATCTACCACATGTTATTGTGTTTTCATTGGTCCTTCGATGGTTTCATGGAGATCGAAACGACAGAAGACAATCTTGTTTTCTTCAGCTGAAGCAGAGTATCGTGCAATGACAGGTGCTTGTTGTGAGTTAACATGGCTTCGATACCTTTTCAGAGATTTAGGAGTATTACATCTAGAACGCTGTATTGTGATAATAAAGCAGCACTGCATATTGCAGCAAATCCTGTTTTTCATGAGCGAACTCGACATATTGAGATGGATTGCCACTATATCAGAGATAAAATCCAAGATGGCTCCGTTGCTAAAAAATTTGTAAGTTCTACACATCAATTGGCGGATGTCCTACCAAAGCTCTGGGGAAGGAGATTTTCACTCCTATGATTCGCAAGTTGGGAGTTCAAGATATCCACTCTCCAACTTGAAGGGGAGTGTTAAGGAAGCTAATCTTGCATATCTTCTATATTTAGATATACAAGATTTGTAATTATATTCCTTGATTATAGCTTGTATACCTTGGCTGTAGCTTAATTGTAGGATAGTTACCTTGTAATTAGAGTTTACTCGTTGTATATATACATTGAGCCATGTATCAATGAAGAATTATTCCAGCCAAATCTGTTTCTTTTCATGTTGTAATTTTTTTTTAATATTTCATCATTTAACAACGGACATTGAATGTTGTCAAAAAATAACGTATTTGGCAACGTTCACGCATGTTGTTAAAACATATACTTTTAGCACCTTTTGCAACGTTTATAGTCTGTTGCAATTTGTTTATATATATTTCATTATTTAACAACGGCTAGTGACCGTTGTCAAAAAATAATATATTTGGCAACGTTCACGTATGTTGTTAAAACATATAATTTTAGGACATTTTGCAACGTTTATAGTCTGTTGCAAACAAATTTATATAAATCATTATTTATCAACGTGCCTAGTCTGTTGTCAAAAAATAGTCTCTTTGGCAACATTAGTCAACCGTTGCTGAAAGATATGCTTTTTTCAGATTTTCGATTCCCTCTTTTTTCCCTTCTCGCAGTACTAAAAATTAAAAACACTCTCTCCCGAATCCCCACCTCTCACAAATCCCTAATTGAAAATTCGCTCCTTCACAAAGAGACGCTATTCTCCGTGAACAACCATCTTTTCTTCTTCCTTCTCGTGGATTTTCCTATCGGGTTGTCTAACAACTAAATCAGACCCTACAACACAAAAAATAAAGGTAAGGTATTCCTTTTCCTCTTTTTCTATAAAAATTTTTCGATCTTGATTAGGGTTTTTGGTTTTTTTATTCAAAGATTCGTTGGAATTGGAGAGGTATTGTGATTATTTGTAAACTTTATAATAAATTGCTGATACCATTTTTGTTTTTGACCAGCGTGTTACTGTTATACTCTAGATTATGATTTTAAAAGTTAGTGAAATCAATTTTATTCAAGGATTTTTTCGATAGATATTACCTGAAGCGTTTATTTTTGTTTCAAGCAGTGTTCCCTGTTTCTTAAACATATGCTGGAGAAAAATTGTATAACAGAATAACATTGGAATATTGTATGAGAATAACAGGCTAAAATCATGTTGTTACTAGTATATGTGTGCATAATCTATTTTTTATTAATGAAATTGAGGCATAGGGTGTATATAAGTGGATTTAAGTTTAAAAATGGTTCATATTTGTTGCAGCTTAATATTTGGTCATGTAACTTTTGCACTCCAATGAGACTGGCCATTCTACTAACATATTTTGTACAAAATTCATTCCTGAAACTTCAGATGAATTAGTTGTTTCTCGAGCAGGAGATGCTGAGATAATGTTTGATGGCCGATTCTAAATGTACATCTGAGCTATTAATTATGTTCAGTTGTTTCTATTTTTTTTTTTACTTGAAGCCAAATTCATATTTTGCAGGTCCTCGTCTTTAATTTGTCTCACCTAAATTGGAGAGGATTGGAGGAAAATGTTATTAGTCCAGCAAACTTTTTCAATGTCACACCAATAGGGTAAAAAAATTAGCTGTAGCTCTTCTCTCTGTATCTTAGAATTGGGTATATCTCGTGATTCATTTGACTATTAATGATGATTTCCATTTTTATTCCACTTTTAGGTGGAAGTTGGAAACCTTTTTATGGTGTGGAGTGCCGGTGAAGATGAGACTGTGAGGCAGCATGATCCGCGTGAGGGTGTTTCAATATCCTCTTGTTGGGTTTCTCGCCAAGAATGTCGTAGTATTCTAATGAGTTATAATTCCTCTTATTTTTCCCTTCTCCCTTTGCTTTCTTCCCCTGGCTCAGTGAAACAATGAAGGGGCATGTTGATTTTTGATTTATGGCCTCCTAAAACAATTTCATATTGTTGAGCATTATATTACTAAATTCTATTGAGTGGTGCTGTTGTTTTAGAAGACTTAATTCATACAATGGCATAGCCTATTTTCTCACAGTTTGTTCCCTATATGTAAACAAAGATAGAGAAAGTAAACCTAAAAACATTCAACCCAACTGAAAGGTGTCTGCTTTTTTTAAACTCGGCCAGTTATCCACATACCCCAAACAGATAGATGAGTTGATTTCTCTGATTCTCTTGCCTTCTTTTTTAACATGATCTGCAGTGGTGGTGGCTTCAGTGTTTCTTTATATCGGCCAAACAAAAATTGAATTTTCTTTTCCTAGTAGACGGTTTTATTTACATGAAATCCTATTATAAAATTATTAATATATACATATATTGGATATCTCTATTAGAAGGATTTCTCGTTAAAATGTTTTACTCCTTGATGGCAGCTTGATTTGCGGAGCTAAAAGAGCATTGGCAGATCTTCTTAAGTAGTCACTTGCTCTGAAGTCTTGTGACATCAATTTTACTAGGCCTCATTTGCTCCTTGGTGGGAGGTACTTTGTGATTAACTCAGTTGATGAAATACATTTTTTATTGATGATAGTGAAAAATTTCACCAGGTTTTAGGAAGGTTGACTTACAGTGCATGTAATGGAAGAGTTTGTAGCTAAAAGAAAGGCATCATATATTAGCCAGCATGATTTGCAAAGTGGAGAAACGACTATGAGATAAACCTTAGCATTTTCAACCAGAGTCCAGGGGGTAGGATCAGGCTATGGATTGTTCAAAGATTAATATCTTTTTTTTTTTGGTAGTTTAATGTTGAATTTCGATTTTTTAATATTGCTTTAATGGCTTCAACTTGTGCAAAGACAAGTTGATTAGTATTAATATTTTAATGTATTTAGTTGTTTTTCGTGTATTGGAACAATGAAACAAGTTAAACATTCAACTACATCCCCTCTCTAATATCCTCACAACACACAATTCTTGTGAACAAAAAGGCAAGCGTGCGGGATTATTAAAGAAGTGCTAGTGCGCGGGATTATTAAAGAGGTGCTGTAATGTTATTTCCACCACTTCAACTTCAACTTCAACGGAAAATTTCATTTTTGAGGTAGTTTTATACTACATTAATTATATGAATTCATGATTTTTAACTTAAGAAAATTGTATGTAACTCATATGCCATGTTAAATGTTTTGACGTCGCCTTGCCGTGTTGGATGTATTTATCTGACGTGCTTGTGGCACATTAATGATGGAACATTATGTCGGTGACTGAAGGTAATCGCCTAGAATGATAGTGATTGAAAGTAATTACTTGAGAAATTATGTTGTGCTGGTTACCAAAATTATGTTTGTTCCTTAAGTATGTTTTGACGTATAGCTTGTCGTATTTTTGGTTACATATAATTTTCTCACATGTATGTATAATTAGTATTGAGTGTTTCCTTCGAAATACTCATGCCTCAAAAATATTTACTCTCGAGATTGAAAAGATTGACGGCGGCGCGATGGCAGAAAAGTAGCAACGAGGAAAGATAAATGTTTATTATCATGTGTTGACTATGTTTTAATGTTGTAACTTGAAAGGAGATAGTAGTTTTGTTTGTTTCGCCGATTAGAAACTAAAAGATGAATTGTAGTTGTTCTTTTTGTCCCTATTTACAAAATAGCATAACGTTTAAGTGAAATTAGTGGTGTTTGATAGGTTGATAAGTTGTCTGATAGTAGACTTTGGAATCACCTTAAAATCACGTCGGATGAATTTATTATGATCATTCACCCGGGCAGTGCTAGTTATACCTAAGGCTAAAATTTCAGTCTATTTTGGCCACTTAGTTCACATATCAAATGACTTGATTAAATTATAAATTCTTGTTATGTTGTTCCTTAAGGTTTCAAGTATCTACAGTTCAAAATTAATAATTTTTGAGCAAATTAGGTTGGTCCAATAATTTTTAGCGACATCTAGTGTTGCCGGTAAAACTATAAAGTTTTGACGTCCCTTTTTAATTTACCTTGCACTCGTGATATTTTTCTGTTGCAGATGAAATTTAAAACCACTCATGGGCTCACAAGAAATTTAATTTGGAGTCGTCGTGTATTATTTTAAGACTTTTAGTGATCCTCCGAGTTAAGAAAATCAGGGACGTTATAGATTTTGACGACATGATAGATGATCGTACATCCATTAGTGCTTATGTGGTGTTTCTAAGCTACAATTCAATCTCCTAGAGCTCAAGAAAAACAAAACTATGTTTCTTGATCATCAACCGGAGTTGAGTATCAAGCTATTGAACTGCAGCTCCAGAACTCACTTGGATGCAATCGCTCTTATTTGAACTTGGAAAATTTATTGCGACAATGTCGGCAACACATATGTATGTCCAATCCAATTTTGATTCCTGCATAAAACACATCGAAAATGAATTCCACTTGATTTGAGATTAAGTATCCGGCGGTGCACTTCCCAGTCACCAAGGATCAGCTCTCCAATGCACTCACAAAGCACCTTTCTCGCCAGCGACAACAGCTACTTCGCACCAAGATTGGCATCTTCAATGAAAGCACCATCTTGCAGAGTCATAATAGAGGAATTCTTATTAGGTCTTCATTTATTTGATTTTATATTGTCGTTTATTTAAATTGATTCTGTCTTATATTGCTTTCTTTTGATCGTTGTAGGTGAGATCCCTTTTCCTTTGTTGTTAATATTTTGTAAACCCAAAGCCGTATATATATAGTTGGTAACGAAAGAAATCACCGAGCCATAACTTTTGTACGAGTAATGCTATTCAGCAATAGATATGAAATAGCATATGTGGCAGGGGGGCCACTTTCACATTGTCAAATGAAGTTGGAATGCAATTTTATTCATTGGACAATGAGACATTGACTCCACTGCCACATAGGCTACTTCTTATAACCACTACTGATGAATAACATTATTCTTTTTCTATATATGCTTTTGTAACTTCATTTCTCATTTATAGCAGTCAGATTTACATTTGGAAATGGACAATTTGCTCATAAATTTGCCAACAAACACACCAACCATTCTTGTCTCGTCTCTAACGCTTCTAGTTTTCCAGCTGTACTCATTTATCGCAAAAATTTCAGTTTCTCAAAACCATTTTTTCTCCTGAAGTTCAAATTCCATCATTTTCAATATATCTGATGAGTCCCTAGCGAAACCCTACCTTCCCCTCTCCGCCGCCTTTCAGTATCAACATTTCAATCTATCAGAAAAAAATGTCAGATTATTTACCTCAGGAAGTGGTGGTCCAGATCCTGACAAGACTTCCACCCAAATCCGTCATCAAGTGCAGGTGCGTATCGAAATCATGGAATTTACTGATATCAAGCCCCTACTTCATTTCCATGCACATCCAACAAAGCATTCCTTCCAAGTCCCCCACCAACCCCTCGAACCATTTTATCATCAGGCACTACTCCAAGATCCAAAATAGTGAAATCTATTCGGTACATTTGAACAATGAAAATTGTAATGTTGATGAAACCATAAAAATAGAGTACCCATTTCGCGATTTTACGCGGTTCTACTATAGGATTGTTGGTTCTTACAATGGCGTGTTATGTCTGTCTGATGATTTATTTGGGTACACTAACGCCATTTTGCTATGGAATCCCTCCATCAGGAGAAAGGTAACCCTCCCTGTGTCTCCATCCATTTTGGAAATCACGGTACCTTGTATGTTTGTTCTTGGATTCGGATTTGATGAGAAAAATAATGATTACAAGGTTGTGAGGATAGCTCATGTTCAAGGGGATTCTGGATATCTGGTGCCCCATAAGGTTGAGATTTACGAGCTTAGTGTTGGGAATTGGAGAGAAATTGATGTGCTAGTTCCCTTGAATTGTGTTGTGGAGTATTTTTGGACACAGGTGTTTCTTAACGGAAATGTGAATTGGGTTGCATATAAAAGAAGTGGGGAAACATTGGGTCCGGTGGAGAATTTAATCATGGTGTTTCGCATGACAGATGAGGTATTTGAAGAAATGCAGCTGCCTGACGCTTTGTCCAATGAGTTGCCTATTAATTTAAATGCTGCTGTCTTTGAGGAATCACTTGCTATTTTTCAGTACGATGCAAGAGTTTGGAGTAAGAGCTGCTCCATTTGGGTTATGAAAGAATACGGTGTTCCTGAGTCCTGGTGCAAACAATTTTATGTTGATCTCAATGAAGGATTGGGGATGGTACTGGGATTTAGAAAAAATGGTCATGTGTTGTTGAGTGACAGAAATGGGGACTTGATTTCATATAATCCTGGAACTGGTGCAAGAGAGGATCTTGGAATTGTAGGCACAAAGGACTCATTTTATGTTGACACTTATGTAGAGACCCTTGCTTTGTTCCTTGAGGGTAAAGAAGCACGAGCAAGGCCCCTGAGTGACAGTGACAGCGAATATGATTCTTCTGAAGCAGACGTTGAAGACAAGTATGGTGATGTTGAAAAGAGCGAGCTTCGAATGCAGTCCACTATGTTTCAGTATCTTACTACTTTGTTTGAGCGCATATTTATCTAATTTTCATGGAACGCTCCTTCGGAAGATAAACTCCCATTTGCCTGTTGGACCGACAATATTTCTTGTTTTTCATTCAAGATGATTTCGAGATTTCTGATTGGCTGATGTATATGTTTTTAATTTGAACAATGTCAACTTAATCAATCTAGTTTGTCCTTTGCTAAAATTTCAATATCCCTCATTCCTTTAATGTCCAAGTGTACTACTAGAAATAGCGACAACGGAACGTTCCAACGGAAAAATCCCTAATAACGGCAAATTTGGCAACGGTTTGCATTGCACTTCTTTGTATGTATTCTATTAAATAGCATTAACAATGGAATTTTCGACCGTTATCCATTTCTTGATTTAGAGGTTTGACTTCAACTCAAATTTTAAAATATTTCTTAATATTTATGAATTCTCATAGATTAATTAATGAATTTGAATAGAATTTCATAGAATTTATAAGATTTCAACATAATTGTATATTATAAATGTTAATAAATTCTCATGGATTTGTAGTCTTTTTATTGAAAATAGAAATTTTACCTCTGTAATTACTCAAAAAATCAAAATAGAAATTGAAAATATCAGGGAACGTTTTGGCAGGAAAATCATCACTATAGGAGCTGCTCGGACAATGACTAAATCCAAAAAATCAAAAGATGTTTCAGTGAAACATGGTAACCCCTCTTCCTCGTTGGATAAATTGAAGGGTTCAACCCTTCCTTTATCGCCATGAAGTGCGCTTGTTGGAACGTTAGGGGATTTAATAATCCCTCAACACAAAATGGGGTCCGGGACCTCATGAGAAACCACAGTATTAATTTAATGGGTATTTTGGAAACAAAACTGAATTTGGTGAAGCTTACTCGGGTAATGACGAACAAATTTTTTGGTTGGGAACAAGTAAATAATTTTCATTTGCACGAGGCGGGTCGAATACTTGTATTATGGGACCCCGCCAAAGTTCAATTTCAAGTGACTGAAATACATCCTCAAGTCATTCATGGAATCGCTACTTGTAAGGTATCTTCTACTACTTTCCAAGTTAGCTTTATTTATGGTTTTCATACGATTGTTAGCTAGAGACCTTTGTGGAATTTAATGGTGGATTATAATATCACTTGTCCCTTACCTTGGCTTGCTATTGGTGATTTTAATAATGTACTCACGGATGGTGAACGAATTAACGGGGCACAAATTACTCCTTATGAGATTAAAGACTTTGCAAATTGTTGTATTTCGGCAGGGTTATCAGATATGAAATCATTGGGTTGCTTCTTTACTTGGAAAAACTCCTCGTTATGGACGAAATTGGATAGAGCCATGGTTAACAACAGTTGGCAGCTTGCTCGTTTTTTTTTCGGAAGCTTTCTTTCCCCCTCCGGGATGCTTTTCAGATCACTCGCCATGTATTGTCACACTTTTTTATCCTACCCACAAAAGGAGAACTAATTTCAAATTCTTCAATATGTGGGTAAAACATCAAGATTTTGATCAAGTTGTTAGGGAGAATTGGCGCCACAATGGTTCGGGAACAAAAGAGTTTGTCCTTTGTGCTAAGCTTAAATGTTTGAAGAGGCCGTTGAAAGTGCTAAACAAAAGACACTTTGCCCATATTGCAGTCAAGGCTGAAATCGCCAGAAATGACCTTGTCGCTGCACAACAGAAACTTCATGATCAGCCTTCGGATATGGTACTGCAAGTTCAGGTTGCGGATCTTAGTCTCCTGGGTTAGGACAGTTTAGGGGAGCAGCCGGATCCTCACATTTTTGACTTTGGGCCTCGAGTTTCATCACAGCAGTCGGCTGAACTTGTTAAACCGTTTACTGCATTAGAGATTAAACATGCTTTATGGTGTATTGATGAGAACAAATCTCCCGGGCCAGATGGGTATTCATCATGTTTATTTAACAAAGCATGGGACAACGTAGGAGGGGACGTATGCGCGGCTGTAGAAGAATTTTTCATATCATCAGCTCTACTTAAACAGCTTAATCACTCGGTTATTGCTTTGATTCCTAAATCCAATCATGCTCCATCGGTTGGTGATTATAGACCAATATCTTGTTGCAACGTGGTTTATAAAATCATCTCAAAACTTCTTGCATCCCGGTTAGTGCCACTGCTGGACGGTCTTGTTGATAAAGCACAATCAGCCTCTGTTGAGGGTAGGAGTATGGCTGAAAATATTCATTTGGCGCAAGAACTTTTAAGACAATATAACCGTAAACGTGTCTCGCCAAGATGTTTACTAAAAATTGATCTTCGGAAGGCTTACGACACGGTTGATTGGGGTTTCTTAAAATCGGTAATGAAGGGGCTGTAATTCCCATCAATTTTTGTGAATTGGATTATGCAATGTATTACAACTACCTCCTTTTCCATTGCGGTGAATGGTAACTTGGCTGGATTTTTTGAAGGCAAGAAGGGGCTTTGACAAGGTGACCCCCTCTCCCCTTTCTTGTTCGTCCTTTGTATGGAATATTTTTTGAGATCGTTGAAAAAATGTACAGAAAACAGTGATTATAATTTTCATCCTAAATGCAGGCTACTCAAAATCACACACTTGGCTTTTGCGGACGACCTTATGCTCTTAGCAAGAGGGGATCGGATTTCGGTTTCTATTCTTATGGAATGCCTACACGGTTTTGGAAACAAATCAGGCATTAGGGCTAATGTCACGAAGTCTACCTTGTACATGGCTGGTATTTCGGGGCCGGATTTAGAGGAAATTCAAAGGATAACTTCGTTTCCAACTGGAGCTATGCCTTTCCACTATTTGGGAATTCCTCTAGCCGCGGAAAAATTAAAAGTGATGCACTATGCTCCGTTCATAGACAAAATGACAGCGTGTATCAACTTACGGACAAGCACGTCGTTATTGTATGCGGGAAGGGCTGAGCTTATTAGGGCGGTGCTGCAAGGAGTAGAATGTTTTTGGTTATCAATTTTCCCCATCCCGCTTACGGTTATTGCCCGAATTTCCAGCCTTTGTAGGAAATTTCTTTGGGGTCATAAAAGGCCTCTTGTTGCTTGGAATGAAGTATGTTTACCAAAAGAGGAGGGTGGTCTTGGTTTCCGACAAACACAGAGCTGGAACAAGGCACTTCTAGCTAAAACCCTTTAGAATATTCACCGAAAGAAGGATACATTGTGGGTCCAATGGGTCAACCAAGTTTACCTAAAAGGGAACTCAGTTTAAACTATTTCATAGTTCATTAAAATATTGCTTTAAATTTTAATCTTTTTAGTTATAAACTCATATTTTTATATATCTATTTGCTCATGTTTATAGATTCATGATGAATTGTCATAATATCCGTTTAGCTGATAGTGAAACTACTCATATAATTTTTCAAGATTAAAACTATTTTTTGGACTTAACATTAGTAGAAAATAATGTTAATACAATCTTCGGTATATCAAATATTGTTAAAGGCTTTGAAAAAGCTAGTATATCTTAACAAATAATACAAAATTGCATATAAACAATGTACTTTATTTTAGCAAATCTAGAAAAAAAAATTGCTTAATTTTAAAGACAACCACTACAATGGATACCACATTGATTATGTGTTATTTTTTGTATCATGAAGTGAATTGAATTTTATAATTTAGAATTATTCTTATTCAAACAACAGAACATCCAGAAACTAATTCTTTTATCAAATTTTTCATTTTTTGAAATTCGTAATGAATAGGAACTTGTAACAAAATATTTGTATTTACTTTTAGAGGAACGGTTATAATTGATGTATTTGAATACCTTGCAAAATCATTTGAACCTTTATATTCATGGTAAATTATAATGTAATTGCTAGTTTAAGTAAATTGCTTACTTTATGTTTGGCTACTATAATTTCTGATTTGAATCATTCCTAACTTGAAATTTTAGGCTATTTAGGCTACCAAATGGAGGCTTAAACTAATTCATTTGATGAGGAATCATTACTTTATGTTTTGCTGCTAGAAATTACATGTGCATTTCTTATCCAGTTAGCACATTGTGCACATTTTGCGTTGCTTTTGAGGGCAAATTTATTACCTACTTCAAGGCCTCTTTTCTTTATCAAACGCTGAATGCTTCTAATTAACTTAACACATGCTAGTTAATTAATTATATTTTGTACTTTTGGATTAAAACCTGTATAATTGATGAAGACAGTAACACAATTTTGCCAAACCACGTAAATTTGTGTTTTCTATCTTCTACTTGTTTCTATTTTGCGTTGCATTTATTAGTTGTTTTCCCCAACATTACCTAATATTTTGAGTTCCATTTTGGCTTCTTGTTTTACCGTGATGCTGCTATAGTCATGTTTTCGCGACAGATGGCTGGTGGATTCACAACCATTTTTGCTGCTGAATTGGTATGTTCAGATATAAAAAGAAGTTACAGTGCTATGCTGTTAGTGAACTTATGGAGGATGTAGTTCTTTTATATAAGAATTCAGATCAAAAAGCTTTATACTCAATGTCAAAACTACCAGAAAATGACATAATTCCAGCTGTTTTGAGTCATTTCTCCTCACTGCTAAACTAAATTTCATTAATGTTATTAATGTTTTGATTTCAGCTGAAAAATCGGGAATTAAATCTCTTCTGACCACATGCCTTGATCCATTGTTGCAAGCTCAAGATTTCTTAGCAGGTCTAAACTTTGCCTCTGGAGGTGCAGGATATGATATGATCTTGTGGTACCTTTCTCACTTTATTTTTTGTAATCCGTTTCAATTATTGCTTATTCATTGTTCCAAATTTATGCTAATTCCTGAAGCAAAATGGACCAGCGCTCATTGTTAGCAGCACCAGCTGGTATGTTCTTAATAAATTGATTCCTCATCATCTTAGTTTACCTGAACTTACTTTTCCTTTCATGACTACCTGTGTTCTTGTTCCCAGATCATATGAAAATAAACGAAGGAATGAAACTTCCTTCTCAAATGAAAACCTTTACACACCTGTTGAACTATTTGGAATTATAGCAGAATGTGAAAAACTGGAAAATCCTGGGGAAGCTCTTCTCCTGAAAGCAAAGAATTTGTGCTGGTCAATTTTGGCAATGGTTGCATTTTGCTTTGCTGATGTCTCCCCGTTGTCCTGTCTAACAGTTTGGCTAGAAATAACCATAGCAAGGTTGTCATGTTATCCTCAATTATCCATTTAATATTTTATGACTGCCAACTTATTTTATTTGTCAATTATTTCCACTAAATTATTCTATTTGAATTCATTGTTTTATTGACCCCTTGCTACTTCTATACCAAGAGTGTGTGCTATATGCTAATACACTTGTTCCCATAGTTTGAAGTTGAAATAAAATCATAAATTTGTTTCTTATCAGGGAGACATCAGCCATTAAAGTTAATGACATTGCATCCTAGATCGCCAAAAATGTTGGAGCTGCAATAGAGGCTACAAATACCCTGCCAGCGAATGCTAGAACCATAACATTTCATTATAACAGGAAAAGTCCAAAACGGAGGTGGCTTATGGAACCCATTTCAGTGGATTCCCTTGCTTTGACTGAATCTAAAATGTCTACTAGCTCTGGTTGTGCCAAGATTCTAGGAGTCATTGCTAAAGAGGAAAGGGAAAAGCAAGCTGGTGAAGATGTTGAGGTTTCAGCGGAGACTGATGACATGGCTGGTCTTTTGTCAAGAATGGTTGCGGCGCTCTGTGAGCAGCGCCTATTCCTTCCTCTGCTGTGAGCTTTTGAGATTTTTCTTCCTTCATGTTCTCTTTTGCCATTTGTCCGTGCTCTTTAGGTTGGTTAAGATAATATACTGTGTACTTGAAAAAAAAAAATTGGTTATTACATTGGTGTCTATTGAACAAACACACACCCATTTTCACTATGCTTTGCATTTGATAATGGATTGCTCATTCTTAGCATGACTTGTTAGGTTTACCTTCTAAAATGCCAAATTTACTCCTGCATTCCATGTTCCTGGCATCAATTGCTTCTTTGATTATTTGATATCCCATTATAGCAAGCTGCAGTTTCTCTAATACGAAATGACAGTTCCTTTCCAGATGAACTGCTCAAATGTGTTTCTAAATTTCTTTCGAGATATAATATGCGAGAACTTAGTTTTATGGTGTATTAACTGAACGTTGAACTCTGCTTAGCTGATTTTACAGTTCTTTTATTTCAGCTATTTGCAGCAGCTGCAGATTTGTCAAGATAATTGAAAATTTTAGCAGATTTTTATAGTTAAGTATAGAACATGTACACCTAGATTAAAAAAAATTTAGATGGTAGATATCTGTTCGTTGTTTGTTATCTTTTTAGGTGTATAGATATGGGTGCATCCCTATAGTTTTTGATGTAAAGTGAGTATCACTTTTATCTCCTAGAAGTTCTTCATTCATCATTTAATCTAACCACAGTGGGACAAAAGTAGTTAATAAGTCGTATTATTGAATTGGTTATTATCTTTGAATTACTTTTTTTGTTTGAGAGCAATTGCATCTGTACAAAGTGTATGTGCTTTCATCCCAGTGATTTGATATAATCAGAATATTAAAATATATATATATATATATTAACATTAAGGACGGTTGGCATCAGTCCCTAATAAGAACCAAGAGTAGGGACGGTTGGCATCCGTCCCTAATACATATATTTTTGCCACGTTTGAGGAGCCGTTGCTAAGACTGTCCCTAATAGTAGCCGCAACACGCTTAACAGGGACGGTTTTCGTTATAGTCCCCAATATATATTGGGGACAGTCTATCTAGTATTGGGGACGGTTATGAACTGTCCCCAATGGTCAAATTTTTAATAGTGTTTGGAGCTGAATTTCAAACAAAACAGACTCACCATTGTTGAAGAGAGTCCTCGGCATCAAGGACCAGATCAGGGGGACAGAGGGCAGCGTACATGCTGCTATTTCACAGCTGGAGCAGTGGGCATTTGGTGAAAAATCGGGTATTCCCTTGGCTTATGATTACTTCAGGCTGAAAGGGGTTAAAAATATATGGGCAAATGATGTTTGGAAACCTTTTATTCAGCCGAAACATTCATTCATCCTATGGTTGACTGACGAAATTACTCACCAAGGATAGGATTTTGCACGTGGATATTGATAAGAAATGCTTTTTTTGTCAACAATCCGATGAATCAACTGCCCACCTATTTTTCCAATTCCGGTTTAGTTCTACAGTTTGGTTGAATATCAAATCTTGGCTCGGGATACATAGATCCATGTCTACCATTGCTAGCTCATTAAAATGGGTTCGGGTTGGCAAAGTAAAGCAAAGAGGACCGCATTCGCCGCTACCGTTTACTACTTATGGATGGCAAGACATAGATGGATTTTTGAGGATCTTAAGGGCATTCCAGATAGTATTATTAAAGGATTAAAACACAAATATACAATGTCATGTTTTCCTTGTATCCTAATGTTTTGATTCATTTTGAGTTCTTGGCTTTTGCCGGGTAACTATGTACATATGGTTAGCTTTTGTCTTGTATTACCCTTCTTGAGAATGTCTAGTGTATTTGTTTTCCATATTGCTTACTTGCCTTTTGTACCGACTTGCGGTATTAAGGTAGTATTAGTTTTGTAGGCTTTTATATCTGAGGATATCCAGTTTACTTGTACAGTACCTTTTGATCTATATAATTTTTACATTTCCGATAAAAAAAATAAAAATTTGATAACCCAACTTACCAAAAAAAATGCACCATTATCTTCATAATAAAAAGACTAATAGCTTTCAAAAAAAAAAAAAAGACAACTGATTCATGGTATTGTGTGACCTTGTCCCTTCACCATCATTATGCGAAAAATATTTGATATCCAATGAGGCATCACCATTTGTCCTTGGATTAATGGCAACAAGTGCCAAAAACAAAATGGTTGAAATCCTTTATTTTTCATTAATTTATTTCTAATGTTGTCAAACTATATAGGATGTTTAGTGTTAATATTTTTAAAGGTTTAATATGAAATAAGCTCCCATTGAAAAGTTGTCATGGACTTGCAATTTTCAAGCTATGTCCAGCCTTATCGTTTCACAAATTTCCGCTCCTCGCGGTTGGGCTGTAAAGGTACTCTAACTCACTCCACGAACTAAACCACTATAAGCTTAAGAGTTAAATTCAATGTAGTACATTGCAAACTATGTGAGAATGTCACCAGGATAAATTTGGACTGGAAAACTACGAACTATAGTTCTTTTTCCAATTTTATGTCTCGATTAGTGTTTTTTCCCAAATTAATAATTTTGTTACAGTTTCAAATTTAATTGGAAAACTTACTAATTAGAAGTGTAAACACTTTTACTTCGGATGGTTTGACAAAAAAGTTACAAAAGAAGTGTAAATGAAGGAGAGTAATGCACTCTTACAAGTGAAAATTAGTAATTGTATTTGCAAGATTGTTCCATTTTGTCCAAATCTATGACAGGAATACTGAAAAATTCCGGTCTATGCCGTGGCTAGTCGAATTACACAAGTAATTAAGAGTGGGGATAGTATCCTGTTTTGTGTTCCTGGAACTCCAGAACAAAAATAGAGAACCGGAAAGAAAAAAATTGAACATGGATAATTACAGTGAGATTGATGATGCATTACTCGACATTGGTGAGTCTCTTCTATAACTTTTAGTCAATTTTCTACTGAATTTGATTAATATATATAATTACTATTGCCAAATCTATGTTCTTTTTGAAGAGCTGAAGGAGTAGATGTCTTGCGTCAAGTCCAAGATATTCAACCTGTCTTAATCAAGGAATATCAAGAAGATCTAGCAACTCCATCAGTTTTAGCTTTCAAAATATAAGGTTCTTGAACTTCTATGTTTTGGGCTATACTACTAATCTTACCTTCCAACAGAAAATTGGGAAGTAGATAAACACGCTTAAAACATGCATAAGGACACACTTCTGTTAATTTTAAGAAACATTTCTCTATATGATACATGTGTGCACAAACGCACATGCTGTAACAGAATCAAATATTGCCTACAAGTATAAATATATAAATTCTATGAGAATAGTTAAAACAGACAATTAGTGTCACGCAACAAACCTTTTTCCCCGTTTCCTTCTACTTTTTGTTCAAAAGCATTCACTAAATTAATATCCTATCTACATAGTCGCAAAAGGACCTATGATTACAAGGGATAAGATAATGGTACCGAAGAAGAAACTGAATTACTGCCTTTGATTATATGATCACAGCCGGGCTACCTTGTGGTAAGTTATTTGGAGCCTGGGTGCCTCCCTACAAACTAAGGCCAGAGAAAAATGGAACTCAGCTGCCATAAAAAACTTTTCAAACTTCCCTTTTGCACGGTCATAAGAATAAAACGTCATTGGAGACTTAATTGTCTAATCCTCGAGTAACAATTCTCCCATGGGACGTAGGCTTCCAACAGGAAAACGACAACCTTAAAACGACAACCTTCTTCATGCATCTGTTGGCAACTGAACAATGTGTTTGGTCCACAATTCTCCCCTAGTACTTGATCATCATGAAATTTCCATAAGATAAATTTCCCAGCATAAATAAACATGCTTCGACGTATGCCAGGGTAAGCCTTCCTCCAAGTTACATAACCAGTTTCATTTGTTGGTCTCTGTCATATAATGAGGTATAGGTTTACTCCGAAACTTCTCCTTCATTAGATCCAATGAAACCACCGTGTACTTAGGGTGACTGTCCCGACCCCAATACAGAACTCCATCAATGCATATGCTGTGTCTTTAAATCAAGAGTTGCAGGAGGGATGATCCTCCATGAGGAGTCAATTCCCAAAGTAAGAATCTCACAAGGATAATTATCACCAACAACCTCACGATAAATATCACGGATAACCTCTCGTGGATATATGCCAAGTCCTTGTTGCGATTCAAGTGCGTGTCCAAGCTCTGGAACTATATTATTTCTAATTTTGGTTTCACGAAGGCACACCCCTCAAATTTCGATGGTCTTCATCTCATTTCTTTTACATACATAGATGCTTCATCGCAACTGTTAATAAATATTGTTTTATTTATTTATTAAGGGTAGAATAGTCTTTCCAGCTTAGCCTATATATAGTTTATTTGTAATTAGGTTTCATTAAGACTTTGTATTACTTTTCATTATGCGTAAGAAACCCTAGCCTCCTCCTTTTTCTTTTGATTCTTATTGTTTTTTTATTTGTCTATTCTATATTGTTTAACATGGTATCAGAGTTAGGAATAATGGGTAGGATTTTAATCTCAAATACAGCTTTCGCGGATCCAACTTCAGCAGATTCAATTTCAGCAGTTTTGGCAATCCTTTTTTTTTCAGCAGTCGGCAGTTCAGCAATTGCTTCAGTTTTGGCAATCTTTTTTTTTTCCAGTAGTTTCTGCAGTTTTCGGTAGTTTCTGACAGTTTTTGGTATTTTGGCAATTTTCGGCAGTGGTTTGATATTCTGCGTTTGAGGTACTCGTTTTGGTTTCGGTCATTGTTCGTTCTGTACCTCAAATTTGGTATTTCGATGTGTTCCTATTTTTTTGCGTATTTGATTTTGGCTATCGAAAGAGATGATTCCCTTCAGTCTGTCAGTGTGAGGTTGGATGGAAAAAATTATTCATATTGGAATTATGTAATGAGAAATTTCCTTAAAGGTAAAAAGCTATGGGGATATGTTAGTGGCAATTGTGTGATACCCGTGAATACTGCTGAAAATTATGCTACTTTGATAGATACCTGGGACGCCAATAATGCAAAAATTATTACTTGGATTAACAATTCTGTTGAGCATTCCATAGGTGTACAATTGGCTAAGTATGACACAGCAAAAGAGGTTTGGGATCATCTACAGAAGTTATATACTCAGTCAAATTTTGCAAAGCAGTATCAATTGGAAAATGACATACGAGCTATTCAGTAGAATACTATAAGCATTCAGGAGTTTTATTCGGCTATGACAAATCTCTGGGATCAACTGGCCCTTACAGAAGATGATGAACTAAAAACAGTTAATGTCTACATTGCTCATAGAGAGCGGTAACAGTTGGTGCAATTTTTGATGGCCCTTCGCACTGATTTTGAAGGACTTCGAGGTTCTATTCTACATTGTTCTCCGCTTCCTTCAGTTGATTCAGTTGTCAGTGAGCTGTTGGCTGAAGAAGTACGTCTAAAGTCTGGTGCCGAAAAAGGAACTCTTTCGACTCCTACTCCTTCTGTGTTAGCAGTACCTTCTCAGCCAACCTCTAATAATCAGAATAGGCCTTACACAAGGCCTACCTTCGACGAGTGCAGTTTCTGTAAGAAGAAAGGTCATTGGAAGACTCAATGTCTTAAGTTGAGACAACAGAATCAACAATAGCAGCAGCAATCTCAGACTTGGAGGCATGGCCACCAGTCAGCATCGCAGGGTTATAGAGCACCTCAGGGTTACAGACCACCACAGTCTAATACTGCAGCAGTCGCCTCATCAGGTCCCTTCACTAATCCAAGTACTCTGGCTGAGCAATTTGAGCAATTTCAGAAGTTCCTCTCCCTTCAGCCACAAGCTATGTCTGCCTCTTCTTCCGTAGGTCATTCCTCTCCTAGTGTGTCAGGTATGTCATCTTCTTTATGGGTCTTAGATTCTGGTGCTTCACATCACATGTCTCCAGATTCTTCGTCTTTTGCATCTGTCTCTCCTTCGTCATCTATCCCTATTATGACTGCTGATGGCACTCCTATGCCTTTAGCAGGTGTTGGTTTTGTTGTTACTCCTAACTTGTCTCTCCATAATGTTTATCATATTCCACAACTCACATTAAATCTTGCTTCTATAGGTCAGTTATGTGACTCTAATTGTTTTGTTGGTTTTTCCTCTTCTTCATATTTTGTGCATGATCTACAGTCTCATAAGCTGATTGGGACAGGCCGTAGGCAGGGGTGACTCTATGTTCTACATGAGTTAAAAGTACCAGTTGCTGCCACTACTAGTGTTGATTTGTCTTCTTTTCGTTTGAGTCATAGGTCTTCTATTTTTTATTTATGGCATTCTCGTCTTGGTCATATTTCATCTTCTCGTTTGAGATTTTTAGTGTCCACAGGGGCTTTAGGCAATTTTCAAACTTGTGATATTTTTGATTGTAGTGGATGTAAACTGGCAAAATTTTCAGCTTTACCTTTTAATCGAAGTATTTCTATTTCTTCTTCACCGTTTGATTTGATCCATTCTGATGTATGGGGACCTTCTCCTATTCCCACTAAAAGAGGGTCTCGATATTATGTTTCTTTCATTGATGATCATACACGTTATTGTTGGGTTTACTTAATGAAAAATCGTTCTGAATTCTTTGAGATATACACCGCTTTTCGAGCCCTTGTCAAAACTCAGCATTCTGCTGTTATCAAATGTTTTAGGTGTGATTTGGGTGGAGAATATACTTCTAACAAATTTTGTGAGTTGCTTGCCTTAGATGGAACTATTCACCAAACTTCTTATGCAGATACTCCTCAACAAAACGGTGTTGCAGAAAGAAAACATAGACACATTGTTGAAACTACTCGATCTCTCTTATTGTCTGCCTCTGTTCCTAGTGTGTTTTGGGGTGAAGCTGTTCTGACAGCAGTAAATTTGATTAATACCATCCCATCTTCTCATAATTTAGGTATCTCTCCTTTCGAGAAATTGTATGGGTATTCTCCGGATTACTCATTCTTTAGAGTTTTTGGTAGTACTTGCTTCGTTCTTCGCCCTCACGTGGAACGCAGCAAATTGTCCTCTCGGTCTGCTCTTTGTGTCTTTCTTGGTTATGGTAAAGGTCAAAAAGGGTATCGGTGTTTTGATCCAATTACTCAAAAACTTTATGTGTCTCGTCATGTTGTTTTTCTTGAGCATATACCTTTCTTTTCTATTCAGTCTGCTACTCATGACTTGACTAGACCTGATCTTATTCGTATTGATCCTTTTTTAGAAGATTTTGATAGTTTGTCTTCACAGGTTCCTACTACATCAGAACCCCATTGTCGTGTCCTTCCTCCGTTTCCTTTGTATTATACTCGTCGAGTTGCTACTAACACTTCTACAGGTACTGGACCCCCCTCTTCCCCTACGGTCCCTCAAGCTTCGTCTGAGATTGTGGATCCACCTCTACGTCAATCCACCCGCATTCGTAAGTCCACAAAGTTACCAGATTTTTCTTATTCTTGTTATTCGTCATCTTTTACTTCCTTTTTAGCTTCTATTCATTGTCTCTCCGAGCCTTCTTCCTACAAAGAGGCAATTCTTGATTCATGTTGGCAACAAGCTACGGATGAGGAACTTTCTGCTCTACATAAGACATGTACTTGGGATTTGGTTCCTCTCCCTTCTAGTAAGACTGTTGTTGGTTGTCGCTAGGTGTATAAGATCAAGACTCATTCTGATGGGTCTATTGAGCGATACAAAGCTCGGTTGGTTGCAAAAGAATATTCACAACAGTATAGTATAGATTATGAGGAGACCTTTGCTCCTGTTGCAAAAATGACTACTCTTCGTACTTTTATTGTTGTAGCTTCGGTTAGAAATTGGGGTATCTCTCAACTTGATGTTAAAAATGCTTTCTTGAATGGAGATCTCCATGAAGAGGTTTATATGGAGCCCCCTCCTGGGGTTCTCCATGGTTTTGGGCATGTTTGCAGGCTCAATAAGGCTTTATATGGTCTAAAACAAGCACCACATGCTTGGTTTGAGAAATTTTCTGTTGTAATCTCTTCTCTTGGTTTTGCTTCTAGTAGTCATGATTCTGCACTCTTTGTTAAGTGCACTGATGTAGGTCGTATTATTCTTCTATTATATGTTGATGACATGATTATTACTGGTGATGATGTTGCTGGTATTTCGTTTTTGAAGACAGAGTTAGCTAGACAGTTTGAAATGAAGGATTTGGGCCCTCTCAGATATTTCTTAGGTATTGAGGTAGCCTACTCGCCCAAAGGTTATCTTCTTTCTCAGTCGAAGTATGTTGCAGATATTCTTGAGCGGGCTAGACTTACTGATAATAAGACTGTCGACACTCCCATTGAGGTTAACACAAAGTATTCTTCTTCTGATGGTATATCTTTGTCAGATCCTACTTTATACCGTACTATTGTTGGGAGCTTGGTTTATCTCACTATTACTCGTCCTAATATTGCATATGATGTTCATATTCTTAGTCAGTTTGTTGCTTCTCCCACTACAGTTCATTGGGCCGCTGTTCTTCGGATTTTGCGAAATCTTCGAGGTACAGTCTTTCAGAGTCTTCTACTTCCATCCACTTCTTCCTTGGATCTGCGTGTATACTCTGACTCTGATCATGGCAGTGATTCTACAGATCGCAAGTCTGTTACTGGTTTCTGTATCTTTCTGGGTGATTTTCTCATTTCATGGAAGAGCAAGAAACAATCTATTGTTTCTCAATCTTCTACCGAAGTAGAATATCGTGCTATGGCCTCTACTACCAAAGAGGTTGTTTGGTTACGTTGGTTACTTGCAGATATGGGAGTTTTTCTTTCTCGTCCCACTCCTATGTATTGTGACAATAAGAGTGCTATTCAGATTGCTCACAACTCGATTTTCCATGAACGAACCAAGCACATCGAGATCGATTGTCATCTTACCCGTCATCATCTCAAGCATGGCTCCATCACTTTGCCTTTTGTTTCCTCTTCTTCGCAGATTGCAGATTTCTTTACCAAGTCGCATTCTATTTCTCGTTTTCGTTTTCTAGTTGGCAAACTCTCGATGCTTGTCCCTGCTGCATCGTGAGTTTGAGGGGGGATGTTAATAAATATTGTTTTATTTATTTATTAAGGGTAGAATAGTCTTTCCAGCTTAGCCTATATATAGTTTATTTGTAATTAAGTTTCATTAAGACTTTGTATTACTTTTCATTATGCGTAAGAAACCCTAGCTTCCTCCTTTTTCTTTTGATTCTTATTATTTTTTTATTTGTCTATTCTATATTGTTTAACAGCAACTTGGGCAGCTAATCGAGCGCTTTCTTCGCATGTTCTCTGATAGAACCCTACATCACCACTCACCAGGCAAGTGTTTTACTCACAGAGTACAACATTACACAAAGCATTAATGGCCTCGTTTGTTTGTATGTTAATACGGATAATCTCATTTTGTTGTGTAATATTTTCACCTATGAAATTTTGAACCTTCCATCCCCACGATTTGATACTCGTCTTGCGAAATATTTTGGTACGATCTCATTAACGATTTGTACAAGTTACTAAAATTAAGTTCATAAAAGTTTGACGCTGAAGCACTTCCATTACTATGTCATTAGTGCGGTGCTTTAAATTAACACCTCCACCGCAGTTGCTACAGTAGCGATATAAACATTGTTCGTTAAAATTGTAGATACTACTGCTTTTGATGGTGGCAGTGATGACAATTCTTTCATGTCTTTTAATTGATCAATTGATCTGGATAAAGATTGAGATGAATTATATTGCTGTTAAAAAAGAAACATAAAATAAGAAATCAAACAATTCAATGAATTATCATGCTAATACAAATGAGTAAATTGAAAATCAAGAACAAAATTTTAAATAGTACAAAAACATGTGGCACAAATAGAGGAAAGAGGTGAGAGAGAGAGTGGAGAGATTGGGGAAGAGGTTGGTTGAAATTTTGAGGGGTTCGAATTAGAATTCTTAAATAATTTGATATTTATATTTATGGGCTTGAAATTCATTAAAATTTATTAAAATCTTTTAATTAATGAAATATTTAAAAATTCACTAATTATTGGAGACACTTAGATTTCTAAAGAATCTATTAATTAAATCCGAGTTGAGAACACCTAAATTTCAATAGAATTTATTAAAATCTAAGTTGAAGACACCTAAATTTATATGAATTTTTAAAATCCATTCAAATATGAGTTGTGGACACCCCTTTTAATTATTAAAGGTTTGGAATCCTAACAGAAAATTACTAGCAGAAAATTATTTTGGTAATTAATAAGTAAAAGAATTGTATAAAATTGAAAAAATGTATCCTTACAGAATTGGTGACAGAATAAATTAATTAAAGAATAAAATCAAAGCAAATCAATATTATTACTACAAATTATTTCGTCGGTAACTTTTTTAAAAGTGAATAAAATTTGAGAAAAGTAATACAAATTACCAATGGATAATTCTATCTATAATTTATTTCAAAAATAAAAGAATAAAAAATGGAAAATATAAAAAAGTCATTTTTTGCCACTGAGCACCACCGACTGAGGCTTTACCTACCATTTTTTAGGCTGAAAATTTGCAACAATTATTTTTTCAGTGGATGCCTTGTTTTTTGTACTGCAAGAATAACAAAATAAAGGGAAGAGAATGGAACTCCCCTTCGGCGTCATACACCACTAGTCCCGTGTAACGCCCCAAATTTTCGTAATCTAGAGGGTCACTTAAAAATCTTGAACTATACTTTGACAACTCTGAATCTCAATTTCCCACGCAATTGAATGGTTTTAAAATTTATCTATAGCGGAAAGATAGCAAGCGTGCAAGGAAAATAAAAATGAACTTCCAAAACATCAAGACTTTACTGGCAATTCTAGATGTCGCCAAACATTATTTGACCAGCAAAACGTGCTCAAAAAATTATGATTTTTGAATTGTAACTATTTGACACCTTAGACTACAACATATAAAAAACACAGACCGTATCCAAGTCGTTTGATATGACTTTATCGGGTACAACTGACTCTAATTGAAAAAATGGTCATAATAAATTCACATGACGTGATATTAAAGTGATTCCAAATTCTACTAACAGAAAACTCCACTGACTTCACTCAAAAACTCGCATTATACAAGTTGTGATATTTTGAAATATGGAACAGAATGATGAAAATTTCAATACTTTATAACTTCAACTTTAATTTCCAAAACGGTAAATTGAACATGAATTTGGTTTTCTTCCAATTTACAACTTTAAAACTTATTCAAACATTGTACCTTAATTTACATAATAAAAGGCTCAATCATATCCATGCCAAAACATGACATATATAAAACTACATCGTTTCCTTTATTGTCGCTACTCTACGCTGTTACACCACCACCAAGCATATCAATATGAAGAGTAAATGGCGTGAGCAATTCAAAAAAACACTCAGTAGCAATTATACTAACATACAAAAAATATACAAAATCATAAAATGTAGGTAAGGAACAACATAATTTGGTAACCGGCACCACATAATTTCATAAGTGATTACCTTCAATCACTAACATAATGTTCCATCATAAACATTTAACATAGGATACAATTTTCGTATTATTTTCTTCAAAGAAAAATTCGTGAAATCATAATTTAAGTATTATAAAAACTACCTTGCAAGTTTAGATTTTTTGTTGAGTTGAACGGGTAGATGAAATTGGCTGCACATTTCCTCGAAAATAACTCCACGCCGTTCCAACAATTAAAACCCGTACGCTTGCCATTTTGTTTTACAAAATCGTGTATTGAAGGAAGACTTAGGTGAATATATAAGAGGACGTAGATGCCTAGTTTGGAGAAGGAGAAAAAAAAAAATTTATCAGGGAATTTTGGGGAGCTGACTTTGAAGGGGAAGGAGAGCCGAAGAATGGTGGAAAAAAGAGGGTAAATGGCCGGTTACTAAAGGGGAGAAAAAAGTGAACGAAATCTGGAATTAGGGGTAGCTTATGATGTGTGGGATGGACCGAAAATGAGAGGAAAAAGTGCAAGGTTTGTGGACTCCTGCTGGCTGAGAATTGAAGAAGGGAAGATGAGAGTTTTTCTGACTTTTTGGTGCTGATGTTTGGGGAAGGAGGGAAAGGTTGAAGTTTATGTTAATTAAATGAAGAGGGTAAATGGACTTAAGGGGGGCCGAATTCTGGGAATTTTTTTATTTTTTTTTGTGGGGTGGGGAGGAGGAGATCAGTGATTTAGGTGGCTGAAAATTGTGGGATAAATGGGGTTGAAAGGGCAGAATTCTGGGATACTTTTGGGGCAGTTTCTTGGCAGTTTTCAGGTAGTGGGGAAAGGCTGAAAATGAGGGAGAAAGTGGGGAAGAAAATGGGAGTTTTGGAAGTTCATGGTGGCAGTTTTCTTGACTGGATGGGGGCTGATTTGTAGCAGTGGAGTGAGCAGTTTGGGCGGTTTTCTGGAAGTGAAGTGGCTGGTTATTGGGCAGCTAGGTGGGCTAATATGGGTGGAACTTTTTGGCATCATGGGGGACCATTTTTGGGTTTAAAAGAGGTGGATAAATGAACTTAAATTGGGTTGAAAACAAGTCGGGTGTTGGTTGTTGTGCGATTTATATCCCGCAAGTGGACGGATCGTTGACAAGTAATATAGTGATAAAATAAAGTGTCGAACCCACGAGGACTAGATACTAAATTACCAATTAATTTCACAACTC
This sequence comes from Forsythia viridissima, assembly GCA_030279155.1. NCBI lineage: Eukaryota > Viridiplantae > Streptophyta > Magnoliopsida > Lamiales > Oleaceae > Forsythia > Forsythia viridissima. The sequence continues at coordinate 48,753,227 of CM059039.1, forward strand.
AAATTTTAACAATGGAAATAAACACAGATTCAATTTTTTTGATTCTTAAAATTCTAAACTAAATTAACTATTTTAATTAAATTGAAATTCACAATAAGCAACTCTTAACAATGAGAACGAATTAAAGTTTAACAATACTAGGATTCACGAATGCACCGACACGTTCTACTCAATTATCTGTTAATCACTTTTTAGTTTTTAATTACCTTGGACTGAAAATCGGCGTTCCTAAATTAATCGAAAGCCTCTCTCGATGGTCAATCAAATCTATATGTTATGCGAACTTCATTATCTCTAATTAAGTTTCGAGCATAAACACATGCATTAAAATCTCAAGATCGCCTAAATGGATTTCATAAGGCATAATAGTAATCTCTATCTATTATTGGACCCTATGTTATTCAATACCACGTGCTAAATCTATATTGAATCTCTCGACTTCAATACATATCACAATATATTCTAATGGTGCGCAAGCATTAAAATAATAAAGAAACTGAATAAAGAATAATCAATCCACGGCAATTAATTACTAAAAAGGGAAAAATTGATAATTAATCAAAACGTGAGGTTTTATCGTTCATCCTAGATAAAGTAAATTAGCCGGACATGATTTCTTCAATTGACGAAAGAATTGAATTCATCATGGTCCGGGGAAAGGAAAACAAAAAGTAAAATAAAACCCGTGATCTCGGCTCGAGGATCTTCGATTTCGCGCATTGATCTTCGTTCTTGCCTTGTATCTTGTTCCTCTAAAATTCGTCTCCCGCGAAAAGTCTATCTTCTGCCTTTTACACTACTCTCTCAAGACCTCAAATGTGTGTTTGGTTTTTGAATTTATTTGGATTGGTAGAATTCTAATCGAATCAGGTTTCTGCACAATTTCTGCCGCGATTTGCCTGTGCGATCGCATGGCTTTGATAGCTGCGATCGCATGGTTGATCCGTTTAACATTCTGCTGAATTTTTCACTGAATTACGATCGCACCAGGATAATACCATGCGATCGTATGGTTTATCCTGGTTCTGAATTTGAATTTCCCGCCTAGGTATTTGCATATCAAGTCCCTGAAGTTTCATTTCTTTAGCAATTAGGTCCCCTTGTCTTCATTTTGCTCTATTTTCATCCCATTTATACTTGACTTTGATTATTTCCTAAATTGATAAGAAAACACATGCAATTAAACTGTAAACAACCAAAAGAACTTATAATTGTTCATTTTTGTGAGCCCAGATAAGTACAAAATTGTACTTATCATTGGTCTTGAGGAGAGGGTCGGTTTTTGGACTAGAAAATGGAATTGTTTTCGATTTGAATTAATGGTAAAAAAATGTAGTGTTGAAAATCATACGGAACGATTTTATGATGTCATGAAAATTTAAAATTTACCGAGTCAAAATTTATAATGAAGCTCATTGACGAAACTATATTTCATACTAATTAATCTAAAAATTAAAGCAATCAAGCGCAACATTTAACGTGACTAACTATTTTAAATAGTAATAGGGAGTTCGTAGTGACGCCAAAGAATTACAATTTTTATTTTCATGAAATTAAATGACGAAAATTTTTCCAATTGCTACATCATGTGCTTAAAATCAGAACCCTTTTCATGGAAAGGATGACAAACCGCAAGCTGTTTTGAGTGTTGCCATGGAGGAAAGCGGAACAGGCTGTTCAGTTCCAAGCTAACATAAAATCACACAAGGGTACTGGTGTTGGGTTTTGATCACAAATAAACAACGGGCTATGATGATTCGGGATACTATAAAGGTCCAATCCACAATATTGTGCCAGTCCAATTAGTTAATGGGTTACTTAGAGAATTTAACAGCTTTTGTTTGTTGCTCAGTGACCCGGTTTAATCGCATTCAATTTCTAGCTATATCCACTATAGTCGTTATGTACGTACATCTACTGTGATTATCCTCATCTCCTATGCTTATCTACATCCGTTAAATGACCGTTGGATCAATAAGTCGGTTAGGATCCAAGAGTGTCTCATTTCTATATAACCCCCCCCCCCCTTCCCCTTTTTGGTTTATGAAATATATCATAATATAGAGTGATAGAGTGTAAAACAGAGAGATAAAAAATACAGTGCCCTTTTTCTTCCTTTTTGGCCGGAGGCTGTTTCTTCATGTTCTTCTTCTACTTTTGTTATTCTTTGTGAGTAATAATATTGGTGGTGGGTGATTTAGATAAACTCTTATGGTCCAAAATATCGAGATTGGTACATTGTGGACTTTGGGTCTACGAATTTGAGCCTATTTCATCTCTCCATATTAAAGTAGTGGGGTAATTTTAGTTCAAAACTTGGTATCAGTGCTATGGTGGCATTCCTAACACAAGAAAAACAGTTTTTTTGTGGTCGAATTTGCAAAGAAGAGAAATGTCCAAATCTGTCTGTATTTATTCTGATCAGACCGAATATTTTTTGGACGTAAGAAAGACATATTCACGTTCACGGCAGCAGAAAGCGGCGAGTGGGCGGCCGCAGTAGACCACTTCTGGCGGCGCGTGGTCATCGTGTGGGGTAACTATTAGGATTGGGTTTACCGTGTGGGGTAACCATTGTTTGTTGTTAGACCTAGGATATTATTTGCTGTGTTCCATGATTAAATCCTTTGTAAGATTTTTATTATCGTGCTTTACAACTTGTTGAAATTATTGCCATATACCTTTTTTATTCTGTTTAGAAATAACCCAGACTTAACCAATATGTAGCTTCTCCCTTGACCTGAGAATACAAATCTCATGGAATTCTGGGGTTGTAGATCGGCGTATACTTGTGAGACCTTAGGACAGTATTTGTTTGCTTGCTATCATGCTATGTGCTTCAAAATAGTTTGCATTTACTTGCTTAAGGTATTTGTTTTGTGTCTTGTGCAATTTATTTGTGTGAAAATGACAATGCACCATTTTGAGTTGGAAGTTTTTAATGGAAATGGTGATTTTCTAATCTGGCAACAAAAAATGAAATGAATTCTTGTTCAACAAAAAGTTTCTAACGCTATTGACGATACTTTTTCAGCAATATTAACTCAAGATCAGAAAAAAGAATATGATGAATTGACTTATATGTCTATTATTTTACACTTGTCTGACTTCGTTTTGAGAAAAGTTGGTAAACTTGATTCCTCAAAATACCTTTGGAAAAAATTGGAGGAACTTTATTTAACAAAGTCCACTCTGAATAAATTTTTTCTGCTTGAAAGTTTTTCTGTATTAAAATAGACCTCTCTAAAGATTTTGGATGATAATTTGGATATCTTTAATAAATTGGTTGAAGATATTAATTGAGGTGAAAAAGTGTCTGAAGAGTATAAAGCGACAATTTTGTTAAATGCTATTCTTGATGCTTATAAAGAAGTAAACAATGGTATTAAGTACGGGAGGGACACTTTGACACCTGAAATTATTATTGACTCTTTAAGGAGTAGAGAATCGGTATTAAAAGCTGAAAGAAACGAAAGAAAAATTGGTGAAGTTCATGTAATAAGAGGTAGGTCTCAAACAAGGAATCAAGATGGTCAATACAATTTTGAATCAGGTGGTAAAAAGGGTAGAAGCCATTTTAGGTCTAAAACAAAATCTAAGAAATGTTATGGTTGTGATAAAACTAGACATTTCATAAAAAATTGCTATAAAGAGAAAAATAAACAAAAAGAAAAATTGAGAAATGATGCTAATGTTGTTTCCACCTCTAATGAAGAATCTGTTGAGGTTCATGTGTTAATGAATTATAAATCTACTGAGTTAAATCCGACTATGAAATCCCATGAATAGATACTTGATTCTGGTGCATCATTCCATATTCTGGTGCATCATTCCATATTACATTACATAAAGAATGGTTTGAAAACTTGCATTAATATGAGTATGGACACGTGGTACCTTGCATACAAAGTGGCTGGGATTGGGGACATTACTGTGAAATTTGATATAGGCTATGTGTTCAATTTAAAAGATGTCAGATATATTCATGAAATGGCTAGGAATCTTATTTCAGTAGGAGAATTAGAAGAAGGTGGACAAACTGGTAAAATTGAAAAAAGGGTGTTAAAAATGATTAAGGGTGCTATTGTGATTTGTAAATGGGTGAGAAGAAATGGCATATACATTACTACTGTTGAAGTAACGAGAGGTTTAGATTTTTCTATTTTTTCTACAAACACTGATGACACACACAAATGGCACAATAGACTTGCACATGTGAGTATTAAGGAGTTTAAGCTCCTTAATGATAAATGCATGTTTGGTAAAGACTTTGATATACTATTATGTGATCATTGTGTGCTTGGAAAACATATAAACTATCTTTTTTCATCTGGTGTGCATAACAAGACTCGTATTTTAGAGTATTTACACTCAGATCTATGGAGGCCTGCTAGTAATCCCACTTCGGGTGGTAACATATATTTCTTGTCCATAATTGATGATTTTTCTAGGAAAGTTTGGGTTTATTTTCTAAAAAATAAATTTGAAAATTTTAGAAATTTTAAAAATTGGAAATTACAAGTTGAAAATCAAACTGGAAGGAAAATTAAATATTTGAGAACTAATAATGGCCTTGAATTTTGCAATATTGATTTTGATAATATGGGTAATGAATGTAATATAACCAGACATAAAAATGTTCTTTATACTCTCCAACAAAATGGGGTTGTTGAAAGGATGAATCGTATTTTGCTTGATAAAGTTAGATGTGTGATGTTAAATTCTAGTATTCCAAAATCGTTATGCAGTGAGGTTATTATGACTGCATGTTATTTGGCTAACTTGACTATCATAAAGGTGTTAAAGGTTATAGGCAATGTGATAGAAGTCAAAAGGGAGTAAGAATCATTATAAGTTGAGATGTCACATTTAATGAGTATGAGATGCTTTGTTTAAAGTCAGATTCTAATTTATAAGTGAAAAATATTGGACAACCCTAGTTAGATTTGGAAAAAGTTAGTACCCATATTCCCATTACTTCCAATGAGGTGGAAAGTCAAAATCAGCAACCTATAGATGAAGAGAGAGGTGAGGAAATAGTTGAAAAACATCCAAATGACCAAAATTCTTTAGCACATTACCAGTTAGCTAGATTATCAATTAGCTAGAGAGAGAAAGGGTAAGAAGACAACATAGAGAGCCTCAAAGGTTAGGTTATGAATCGGATTTTTTCCTAGTTTAACTAGTTACCAATATCTAGTTGATAAGGAGTCAAACACTTATGAGGAGGCTATAGAGAGTGAACAATCTGAGGAATGTTCAGAAACAATGAAAGAAGTGATGAGTTCTCTTGCTAAGAATCAAAATTGGGAATTAGTATCTAGACCTAAAAATAAGTCAATAGTAGACTATAAATGGGTTTTTTAAGGTTAAAGAGGGAACCACTAAGAGTGAATCTTTAAGATTCAAGGCTAGATTAGTAGCTAAGGGTTACACAGAAAAATGGGGTAGATTATAATGAAATATTTTCTCCTGTTGTCAAGTATACTACCATTAGGGTCATGCTTGCATTAGTTGCATATTCTGACGAGGAAGTAGAACAACTTGATGTTAAGACTGCGTTCTTGTATGGTGAATTTGATGAAAACATTTATATGAATCAATCAAGGTTTTAAGGATAAACAAAAATCTGATCATGCGTGTTTTCTTAATAGGTCACTATATCGTTTAAAAGAATCTCCTAGATAGCAGTACAAACATTTTGATTCTTATGTGTTAACCATTGTCTTCCGAAAGCAAATTTGATCATTGCTTATATTTTCAACATCACAATACTAGTAATGAATGTATGTTTTTACTATTATATGTTGACGACATGCTCTTGATTGGCTCTAATATGAAATGAACATATGGGATAAAAACAGCTTTGAGTAGTGAATTTGACATGAAATGCTAGAAGAATCTTAGGTATAGAGATAGAAAGAGATACGTCAAATTCTTTTCTATTTTTACATCAAGCCCCATATGTGTTTAAAATTTTGAAAAAATTTGGTATGAATGAATATAAGCCTATTACATTACCTTTAGCAAATCATTTTGCTTCGACTAAAAATCAATCACTTGCTAATGATGAAGAAGTGGAATATATGAGTAAAATTGCTTATTCAAATGCAATTTGCTTCGTTATGTATTTGATAGTGTGTACTAGGCCTGATTTAGCCTTTTTCCATTAGTGCACTTAGCAGGTTTACGTCTAATCTAGGACCAAATTAATCATTGGGAAGCTTTAAAATAGTTGCTTAAGTATTTGAAAGAAACTAGTAACATAGGACTCATGTACAAGTTTAGTACATAAGGTATGAAATTAAAATGATACAAAGATGCTGAGATAGAGATCCTCTTATGTGTTTACTTTGTGTTACTCACGCATTAGTTGGAAATCACAACTCCAATATATTATTGCTCTATCTACTACTAAATCTGAATGTATAGACATAAGCAATGCATGAAGCTTTGTGGTTTAAAGATTTACTTAATGAATTTATTTTAAGTGATGATGTGACTGTATATTTAGATAGTCAGTCTGCTATCTATTTGTGTAAGAATCATATTTTTCATGAACTAAATACATTAATGTCAAACTTGTGAAAGTTCTTTCAAAATACAATCCGTTAAACATGGGAACTGATCAGGTGCTCCACTTGGTAAAATTTAAAAGTTGCCTTCTAAACATTGGAAAAGGTCTGGGAGTTTAATTTATTTTAGATAAACTTTTTTTTGCATTCATTAACTTGTTATTTTGCTTGCCTAGAGGTTCATTTGGCATCAGGTGTAGGTTTGTTGGATTTTGATCCCAAATAAACAACGGACTATGATGATTTGGGATACTATATATTTCATATGCTTTAAGCCCAGGATTGAAGAAAGAAATAAAGGTCCAATCCATAATGTGCGAGTCCAATTAATTAATGGTTTACTTGAACGATTTAACATCTTTTGCTTGTTTTTCAGTGACCCGATTTAACCACATTCAGTTTCTATCTATATCTACTATATTTATCTACATATACTATTATTATCATCATCTCGTATGTTTATCTACGTCCGTTAAATTATCGTTAGATCAATAAGTCGGTTATGATCCAACGGTGGCTCATTACTATATATACCCCCATTTGGTTTATGAAATATATCAGAATATAGAGTGATAGAGTGAAAAACAGAGAGATAAAAAATATAGTGCCCCTTTTCTTCCTTTCTGGTCGGCAGCTGTTTCTTCTTCTTCTTCTTGTGCTTTTGTTATTCTTTGTGAGTAATAGTATTGGTGGTGGGTGATTTAGATAAACTCTTGGTCCAAAACATTGGGATTGGTACATTGTGGAATTTGGGTCTATCTGAGCCTATTTCATCTTTCCATATTGAAGTAGTGAGGTAATTTTAGTTTAAATGGTGGGTTCATTGATAAGAACATTTGTTCCTGTACAAATATAAAATAGTGAATATAAAATTGACAGCGAATTTGTCCATCAAGTCGCATGTTGGTTTCAAAGTTTTAAACGAAGTTTTACCCTACAAAAAAACACAAGACAAGCCACAAAACATTTGAATTAACATAAAAATAGTGTCAAATGTTATACAGGAAAATATCTGGGTAAAATTTTGGAATCCTTACAACAACATCACTGCATTAGCAGGACAGGTGACAACTTATAACAACCGAAACTATTCCTCCAACCTTCACCACCTGCAAGAGATAGAAAATATTAATTTATCTGAATTTCCAACAGATATCTTAGAAACAGAACTTAAGCTTGTAGTTTGCAGTAATTCTTGAACTACAATACATACAAACAAACAAATTTAAGTTCATTTAGTTACTCATGCTAAGAATTTTGGAATTAATGCACTTATATAGTCAAATTCAAATTTTTGTTTTTTGTGTTGTTGAGTCAAATATGTGTCGGAATTGCCAAGGTTTATTGTCTGTTGTGTTTTTGCAATAAGTCTTTTAGATTAATGTTGTGTAGTCAAATTGATGTGTGTCCTTTTCTATGTCAATAACTTCTATAAATTGGATGGTCATGTACAGAGATTTCTCAATTTATTTAGTGATAATTTCATCATATACTACAAAATATAAAATAATTTAAAAAATACTATCGAACTTTTTTTATTCTAAAAATACTGTTAATAAGATTTAAACATCATCTTGAGACAATTTCAGTCAATTTATTTAGTGATAATTTCATCATATACTACAAAATATAAAATAATTTTAAAAATACTATCTAACTTTTTTTATTCTAAAAATACTGTTTTTTTTTTTTTTTTTTGTAACACTTATTGTTACATTTGTTATGTTTGTTAATAACAAATGTAACACATTTATTTTTATAATAAAAAAAGTATAACAAGTATTTTAAGAAATATTTTATTTATTGTGGTTATTTGTGAAAAAAAAAACCCATTTATTTATCTTAATTGCGGCCTAAATTCATCTCTTTTGTCCACCTTAGTATCGACCCATTTTCAGCTCAATTATCCTCTCGTATTTAGCCCAAAAGCTGGTCCACCAAACTGTCAGAAAAACACCCCCCAAAAGCTCCTTATTCCCTGCCAGATAAACAACCAAATAGCCCTGCCAGAAAAACACTCCAAACAGCCTATAAACCCCAGTAGAAAACCGCCCACTTTACCCCCACTTTCTTCCCAACCTTTTAACCCACATAATTGCCATCTAAATTGCTCCCATGAAACCTGCAGAAAACTGCCCACAATTGCTCCTTATTCCCTAAAGTGATTAGAAGTCCCATTTTCCCCTCATTATTTCAGCCACAAAAATTTACAGACTTCCAGCCCCCAAAAGTCCCCGATTTCGGCCCTTAAGCACCTGTTATTTTCCTTAATTTCAATTACCAAAAATACTCCAGCCCTTTTCCCGACTTTTGTACCCCGGACTATAACACTAGAATTTGATAATCAAAAAGACAAATTAGGCACAGAGTTAATTTGAGAAAAGGTGCAGACTTTTTTCATACATAAATCAACTCAACAGAAATTCTAATTGCAAGGTAGTTTCGTATATTACTCAAAATGATATGCAAACATGTTGAATGTTAAAGATGAAACATTATGATAGTGATTGAAGGTAATCACTTATGATTTTATGTGGTGTCGGTTACCAAAATTATGTTGTTCCTAGGTATGATTAAAAGTTTGGCATGTCGCATATTAATTTCGTATGATTTTCCCTTATGATAGTATAATTGCTACTGAGTGTTTCTTTTGAAATGCTCACCTCCAAAATTATTTACTCTTTAGATTGATATGATTAGCGTTGATGCGACAGCATAGAGTAGCGACCGTAAAGGAAAATGTGTAATTCTATATTATTTATGCTTTGGCGTCAATATAATCGAGCCATTTATGATGTAAATTTAAGTACAATGTTGAGCATATTTTTAATATTGTAAAGTAGAAGAAAATCCAAATTTGTAATCAAGTCGCTGTTATGGAAATTTAAAGATGAAATTATTGAGTTGTGTTTATGAGAATTTCAGCTTTTTACCCCTGACTTTGAAATACCTTAATTTTTTGTGTACTTCGAATTTTTGAGTCAAATCAATGAAGTTTGATAGATTTATAAGTTATCTATTAGTAGAGGTTGGAACCACCCTAAAGGAAAGCCGTAGGAATTTATTATGACTGTTTTACTGGGCAGTGTTAGTTGTACCCAAGATAGTTTTTCAAGCAACTTTGGCTACGTTTTTCTCATATCAAACGACATGGCTAAGCTCTGAATTTTTCATATTTTGTATCCTAAGGTTCCAAGTACTTACATTTCAAAATTCATAATTTTTAGAGCACATTTAGATGGTCAAATAATTAATGGCAACACCTTGTGTTAACGTTTAAAACTAATGAGATTTGGAAGTCTTTATGAGTTTTCTTACGCGCTTGCTATTTTCCTATGCAATTAAATTTTAAAATCCATTCAAGGGCATGGAAAATTAAGATTTAGAGTTGTCAAGCATATTTCAAGATTTTTAAAATAAAATAAAATTTGGGGGCATAATGCATTCTGCCCAATGTGTTAGACCCTTGCGGCAGTGCCATTGGGGTGAGCGGCCGCGAGGAGAGATGCCGAGAGCAAAATGCTCTTTGGAGCATTTATCGCGGGTGTGAGCCGCTACCTCACAATGTGAGACAACGTTGCCTCGTACGTCGTACCCGGTCGGTTCAAGTTGGTTTTCAAAATCTTATTTTAAGATGTACAAGACAATGGTATAATTTTGTCATAATAAATTTTTAAAAAAAATTAATTAACAATCTTTCAAAGTCTCGACTGTTTTAAGTTTCAAATCTCTGCGCTTTTTTTTTTTTTTAATGCTAACGAAAGCTATGAACCTAAGCGACATTCCAAGCTCTTAAAACTCGGGGTGTTTTCACTATTTTCACGTCCATTTGACTTTATGTCTGCTTGTATGACCACATAACTGATGAAAAATTATTCCTACTACATTTAGCCACCATGCTCAATCCAAAGTTGTTGCTTTGAGATCCATACAGTGATACACGAGTGAGTATATATCTCTATACTAGAAACGAAGTGAACTCAAATCCTATTAAACTCGTCAATACAAGAACGTGAAACGCAATATCTTAGCTTGTTTTACTTATTTAAATGTTTTCAAAGATAACAAGGACTTTGGGAGGGAAACGAGACCCCGTGATAAAAAAAAAAACAACACTTATGCTTTTTAAACAGCAGTGTATCATTTTCACTACTTTCACATATGTTTGACTTTATATCCGCTTGTATGATCATAGAATTGATGAAAAAACATTCATACTATATTTAGACCCCATGCTCAATCCAAAATTGTTGCTTAGAAATCAATACAATGGCATGCAAGTGATAATTATCCCTATACTAGCAATGAAGTTAACTCAAATTATATTAAACTCATTTCATGATAGTGAAACGCAATATCTTAGCTTGTTTTACTTATGTAAATGTTTTCAATGATAACCGAGGACGAGGGAAACCAAGACCCCATAATATAAAAACGATGATTTCCCTGCTTTCACGTACGTTTGTCTTTGTCCATTGTATGAACATAGAACTGATGAAAAAACATTCCTACTACATTTTGACACCGTGCTATATCTAGAGTTGTTGCTTAGAGATCAATATGACCCTATTTTAATGAGAATGAGAATATAATATTTTCAAACAAGTCATAATCTTTAAAAAGTTTACAATAAGTCATTACACAAAAATATTCAAGATATAAAATTAGCAAAAGAAAGTTGTGCCCGACGATCTTTTACAGCTGCAAATTCATCTATAATAGAATCTATATCTATTTTATGAACAAGCTCTCTCTCAACAAAAATTGTCATACGATCAGCAAGAAATTCGTCACCCATTTTACTGCGAATTGACGTCTTCACATGTTTCATTGCTGAAAATGCTCTCTCAGTTGTTGCGGTAGAAACAGGTAATGTCAACACAAGACGAATCAATTTAGTTATCATCTTGTAATCCTCACACCTTCGTGTTTTAACCAACATCTCGCATAATTTTGAAAGTGTTTGTACTTCAAATTGAGGATCACGAACTACATCATCACGATAATATTTCAATTCGGTCAACAAGACATTTCTCTCTTGACGTTCAAAATCCTCAGGATAAAACTCCACAGCAAGATCATAAATATCATTTGCATTAAATGATTCAAATGAATTTTTAGGATCCAAAGCCACACTAAGTTGAAGGAGTCAAACTGATGTCTCATTAAATCTTGTATCCAACTCTGTCAACTGATAATCTATGGCTTCATTGAAAACATCGAAGTGATAATGATGCTCAATAGTAATTTGCTTGTGACCACGACCAATATTGGTATCTAGGTTGGGTATATCAATGTCATGTCTTGAACAAAAATCTTTTACTTCCTGAAGCAGTTTCTCCCAACCCTGTTGTCTTAATTCTCGAAGAAGAGTTTTTGCAGTGGAGACGTATCTCATAGCTGCCAGAATGTCAACAGATTCTTTTTGAAAGGCTTGACAAAGAAAATCAGTAATTTCCATAATTGAACTCATTAAATGTAAGCCAAATACAAAATCAAAGCTCTTGATATTTTTGCAAGCACCACGAATTTCAGCTCGAGCCTTTGGATTTGAACAGTTGCTAAGAAGATCTTCAAGCACCTTGCAAGTTGCAACATACATGTATATCATACTTTTAACAGCTTCATAATGAGATCCCCAGCGAGTAGCTCCTGATCGCTGCAAGGTAGTCATTTGATTAGCCCCACGTCCAGACTCACGTTCTCCTGTTGCTAACATATTCTCAATTTCTACTCTTTGAACAGCCTGCAGCTCAGTATTGCGTTTAGCAGAAGATTTAACAATATTAATAACATTGTCTAATAGAGAAAAGAAGTCCCAAATAGGATCACATTGTTTGGCTGCAGCAACTAATGTCAATTGCAATCGATGAGCAAAACAATGGACATAATACGCATATGGACAATCATTAAAAAACAATGCCTGAAGTCCATTCCATTGGCCACGCATATTGCTTGCACCATCATACCCCTGACCTCTTAATTTATGAACCTGGAGGTTGTACTGAACAAGAACATCAGATATCTCTTTTTTTAGTGTCTCTGAAGAAGTTTCACTGACACCCTTGATAGCAAAAAAGCGTTCAGTAAGAATACCTGCTGGGTTTACAAACCTCAAAATAATGGCCATTTGCTCTCGGTGAGATTCATCTTGTGCTTCATCAACAAGAAGAGAAAAATAAGCATCTCCAATTTCATCACGAATCATCCTACGCACTCTATTGGCCATAATTCCCAAAATCTCCTTCTGGATATCCCCACTAGAGTATTTGGCATTTCCAGGTGCATTACCCAACACAACGTTTCTAACATCCACATTCATTTCTCCAAATGCATCAATCAATTCAATTACATTTCCACGATTCAATGACTCTTCAGATTCATCGTGCCCTCTGAAAGAACACCCCTGCAGTGCTAGCCACCGAACACTTACAATTGACGTCTTTAGCCGCAATCGATTTTTCATAATTTCCTCTTTGCTTGCTCTATAAATTACCTTATCAATATGTTGAGCCGATCTCATTAAATCTTGAGCGTTTGCCACACACCTATTATGAGGTGATGAAGTTGAAGAACCAACGTGTAGAAGAAATGCACACTCTTTTCCTTGAACTCTCTTCCAATTATCAAATCCAGTAGTTACTAATGCTGAAAGAGAAGCCTGTCGTCCATCATTGCAAAAAAGAAAGCAAGGAAAACAATAAGCCTTATGATTTGAAGGCGAATACTCCAACCAAGAAAATTGCGAAAACCAACTATATTGGAAATGACGAGCTTTATCTTTATACTTTCTTGCTGTATATTCTCGGAGTTTAGGTTGATAAGGTCCAGCTATCAAATATGCTCGTCTAATCTCATCCCTTTTATTAAGAGGATAATCATATATGTTAATCCTTTTTCCTGGATCCCGCTCAATATCGGAAGATGGAGTTGGAAGAGTTTGTTGATTATGAGTTGGAGGAGTATGTTGATGTTGATTTGAATCTTCAGTTGGTGTATCTATTCTTGGTTTGAAGAAAGAATGCAATGTCGTTTTTCCTTTCTTCGTAGGAGGTGGTTGTGCGGCCATTTTGTATTCTAAAAAATCAACCAATTTCAACAAAACTATCCATTAACATTTCAACTTTTCATCACAAATTTATCCATCATTTTCAACAACATCAACAGCAGCCAACAGGAAAAAATAATCAATCCAAAATTATAGAGCCTCAGCAATACAGCAGGAATAAATATATCAATCCGAAATTTCAATATCAATGTTGCAGTTCAGCAATAAATAATCAATCTGAATTTTCAACAACATCATACATCAGTGGCAGTATCACACATCAGGCCTCAGCAAATGAAAATTTTCATGATTAGCACTAAAATTAATTAATTTAAACAACATTCCCAAAATTGAAATTGCAACAGGCAGCAGCATTCGAAATATATCAAATAATGAGGTGATAAATCATGAATTAGAATTACGATTTCAAATTGTACACAGCACAACAGCGCGGCCAGCGCCAACATTTCTATCGATTCACAAACCATAAGCAAAATTCCAAGTTGGATAAAAGATCAATATAGGGACACGCAAGGGACTATCCTTATACTAACAATGAAGATAACTAAAATTCTATTAAACTCGTTAATACAAGATACTATCTTAGCTCATTTTACTTATTTACATGTTTTCAAAGATAACCGAGGACTTTTGGTAGGGATATCTGAGACCCATGATAAATAAACGACACTTACCCTATTTAAAGGGCAGTGTGCCGGTTTTACTACCTTCATGTCTTAAATGGTCCTGCACCACTTTAAATGACACATCATTGTTTTATAGCAACAGCAATACACTACCAACGTAAATCTTGGACTCTTTGGCAGTTTAAACTTGTAAGAAAATTAGGTCATTCGTTAACTATAAATTAACGTAGTTTATTCTCTTTTGTAAATGTGACCTGAGGATTTTCTGAGAGAAAAATTGTAAGTCTAGCATCATAGTTGTTTTTATTATTCTCTTTGTGGGTTGTACAAAGAATAGAAATTGGTGGGTGTAGTAAAGCTTAGGATATTATTTTTCTTGTGATACTTGGGAATTTTGGTGGATGAAATCTATATGATTGTAACAATTTTTCATATAGTGAAAGTTTTGACAATCCGTAAATTTTTCTCTATCTTTTATATTTTTATGTTTCGTTATTTTTCTCGGAACAAAGATCTTGTTGGCAATAAAGGAATTTGTCTCAATTCCCTACAGTGGTATCAGAGCATCAGGTCATTCAGAGTGTTGGCGCACAGAGAAGATATGTCTATCAAATATGACGTGGAGAAATTTGACTAAAGAATGAATTCTGGCTTGTGGCAAGTACAAGTAAAGGATGTTTTGATTCAATCTAGACTGCACAAGGGTTTAAAAGGAAAACCAACCCCTACATCTGACAAAGATACTGAAAAATCTGGTCACGTGAGAAAAAATTGTCCAAAAGGTGGAACAGACTCAGCTAACTACTCGACATCAGATACGGACAATATGTCTCTCTTTATGGGAGATGATGATGTCGCTTGAGTAAATATTTACATCCTCGTGGCATGCGCTAGTTTCCATAATAGATGATGTGCTAGTTGCCATGATAGAGGATGTGTTACTACTAGTGGGTCCACATGTTTGCATATGGACATTGGCTTGACATTAATGCAAGGTGTGTGGTGGAATTGATGTCGATGGCTGATGAACTTCCAAGTAAGTCAAGCAAGGGAGTTGCACCATAATATTTCAGCAAATTTATTCGACATGAGCCAATGAAATTCTTAGAATTCGTTAATTCTAAGTGATTATACTTATATGTTGGAGTATGTTAATTCTCTGTTTTGATAATTGGGATTATCAAAGTTTACCATTTTTTTTAAGTATCGAGATGAAAAGCTACAGAAGAGAATGAATTTTGACTCGTTTTTCGCCAAGGTGGAGATTGTTGGGATATTTTCTCAAAACTTGCCAAGATCAAGAGATGCACCAATTGTTGAAAGGAAAAACTTCTAAGTCGACTAAAATTACAAGTTTCCTAATCTTGGACACTTTGGTAGTCGAAACTTGGAAGACATCTAGGTCAACTAAAATTGAACAAATTTCCAAATCTTGGACTCCTTGGCAGTTTAAACTTGTACGAAAATTAGGTCATTCGTTAACTATAAATTAACGTAGTTTATTCTCTTTTGTAAATGTGACCTGAGGGTTTTCTGAGAGAAAAATTGTAAGTCTAGCGTCCTAATTGTTTTTCTTATTCTCTTTGTGGGTTGTACAAAGAGTAGAAATTGGTGGATATGGTAAATCTTAGGATATTATTTTTCTTGAGATACTTGAGAATTTGGGTGAATGAAATCTATATGATTGTAACAATTTTTCATATAGTAAAAGTTTTAACAGTCCGTAAATTTTTCTCCATCTTTTATATTTTTTTGTTTCGTTATTTTTCTCTGAACAAGGATCTTGTGGTCAATAAAAAAATTTGTCTCAATTCCCAACAAAAATCACCTCCCTACCATTACAAATCGGTAATATGCCTTTTAAAGACAAACCAACGAAAAATAACATTTCACAATGAAAATTTTTCTTTAAAGACAAACCAGTGTGTTCAATTCTACAGCAACAATAAAACTCTACCAACAACACAAACACCATTACCAAAAAAAATTAAATTAAGATTATAAAATCACATTAACAAGTCAGTTACATAACTTTAGAGTAGCCAAAATAATACATATACTCTACAAAATTACCAAGTTGCTTCAAATATTAGCAGTAGGTGTATTAGAACTGAAAATTATAATTTAACAGTCAACAACCGAAGCAAAAATGTCAGCAACTAACTTTTTCCTCCAATTCTTCGTCAAATCATTTGTAATAAGTTTGACATCCAAACCAGCTGCCAAAAGTTCTATGAACTTGATTATGTGCATTCTGCTGCAATTACCCCTGCAATATAATTGATAATTATGAATATAACATATATCCAAAGAACAACATAGAACAAAAACAATTTAAAAATTGATTCTTACACAATGCTTTGTGACAGAACATCTTCGTATCGACGCCATCAGAACTACGTACTTTTGAGAAAAGTTTTCCCCAAACGATAAAATTCCCTTCATCATTCTTGGGATAACTTTTACAATAAGATTTCTTGTAATTTTCCATATCAAGTTAACTCTTCATGCTGTCATGTACAATTATAGCTCATTTGTCGATATTGACTTTAAGTGCAAGCCAGTGCTTCATATCCACATTATGGGGAATATATAAGGATGTACAACTATCCCATACTTACTCTTCTTGTGTAACTTAAAATCACCCACTTCTTATTTCAGTAAATTACTACAATCATTGCCTACACGCTTTCATATTTGAAAATATCATATTAATTACTTCGTTACCAATATTATCAAGTATATCGTCGTCAATATACACAACAAAACTATTTGAAAAAAAATATATTAATGAATAGAAGAATTTAAATTTAAAGATAGGGAAAAATTAAAAAAGTTACTTCAATTATTTCATTTTCATCTTCATTATTCATTATATTCTTATATCGATGTCTCACATGCAAGTTACCTAATAAGTCAATGACAAAATTTATGAGTCTCTTTCAAAATGTCGTATAATTACATTGTTGCCAATATTATCAAGTAAATCGTTTTCAATATACACAACTGAACAATTTGGAGAAAATAATAAACGATTGGAAGAATTTAAATTTAAAGATTTGGAACAAAGTGAAAAAGTTACTCCCTTTTTTCAATTCTTTCATTTTTCATCCACGTAATTCAATTATATTTTTATATTGATATCTCGCGTGCAAGTTACTTAAGTCAATGACAAAATTTATGAGTTAGAGACCTAAATGCCAAGAAAAATGGAACGAAAACAAGTGCTTGTTTGAAAATTTATAGAATAGAGACCAGAAGCATAAGAATATCATATTTATTTTGGTGAGTTAATTAAAATTAAAATTTTGAATTAAATTAGATTGTTCATGACTTGATCATATTTCAAAGATGATCAGTAGACTCAGCCTTGTTCATGCAAATTTCATCATGTTTTTATGCAATAATTAAAACACTATATATAATAATTTTAAATAAAATAATATTTTTAAGGTGATTTTTCTTTTTTAATCCAAAAAATTAAAAATTAAATAAATAAAAATTTAATAGTATTTAAAAAGAGGATAAGAATAAAAATTTAAGGGTATATTCTCTTTGCTATTTTCAATCTATTTTCTATTTTTAGTTTTCAATTTTGTAAAACATCCAAAACTTGTTTACTATGCTGTTTTTTAAAATACATTTAGAAAACAAAGTTAAATTTATAACACAAAACTCAAAACACATTTTTGGAGTTTTGAGTATTCTCAGTGAAATAATTGAAAAAACTAAAAACAAAAAAAATTATTTAAATAAAAATTCTAAATAATTGAAATTCTAAATTCCAAAAAATATAAAATATAAAGTAATTTCTAAAAAATATAAAAATATAAAAATGAAAATATTAAAATACTAAAAAAAAAAAAAAAGTCAGGCCTTTGTGTTTATTTAAAATTATTTGTTTGTATTTTATTATACGTAACAAAAAAAATATATATTGTAAAATCAGTAACTTTAAGAGTATATATTACTTAATAATATATTAGAATAAAATTGTTTTATTTTACTAAATAATCAAATTTATTGAATAAAATGTTATAGAACAAAATCTCAAAATTCTAAACAATATGTGTTTTCCAGTTTTCTATTTTGAGAAATAATTTTTTAGAATAACAAATCAAACGTGTCAGCAATCTTAAAACATATTCTCAAAACAGAAACTGAAAATGAATTCAAAACTCAAAACTAAAAAGTGAAATGCAAATACAACAGACCAAAAACTTTGGGACAAAAAATTTAAAAAGCAAGAAAAATTTAAGAAAATCAAAAAATTTGTGGGGCGAGTGGCCCCCATGCGCTCCGCCACTGCATGTGGTCCTTCCATCTCCAAAAATCCATTTTCATTCTTTGAGATGTCATCCATTTCCAAAACAGGTGGGTCCCCGATAAGTGCGTTTTATGCACTTATTCTAACCTTAAAACTAAGGTTTTATTCCGTTAGTTTGTTGATTTTTTACTTAATTTAGTCTACTTTATTTTGTTTTCACTTTTAGACCTATTTATAATCAATTGTAGAAGAAAGGACGGAAAGAGCAACAGTTTGGTAAATGTCTAGAAAGTATAGGAACTCAATTGCACTCAATTGGAACTTGAAGGACCATTTTGGAGGCTATTGGATGATTTGAGGACTAAAGTGACCAAAATCTAAAGTTGGAGGATTAAAAGACGCATAATAGAAAAATTTGTCTAGGCAATCGCTCGGATTTGTACTAGGCGGTCACTTGATCATGAAATCTAAAATCACAACTTAAATATTTTGCCTAGGCTATCGCCCTACAATTTGACACCAACACGATTTTTTCTTTTTTGAAGTTTACTCCAACTAGGATACTTCTTTGGACCACGTATTTTTCACGAATTTTTGTAATCTTTTGGGACACTTTTTGTGAATGCTATAAATAGGAAATATTAACTCTAAATTATTGTTGGCGAATTGAGGATTGGAAGAGAAGAAACAAGAGGCGAATGATTAAAAACTCATTTAGACAAGATTAAACGAAAAACAAGGATCGCACATTGGAATTTCTTCTTATCCGAGTGATGGATTTATCTCCTCTTTTGGTTTTCTTCCTCTTAGTATGCTAGGCTAGATTTATTTTGTACTAGGATTACGGTGAAACTTATACCATAAATCTCTAATTCTTTGAATCTAATCTTTCATATTCAAATATGTTTTTAATTTTGAACAATTAATATTAATTCCTTTTCATATACAATTATATGCGCAATGATTGTATGATTTTTGTAACTTGTTTTACCGTCAAGAGATTGAAAATAAGTTAAACATAGTATCAATTGTCGTAGAGTCCGATAAATGATAGAGATATATCGTTATGCTTTACATAATCTTTAAGTATTCACAAATTCTAATGCATTCATATGTGTGATCCATCACATAGATATAATCGGGTCACATATAGAGATATGTTTAATTATACTTGAGAAAGAGATTGTTAAACAAATTAGGAATATTGATCTTCATAATTAAATTGTGTTATCAAATTCAACGATTCAAGTTAAAGGTGATTGGTATAAGTGGATTCGGGATCCTAATACGCTTTTTTTATTAAATTCATATCACGTTCACATTCATCTCAAATTTGCATTAATTTTAGTTGACTTAGGTCTTGCATTGATTAGCTATTAAGTGGTTTGATAATTGCATCCTAAAAAATCCATTGAATTCTATAGTTTCGGTTAAGGCTAAATTAATTTGAAGTTAGACAAACACTATCTCTGTGGATAGTGGATACGATACTTGGACTTTAAAATCTACTTTATTACTTGTGTGATCCGTACACTTGTAGAATAATACTACGACAATCACCCATGTCAATGAAAGAGAGGGCACGCCTAGGGCTTTGTTTGATTTGGGGGAAAATTACAAAGAGTAAATGTGAAAATGGAGAGTTGCTTTCATTCACTGGTTTTGTGTATTGAAATTTCAAAGTTGTCTTTCTAAATTCTGCAGTTGTGTTTTTAATGTATAAGTTGTGTTTTCAAAGTTAGAGTTGTGTTTTTCAAAGGTGTGAAAGTGGCGTTTTTATGACATGGTGGTAGTTCACGGCAAAATTGTGCCACGTTGGAATTTTGTAAGACAAGTGGCAATTCTGTCAACGGGATGATATGGAATCCAACCCAGTGATGGATTGGTAACACGATTCAATGTTCAGTGACCAATGAAATAAGTTTTAAAGTTCAGTTATTAAGTAGT
The DNA here is from genome assembly GCA_030279155.1 of Forsythia viridissima. Lineage (NCBI taxonomy): Eukaryota > Viridiplantae > Streptophyta > Magnoliopsida > Lamiales > Oleaceae > Forsythia > Forsythia viridissima. The sequence goes on from CM059039.1 coordinate 48,773,711, forward strand.
AGCGCGAACTATAGTTCAGTACCCTTCATTGACCAATAGGAACCCGAAGCTTAACAAAAGCCATTATTATATCACACATTGGGATAAAACCAAATTAAAGTAGGTTTCCTATATGTAGGAGAACCAAGATGGGGCTGAACGGCTAACCATATTTACTCGGTGTGGGTCATATATATCGAACTAATGAAGGGAAATTTAGAACAGGGTTGATCACAAAGCTCACATTTGGAACTCGTTGATTAATGAGAAATCAAGTCAGCCGTCCAGTCATCGTTAGCAAGTCCAGTCAGCAGTCGAGTTGGTCAAAGTCGAAATTAGTGAAATGATTATATTTGGATAAATACCCTGAACATTGTACTATATTCATTCATTCAATAAAAGTCCGATAATATCTCCCACTTATATTCTATCTCAGTTACATTTCCCTAGTTGGTATGAGAGCTTGTGACATTCTTCAATGGCAAATCATCCACACCCGAGAAACCCCAAATCATACTGTAGCATGTATTGCGAACATCATCAGAAGTGGCGGAGGACTTACTGGAGACATTATCGGCGATTCTCCAATGATTTCTTTCTCCAACCTTAGCTTACGTGTTGAAAATGCGAGATACTGCAGACGACTCTATCTGCAATTGGAGAACACATCACAGATGAGGAACTAGTGTTGTACATATTAGGCGGCCTTGGACAAGAATATGATGTTGTGGTGGTGAATCTGACTTCGAGGCAGCATGCTGTATCTCTCCAAGAAGCACGATTTCTACTTTAAAATCTTGGAATGAGTCTGGAACAGTTTGATTCAATTGTCCCAATCCATGTGCAAATAGTATCTACAAAATATGAATCCTTTTATACAAAGAGAGCTTCTCCTTAATTTCAGCATTCACCTAGAAATTTCAGGAACTTCAGTGGTCAGAATTTTAAAATAAATTTGGAAGGTACAATGTCAATTGTTCGGTAAGCTAGACCATACAGCCCTCAAGTGCTACCACTGGGATGACTTAGCTTCAATGGAAGCAACTCCGGTGGCAATTTCAGTGGCAGTATTCACAATCATGTATAATGCAATGTTCTAAAAAGTGTAAAGCGTGACTAAGCGTGGAAGTCGAGTTTCAAGTTTTTCGAGCTTAGGCAAGACCTAGGCGAGAGTGAGACAAGAGAAAGGCGAGGGCGAGGGCGAGGGAGAGGGCGAGGGCGAGGCGTGAGGCGTGGCTAGGCTTGGAAGTCAAGCTTCAAGCCTAGGCGGGCTTTTTAAAATAGTGGTATAACGTCAACGACAAGCTGACAGTAGGTATGGTATAGGTTTGAAAATTCTTCATGTTGGTTCTTCTATCATTAATTCCCAGTGAAATACTTCCCCCTACCTCAAAGAGATTTTGCACGAGCCTCCCATTACTAAAAAACTAAATAACATATCTAAAAATTTACCAAAGACAATGATGTCATTCCACAATTTGATATTGTTGTGTGTTCAAGAACAAGAATATGTGGAAGGCTCTTCTTCAATTGAGAATTTAAAATGGGATCTATTCCATTGATTCCAGAACCAATCCGTAAACTACACATAACAAAAGCAGAACCAACTCTTTCAAGCAAGAGTCGAAGTTACAGAACAAGAGTTCTTCTTTGTTTCAACAACATCAAAAATTATAGCGTTGGCACTTGGCATTGAAGGCTGTGGCCTTCAATGAATCCTCCTTTGATTTCTCAAGTGATTTCATTTCTCCAATAAAATTCAAACTTAGATATCTCAGTCATGGGCCAATTACCTTGATCAGCTTGGTTTCTTCCCAGTTACACTTTTGGTCTTGGGACTGGTCCCCTCATCATTTCAAGAGTAACATGCAGCCCTTCTTGCTTTAGCCTTCATATGAGCCTTTATATGATACTTGGTCACCCTGGGGGCAGAGCTAGGATTCTGGTCTAGTGCGGGCAGGATTTAAGCACAAAAACAAAATGTTGGCATAACTTCAACATGTTAGAGATAGAAGTCCTAACCACACATTTGATTCGCCTCTACTACTAGCACAAAAAAAAAGCTTAAAATAAAGCCAAATCCAACCACACACTTGATTCGCCTCCACTACTAGCACAGAAAAAAGCTTAAAATAAAGCCAAATCCATGGCAAATATAAAAAATCGAGAGTAAAGCTCTGAAAATGCTTTCTGTATTCTTCAATTTTGATACCCTTCCCAAATTAAGCAATTACCATATAAAGGAAATAATAAATCCTTACTTAGGAATTTAGTCTTGCAATTACCATATTTTTTAATTTCTCAAAGTTCAAAACTAGAAGTGAAATTTTGAATTTAAAATACCTATTCTCTCTCTCTCTCTCTCTCTCTCTCACCTTCAATCCAGTAAGTTATATATATATATATATATATATATATATATACACACACACGCAGAACACACAACATATTTCTCTTTGTTTAGTCATGCAATTACCGTGTTTTTCACTTGATTCACATCATATTTTGAAGATTAATAGATGTAACTATAGCCAACATTAGTCGTCAGTGCAGTCATATCTTTTGCTCTTCCACAAATTTCTCAAAGTTCAGTGTAGGCGGCCACCGGCGCTCGACTCCGCGTGGCTCTTCCCCTAGTTACCCAGTCCTGCCCCCTGAATCACCTCTACCCAGTTAATTTAGTGTCCAACCACCACTATTCATATCTAGGTTTTTCAAACCTCTATTCATGGCATGTAAATCCCTCTCCTTCCTCTGAACTAACTTCAATCGTGCAGGCCTTGAGCTTAACTGGAAACAAGCCATGACTGAGGAGTACTCTGCCCTAATGAATAACAACACTTTGGTCACTTGTGCCTTAAAATGATTATATGCATGTTGTGGATAACAAATGGGATTATAGAATAGAGTATAGAGCTGATGGCACTATGGTAGCCAAAGGATTCCAGCAAACCCTCCACTATTGCAGTCATCCTCACTTTGGCAGTGTCAATGGGTTGGACAATTCAACAGGTTTACATTAATAATGCATTTTTGCACAGAGATCCTTTTTTTTTTGTGGGGGGTGGTTATGTCACAGCCTGAAGGGTTTCAATATAACCAAGCCATGTTCTAGACTTCATTAGGCTCTGTATCACCTTAAAAAGGCTCCCAGGGCCTACTTTGATAAGCTTAAGACAGCTCTCCTGTAGTGGGGATTTTCTGGTTCTATTTCAGACACAAGTCTGTTCATTTATTCTAAATGTGGCAGCTCCATCTACCTTTTGGCATACGCAGATGACATACATATCATAGGAGACGGAAAGACCTTGATTCAAGATATTGTTAATGATCTGAATGCTCAATTTGCACTAAAGGATTGGGAGATTTAAACTATTTATCTTGGAATTGAAGTATCTAGAAATGCAACACAGATTTATCTCACTCAATCCAAATATGCTACTCATCTTTTAACAAAAAATAATATTATTTCTGAACAGTTAATATGGATTATGGAGAGAGTTAGAGAATGGTTCAAAGAGCTTAGTTCATTTGTCACAACAGAACTCAAACTATCGTTACTTCTATATATGAACCAATGTAATTAATTATTAACGTAAATTCTCTTTCTGAAACACCAAGTTATTGAAAATATGCAGGTGCAATAAACTTAGACATAAAGGTTGCCACTCACAACACTGACTGTAGTTTTAATGAGCAAATTAAATGAATGATGGATTGAAAATCACAAATAGGACAGAGGATTCAGAAGTTGACACTGTTCCAAATTATAAAAGCTCCATTAGCAAATCAGAAATCTCAATTTAAAGTCTATATAGAAAACAAGAGATACTGACTCTAGAAATACGAAAAAATGGAGTTCAACTTGTAAAGAAGCACTTCATGAAAATTATATTGATATGCTTTCAAGCAAAGTAGTAAGATATTGAAACATATTGGACTGCGTCTGAATTCAATTTTCAACATCACCATACTCATCTTCATCAACCTCTCATCAGAATCTTATTCACTGCAACTGTTGCTTGGGAGCATGCGCTTGCTTTCCCTCAATGAGCAAAGCAAGGCTTTCTACATAGGTGTGAATATAAAATGAGAAAGGCATGCCATGAATTCCAAGATGCACACTTGCTGCTGCTCCAGGGTTATATGAAATTAACTTCCCTTCTCTGCCATCCAACAACACGTCACCATTTTTCCTAAATCCCAGTACCATTGTGAATCCTTGGTCGAGACGAACATAAAATTGTTTACTCCAAGACTCAGGAAAACCATATTCTTTCATCACCCAAATGCAGCAACTCTTATGCTGTCTATCATACTGTAAAACAGCGAGCGACTCCTCGTATACTGCGGTATTCAAATTAAATTTCCACGCATTCGCCAAAGCATCAGGCAATGGCATTTCTTCAAACACCTCATTGGTCATGCTAAACCCCATTATCAAATTTTTCAACAGACTCCTCCTGCTTCGTTTAATAGCAGTCCAATGCACAACCCCATTAAGAAACACCTGTGTATAAAAAACCTCCACAACGCAATTCAACGGAACCTGTCCATCAATTTCTCTCCATTTCCCTACACTAAGCTCGTAAATCTCAACCTTATGGGGCACCTGATACTGATCCCCACGACCATAAGCTATCCTCACAACCTTGAAATCGTTATTTTTCACATCAAATCCGAATCCAAGAACAAATTCATCAGGTCCCATGCTTCCGAAAGTTGCTTGAGGAACAGGGAGCTCTACCTTTCTCCTGATTGCGGGATTCCATAGAAAAATAGGATTTGTGCGCTGAAATGTATCACTCGTGAGACATAACACGCCATTGCAAGAACCAATAATCCTGTAGTACCACGGCAAAGAATGCCCAAATGGAAATTCTATTTTTATGTTTTCATCCACACTGCAATCTTCGTTGTTCAGGTGTACGGAATATATTTCACGATTGTGAATCTTGGAGTATCGGCTTATCATTAAACGGTTCGAGGGATTGGTGAAGGACTGGGTGTGCATGGAAATAAAGTAAGGGCTTGATATCAGTAAATTCCATGATTTTGACACGCATCTGAACTTGACGAGGGACTTGGGTGGGAGTCTTACCAGAATCTCCATCAACACGTCTTCGGGTAAATAATTCCTGAAAAATTCCTCCGATTGAGACTTGTGTTTTGACGACAACATTGCAAGGTTCAAGTAAGAATCATTATTTTCTTATCGAATTGATATTTAATGGAGATACTGTTGCGTATTGCATTTGCTACACGGAAATCCACAATTTCAGTGATCTTTTATTTCAATTGAATTACACTAAAAATATTCATACCTAACAAATATTCTGAAGATTCTTTTCTATCTTTCCAAACGAATTCAATCGAATTTAACCAGAAAATTCGCATTTAACAAATATTCTGAAGATTTTTTTCTATCTTTCTAAAATTCTTGATTTCTTCCTTATTATGACTAGCGAACTTCTTCCTCGATCCCTATTTTTATCTCTTATTTTATTTTATCCCTAATTAAATGTGTGACCTTTTTTCTTTATGCTTTGCAGTGACCTTTTCCGAGTACTGAGTGTGACCTCTTCTAAGAGAGTGTGCACCTCTTTTTTTTATTTAACATATGTTTGGAGGTGTTGAAATTATAATTTAAGTGCTTATATTATAAGTTGTTGGTGAATGTGTGGATAAAAAGTGATTGTAAGATGTGGGTCCCATGAAATGTGTGGATGAAAATAATGTTTGACCAATTTGACCAGCTGAAATTATAATTTAAGTGGAGCCAAACATATGCTTGGAGGTGCTGAAATTATAATTTAAGTACTTATATTATAAGCAGTTAGTAAATGTGTAGATAAAAAATGATTGTAAGTAGTGGGTCCCATGAAATATGTGGATGAAAATTATGTTTGACTAGTTTAACCAACTAAAATTATAATTTAAGTTATGCCAAACATAGGAATGTTGAGACAACTGCTTAGTACTTGTTATTCTTTTAAAGGGTAATTTGCAGCCGCCGTCCCCAATCTTTGAACTTTTGGCACATTTATCCTCATTCTTTATTTTTTGACACCCATATCCTCAATCTTTCTTAATTTGGTGGCTGAAGTCCCCAACCTTTGAACGTTTGGCACTTTTATCCTCATTCTTCATTTTTTTGCACCAATATATTCAACCTTTCTTAATTTGGTAGCTGAAGTCCCCAACCTTTGGACTTTTGTATCATATTTTATAATTTTTTAATTGAAACTTATGAAAAGTCTATTTAAAGCCAATTTTTGTGAGTAATTTTGTCTATAAATATTGGTTTATTTAAAAAAAACTTATTTTAAAAAATTTTATGAGATTTTTAGATTAATTTTTTATTTTTTGGAAATCGGATTGACCTTGATTCGACCTTTTGACTTTTGACCCGTTGATTTTTTCGGATCGATGGCTAGTCCTATTTTCTGAATATTGTATTATTCAGATAAATAGTTTTATTTAGATAACTATATTTTGATTAATGCTCCATTTTGGGGATATGGGTGCAAAAAAAATGAAGAATGAGGATATGAGTGCAAAAAATTGAATTTTAATTAAAATCGGGTCGACCTTGGTTTGACCTTTTGACCCGTTATCTTTTTCAGGTCGATGGTCAGTCCTGTTTTCTGAATATTGTATTATTCAGATAAATAGTTTTATTTAGAAAAATATATTTTGATTAATGCTCCATTTGAGGATATGTGTACAAAAACATGAAGAATGTAGATATGGGTGCAAAAAAATAAAAATAAAAATCTCATAAAATTTTTAAAAATAAGTTTTTTTAAATAAATTAACATTTATAGACAAAATACTCACAAAACTTGGCTTTAAATAGACTTTTCTTAAGTTTCAATTAAAAAATTAAAAAATATGATACAAAAGTCCAAAAGTTGGGGACTTCAGCTACCAAATTAAGAAAATTTGAGGATATGGGTGCAAAAAAATGAAGAATAAGGATAAAAGTGCCAAAAGTTCAAAGGTTGGGGACTTCAGCCACCAAAGTAAGAAATGTTGAGGATATGAGTGCCAAAAAATAAAGAACGAGGATAAAAGTGCGAAAAGTTCAAAGGTTGGGGATGGCGGCTGCAAATTACCCTTCTTTTAAATGCTTATAAGTAATAGACAGTGTTATTAGAATCGGTCCAACTCGACTGGTTCAACTAGGACAAAATTTGGGCTAGTTATGCAGAAAAACTCTCTATATAAAAGCCGCCTAAAAACTCGTTAACTAGTCCGATTTTGAGGAACCTGTTGAACATTTCCTAGTTTCACCAATTTTAAAAATTATTTTTTTCATAATTAATTGTTATTAACCATTGAAAACACGAAATGGATCAAAATAATGAAAAAAAAATTCTTTTGAGCAATTTTGTGATTTCCAAACACTAGTTTTCAATTTTTCTATTTTTTTGTAATTTTTTCTATTTTTAAAATTTTTTATAAATTACCGAGTCAACTCTGGTTCAACTCTTCGATCGTTGACCCTTTCTCTTTTTCAGGTCGATGCCCAAGTCGATTTTTAAAATATTGTTAATAGATTTTACAGAATGTATAGATAATAAGTAAATAGTAAATTGTAGATGATATGAAATGTATGGATAAATAATCCAGTTTAAAAAAGAAAAAGTCAAGCTTCCCCATGTTGTTAGTGTATTAAATATAGTAACATTATGACACTGTTTATGACCTGGTTTTGTCTTTCGTAGACCTTTAATAATTTTTCGATTTAGTCCTTACACTAATTTTGTTAATTTTATTTTGATGGTATATCATCCGTCTTTTTGTATGATGAGTAAGTTTGTATATTTAAATTTTTATTACGTCTTACGTAAGATGCATGAAAGTCACAACTACGAAAAAATGATATAGATAAAAGGTCAGACAATACTAAAAATGTCACACATGTTAAAAATAAGAATTTTGCTCAAACATATTAAAAAATTACAAATAAATCACCTCCAAAAACAAGATTATCATATTTTTAATTAAGTCACATCAAATGACGTAAGTCACATTAAAACGTTACATTTTTGTTATTTTTTTAAGAATAATTTGTAATTTTGGTCTCCAACCTTTCAAAAAAGTAACAAATGTACCCTCAAACTTTTTTTTAGCATTAGCCATCTCCAACCTTTGCATTTTATTGCAAATCACGTCATTTTGACATATTTTGACGGATTTCCCCTTCTCTTTAAATAAAAAAAAAATACAAAAAAGCTAAAACAACAAAAAAAATATTACAAATGAAGTCCCATAACTTCTAAAAAACATAAAAGAACATCATCTTTCCCAAAAACCACACCCCACCCCTCTTCTGCCATGCCTCCTCTCCAAATATATTCAATTCCCGATCCCTGTCACGCTCTCGATCCCTTATTTCTCTCTTTTTTCTCTTTCCTCTAATTCCTACTTACGCTCTTGGCAATAATCCTTATAATCGTTGGGTCGGGCAAGGCCGTATTCTTCGATTACGGAGCTATTGACGTCGACTAGAGCTGGCTGAAATGAAGATGTGGCAGGATTGGGGTTGGTGTGCTCGTTGGAGATGACGAAAGTGGAGTGAGTTATTGGCCCCTTGGAAATGGTAGAATTCGACTTGGGCTTCTGCTGTTGAGTCTTGAGAATGGCGTGGGGGGGAAGGGTTTGCGTAGGGTGGGTGGGGCCATCTTGACCACACATTAGTGGTGGATGTAGTAGTGGAGCTGTCATCTGTGGTGGAGAATGGTGGAGGGAGATCTCCATACAAGCCGCCCTAGCATTGTGTACAAGTAGCCAATGCGTCTCTCTCCGATGGAATTAAGGTTTGGAATTGGGGCAAAATTAGATTTCAATGAGAAGCTGGGAGAGCATAATTTGGAGATGAGGCATGGCGTGGTGGGGGTCGGGGTGGGTGGGGCTTTTTGGGAAAGATGGCGTTCTTTTATGTTTTAGAAGTTATGGGACTTCATTTGCAATTTTTTTATTTTGCTGTTTTTAGCTTTTTTTGTATTTTTGTTTATTTAAAGAGAAGGGTAAATCTGTCAAAAATATGTCAAAAGGACGTGATTTGCAACAAAATGCAAAGGGTGGGGATGACTAATGCTTAAAAAAAAGTTTAGGGATAGATTTGATACTTTTTTGAAAGGTTGGTAACCAAAATTGCAAATTACCCTTTTTTTAATAAAATGTCACATTCTATTTAAACCCCTCTAAAGTCAGAATCTCGAGCTTCATTAAAAAGTCGCATTCTAACTAAACCCTCTAAAAGTCACAATCTCAATATTCATTCAATAGTCACCAAAAACACACCTCATGAGCGGGTAGTGGTTGAGATGCAACCAGAGTTTGAGGGAGTGCTCTCGACATGACCGGCAACCACCACTCCCAAATCTAGAAACACCAAGATGATGGTGGCGATTGGTGACCACCACTTCCATTTCCAAATCGAAATCGCAGCCTCCACGATTGCCTCTAGCCACCACTATCCACCACTATCCACATCAAGTTGTGTCCAAACCCAACCACCATTATAGTCAAAACCTTTACAATCATGTTTCATCTTTTTGTCATTCGGATTTGAGGCCCTAGACTTCGATTTAGAGTTTCAGTCAAAACTGCGAGTGATTGCCATGTTTCAATTAAGGGAAATAATGTGGAAATGTGTTGCTTTGGATGTGTGTTGAATTATTTTTTCCTTTGTTTAATTTAGGATTTTGCATCTTGGTGGCTTCGTACGGATGTGGGTATAGAATTAGAGGATTGCATCGGGTTTGGTGATTTGGTTGTTTCTTAATTAGAGTCTCGTTCTCCTACTCCCAAAGGGCAGGAGAACATTTACCCACCACTGACATGGCAAGCTCCACGTCAGCGGAGCTGGCCACGTCAGCGACCATTTTGTGTTAAACACAAAACGAATCACCCCGGCCAGGAACCCATGTTTTGAAGAAGAATCTGCCAAAGAAAAACCCAACGGAGAAAATCACCGGATCTGCGCGATCGTCCGCCGCACAGTTCTGGTGGATCCACGCCACCGGTCTACGCAACCACGCGAAGATCATCGGATCTGCGCAACCGAGCGCAGATCCGGCTGGATCTGCCGCTCAGTTGCGCAGATCCGATGATCTGGGCGACCGGTTCGGCGCTTGGTCGCGCAGATCTCCAATAGATTTTTTTTTTTGTGGTTGATGATGGTGGTTTTTTGGTGGTTGATGATGAATGGATGGTTGATGGTGATGTGGATCCCGGCTGGAGCTTGCCGCCTCAACGCAGATCTGGCGAGATCTGCGCTCCCGGCATTTTTTATTTTATTTTATTTTTGTTTCTTCTTCTTCACAGAAATGGCATCTTCTTCTACTTTTTTTTTGAGTAGCTCCGATAGATTTTTTTTTAGTTTGAGAAGGTTGATGGTTGGTGGTGATTTTTCGACGAGGGCCATGCCGGACGAAAAGAAGCAAAGCCGGGGTGATCCATTTTGTGTTTAACACAAAACGGCCACTTACGTGGAGTTTGCCACATCAATGGTGGGTAAATGTTCTGACTCTTCTTAATTAATAAGATTGTGGCATTAATTTAGAAAATTATTGAGGAGAGAGAAATCATGTACCGTGACGTTAGATGAGAATGATAGAGATGATAATTGCAATTAATCCATATTAGTATTAATATTTAAATAGAAAAACTAACTGTTGATGTGCATAATTTTAGTATACATGTTACCCACTTATATTATTTTTTTAGTAATTATTCATTAATAAAAGTACTAATTAATATTTTATTTAGATTAGGACAAATTGTAAATGTCTATGAAAATTTAGGGACCAATGTGGAAGTTTTTGGAAGTATAAGATCAAGTTTCAAGCTTTGAAGCAAAAAGAACTAAATCTATACGAAAAACTTGAAGTAAGACCAAATCGTAAAAATTACTGAAACTTTGGAGGCCAAGCATGCAAAAAATGGGGAAAATGCAGTTTGGGCAAAAACTCTTTGTTTGCTGCCGTCAACTGCAGTTGACTGCGACCAATTAATTATTTTCTTTTCGAACTACGACAAGCAAACCACGGCCCGTCTAACTATTTGTATCATTTCCAGTTGTAAATTAGGGCCTTTTCGTCTTTTACATACATGAATTTTAAGATAGATAAAACACTATAAGGACATTTTGTAGGTCAAATAAATGTGGAATGACGTCTAAGAAACAAGAAAAAAATCACGTAGCAAACAATACTTTTAGAAGATTTCTTCTCTTTCAATCGATGTCGAGTTCTACCATTGTTTTTAATTTAATTATGTTCTTCTAATTTTCTTGAGCCAGACGTCTAAGAAACAAGAAAAAAATCACGTAGCGAACAATACTTTAGAAGATTTCTTCTCTTTCAATCAGTGTCGGGTTCTACCAAATCTTTTGTTTTTAATTTAATTACGTTCTTCTAATTTTCTTGAGCCAAAGTAGACGATGAAACATTGTTTAAATGAAGCGATTATCTTGTTATCTTTTTAATTATGTTTTCGGGCTTTAACTTTCATGGTTCGTTCTTGTTAGATTAATTAAATAAAATCTCTTTCATCATAAATATCACGTATTCTGATAGTTAGAAATTAATTTAATTAAATCCTGATTGGTGCTTGAACGTGTTTTATTAATTTCTTTTGATTTTTTGTTATCTTGTTATTGATTTGGAATACATAGAATGCTTAGGATGCGAAACATTTGATTCTTTGTTTTCTTTTAATTGAGTTTCATACAAAAAAACACTTAAATAATTTAAGATCGAAGCAAATGAGAGCCGATATTGGATTTTCGTCTTTTGAATTTAATTGATAAATTTTTTAAACAATAATAAATTGACTTCGAATTGTCGTTCGTTTTTTAGAATTAATCGATAATTGGATAATTACTGAGTTAAACAACGGTGGATTCTGAAACTTTGATACTTCAAAGTTTAAACCACTTGAACCTTCAACTTAACTTTCTAGCATTAGTTAATTATTCTTTAATTTAAATTCTTTCAACCAAACTCATTTCGACCCAAGAAATCTAGAATAATAGTTAATTCGGATTAAATTAGACTTTCTTCATTGCAATCTTGTGGGATCACATCGTTGCTACTTTTTTATATTCCAATAAATTTGTGTGCTTGCGAGTTATTTAAAATTTGACAACACCAGTATGTATCACAAAAGTATTTTTCGAAAAATGAACTTTAAATAAGTACTCAACCTAATTTTCTCCTTGTTTTTTAGTCATTGCACGTGTATTTGACTATGGGCACGAAAACAAGATCTCTTGCTTAGCCTATTTGAAAAAGGGCTCGTTACTATTATCCATTTATCCTTGAGACCTTTTTCGTTTATGGATAAAACTGTTTATCTGGATAAAAGTTAGTTAAGTAATAGTTATCCAGATAACAAGTTTATCATTATTTTGTTTGGTTCAACTATGTTCAAAAATGGAAAAAGTTGTTATATGTTAAAAAGTCAGCTTTTTGTACAAAAAGACAATTCTACCTTAATTAAACGAAAACAAGTAAATAAAAAAAAACTAAAAGGAAAAAAAATATGGGTGGATCGGCGACGATGGAAGTGGGCGGTAGCGATTATTCTAGGATATAGATGTTCAAAAAATAGATTTATTCCATACTATAAAGAGTATGTTTGTCTTTTAATAAAATGAGTGAATCCTTATCTAGATAAAAATTGTCCTCCTGTTTCTCAAAATAAAAGTTATTATCATTTTTTGCTTAAATTGTTATTCGGATAAAAGTGTATTCGGACATCAATTCTATCTAAACAGGATAAGACAAATTTTATCCATTATCTTTAATCATTGACCATATACCAAACAGGCTATGAGAGTCTTCCTAGTATAATGGACGGGTAAGGATCCATTTGGTACAACTCTTGTGAGGAGATGTTTTAATTGTAGAGCTTTTCCAAAAAAAAAAAAATGTTGACTTTAATCCAAAAAATGTTGTGAACATTAAATTGATGGTTTGAAAGCATGGTGTGTGTGTTTTATGACTTGTACATATATTACATATTTATTTTATATCCTACTTTTTTTTTACTGTTGCTGCAAGTGATGCAGGCTGGTAAGTTTTGCATTCCTATGAGCACCTGCAATTTGTAATTGAGAAAAATGTAAACCTATCGCATACTGATGAAGCGGTAGGACTTCATTTTCAGTTGGTTTGTTGTCTTCTACACATCCCCGGTATAAACAATTTCAATTGGAACTAATTAAGGGACGTTGTATCTCTCCAAGAAGCACAATTTCTGCTTCAGAATCACGAAATGAGGGTCGAACAGTTGAATTCAATTGCCCCAATCCATATGCAAAGTGCATCTACTAACTTTGCATCGACAACTCCTTGACAAATTCAGCATTCACCTACAAGGCAATGTACAACGTCAATTGTGTGGCAGGATAGGCCATGCTATATTGGCAATCAAAAAAGTCGAGGTTACTCACAATCATATATGGCATGTCCTTCAACCAAAAGTCATCTAGCGTGGTACATATATAGTGGATTGATAGTAGGCAATGGCGAAGGTTTGAAAATTTGTTCAATCGTCAAGGCCTTACTGGATCCTAACACGAAGCAAGCCATGACTTAAAATGAATAACAACACTTTGGTCCCTTGTGCCTTAAAATGATTATATGCATGTTATGGAAAACAAATGGGTTTTTAGAATCAAGTAGAAAGCTGATAGCACTATAAAATGTACGAGGCTCGTTTTGTAGCCAAAGGATTGGCTTCGCTATTGAAGTCACCCTCACTTTGGTAGTGTCAAGGGGTTGGACTATTCAACAAGTAGACATTATAATGCACTTTTGAACGGAGATCTTTTGGACATTAAGGTCGTCGCACCCTTCCCTCACAATATTGACTGTAGTTTGTATGAGCAAATGAAACTTGGGCATTAAATGAATGGTGGATTGAAAATTACAAAGAGGACACAAGATTCAGAAGTTGACATTGTGCTAAATTAGAACAGCTCCAATAGCAAAAGTGATATATGCGCTCAAGCAAAGCATTAAGCTACTGAAACTCATTCTTCTAAGGGTTAATTACACTAATGGTCTCCATTCTTTCAAGTTTGTAACGATTTCATCCCCATTTAATTTTTTTAGCAGATATCATCTCCATCCTTTTATTTATTCGCACAGATTCCCCAAATCAATATTTTTCACTATTTTGACAATTCTTTGACAATTTTGCCCATTGACTTAATAAATTAAAATGATAGAAAAAATAAAATACAATAAAAATATTGCAATTGGGCCCTTAACCTTTTCAAAAGTACAAATAAATCCTAAACTATTTTATTTTATACATATAGGTGTTCTTCCCCAACCAAAAAAGAATCATCTTTTCCACCTCTCACTCCCCATTTTTTCACGCAAGCCATCAATGGTAGATCCCGCCCAAATTTTTTCAAGTTTGGGCCAAGCTAACAAGCCCAAAGGAGTTTTCCACCTGGAGCACTGCTCTATCGGTGATCCAGAGTTCAACGGCTTGAAATGCAACTTCAAATTGGTCGCAAGGTATGGCTTTGCAATTGGGACAAGCTTTCCCAGCTGCGGCTTCACTGTAAGCTCCAGGGACTCCCTGGTAGGCAACTCGGAGCTCAGATTCGTGCATGGGCGCCAATGAAAGGTCGGCTATACTAAGTGGATTAGGGAGAGCAGGTAATGCCATCCCTACAGCTATGTTGATTACATGAAGAAAATTGGGTGATGGATTCTCAACATGGAATCTCGAACCACTCATCCCAGCAATGGGCAGCAATGAGAAGTTGGGAACTCAAGGGGTCTTGAAACCAGACCCATCGAAGGCAGGAGTAGTAGGACCTGGCCGTGAACTACCGGACTTGCTAACTCCTCCGCTATTGAAGCAATATGAAGCTGAACCAGGTAATTCCATCCCTTCCTTTCATCCATGCATTTACTTGGTAAAATTAAACACTTATAAAGATCCAATTTTATGACTACTTCATAGTAAAATCACAGCCTTTGCACTTGCTTAGTGTTCTGTGATTTCAATCCCGCAAGTGGACGAATCGTTACAAGTAATAAAATGAAAAGTAGAGTGTCGAACCTACGATGACTAGTTATCAATTAACCAATTAATTTATAACTCGAGTTTTAACAATAAAAGAACACATATTCGTTTTGTGATTTTAATTCTAAAACTATTCTAATTATATCTAAATTATCAAACAATCAAAGTAAAATGGTTGAGAACGATTTCAAGTTTTACTAACACTAGGATTCGCGAATCCACTTACACGTTTCTTAATCAATTATTCGTTAATCGCTTTAGCTTTTAATTACTCTAGAATGAAAATCGGTGATCCTATTATCAAAAGCCTTTCTCGATGGTCAATTAATTCTATATCGATATGCGAACTTAATTATCTCTAATTAAGTTTCGATCATAAAAACATGCATTTAAAGCACAAGAACACCTAACCGGATTTTCCAAAGCATAATAGTAATCCCTATCTATTATTGGACCATATGTTATTCAACACCACGTGCTTAATCTATATTGAACATCTCGACTTCAATATAGATCACAATATATTCTAATGGTGATCAAGCATTAAAATAATAGAAATAATGAATAAAGAATAATCAGCCCAAAAGCAATTAATTACTAAAACGGAAAAACTTCTAATTAATTAAAAATACGAGGTTTCATCGTTCATCTTAGCAATAAGTAAATTAGCCTGACATGATTTCTTTAATTATTAAAATTATTGAATTCATCATGTTCAGAAAGAAGAAGAAAAAATAAATAAAACTCGAGATCCCGGCTCAAGAATCTTCAATCTTGTTCTTCAATCTTCGATTCTTCCTTTGTATCTTGTTCCCAAAATTCGCCTCCCTTGTTTTTGGATGTTCTCTGCCTTTTATATCTCTTTCCGGGACTCCCCAAAACGTGAATTAGGTATATGTTTTATCTTGGACTTGGTAAAGTTTTATTCCCATCAAGAAACTGCCAATCAGCTGCCCGATAACACCTTGTGATCGCATGGTTTTATCGAAATATGTTCTGCATAAAATCTTGAAGGATTGCGATCACAAAACTGGGATACCATGCGATCGCATGGTTGTTTGAACGCTGTTCCTGATTTTTTTGCTTTTTGATCTTTGCATAACAAGCCCCTCAAGTCTATCTGTTTGTTCAATTGAGTCTTTTTTTCTTCTGTTTGCTTTCTTTTCGTTTGATCGACACTTAAATTTGGTTAATATCCTATAATGAACAAAAACAATACGCTGTTATACTGAGAACAAATAGGAGTACTCATATTCGTCCCCTTTTGTGAGCTCAGATAAGCATAAAATTGTACTTATCAAACACCCCAAAACATGAACTTTTATTCGTTCTCGAATGAACTAGCTAAAGACAATCATGCACATAATGACAAAAATAATAAAAACAGTCACAATATAAATAGCTTGCCGTTTTTGCTTTAGTTTTTTTTTTTGCAACAACTTATAATTCATGACAAGTATTCAGGTTTTGCCATTGCAAACGTGATTCTACTTAAACCATACTTGATATGTGTGTGAGAGTAGTTAATCCGATCTACTGAATTTCTATGGTGGTGATAGCCCAACCATTTGGTCAACTTTTCTTTTTTCTCTTGTAAGGTACACTTTCCCCCAAAATGATGTTTTCTTTCAATTCCTGAGATTTTGGGTCTAAGGCTATAGTTTACTCATTCTTTTCTTGCTCAAGGCTGGTTGAGAAAGTTAATAATCGTGCCAACCTAGGTTTATGAAGATTCTCCAATTTTTGAACGCTCTCGACTAGGAAGTTTCTACTAAGTAAGTCAAACTCATTAGTTATCTAATTCCCATGTTTACTTTACAAATGATTTTTCAATGGCTTTAGCAGATTTTTTTTAATATATAAATCTTATGTGCAAAACTCAATCATTTAAGCTTTCTAGATGACTTATTTAACGAGCTTTAGGTCAATGACTCCCAGGCATTTTGAACCTTAGGGCATCGGATTTTGAAAAACCCCTACGGGCCTTTTCACTCAAGTCAAACAGACTACGAAAAAAGTTATAAGATATTAATAGTGTGTGAAACTCAGTCTATTAAACTTTCTAGATGACTCATGTAACAAGCTTTAGGCCGATGGGCTTTATCACTCGAGTCAAAAAGGCTTCGAAAAGAGTTATATAATAGTAATAGCCTTGTTTCTTGCGTGCAATAAGTTCATGTTCGGGGGTTAGATTCTTAATATTCGGTCATTACCTAGCTTCCTCTAACTGATCTAAAGTGCTCCACACAATTTTTCAACATACATGGAATCAATCACAACCTAGAAAACCACTATCACAGCTTAACTACCACACTTACTCACTCTATTGGTTACTTGTTCGAGTTACAGATGATTCTAAGTTTCAAAAGAGTATCCTATTATTTGCAATTTAAGTGCACCAACATAGCTAAAAATCATCATAATTGACTGAGACAACACGTTATCAAACATGGTTAAGTAGCCTCACATTTAAACAAAGTAATAATCTGTCCACAAGTCATGATTAAAGCTAAATTCAAAGAAATTTTTTTATCATTAGCTGGCAATGCTATTCATATCACATAAACATGCAAACAGTTACTAAATTAATTTTTTTTTCTTTTAACAAACAGAAACAAATTAACAATCAATATCAAGTATCATCTTCAGATCAAGCATTTTTCCACTACCCCCAAACTTGAAAGATACATTGTCTCCAATGTAAAAAAAATTCAAAAAGGGATATATAAAAGGATCAGAGACTACCCACAAGTGGATCGAATGACGCATGATGAAGAAATATGGTAGAATCTATTGGTAGAGATTCTTGGTTAGGTACAGGTTGGCAAACCTTCGCTTGAATGACATCCAGCTAGCCTGCAAATTGTAATTCTAAAAAAAAAAAATTAAAAACTATTAATAATAATTTTTTTTCTTTTTTTTTTCTAGTTTTCCTTGCGATCGCGAGGACGTTAAAATCTGGGCAGAACATTTTTTGCCCAGGCCATGTGATCGCAGAGGACTATACTATGAGATCGCATGGTATAAAACTACCAAAATCAATTTTTTTTTTTTTTTTTTTTTAATATTTTGCGCCACCCCCAAACTTAAAATCTACGTTGTCCTCAATGTAGAAGCAAAAATAATCTGAGGAAGGATAGCAATACTCTCCATGTCACATGATGATGAATCTCCTTCATTAGCACTCGACTCCTTGATCTTCTTTTAGTCTCCTTAATTTGACCCTCAATATTTCTCCATTAAATCTAAAAAGAGACATGATAAATATAATTAGTTACACGGTGTCAATTGCCCAAAAATAAAGAGAGGGTATGAATGTGACTTTTAGGCTAACTTAATTTGATGACCTTGACTCTAATTGCTCAAAAATAATCTAAAAATCCTAATAATTAGAAAAATGCGCCTAAGCTAGAAAGTGAAAATTAAAAGAAAAAAAGAATGAGATAGAAAATTGGGTTGCCTCCCAATAAGCGCTTGTTTAAAGTCATTAGCTTGACTTTTTGCAACACTCTTTTTATGGCACTTTGAATAGGGCCTTTGATGACTTGTTTTGCTTGTATCGATTGACTTTGCACCATTTTTTTTATTTATCCACCAATATTTAACTTTGTCCTTCCCATTAAAATATGATTTAATTTTATCACCCTGCTCAAACTCAACTATGAGAATTTCAACTTCATCAATAACATTGATCACAAAATCAATTTTAGAAGAAATATAGGAGTTGGAGAATTGCTTGATAGGTACAGCATCATTAAATGTCACTTTTTCATTCTGCTTATTTATGATCAACTTCTCATTCTCCACATGCTTTTCTTCATTAGTTGGTGGTTCCTCAATTTGGACGACCAGTCTATTTTCCAAAATTTCGGGTAGTTGCTCATCACTCATTGTTGTAATGCTTGACACGTGTTCCATCGGGGTGGCTTTACTGTCACTTGGAAAGGTGCTTTGTAGACTCTTGGTCAATAATTTGGCCAACTGCCCAATCTGATTTTCTACATTATTTATCCAGACGTCTTTTCTTTTCTGAACTTCCTTGAATTCAATCTCCATCCATTTTAACAATTTAGCAATTGCCTCTTCCCATCCTCATTCCCTTTCTTGGAGTCTTCCCTAATTTGGCAGATTTTGAATGTTTTAATTATTTTCATAGAAGAAGTTTGGATGATTTCTCCACCCTGGATAGTAGGTCTGCGAGTATGGGTAGTTCTGATGTCACTGGAAGTTCTGAGCATATACAGCTGGTTTAGGTGATGACATATCAGCGGTGGTTAAAGGACACTCTAATGATTGATGGTTTTCCCCGCATGTTGTACATATCGTTAGGGACATCTGAACCATATTGGCTGAGTGAGAGTATTTCATTGTTTCCATCTGCTTTGACTATGAATCAATTTTTGCCAGTATGAGCAATTTAATTTCCACCCTGTGCATTTCTGTTTGACATTGGTTGTTGTACCAAGAGTAATTTGAGTGATTTTGCCAAGTCTGGTTGTAGGTGTAGGAGTAGGGATAAAAATTTTGTATGACCAGCGGTTTCCATAAATCTTTCAAGAGCAAGTCATTCTCTCCAATTTCGGTAGGTATATCATATCTCGCTATATTAGCCTAGTGCATTGCGTAGAAATCTAGATAAAGCATGTCATGTGTGTTGTCCTCATCAATCTCAAGGTCAGCCATCTTGTGTTGTGCTTGATCTCATAGCTCCTCTTTGTTTCCTGACAGCAAGAAAACCAAGAAAAACAAGTAAATCAACGAAAAAAAAGAAGCAAAAGAATTAAAGATTAATTTAACTAAAGCAAAAAGTAGAAAAAAAATCAGTCTCCGGCAACGACGCCAAAAACTTGTTGTGTGATTTCGATCCCGCAAGTGGACGGATCGTTACAAGTAATAAAATGAGAAGTAGAGTGTCGAACCTACGATGACTAGTTATCAATTAACCAATTAATTTATAACTCGAGTTTTAACAATAAAAGAACACATATTAGTTTTGTGATTTTAATTCTAAAACTATTCTAATTATATTTAATTAAATCTAAATTATCAAACAATCAAAGTAAAATTGTTGAGAACGATTTCAAGTTTTACTAACACTAGGATTCGCGAATCCACTACACGTTCCTTAATCAATTATTCGTTAATTGCTTTAGCTTTTAATTAATCTAGATTGAAAATCGGTGATCCTATAATAATCAAAAGCCTCTCTCGATGGTCAATTAATTCTATATCGATATACGAACTTAACTATCTCTAATTAAGTTTCGAACATAAAAATATGCATTTAAAGCACAAGAACACCTAACCGGATTTTACAAAGCATAATAGTAATCTCTATTTATTATTAGATCATATGTTATTCAATACCACGTGCTTAATCTATATTGAATCTTTCGACTTCAATATAGATCACAATATATTCTAATGGTGATCAAGCATTAAAATAATAGAAATAATGAATAAAGAATAATCAACCCTAAAGCAATTAATTATTAAAACGGAAAAACTTCTAATTAATTAAAAATACGAGGTTTCATCGTTCATCCTAGTAATAAGTAAATTAGTCGGACATGATTTCGTTAATTATTAAAATTATTGAATTCATCATGTTCCGAAGAAAGAAGAAGAATAAATAAATAAAACCCGTGATCTCGACTCAAGAATTTTCAATCTTCGATTCTTCCTTTGTATCTTGTTCCCAAATTTCGCCTTCCTTGTTTTTGGATGTTCTCTGCCTTTTATATCTCTTCGGGACTCCCCAAAACGTGAATTAGGTATCTGTTTTATCTTGGACTTGGTAGAGTTTTATTCCCATCAGGAAATTGCCAATCAACTGCTCGATAACACCTTGCGATCGCATGGTTTTATCGAAATACGTTCTGCATAAAATGTTGAAGGATTACGATCGCAGAACTGGGATATGATGCGATCGCATGGTTGTTTGAACGATGTTCTTGATTTTCTCTTTTTGATATTTGCATAACAAGCCCTCAAGTCTCTTTGTCTATTCCATTGAGTTCATTTTTCTTCCGTTTGCTTTCTTTTCATTTGATCGACACTTAAATTTGGTTATTATCCTATAATGAACAAAAACAATATGCCATTATACTGAAAACAAATAGAAGTACTCATAATTGTTTCTTTTTGTGAGTTCAGATAAGTACAAAATTGTACTTATCACTTAGCCTAAATATGCAAATACAAAACCGACCCACTAAAGAAATTGGAATGAAAATCCCATGAAACAAAACCAGAAGAAGAAGAGAGAGAGAGAGAGAGAGAGAGAGAGAGAGAGAGAGAGTAGAACTCCAAATTAAAAAACAGTACTAAAAAATTTTGGATTTTTAACCAGGGTTTATACGGGGTTTTCATCAATTAGGGATCCGTCATTGATGACTTGAGTGAAAAGATGGTGGTGGGTGGGTGAGTGGGTTGGAAAAGATGATTTCTTTTTTGTTGGAGAAGA
Source organism: Forsythia viridissima (assembly GCA_030279155.1). Lineage (NCBI taxonomy): Eukaryota > Viridiplantae > Streptophyta > Magnoliopsida > Lamiales > Oleaceae > Forsythia > Forsythia viridissima. Next base: position 48,795,222 of record CM059039.1, read on the forward strand.
ACACCTATTTGTATAAAATAAAATAAAATAATTTAGGATTTATTTGTACTTTCAAAAAAGTTAAGGGCCCATTGCAATATTTTCATTGTATTTTCTTTTTTTATCATTTTAATTTATTTAAATCAAGGGGAAAATTGTCAAAATAATAAAAAATAGTGATTTTGGGACCATCTGTGCGAATAAATGAAAGGATGGGGATGATATCTGATAAAAAAATTGAATGGAGATAAAATCGTTACAAACCTAAAAGAATGGGGACCATTAGTGTAATTAATCCTTGTTTTAAACATTGCCATACTGTCTTCATCATCCTCTTTGTAAGAATCTTTTTCACTTTCACAATTGCTCGGGAGCCTTGCTAGTACTTCTTTTCCCTCAATGAACAAAGCAAGGGTCTCTCTACATAGTTGTTAAGAAGTACCAGTGTACAAAATTGCTCTATAATGCAATTCAACGGAACTTGCCTATCAATCTCTCTCCAATTCCCTACTGTGGCAGGTGTTGCAAACATCATCGGATGTGGCGGAGGACTTACTAGAGCCATTATCAGTGGCAGAGGGACTTCGCACATCAATCCTCTGATGATTTCCCTTTCTGCAACCTTAGTTCACGTATTGAAAATTTGAGATACTGCAGCACTCCATCTATAACTGGACAACACATCACAGATGACGAACTACTGTTGTTCATATTTGGCAGCCTTGGACAAGAATATGATGTTGTGGTGGTGAATTTGACTTCAAGTCAAGATGCAGTATCTCTCTTAGAAGCAGAGTTTTTTGCTTCAAAATCACGAAATGAAGCTGGAACACTTGAATTCAATTGCCCCAATCCATATGCATAGTGCATCTACAAACTTCGCATCATTTTCTAAAAACTAACAAGAGAGCTCCTCGACTATTTCAGAATTCACCTGAGAATTTCAGGAACTTCAGTGTTCAGAATTTTTGTAATAAATATGGACAGGGACAAGGCAAGGTACAGTGTCAATTGCAGCCTTTAAGTGCTATCAAAGGTATGACATTAGCTTCAATGGAAGCAACTCTACTAATACCAAACAGAATCAGGGAAGTCGAGGTTACTCACATTCATACAAGGCGTTTCCTTCAACCACAAATCCTCCTTTGACTTCTCAAGCGATTTCATTTCTCTAGTAGAGGAGATCACATTCGACTTTCGCGCTGCTATTCACTTAAATATGGGCTTAGAAATGGTCGATTTATATTTAAGTGAATAGCAGCGCGAAAGTCGAACGTGATCTCCTCTGCTAGAGAAAATGTAGTAAATTTATTTGCTCAAAACTATTTTCGGACAAGCAAGAAATCAAACCTAAAGTATATGTTCTTAACTTGAAAAATGGGGGTGGAAAAATTAGAGAAAAAATGGAATTAGAGCCCGAGGGGCATCCAAATATCTAGAATGGTGAAGAACCAATTTAATTGAAGTTTTGACCAAAAGCTCACACGGACGCGCCACTGCCTATCAGGATTGGGCTTGCACTTTAGGCGGTGGCCGCTAAAGTGTCCTCTCTAGTTTGATGATCTTGGCCGTGTGTTTGACACATCGTTAAATTCTCCACTTGTCAATGTGCCTGATTTTTTAAAATTTCATGTGTTAGACAAAAAAAAAAAAAAGAACTCAACAAGACATAAATATCTAACTTCCTCTCATTTTTACAATACCTTTGTCATGACGTGGTTCGAAAATTGTTAAATCTATAAAGTAGAATTTCGAATTTCGACATTAGCAAGATATATTCTTAGTCCCACAAACACTTCATAAGTTTCTACCACAATTGATTCATATTCATGAAATAAGCAACCAGTGTCTCAAGAATCCTATTCCTTGCTTCATATCTACTTCAACTTTCATTCTGTAAAAGAGCATCTTTTAAATGTGGAAAAGTATATTTCACATCAGCACACAATTACTTTTCCACATTTAAAAGAACATAAATAGATTCCTCTCAGGAATGTCAGTCTCAAAGAGGATACAAAACTATATAAACATATCCTCAGATTAAAGCATTCATTTCATTTTTCAGGATTATGTTCTGTTAATCAGCTGATAGCACCATGAGTGGCACCTACGGTAATTTTACTCCACGGGAGAATCGGCAGCCTGGACGGGACGACTGGAACGAGCGGCGACCATATATAACAAACTCTCATTCGGCACGGAGATCTCTGGTTAGTACTTAGTACCCTGCATCTTTACATACTTGTGTACTGTTTTGTGTTAGATATTAGTGTCATGTGAATTTGTGTTTTCTCTCTTTTATTTGTTCTGTTTTTACTGCTTTAGTATCGTGTGGCGATGATTTTCTCAACATATATACGGAGAATCTAGTAAATCAGTAATATACTTTTTTTGAACTCCTCCAACTTCCATAATTTTACACTCTGAGAATTGGCAGCCTGGACAGGATGATTGGAATCAATTCCGGCCATTTGTTACAGACTCTCGTCCGGCAGGGAGACATCTGGTTAGTGCCCTAAATCTTTAAATACTTGTTTCCATGAAGAATCTAGTAAAACAAAAACTATAATTTTCTGTATTTTGCTCTAAATCAAATATACATCACTTCATTGTAATGATCTTTATCTAGAATCCAAGAGGACGTGCACTAGATCCACGGTGGTTTTTCGAGGACACACAGACAGGAGGACCTTCTAGCCTTGCCAGGTAAGAATCCCGTGCATACTAAGACTAAGATAAGGACTTAAACATAGGAATAATCATCCTTTTATTGTTGATCAAGAATAAAAAAAGCAACCCGAAAATGTGCTAATTAATCCTTTTTTGTCGCAATTATCAACAAGATACGATACCATAAACTTAGATGAGTATGCGTAGAATCCATACAATTCATGAATTAACAATTTTACTTCATAAAAGTGAAAGCTATGATTGAGGTACGAGTAAGATTTATTTAAATTACTGGTTTTTCCTTTAGCCAGTAACTAAATATTATGCTCCACATTGGTCGCTTAAAATCTATCTGAGTTCAATTAATTAATACTCGAATTAGATTTTAATTAAACTAAAATCGACCCAAATTACAGATAATTGAGTAAAGACAGACTGATGCTGAATATTATCTATATATTCTTAACTATATTGCTCTATGCAAATTTCCTCTTCTAGATGCAAGTGACAAAAATCCACTTCTTTTTGCAGTTCTTCATCACCAGCGCCAACTCATACTCCCATTCGATTTCTACTTATCGAAAATGATACAGCACGAAATACGTATCCAACATATAGACAGCCAGTACCTGATTCTCCTCCTCCAAGGTACTATGAACCACAGTACTCGCAACCCTCTGAGCCGGAGTCAAACTTCACGAAAGAAGAGCAAGAAAAGGGCTTGAATAAGCTGAGAAAAGTAATGCATAATCCACATCTGAGTAATATAGTGAGGAGATTGGGTATGAAGCATAAAACCAATGTCACAAACCAGTCGGGTGAAAGTAGGAATTTTCAGGACGACGATGGTAAAAGGTGTGCTGTTTGCCTGGATGATTTCGACTCTAAACAGTTTGTGATGCTCACTCCATGCGATCATATGTTTCACGAGGAATGCATTGTGCCATGGGTGAAGAGCCAAGGGAAGTGCCCTGTTTGTAGATTTGTCATTTCTGAACGAATTGCAGCGCCAGAGAACAATAGCAGGCGGGCTGCACTTCATCGAGATTTGATTTCAATAATATGGGAATTCGATAGAGCTCTCTAAGGAGAAATCTCAGACGGCCTAATGCTGATCTGAATGTTCGTCTAAAATAAAACGAAATACACAAGAAAAGGATGATACATTTGCTAAAATACTGGCTAGTTGCCATTGTTATTCTTGTCCAGGACTTACAGCTCCCAAACTAAGACATGTTATTTCTCAATATGATTTTCAGGAGCTTAGAATTTAAAGCATATTTGCAATACATGTTGAACTACCTCATCGAAATACTTAAACTAGTAGAGAGAAGACAAACTTATATATCTAAATTATGTTTAGAGCAGGCCCCTGATGAGCCAGATCTATTTATGTTTTGTTTTTTATAGGGATTAGACACGTAATTGATTTCCACAAATGAGTAGCAGCAAGCACTCTCATACTATATTGAACTACCTCATACGGCAAACTTAGTTATTTAAATTGTGTCTGGGACTGTATGTAGCATTCCGATTAATCAATTTCCTAAGATAAAACAGGAAAGATGAGTGTGACAAATTAAATGGAGATAGAGGAATGTTACACTCCGATTTTCATAACACAAAACATAACTATATGTATAAACTCGGAAAGTGATGAAAAATTTTCCGTAACAAGATTAAAAGAACTCGCATTCATTTTAAAAAGACAAGTCAAAATATTTAATCTGAAGTATAAAACAATAAAAAAAAAAAAAAAAAAACTGAAGCAAATCTGATTCAACTGGGGCATGGTCTGGTTCTGATAAAAACTGAATTGAACTAAGTATCAATATGAACTTTATGAATGGAACTAAATGGATCCATGTACAGTGACAAAATCAAACCACAACCGGTTCTGTCTGATCTAGTTCTATTTTCGCTTGACAAAAAAAATTATAAAGTGTAAATTGTTGTGTAAGTTTTCTAACTTTACTTTCATATTTTCTTTTTCTGGTGACAAAAGGGTTGATTATTCTGAATACATATTTTTTCATTTAAATTCACATAAAGTAATTTAGCGATTAATTTAATTGAAATATTATATAAAAGTAAGTTTAAAATGAATTAAATTTGATTAATTCGGTTTTATAGTTAGACACATAGCTCAACTAAAACAATTTTGTTATCTGTTCTAAGAACCAAGGCTAGTTATATTTTAATGAAATTGAACCGAACAAGCTAGTTTTCTCTGGTTCTAGCCGAGTTCAAATAGCTCAGGATATAAATTGTTGGAATTAATTGAATTTTATTGAGTAAAATCATTCGATGTGGTATATTTGATGATATGTGCAATTACAATTAATTTGAGGTGAATTGGAAAAGTCTCTAATAAAAAGCATGTAATTGGTGAACGGGTATGATGAATGGACACATTCATTCATAATTGATGAATAGGTCCAATATTTAATCTAAACCATCATTTCACATAAAAATATGAAATTGTGCGATATAAGGGATCAAATTAATTAGAATAAATGATGCACCTATTCATAAAGAATCGCACACCAATTCAAAGAGACACTTAAAATTCTATAAATAGGAACCCCTAAATTCAATTTTTTCACACCAAATCAATTTTAAATCATTGATTTATAAATTCTTATTTCTCTCCAAATTTTAGTGTACATAATTTTTGAGCTAATTCCTGTTCAAAGTAGTTCCATGAAATTTATTTAAAGTTCATGTTTTTCTTTCCATTCAAGAAGAGTACAATCAAAGTTCGACTGACAAAGTTGGTATGGTACAATAACAATTTTGGAAGGAGTGTTGTATCTTGGAAGACAGACAGACGTCCATATATCTTGTTGGCACTTTTTTGCTGGGGACAAATATGTCTTAAGGAGATTTGTTTCAACATACCTCACTTCGTCTTTGCTTCTATTTCATTTCGTATTAGGGTAGTCGAATTTATGACTACAATCTTAAGATATATTTCTTATTTTTGGTACGTAATTTATTTAGGTAATTTTATTAATTTTTATCATATTTTCTATATTATGATTTTATAGTAGATGATTAGTATTGAGCATACTAGTAGACCTATTGGACAATGAGAAATCGAAGAAATTTAATGGCACGAACTTCAAGCGATGGAAAAAGTAAATGTTATGCTTATTAGTTTTGAGTTACTACAAAACTTGTGGGAGAAAGCAGTTCTAACTGTTTGAACAGAGTCTTCTACAAGAAAACTGTTCAATACTTTATGAAGTTTGGAAAGGACTATGTCATCCTACAAATACTTAAAAGTGTGGGTGTGCTTAGAAAAAGTGGTTATTCCACATCCTAAAAGAATTAAGTTAAGACCCTAAAATTGTTAATTGTATTTTTATCAGATATGCAATAAGTAGCAGCACTTACAGATTTCTTGTGTATAAATATGATATAAGTGACATTCATGCTATTATTGAATTTAGAGATGTCGAATTCTTTGAAGATGTGTTTCTTAATATAAGAGATATTCCTGAAAATACTCAAAAGAGAACATGTGACAATGCTTTTGAAAGTAATAAAGAATTAGAACCAAGAACAAGTAAAAGAGAGAAAGTTGCAAAATCATTTGGTCCACACTTTATATCTTTTTTTTATTGAGAACAATCATCAAACATATAAGAGACTAAGCCCAAAAACTTCATTCTATATAAATAGCAAAATTGAATCCATTATGAGTAACAATACTTGTCAATTGGTTGATCTTCCCAAGGAGACTAAACAAAAATGATGCAAATCGATTTTTGAAATAAAGTTAAGCCCAATAGTTCAATAGGAAAATTATTGGAAGTCTAATGTACTTGATGAATTGTACTATGTCAGATATAGCTTACTCGGTAAGTAAGTGTTTGATGAATTGAACTAGGTCAGACATAGCTTACTCAGTAAGTAAGCTAAGTCGATATACAAGTATCCCTAATAATGAACATTGGGCTACTTTAAACGTACAAAAGAGTATTTAAAACATTATGAAAAATATCCTCCAGCAGTTGAAGGATATAGTGACGCCAATAGAATATCAGATATAGATAAATCTAAATCCACTAGTGATTATGTATTTACTATTGGTTGTGGTACTATATCTTAGAAATCTTTTAAACAAATATATAACTCGATCAACTATAGAATCCAAGTTGATTGGTTTAAATAAAATAGGAGAAGAAGCGGAATGACTTAGAAACTTCTTAGAATATATTCATATATGGCCGACGCTTATGCTTGCTATATGTATTCATTTCAATAACCAAGCAACTATAGCCATAGCAGAATTTTTTTTGTATATTTGGGAAGTCAAGACATATATGTCGTAAACATAATACTGTTCTACATTTGCTTTCATTGAACAATATCAATTGATTTTGTTAAGTCAAAAAATAACCTAGCGGATTTACAAAATGATTATCTAGAGAGAGAATAGAATGCGCTTCGAGGAAAATAGGTTTAAAGCCTAAATTCCAAATAGTCAACTTAATGGAAACCTGACCTAGAAATTGGAGTTTCCATGGACTAGGTTCAATAGGAAAACTAGTTATGAATGACTCGATGAGAAGCACTTCGTAGTTTTATCCCCTTCCCATTTCTATGATGCAAAAGTGATGCCTACAAATATTGTTAAAGATAAGTTTTGCTTTTAATGATGACTATATTTTGTAAAGGTACGAGTATAATATTGTAGGATACTCTTTATAGAATATCACGTATGTTAGTGTGAATGTGGTTAGTCGCAGAACCCAAGTAGTTCACAGTCGAAAAAATGAACACAATAGATAACCAAGTTTGATATGAGAGATGATGTGTTTAATCTATTCTCTGAGCTTACAATAACGACTGACAGTTCAAAACATTGCGTTCACTAATTAGTTAAGTGAGTTCGATAAATTCTTACTAAAGAAAGTTCAAAGTGAAAGCTACATATCTTGATGCGTCTTTCAGATTATACCTTTTTTTTGTCTTTCTTGATTTGAGTCGACTTCTCTCATTCATGTGGAAGATTGTTGGAATTAATTAAATTTTATCGGATAAAATCATTAAATATGGTATATTTAATTATATGTACAATTACAATTAATTTGAAGTGAATTAGAAAATTCTCCAATAAAAAGTACGTAATTGGTGAATGAGTATGACAAATGGACACATTCATTCATAATTGGTGAATAAGTAATTCGAAACATCATATCACATAAAAATATAAAAATTGTGCGGCTCATATTATTTAGACCAAATAATGCACATATTCATGAAGAGGCACACATAAATTCAAAGAGACACTTCAAATTCTATAAATAAATATCCTAAATTCAATTTTTTTTTCACACCAAACCAATTCTGAATTATTGATTTATAAATTCACTTCTCTCTCCAAATTCCGTCTACATAAATTTTGAGCAAATTCCTGTTCAAAGTAATTCCTTAAAATTTATTTAAAACTCATATTTTTCATTCCATTCAAGAAGAGTACAATCAATTCTTTAGTTCGATTGACAATGTTGGTATAGTGCAATACCAATTTTAGAAAGAGCGTTGTATTTTTGGAGACAAATGTCTATATATCCTGTTGACATTTTTTTGCAGGGGACAAAATGTTGGGTATCCATTCCATGTCTTTGGTAGATCAAAAGCCCAAGCCCAAGCCCAAGCCCAAGCCCAACGAATTAGTCCAAATTAAAGAGGTTTAATAATAATTAATTTGGTGTTGGAAAAACTTCTATTCTAATTATGATTAGAATATGATTTTCTTGTATTGATGAAAATTGGAGAAGGAAAGTCTCATTAGGACTTTATTTAAGATTTCTATTCTAATTGTAATTAGAATAAGGGTTCTTTGCATGTATGAAAATTAAAGAAAGAAAGTCTCATTAGGACTTTATCTGATGCTTTAATTAACATTATAAATTAAGGCATTTTTTTTTTTTTATTCGAAGCACCAGCACAGTCCCAGTATGGTTTTTAGGCCTCTACCAGGATAGGCTGGTGGGGGTTTGGATGCCCCTACCACTGTATTTATATAAAAATGGTAGTACACAGGAGGGGGATATGAACCTGACCTCCAAGCATACAACGAATGAAAAAATTCCTCAAACTACAGCAAATAAAGAGATACTACTTCCGGTGCATAATTCTGAAAAGCAAAAGTAAAAGCAAATGAAAACCAAACTAACAAAAAAACTAAAGACCTCTAACTGATGGAAGGCCATATCTGTCAGTCTGAAGTAGTCCACGCGAACGACGAGGCAAGTCTGAAGATCCATACTCCTGATAATGTCGTTGGTCCCAGCCCTCAGAAGCTAAAGAGTCAGCGACCTGGTTTCCTTCTCGAAAAATATGGGAAATTGTGTCTCGATCGAATGAAAGAAGATGTCGGATGCGTCTGAGTATTGACTGAATGACCCACGGCCCCCCACCACGTGAAATGCAATGAACAGCGAGTGTAGAGTCAGTCTCAATCCATAAGTCCACAAGACCCATCCGTCGGGCAAGCTCAATGCCCTGTAAAATGGCTCTCAACTCTGCCTCCAAAATAAGTATGTCTCCGTAGCCGGTAGAGAAGGCCCTGATACAACGCCCAGTGTGATCTCTGATAACACCCCCGCCACTCGTAAATCCATCCCTGACGCATCCATCAGTATTGATCTTGGTAGATCCAGCCAATGGGGCACGCCAATAAACCAAAGTAGGGGGGCTGGGGGTAGGAGAAGTAAGAGTAAAACCAAAATGTGGGGCAAGTTCAAGGTCCCCACGCCAATGCACAAATCGAAAGAGTCTTCCCATATGCAGTAAAGAAATAGTGTGATAGACCCGCCAGATGATACGATTGGGCTCCATGCCAATCCTACGATGCTTCGCATCATTCCTAGCTGTCCAAATGTACCAAAAGACCAGCAAAGGGATGATAGTGCGAATATGGCCACTCCTGACAAACTGGCCTGAGAATCTCCAAGTCTGAAATCTATGCTGTAGCATCTCTCCAACCCTGAGGGGAATGCCAAAAATAGTCGAGAAGTGCTGCCATACCTGGTAAGCCACAGGGCTATCAATAAAGACATGCTGGATGGTCTCAATCTCTGAACAGCACTGACACCTTGATGCCATGTGGGCCCGAATCCTCCTCTGAATAATCACATCCACTGGCACTAAACCCTGCCACAATCGCCAACAAAAGAAAGAGATAGTCTGCGGGATGATCGGGCTCCAAATCATGCGACAAAAGGCCTGAAGAGTACTCCCAGTGCGAACAAGCTGCCATGCCGACTTGGTAGAAAACCTACCATCTGGGGTGTCTTTCCACATAGGTCTATCAAGAACATCGGGACAAAGGGGTAGACTTCCAACCTGGATTGCAATATCATGTGGAAGGACCAACAAGAGTCTATCGATATCCCATCCAGTATCATCAAAAAACTCAACTACCTGGACAGAGGTATGCTCCCTATGAGGATACATTTGAGCTAAAGTCATGTCACCCATCCAACAGTCGTGCCAAAAGGATATGCGCCCATGACCCAACTGCCACGCGATGTGGGGCTCCGCTGTGAGTCCCACCCCCTTTAGCCTCCTCCAAACTGCAGAAGCAGAATGTGGTATGGGTGCTAGAAGGGGATGGGTGCCCCTGCAATACTTGCCCAGTAAAAACTGAGTCCAAAGCGACTGTTGTGATCTGAATAACCACCAGAGCTTCAAAGAGAAAGCATGGACCATGTCCTCTAATCTTCTGAAGCCCAAACCACCCTCATTAGTAGGAAGGCAAATATCCTTCCATCTCTTCCAATGCATACGGTGAGAGTGATCCTTAGAGTCCCACAAGAATCTAGCAAATGTACTCTCTAACTTCTTCAACACTGTTTTGGGAGGCTGCATAATCTGAAGAAGATAGAGAGGCAAGGAAGAAAGGACAGACCTCAGTAAAGTAATCCTGCCACCAGAAGATAGCAGCCTAAAGGCCCATCCAGAGATCTTGCTCTTGACCTTTTGAAATAGATCATCATATAAGAAGGTCTTTCGAGCCCCCTTAAACAAGGGTATGCCCAAGTATGTGATAGGCTGCTGCTGACGTCGAAAGCCAGTAATGTGCTCAAGTATCTGAATCCTAGAAGGAGGTGCCCTCTTAGGCACAATAAGACCACTCTTGTCTCTATTCACCAACTGGCCAGAGACCCTCTCATAGTGCTCCAAACAATGCAGTACTCTCTTTACTGACTGTCTTTGGCCATTAGCAAATATGATCATATCATCAGCAAAACAAAGATGTGAGACAAGAGTGTCACCTCTATGAATATATGCCATCGATGGATACTGCTGGAAAACTTGAGTGAGACCCCGAGAGAAGTAGTCTGCTGCAATGATAAACAACGAAGGAGATATGGGATCTCCCTGTCTCAGCCCACGAGAGGAAGGAAAGAAACCACAAGGCCTGCCATTCACCAAGACAGAAAAATGGCACTCAGAAATACAACGCCTGATCCTATCCCTCCACATCCAATCGAATCCAAATCTCTCCATCACAGTCATCAAGAAGTCCCAGTCTAACCTGTCATATGCCTTAGCCATATCTAGCTTAAGGATGACATTGCCCCCACGGGCCTGGGTATCCAATGTATGGAGCATCTCCTGTGCCAACAAGACATTATCACCAATCAGCCTCCCCTGAATAAAGCCACTCTGCTGTGGAGAGATGATACGAGGCAAAACAAAACTTAAGCGAGAGTTCAGGAGCTTGGTGACAATCTTGTTGAACACCGTGCAAAGACTAATCGGTCGATACTCTGTCCATCGACAGGCGTTGTCTCGCTTGGGAAGCAAGATTATAGAAGTAGCAGAGAATCCCCTAGGCAGATGCCCACCATCAAAGAAGTCCAAAACCGCACGAAAAACATCATCCTTGACAATCTCCCAACACTGCTGAAAAAAATGAGAGGTAAACCCATCTGGACCCGCCACACTATCTGTATCAATACTGAACACTACATCTCTAATCTCAGCCAATGATGGAAGTCGGTTCAGCTCCTGATTATCCTCCTGAGTAACCAAAGAGGGGATAATATCTGGTAAAATTTGGTCAGTTGCCTGGGCGGGAGCAGAAAGGAGGTCCTGGAAAAAGGAAACAGCTGAACCCTGAATCTCCTCGTGTGCAGACAAAGTCTCTCCCGTCTGAGATCTAATAGAATGTATACGGGCCCGCATGCGGCGCCCCTGCACCACTGAATGAAAATACCTCGTGTTGTGCTCTCCCTCGCACATCCAACGAGTCCCAGCCTTCTGTTTCCAGAAGCCTTCCTCAATAGACAAAGCACGGTTCAGTAGGGCATTAGGGATTAGAATCTGTGTCTCTCCAGGCGTCTCTATGCATCTCCATGTGTGAGTGTATGAAGGAAAGAACCCAACCCACCCAAAATAGAGAGAAAATTCGAAAGCAACACTATGGTAAATTTACTGAATCTGGACAGTCTGCACAACAGTATTGAAACGTTGATATCTCAGCGTTTCATGGTCCGATCGTCATACAATTTAGACAGCAAGTTTACAACTCATTGATGATCATATCCAGCGGTTAAGATCAAGATCCAATGGTTATTTGAAAAAAATTATTATCTAAAGAGTGACAATTTGGTGAGATACTTTCTTTATTGTTTTTGAGTAGTGTTCTTAAGAGAGTTGTGCTTGGGTATATTATTAGTATTGCTTTTGAGGAGTTCCGTCTTTGATAGACGATGATTATTTGTATGCCAATAATAGTTTAGTTCTTGATGATTTTGGTGTGCTTCTAGTGGTATAGTGGAAGATTAATTGTTGTTGGGTTGTGGACGTAAGCATGTTACCAAACCACGTTAAATATTGTGTCATTTATTTCATGCATTATTTAGTTTGGTTATTACTCTATTTTATTAATTCCGTTAGGTTTACACAAGAAATGAGAAATCTTTATTTCACTGCTTTGTTTATAATATACCGCGTTCGATATATTGGTTATTGGTTGAATTTTCCCCAACAAGTGGTATCAGAGCTTCGGTTGTTGATGCTTTGGGATTCTTGTGTTGAACGATGGAGGTTAATATAAGTAGAATGATTACTCTAAATTGTTCAAATTATCATACTTGGGAAGGAATGATGGAATATCTTCTTTATGTAAAGAGTTATTATCAACCAGTATTTTTCAAGGAAAAACTTGCTAATAAAACCATCGATGAGTAGAACTTACTTCATTGGCAAGTATGTGGTTACATTAGGCAATGAGTGAATGATAATGTGTTGAATAATATCAGTGAAGAAACTCATGCACGTAGTTTGTGGAGTAAGCTTGAGCAATTGTATGCTTGAAAGACCGGGAATAATAAGTTGTTGATAAAACAAATGATGGCTTTGAAGTATGGGAATGTAACTCCTTTGACAAACCATCTTAATGCATTCCAGGGTATTATTAATCAGTTGGCTACAATGGGTATCGAATTTGAAGATGAAATACAATGATTGTGGCTTCTTGGTACTTTGTCGAATTCTTGGGAAACGTTTAGAACGTCATTGTCTAACTAAGTCCCAGATGGTGTGATGTCAATGGATTTAGCCAAAAGAAGTCTCTTGAATGAAGAGATGAGGAGAAAGACACATAGGTACTTTTCACAATTAGATGCTTTGGTTGTTGAGAATAATGAGAGAAGTCAGAGCCGAGATTTGAAGAACAAAGATATGAAAATAGACAAGTCTAACAAGTATGCCAATGTCGAGTGTTATCATTGCGGTAAAAAAGGGCACATCAAGAAGTTTTGTCGACAGTTAAAGAAAGACAACAAAAAATAGAAAGGTAAAGAAAAGATGAAAGATACAGATGCCGATGTTGATCGAGATTCTACCGTTGTAGATGATTTTTATATTATCTATGATAAGTACAATTTTGTACTTATCTGGGCTCACAAAAAGGGATGATTATGAGTACTTTTAATTGTTTTCAGTTTAATTGCATGTTGTTTTTGTTCATTATAGGATAATAATCAAATTCAAGTGTCAATCGGATGAAAAGAGAGCAAACAGAAGAAAATAGGACTAAATTGAACAGACAAAGAGACCTGAAGGGCTTAGTGGGCAAATATCAAAGAAACAAAATCAGATCTGCGACCAAGTTAACCATGCGATCGCATGGTTAACCATTCGTGCAATCGCAAGTCCCCAAGATTTTCAGCAGAACATTAACCACCTGAACCATGCGATCGCAAGGTGAGACACCATGCGATCGCAAGGCTATATCGTGGACCCATTTTGGCAGTTTTCTGATGGGATTAGAACTCTACAACTCCAAGATAAAACAACAACTTAAACACACGTCTTGGAGTCTTTAGAGAGCATTATAAAAGGCAGATGATAGCCATAACAAAGGGAGGAATTTCGGGAACAAGATACAAGAGGAGAATAAGGCACGGGATTGAAGATTCTTCAGCCAGAGTCACGGGTTGTATTATTTCTTCTTCTTTTTCTTTCGCCGGATCATGATGAAGTCAATTATTGCCATAATTGACGAAATCATGTCCGGTTAATTTACTTTTTCTAGGATGAACGATGAAACCTCATGATTTTTAATTAATTAGAAGTTTTTCCGTTTTAGTAATTAATTGCTTTTGGGTTGATTATTCTTTATGCAGTTTTTCTATTATTTTAATGCCTGATCACCATTAGAATATATTGTGATTTATATTGAAGTCGAGAGATTCAATATAGATTAAGCACGTGGTATTGAATAACATAGGGTCCAATAATAGATAGAGATTACTATTATGTTTTATGAAATCCATTTAGGTGTTCTTGAGATTTTAATGCATGTGTTTATGTTCGAAGCTTAATTAGAGATAATGAAGTTCGCATAACATATAGAATTGATTGACCATCGAGAGAGGCTTTTGATTAAGTTAGGAACGCCAATTTTCAATCTATGGTAATTATAAGCTAAAACGGTTAAACGGATATTTGATTAAGGAAAGTGTTGGTGGATTCACAAATCCTAGTGTTAGTAAATATTGAATTCGTTCTCTCTATTTTAAAGTTAATTGTTTGATAATTTAGTTTTAATTAAAATAGTATAGAATCACAAAAACCAAATTGAATCTGTGTTTCTTTTTATTGTTAAAATTTAAGTTATAAATTAATTGGTTAAATTAATATCTGGTCCTCGTGGGTTCGACACTCTATTTATCACTTTATTACTTGTAAACGATCCGTCCACTTGCGGGATTTAAATCGCACAACAATCTACAATGATGATATTACCAATTTTGATTGTCATAAGACTTCTTGGGTGGTTGACAGTGGTGCTTCTTTTCATGTTATATCTTAGAAAAAATTCTTCACATTTTATACACTTGGTGACTGTGGAGCTGTAAAGAAGGGAAATGGTTGCTTGGCAAAAGTTTTGGGTATTGTATATGTAAGGTTGGAAACAAACAAAGGCACAAGATTGATTCTCAAAGATGTAAAGCATGTTCCTAACATGCGATTGAGTTTGATTTCTACCATTAAACTTGATGATGATGTGTATTTGATGATGTGTATTACAACTCTTTCGGTAATGGTAAATGGAAATTCACAAAAAGTGCTATGGTTGTGGCCAATGGTAGAAAATATTCATCATTGTAATTGTTGAAGGCAAAGCTCTCCAAAGACATTGTCAATATAGTGGAGAATGAAAAAGTAGTTGACTTTAGTCATAATAGGCCAACCCATAAGGGTGTGAAGGGAAGTAAATTGCTGGTTAAAAAGAAACTTGGATCCGGAATAAAGAGTGTAGAGTTGCAAAAATGTTCTTGTTGCTTGATAAAGAAGTAAAATAAAGTTACTTTCAAGTGTCCCACTTTAGACGTACAGTGTGGAAAAGAAGATGAAAGACACAAGTAGCTACCATTCCTAGAAGTTTCAACAACTATTCTTCTAAAGCGGTCTACGATAGACGGACAATCTTCTACTTGTTACACTCCTGATAACTATGGATTATTTATTGACGGAAGAGAGTCAAAGATTTCTAGAGAAGTTGTAGAAGATGAATACAAAGAGGAATCGATTAGTATATTGTCAAGGGGGAGAACCTTGATGTTTGCCTTCCCATCACAGGGATGACAAGTCTTTCCACGACATGAGGTGGAGGGAGAGATTGTTGGGCATCTGCCCCATGTCTTGGGGTAGATCAAAAGCCCAAGCCCAAGCCCAACAAATTAGTCCAAATTAAAGAGGTTTAATGATAATTAATTTGGTGTAGGAAAGACTTGTATTCTAATTATGATTAGAATATGATTTCCTTGTATGGATGAAAATTGGAGAAGGAAAGTTCCATTATGACTTTATTTAAGATTTCTATTCTAATTGTGATTAGAATAAGGTTTTTTTGCATGGGTGAAAATTGAAGAAGGAAAGTCACATTAGGACTTTATTTGATGCTTTAATTAACATTATAAATTAAGACATTGGGGATTAGAATTCGTGTCTCTCTGGGTGTCTCTATGCATCTCCATGTGTGAGTGCATGAATGAGAAAATCCAACTCACCCAAAATAGAGAGAAAATTCAAGAGAAACACTATGGTAAATTTGCAGAATCTGGACAGTCTGCGCAGTAGTAATAAAACGTTGATATCTCAGCATTCCGTGGTCCGATCATCGTGAAATTTGGATAGCAAGTTTACAATTCATTGAAGATCAAATACAACGGTGAGATCAAGACCCAACGGTTATTTCGAAAGGAATTATTATCCGAAGAGTGATAATTTGGTGAGATACTTTCTTTGTTGTTTTTGAGTAGTGTTGTTGAGAAAGTTGTACTTGGGTATATTGTTAGTATTGCTTTTGAGGAGTTTCGTCTTTGATAGACGATGAGTATTTGTATGTCAAGAATAGTTTAGTTCTTGATGATTTTGGTGTATCTCTAGTGGTATCTAGGAAACAACATTGTACTCATTATTGTTGATTATAGTGGAAGATTAATTGTTATTGGGTTGTGGACGTAGGCATGTTGCCAAACCACATTAAATATTGTGTCGTTTATTTCGCGCATTATTTAGTTTGATTATTAATCTATTTTATTAATTCCGATTATGTTTACACAAGAAAGGGAAATCTTTATTCCACTGCTTTGTTTATAAAATATCGCGTTCGGTATATTGGTTATTGGTTGAATTTTTCCAAACACAAAATTTGTCTTAAAGTGATTTGCTCCGACATATCTCGCTCAATCTTTACTTTTACTTTATTGTATTGGGCTAGTCGAATTTCCAATATAAATAACATATCCTAAATTCAAAAATATAAGTGTGTGTGTATTTAGATATCCTTAACTATATAAAAGAGTGAATTTTTAATGTTATTGTTCATAGGAGTTCGTGCCACGCACTATTTAGTTCCCTTTTTATATTTTTTTCCCCTTACCCCAATGACACTAGAAGAATTGAAAGACCATTTTATATTCCTATATATCCCTATATTATATATTTTATTTATTATTTATCCCAATATATTAAAAAAAGGAATTTAGCATTGCATTGCGTACACAGCTAGTATTCATTTTTTTTTTTAACTTTTATATGTCTCCATATCCTTTTCTTTCATTTTCATTTTTTCCAATTTTTTTTTTTCAATTGTAGATCTTTTTCAACCCCAAATTTTTTCCAATATTTCGCCATTTTTCTTGTCTTCATTTGGTCAAGACGTTCGTCTTCTTTCCGATTTTAGTCATGTCTTTCGAAAAATTACCTAAAACATTTGTAGATATGTAGATTATTTTGGACAATCAATCAAATATTGTTTTTATTTTACTCCAAATAAAAGTTATCCAAATGCCTAACAACTTAAATCATTAAAATAAAGATTCAGCTCTACACACATATATATTAGGCTCTACACACATATATATTAGGCTCTAGATTCGGCCTCTTAGGTCGAGCCATAGTAACATATACCAAACTACCCACTTTGAACTTTAAAATTATTTGCAATCGAAACAACTTTTCTTCAATTAATTACTTATATTAAGTTAGCAACACAATTATCAAGATTACAAGAAATACATAGTTTTAAGTCATTTTCTAGCAATTACTGAATCAAATTACAATTAAGTCCAAAAAGATTTACCCACAAGCTCAAAATCTTGCAATATGCAAGAAAAAAGAGAAAGATAGTACTATTCTCAAAATAGAAAGTTACATAATTAGAGAAGAAAAATATATCCATAAGTACAAGAAATAAACTTTTACTACTTAACAACTTATGCTAATCTATAATAAGTATTTTTACTACTTATTACCGCGAGTTCACAAGAAATCTTATGTATATCTCATGACACTCGTGTAATTTAAATTTTTTGAATGTTTGATATAGAGATGGCAATGGGCCGAGCCGGGCCGGCTCGGCCCGTGGAATAGTCGGCCCGGCTCGGCCCTTAGTACGGGCCGAGTTCGGCCCGTGAAGAAACGGGCCGAGCTTTAGCCCAGCCCATCGCCAAAAACATGGCCTGGACCGGTCCGCGGGCCAACGGGCCGATCCACGGGCCAGTCCGTGGACCAGCCCGTGGTCCGCGATCCACGGGCCAGTCCGCGGACCCACGTGAAATCTATTTTTTTTTCTTTCTTTTTTTTTTTTAAACTTTAAAAAGTTAAAAACAAATTATAAGAAATAAGTGAATGAAAAAATTTTAAATTCAAACCCTCCTCTTTTTTCCGGGCTTGGGACCGGCTACTATTAGCGTAGACAGAGTTAAAATTGTACACGAACAAGTTGTTACGTGTACAATTTTTTTAAAAGTTAAATATCAAAACTTACAAGTTAAAATGAATAAAAAATAGAATGAATTTATACAAAATAATAAATATACTTACATTTTACTTACTACGTATTCAGTTCGTCCATCTCTTCGGCCAATATCATGCTTACTTTATCTTGGATTCGATATTCTGCATCCTCCCAATCTTTCAAACACATTAAACTCTCTAATATATCTGGTTTAAGTCTTGACCTCAAATCATTAAGAATCCTACCACCTGTACTAAAAGCAGACTCCGATGCTACAGTTGATACCGGAGGTGTTAGTAGATCACGTGCTATAATAGAAACAATTGGGTATTGGCGCTCTTTTTGTCTCCACCACCTAAGTATATCAAAATTATTCCTCTCCTCTTCATCTAACAAATTAAGCATGTCGTGACCAAAATATCTAGCTAACTCTAATGGTATATCTCTAATATTAGTTTCAACATTTGTGGCACGGGTAAGCGAAGAAGATGAAGAAGAAGAACTAGGATTTTGAGTTCCCTTATAAATAAGGAAACTCCAATAATCATTAGGATTAGGGTTATTTGAAGAAGAAGAAGAAGGGTTAGGCGCGGGAGGTCTTCTAACATTCCTACCGATTTTTTCGGCATAAAATTCGTACATTTCACATAATGTTTTTTCTAAATTATCATAAGTCAATGGATTACCGTAACTCAAATTATTAGAAATTTCGGAAATAGTATGTTTAGTACCTTGTAAATTTACTCTAGGGTCCATAATTGACGCTAACGGGAACAACATAGGCAAGTCTTCCCAATATTTTCTAAACTTCATTTCCATTGTTTCAACATTATCAGAAAAAATTGCATACGACTTATATCTATTAAAATTATTTGCAATAAAATAAAAATGATTTAAAACTAATGGACTAGTAGGGTAATATACACCACCACATGCATTTGTAGCGTCGTAAAATACTTTTAAAAATTTTCGAACATGAAATGCAATTTGCCAATCATATGGTTGCAAATCGTATTGTGGACCGTGTGAATGTCGACCATTATAATAACCAGTTACACAATGTTCATATCCTTTACATGATTCAAGCATTAAATAAGTAGAATTCCACCTATTACGTATGTCTGTACATATACTTTTAGTTGGAAGAGAATTTTCTACACATAATTCATCAAATACTTGTTTTCTAGCAGGTGAAACAGTAATATAGTTCAAGGCATACCTAATTTTTTCTAATTGTGGGCCTATATACTTTAAACCATCTTGAACAATTAAATTAAAAATATGGCATACACATCTAACATGAAACAAAATTCCACCGAAATCCGGTTGTAATTCCTCAATTAATTTTTCTATTACAATATTATTAGGCACATCATTATCAAACGTCATACTGCGAATTCTAGATTCGCAATTAAATTCTTTAATAATTGCAAGTAAATAATTAAAAATTTGTAGGCCATTATGCGGGTAATCAATTACTTTAAAAGCAATTATTCTTTTATGCATAATCCATAGTTTATCAATATAATGTAAAGTAGCTGCAATATATCCTTTATGATTTAGACCGGACCATAAGTCCGAAGTGAATGATACAACACCAGCATATTTACTTAAATCATTTTTTATATTTTGTTTTCTTTTATTATATGCAGCAATAGTATCAGAACGAAGAGTGTTTCTAGCAAAGGGTAAATACCTTGGTTGAAGATACCTTTGTACAAACCGTGTGAAATGAGGGCTTTCCACTATGCTAAGCGGGAACTCACCACTAGCTACCAACTGACACATTCCTTTTCGGCGCATAGATTCTTGTGAATAAACCCAATTGTTAAGATTGGGAGAAGAACTACTAGATCCACCCGGAGATCCGAAATGTAGCTGTGCTTGGTTGGTATCAACTCCTCCGTGCTTTTGCATACACTTCGGAAAATGTCGATTAAGATGGCTTGTTCCACCGCCCTTTTGCCATGCAAACTGTTGCTTACAATATTTGCAAACTGCCTTGAAAATTGGTTGCACATCTGCAGATGCACCCGTCTGCACTCTATTGAAATGATCCCAACACCGAGCCTTTTATTTTGTGGCTCTTCGTTTAGTAGTCGATTGAGTAGTGTTGGTCGTTTCCAACTCTTCGTCAATATCATCTAAATCAAAAATTGGAGCAGTGTTCCCAACTCTAAAATCATCACCAAATTCTGGAATTGGAACATTATTTAAACTACTAAAATCATCTTGAATTTGATTTTCGACAGATTCGGCACTTCCGTAAAAATTGTATTGATCCATGAATTTGGTTGTAGAATGTAGATAATAGAAATGTAGAAGACTAGAAGTACAAAAAATATATATGGAAATTGGAATGTAGGGGTGTAGAAGATAAGAAGAATAAGATTATAAAGCTAGAAATTATATAAATTGCACAATATATGAATATAATTGTTTTGGATAATGGAAGTATGAATGTAAGATTGTAATATGATAATTGAGAGATTTGTGAAGAGAATAGAGTTAATTTATGGGATATTTATAGGAAAAAAAAATAGCCGTTTGAAAAAAAAAAAAAAAAAAAAATCTGGAGACCAAATTGGCAACGGTCATATTTATGTTGCAACAATTGGTCCCTGAAGATGTGTGGACCACGGACCGGGCCTGGTCCGTGGTCCACGGGCCGGATAGGCTCGGCCCGTGAAATTTTTTTAGGCCCGGTCCCTTCTTTCGACGGGCCCGGGCCGGCCTGGGTCTGTCATTTTGCAGACCGGGCCAAGGCCGCCGGGCCGACGAGCGGCTCGGTCCGTTTGCCATCTCTAGTTTGATACATTAGAATGAAAAAATCAAATTGAAAAATTGAAAAAATTTACAAAATTGGTCATAATGAGGAGAAGTATAGAATAAGTTTAAATTTTAAAGTAACAGAATAATCTTGTGAGATCATAATTGAAGTATTCAATTCTAAAATTTGTATTAATCAATTCTGTTAGTAAACTACACAATGTTCATTACATCATCTAAAAATTAAGAACGTTCTTGTTAAAGATCAATTGAAGCTATATCTCCCGCATTTATATCATACGTATTTTTCTCAATAATTTTAATCCATGTTTTACTTAGTTCTTCATAAGTGAAAATAATTAAGAAACTCATTAATAATGATCACACTATTAAATACTTAATTAAAATACAACACGTGCCTTGCACGTGAATTTTACTAATAATGAAAAGAAAAAGGATTCTTAACGTGGCCTCGTCCTACTTGTGCTGCAAACACTCTATCCACAAGTTTGAGGGCAACAAAGCCTTCAAATGCCATTCACCACCCAATGAAAACATTCACTCAACAGAGATGGGATTTCCCATAATTGCCTAAAGACACTGAACAAAGTGCACAATGGGTGCACTTTCAACACAAACCCATCTTCTCAATCCAAACCATTCCCCATCAAGATTCAATTTTTCATGTGAACTGATTACTTCTTCCAATCTGTGTCTCCTTCAGGTACACTCAGATTCCTCTTCCACTTTCAGTACCTTTTTTGTTGTATGTTTTGAATTGGATTATAATATCATGCAGTTTTTCTGTAGAATCCCATTTCGGAAAATGGTTCATTTTCATCCAAACAGAGTTCATTTGTTAGAGGCCGATTTCGGAGTAGACACTTTCTAAGTTTCAGTCCAGCCCGTCGACCAAGAAATAATGCAGGTAAACTGATTGTAGATATTCCAGAATGGTATAACTATTCTATCTTCCCTTTTGCCTTTTGTGCTATGTTCATTTGTTTATCGGTCAATAGAGAGAATCTGATCCAATTTTAGTGATAATTCGATGCTGCCCACGAAAAGTGGACATCCTAAGAAAATTCTAGAACAATCTTGATCAACACTCTAGTCTCGATCAAGCACGCATTTTTTTTTTTTTTTAAGGTTAATGATTTGTATTTGATAGTTTTGTGATTTTAGTATTTTCTTGGTCATGTTCTCGCACTAAATATTTTTGATTGCATTGTACAAGTGTAACAACCTATGCGTAGAGTTGGCCACAAGACAATTGATTACCAAACAATCCTTGAGTTTGCTCAATTCTTCTCCAATTTTTGGTATACTCTATTACTCTGTGAAAATCAAGAATTCTTGATGCTCAGTCTTTTTTTTTTTTTTATTTTCTTCATAATCAACATAAAAATTTGAAGGTCGTTCATGTTTGTTAGTCTGCTCATCGTTTTCATGCTCGCTACCATGGATCATGCTTTGATATATGATTATATCACTGATGTTAAACTTTCTGATGATTTTATGCACAGTGGTTTCGCCAAGTTGTGTGTTGCCACTAACTGAGGATAATGTTGAGAAGGTGTTGGATGAAGTAAGGCCTGGCCTAATGGCTGATGGAGGGAATGTGGTTCTACATGAGATCGATGGTCTTGTTGTAGTACTAAAGCTCCAAGGAGCTTGCGGGTCGTGCCCAAGTTCAACAATGACCCTGAAAATGGGGATTGAAACTCGACTCCGGGATAAGATCCCTGAAATAGAAGCAGTAGAGCAGATACTTGACACAGAAACTGGCCTTGAGTTGAACGAGGAAAATGTAGAGAAGGTAATGGAAGAACTCTACCTAAATTTGAAATATATTTTCAGTCTTTAGGGGAAGAGAGACAGTGCTAAGGGACTAAAAGAATACATTACAATGCCTTAAAAGAAAGAAGATTTGTAATGCATAATTGCATCCTAACTTTGTTTACTGAATTGAGGAAGTCCCCTCGATGGAAAATCACCATAGTTTTCCTTCAGAATTTTGAAATTCCAATACTTGAATGGAATTTTTGAATTTCTTAAGCCTTATTGAGATAGCTGGGACAAGCATGTAGAAAGTGACTTGAGCTAGTGGAAATAATTAGCCTGACCATATCAAGATAAGCAGCACAGCTATGCCGCAATTGAATTCAGCTAAGGGAACAATTAGTCTGAAATTATTTAACTGCTACTCAGTACTCACACTGTTAGAAAAACGATATTTTCCTCTTCATTTGAGCTCTATCTCGGCTACACAAAAGTGTCTTTTTCCTGCTTAATTACTGCTGCAAAACAAAACCGGACAGGTCTTTAGACAGGCTAAGTTAATTTATATCTATCTGAAGGTGGCTTCTTTACAAATGCCAACTTCTGTCTTGAGGCAAAAAGATTTCAATTACAGAGAAAGAATAAAGAGAAACTAATATGTTATCAAAAATAACATTTCTGAAGTTCTTAACATACACAAGATCAACTTTTACTTATTTAGCTAGCATGTTGAATCAGGGGTCAGTATTTTATTCTTCACTTTGATTGTGATTTGTTTATTACTTGCAACTGATTCATTGGTTTCTGTTAACTGATAGGGCGTTTTCGTATTTGCTACCTTCATATGGACGCGTAAATTGGTAATTTAAGCACAACTAAGAGTTGAACTTGTTAAAGATATAGAAATAATTTTATAATATCCTTCGTGATATATTGCTGAATTCTCTGATATTATTTCTCTAGTAATATGATTTTGTAATTAGTATAGAATCTTTCCTTTTATAGTTATTTATGAATCTATAAATAGGCCCTTTCTCTTCGTATTTCACAAGCAAAAAAGTTATAAAGATTCTCATATTCCTTTTAATGTTTCTATCTCGATTATAATCAGTCTTAACACAACTTACTGAATATCCAGATTCTAGCGGAGATTAGACCTTATCTGGCCGGCACAGGTGGTGGAGAACTGGAGCTTGTTCATATTAAGGATTATATCGTAAAAGTTCGTCTTAGTGGACCGGCAGCAGGAGTGATGACCGTTCGGGTAGCTCTAACACAGAAGTTGAGAGAAAAAATACCTGTCATTGCAGCTGTCCAGTTGATAGACTGAAATAGCTTCGTACGAAAACTGATTATTTTGAAAGAGTAAGTTCAAACATTTTCGTCGTGTATTGTTAAGAAACAGTTCTTGGAGTATAGTAGCTGTGAGCTTGATTATTAATCTCCTGTACAATATATTCTACAGTTGTTTGAAAGTAGATGTAAATTAAGCGCATATTTAGTGGTGCTAAAATTATTTTTTAAGTGTTTATAAATTGTAGGTCATATGGAATGTGTGGATAATAAATGAGTAGTAAGTTGTAAGTCATACAAAATGCTGTAGATAAAAAATATGTTTAATCAGGTTTGACCAGCTTAAATTATAATTTAAGTTATAAGACAAACAAGCACTAAGTCACCTAGAGAAGGTCCATTGCCTTGAAGAAAATGGATTCTCATTTTCTTTGCATTATAACCATATGTGGAAGGGGTATGGTAATGTCTCAGCTTTTTCCCCAATTGATGGATTGAACATAATTGTACAAGATGATGGAAAACATCTTATGTTCCTCTTTTCTTTGATTATTTCTAGAATAACATACTAAACATATCATTAGATTATATCTAGTACCTGTAATCGCAACACAAGACGTTTTTTTTTATTCCTCATCTTATTTAATATCATTCAGTCAACCATATCAAACATTCATTGGAGTTTTATAAGCACCACTAACATTAATGAGCATTAGAGTTTTGCAAATTTCTTTATGAAAATCGAGTATTTCACTTGTAGAGTTCCTTTTTTTGAACTTTTTTGTCGGGTAATTCTTTTAGTTCACTAAGAGCATCTACAACGGCTTATCTATATTTAAAGAGCATCTATAAATTTAAATAGCAATTTTTTTAAAACATTCCAGCAGTCTCTTTATCCATGTTCTTCATTTTACTTTTTCCAAGAAACATTTAATATTTTTCAGTCTCCTCTTTTTTGTTCTTCACATGTTTCCCTCCCAATTTGTATGTATTATTTAATTAAAACCAATATATCAAGTATTGTCAATTGAAATTATTTCAATGCATTAAATAATAGAGAATCTGGAGAGCCAAATCCACTCTCTAAATTAAAATGTTAAATTGAAGAATTTATTGGAGCAGAATTTTAAGTGTTGACTCTTTAAACTAAAGAGCATCTTATGTTTAAAGAGCTTGTTGCAGATACTCTAAGTTTGAGAGCTCGTATTGCACTACTTTCATTTCAATGTTAAAGCATCTCTAATGTTACACCTTTTAAAAAAATCTACGTGGCAAGAGAGAGAAAAGAAATGAAGAGAGAGAGTGTGGAAAGAGGAAAGAGAAGAAAAAAAAATAGATGAGAGACATAAACACAATTTAATAAAAAATGGGTGGAATGTGTCTAACGGGATGTCTAAAACTAGACGGTTTGTTGGATGACTTTCTACAATAAATGCTGCCACATGAGTTTTGTCCCTCCACCCCATTGCCACATCAACTGAATGTTCAAAGTAGAATGTAGCATTGGAGATGATCTTATGAATGATAAACTGATGGTCTTGAATGATTGTACACATTTTTCTACATTTTTCAGGGCTGATCTCCTACCTACTTATAATGTCCACATTGAGGTGGTATCACATGATTGGTAGTTCATAGTACCACACTCATTATTTTTACCAATAATGTGATGTCACTTCAGCGTAAGCATTATAAGTGGGTAGGAGATCAAATCCAGTGTTAAGAATCCATTCAGTCTTTGAATTTTTGCACGTGTTCCAAATCTATAATTGAACTAAAATATATTCCCAATTAATCCTTCTACTTTTATGAATGTTACATATATGTCCTTCCATCGACATACATTGAGCAAACCCATATTAGTATTTGTCAATGAACGTTGACGGAAGGACAGGGAGAAAACGAATATTAAACTACGGAAATTATTTGGAACATTTTGAGTTTAAGAATAAATTTGTCAATGTGACATGTCCAGTAACGATTTAACGTCTTTAAAATACGAGTGGTTTTGCATTTGTCAAGTTATGAAATCCATCGAGGCTCGTAAGCTATGCATATAACGAAATGTTCAGTCTATCGTGTTGATGAATGGCGAATAATGAAATGGATTTAAAAGTTCAGGTTACGAAATTTAGAATAAGTTAATGTTTAATGATCAAAATAAAATTAAAAGACGGTTATCTTTTACTTAAAGACGATTAAATCAGAATATTTCAAACATTTTACGAGAAATACAAAAATAATGACAATAGCATGAAATGCTCGATCTTACATTTGGTTGGAATGGACTATAATTAAACACAACACACTTAGGTTGTGTTTGATTGCAAGTGGAAAATTTGGGTGGAAAGAAAATATTTTCCATGGAAATGAATTACCAAGAAAATTTGGATTGGAAAATGTTAACAAATTTTCCATGGAAAATAAATGGATTGGAAAAGGTTAACAAATTTTCCATAGAAAATAAATTTTCCTATCCCACCAAGAAAATATTTTCCTTGAAAACAAGGAAAATATGGCCAAAAGTGAAAAACATGGAAAATATTTTCCATGGAAAATCAAAAGTTTGAATCAAACAAAAGATGGAAAATAAGTGGGAAAATACATTTTCCATGGAAAATTTTGCCAATCAAACAGACCAAAGCTGGAAAATGGGTGGAAAATTTTTATTTTCCATGGCAAATCATACGAATCAAACACACCCTTAAATCAACCAATATTTACACTACACGAGCAATTCTTTTGGCATCCTCAAGTCAATATGCAAAGAATCTCACCACAAAAAATGTTCAATGTAGCCTGCAAAAGTCCCAAATTAATAGAAAATCTAACACAAAATGCCAAAATCGTAATGGGAGAAAAATCTTGCGCAAGAGATAAATCTTCCATTAAGAAAATGCCACGTATACCGTTTCCAAACCACATCCATTCCCTCTAAATTACTTTACTTCTTCGTCTACAAATCAAACCCCTCAATTCTTTTCCTGTGCCACTCCTCGCTCTGAATAATCAGCTCTTTACAGGTATGTTTTGATTTCGTAGAGTAAATTTTGTACAAGTTTATTTGATTTATCGTCATTATTGAAGTTAATTTGTTTTAATTGTTTTTTAGTAGTGCTTTCGCGAGAATTAAGTTCAGTTCTGTAGCTAAATTAGTAAAGATTGATAATTTGATGTCATTGAAGCTCAATAATTTTTGTGGGTTTCGACTAATTGGACATAATTAAGAAAATTAAGCATGGAATCGTCATTCGGCTATGCTAAGTTGAGCGTTTTTCACAAGAATTAAGCTCAGTTCTGCATCTGAATTAGTAAAGCTTGATACTTTAATGTCATTGAAGCTCAAAATTTTTTGTGGGTTCGACAAATTGGAGATAAGTATAAAATTAAGCATGAAATCATCATTCGGATATGCTAAGTTGAGCGTTTTGTTCTGTTTCTTTGAGTCTTCTTCTTTTTGGGTATCAAAACAGTAGAAGAACTAATAAGAGATAAAGTGTAAATTAGCGCAGGAGGAAATCAATGTTGATTCATTAATTAGTTAAATAGGTTTAGTTGTATTAATTTTTAGGTCATCCTTTTTAATTTTATAGTTAAGGAATGATTACTATTTTCTTTAGCCCCATGAGAAATTGTCTTCATTTCCATTTTAAGGTGGGATCTCTGTCTCTGATAATTGTGAACATTCATGATGCATATTCGAGGAAAATTTTAGGGCTTGACTACTATTTGAATTTTATTGTTGGCCATAGTTGCCTTGCTTTACACAAAAGTCTGAAATATTTTGCCGAATTTCTTTTCATGTCCTGATTAACCATTCTTTTATATTTAGTTTTATGAGTGTTACATAAAAAAGTGAGTGGTTAATTAAATACAGATTCTTTGTGCCTTTTCATTTTGGCATTGACACTGGGTCTCACAACACATAAATCTGCAAAATATTGTGAATGGTTTAATTAATTATCTTGTAATGTATGCCTTGAGTGTTTTTATTGATTGTAAGGTTTATATCATGCAGAGGAATAAAAATGGCTGCATCATCGGCATGTGTAGTGGGAAATGGTTTATCTACGCGCAATACTAGAACACGTTTGGGCAAGGAAATTTATGGCAAGCAATTTATCCAATCCTCGCGCCTTCCCTCATTGAGTAAGACATCAATAACAGTCATTGTAAGAGCATCAGTGGATCAAAGGCCAGATGAAGGAAGAAGAGGCTTTCTAAAATTGTTGTTTGGAAATGCTGGACTTGCCGCACCTGCATTACTAGGCAATGGGAAAGCGTTTGCTGATGAGCAAGGTGTTTCTAACTCAAGGATGTCTTATTCTAGGTTTTTGGAGTATCTAGATAAGGATAGAGTGACAAAAGTAGACTTGTTTGAAAATGGAACCATAGCCATTGTTGAGGCTATCTCTCCAGAGTTGGGTAACCGAGTGCAGAGAGTTCGTGTACAACTCCCAGGTCTCAGCCAGGAGCTCCTTCAGAAGTTTAGAGAAAAGAATATTGACTTTGCTGCCCACAATGCTCAAGAGGACTCTGGTTCTCTTTTATTCAACTTGATTGGGAATTTGGCCTTCCCTCTTATCTTGATTGGAGGTCTTTTCCTTCTCTCAAGACGGTCCTCTGGAGGAATGGGTGGTCCTGGTGGGCCAGGTTTTCCACTTTCCTTTGGTCAATCAAAGGCTAAGTTCCAAATGGAACCAAACACTGGTGTAACATTTGATGATGTTGCTGGAGTGGATGAAGCAAAGCAAGATTTTATGGAAGTTGTGGAGTTCCTAAAGAAGCCTGAGAGGTTTACTGCTGTGGGTGCCCGTATCCCTAAGGGAGTTCTTCTTGTTGGTCCTCCAGGTACTGGAAAGACATTGCTAGCCAAAGCAATTGCTGGTGAAGCTGGTGTTCCGTTTTTCTCAATTTCAGGTTCCGAGTTTGTTGAGATGTTTGTTGGTGTTGGTGCCTCACGAGTCCGTGATCTTTTCAAGAAAGCCAAGGAGAATGCTCCCTGCATTGTATTTGTTGATGAAATCGATGCTGTTGGGCGTCAAAGGGGAACTGGAATTGGTGGTGGAAATGATGAAAGGGAACAGACCCTCAACCAGCTTTTGACGGAAATGGATGGTTTTGAAGGGAACACTGGTATTATTGTAATTGCGGCAACTAACCGTGCAGATATTCTTGACTCTGCCTTATTGAGGCCAGGAAGGTTTGATAGACAGGTAAGGATGCATATTATGACTGCCTCTTATTTTGATAATTCATATAATGAACACACGTTTGCATCCTTCTGCAGGTAAGTGTTGATGTCCCAGACATTCGTGGAAGAACAGAGATCTTAAAGGTTCATGCTAGCAATAAAAAGTTTGATTCAGATGTATCTCTTGAAGTGGTAGCCATGAGGACACCTGGTTTTAGTGGAGCAGATCTTGCTAATCTCTTAAATGAGGCTGCTATTCTGGCGGGTCGACGTGGAAAGACAGCAATATCGTCTAAAGAAATTGATGATTCAATTGATAGGATAGTAGCCGGAATGGAAGGGACAGTTATGACAGATGGAAAAAGCAAAAGTCTCGTTGCATACCATGAAGTAGGCCATGCCATCTGTGGGTAAGTGCATAACTATACTTAAAAAAAATTCATTCCTAGATTTTTTATACATTAGCAATTTTGGCAATACTGTATCATCTTGCTTCCTAAATCTGGAATTAATCTTATGCTGTGATTTTTGTCTTCTATTGTCTGTGGCTGTAAACTAAATTCTCTGGCAATCTTACTATCACAAACCTGGCCACACCCTAGGCTCCTTATGTTGCAGTTATTGCAACACGTGTCTTTCTTACACCTAACAAATATCTTATTGGACCAAACCTAAGTACAAGTCTAAGGGTCTGCGTGGGAGTTTTTTTTTTTCCGTTTTCACCAGTATTTGGCGGTACCGTTTATGAGAGGTCGAAAAAATCGGTGCTTATTAGTTTTTTGGGGCATTGGTTTTGGATGGTTTAAAAACCACCATAAACCGGTGTAATGTAATTTGGAGTGTATTTTTCAACCCCCCAAATCAGTGGTTTTTGATCATTTTTCAAATTATCTTCCAATTTTATCCTTACTAAAATAATTATTTATAAATATATCCTAAATTAAAATACGTACTTCATTCTTCCTCTTATTTCCAAACGCACATTTGTCATTCTCTCCAAACAATAATTTTTTAAGTGTTATTTGAATTATTTTTTAAAATTTTTGCAACCGAATATATATTTATATTTAAATATTTACATAATTCATACTGTTTACACTAACTTATCTTTTTTAATATATGGTTATATATGTAATTTTATTCTTTAAAAATTTTTCAGATAATAAACTCCCAAGCATGGGTTTGATTATTTTAAAAATCGTTACTAAAACCACCCAAAACTAGACCTTCATAAACGTCGAAAACTGGTACTTTAAAAAAACCTTTATAATAAGTACTCTAAAACTCCCAAGCACGCCCTAAGATTTAGCTGAGCTCCGTACTTGAAAATTTTGAAATGATTATTGACTGAGCTTAAAACAAACTTTTCCTGTCTTGGGTAAACACAGGCTGGGCTCAATGCATGTGGCAGTTTGGTAACTGGAATTTATGCATGTAACACTCTCCTGTTATGTTCGTAGAAGTATAAATGGGAAAAGAATTAAACATGCTTAGACTTGTGAATGTAAGTGATTGCACTTGAAATATAACCATTTATCTATTCTTCTTCTTTTAGCTACAGCAACAAACTACACCTTATTCCAAATAAATTTGGGATTCGGCTATAGGAATCCTTCTTGGTCATTCCCGCTTGTTTGTTGCTTCATCTACTGAGAGATCCAAAGTAATTCTATCCTTGACTACTACTATAGGCCAAGATAATTTTAGTCTACGCGCCTCTCTCCTAATTTTATATACTAAAATCACATCACTCTTACGAACACGTGACTCTTTAGGTTGGCGCAAAATATGACCCAAGCACTTAAGTCTTCCTTCCTTATTTTATCCTCAATCGCCGCCACCTCCACTTGTTGGCATTTATTCTCATTTCTTATCTTGGCCATATTAGTATGTAATGCAAGCACATCCATCTTAGCATCCTCATTTTTGCTACATTCATCTTATGATCGTCTTGACCTTTAACAGGCCAAACTAATTACTGTTCTATAGAACTTGCCTTTTAACCTTAGCTAGTGTTGTGGAATATGTATGCTTTTTATTTCTCCTGTTTCTGAGTTTTCTGTTTGAGTTATTTATTATAGGAGAGTTCAATTCATATTTTTCAGGCTATAGATTCATTATTTCTTTCCAAAGCAAGTTTTGCGTACTATATATTCTTTGTTCATAAAAGAATCAAGTTGTGCCTATTCATTCAAATTTGCTTGTGTTGTCATGCAGAACGCTAACTCCTGGGCATGATCCTGTTCAAAAAGTCACTTTGGTACCACGTGGTCAGGCGCGTGGGTTGACCTGGTTCATTCCTACAGATGACCCAACTTTGATATCTAAGCAGCAACTTTTTGCAAGAATAGTTGGTGGGCTAGGTGGAAGAGCTGCTGAGGAAATCATATTTGGCGAGCCTGAGGTGACTACCGGGGCAGCTGGTGATTTGCAACAGATCACTAGTTTGGCCAAGCAGGTAAACATTCTTTTCTACTCGTGGTCAAGAATTCTGGGATTCATCAATAACTCAAAAGAGAATCTAATAATTTAACAGTTGCACGGCAAACTGCATTCCAGAATTCAGAACTCTTTGTAATGCACTCTCCTTCCTTGAGGGGTTTTATTTTTCAAATATCTTTCTTTTAATTAATATTACGTGGTTGTTTTATTAAAATGTTATGTTTCCTTTGTAGATGGTTGTCACTTTTGGCATGTCCGAATTAGGCCCATGGTCACTCATGGACTCATCGGCTCAAAGTGCTGATGTCTTCATGAGAATGATGGCAAGGAATTCAATGTCAGAGAGACTCGCTGAAGACATTGATTCTGCCATTAAGATGATTTCAGATAGTGCATATCAGATTGCTTTGAGCCACATCCGGAACAACCGTGCAGCAATGGATAAGATAGTGGAGGTTCTTCTTGAGAAGGAGACAATGAGTGGAGATGAATTCCGAGCAATTCTTTCAGAATTTGTCGAGATTCCTGTTGAAAATCGTGTTAGCCCTACACCTTCTCCTGTAACTGTATAAATTAATAACTTGATTATATACATAACACAGACCATTGTCAAAGTATACAGCCCTCATTGATTTGATGTATTATATAACGATTTTTTGCTTCTTATGATGTAGCAATTCCCACTGATGCAAAAGATTTAGATTTATAGCTCTGTTTTTCATGTGAAGATTAGTGTAATCGGTAGACTTTCTTTATTAAACCAACAGCCTTTATTTCATTCTCTTTCGTCATTTGAGTTTTGTTTGAGAATGACTTGGCAAGTGGGGTTACACAGTGGTGTGCATTTTCATAGGATGATTCGAGTGTACATAAATAGATACTTTGTTTAATTATGGATACCAATGTCATTTCATAATTGTGTTTTGTGTGGTACTTCCTATTATATGCCCATGCTGATGGTAGTGATTAATCTGTAGAATGCACTATAAAATAAACTGCTTTGAGAAATTTTAACCTAGAACTTTAGATTTTCCAAAATAAGAAAAACAATGCAATATCTTATTTGAAAACGAAAATCAACAATTTAGAGAAGAATGATGGTTAAAGCGTTTGGACAAACGAATTCACCTAGTTGTCATCTCTAATTTCTTATCTCAAGATTTGTTCTTAAAGTTATATTCGGTCGAAATCACGAATTTAACCTAATTTACCTCTCTCGAGTTCAAATTAGTCCTATTTAATTAAGTCAACTTAGTCAGTCAGATTGGTCTTTAATTAGATACATAAATTCGGGCAATTTTTCTAAATAGCCTTGTCAAACAGGCTTTACAAAGAAATAGCCTAGCGTTTTACAAATAAGTTGTAAATGCTTCTTTTTTAAATAAAGTGACTAAATTGCCCTTTTAACTTTTCCTATGTCTATTTATTTCCTCGTCACTCAACCTTCCCAACAATTCTAATTTAGTATCTAGAATATCCTCGTATCTGGCTAATAATCTATTTATTATTCTAGTTTGTTCTAAATATTCTAAAGATACTTTATTTTGGATATTATTTAATTTCGTGAATTCTTCTTCTAATAAATCTAATATATGATATTCAAGGTTATCATAACCTTTTAAATTATATCCTGGCATTTAAATAATCTATATATACGAATAATTTCTTAAATGCGTTAGGATGTTCCTTTTGAGTTATGTATCCTAAAACAATTCCTTCTGATACCTCTTCTTCTAAATCTTTATATTCAGAAATAATATCTTCAATTCTTTTTATATTTCTAGATGTTTCTATAGAATTGATTCCTATATTATTTTTACAAGCAAGATCTATGCTCGTATAAATATCTTTAAGTTTAGATTGACTAGTAGGATAGATTTTTTCTAATTTATCAACCAGAGTTAATAAAAACGAGATATATTTATCATCTAAATACAATTTAAGATCACAATCAGTGGATATGGATGCTTGTGCAGTGTTCATGAAAAATAAGAACGTCAAACCTGGAATTTTTCTTCAATAAAGAAAGTTAGGTTTCCCTTAAGTGATCTTCTTCAAGTCTTTGTGTATAAATGTGCGTTAATCAAAGCAAGATATGTTTTTGTCTATAGCTCATAAGGTTTTTAACAGAAGGGTCCAACATGTCTTCTGCTTATTTTCTTTTCTATTTATTCCTTTTGCATTGATAGTTCGAGCTAACGGATATAAATCCAAAAGGACTCAATCCTGCCACGGAAATTCAGACTAGCTGTTTTCACCCATATTGTAACAAATCTTTCAGTTTAGAACCTACTTGATTTTTCCAATGACATTCCAAACATTCCCAAACAAGGCAACACAAGCCAGAACGAGAAAACAAGGAGATTTAAAGGAAATAACACAAGGTTATCTTACTACCGCCGGGGACTGGCTATCAAAGGAAGTTTTCTTTTGAAAAGGGATAATAAGAAAACATTTATAGAAATTGTTATGAGCATATTACAAGTAGACACTTGATATACAAAGAACTCAAATAAGAAACACTCTTGGTACTCCCTATGTTTGAAGTTTAGAACTCCATAGGGATTACCTTATTCACGCTTGAAGAAAAGACTGCAGGACTTTGGTATGATAGTAGAGAGATATGAGAAAACTCAGTGATTATCTCAACTTTCGATACCTTACAACTTGATTTTTGAATGGTTTATAAAGACTCAGATATAACTTATGTTCCATAATTGATCCTTATCAAGAAGGAATTTCCTTTTTATCTTGTCGGTAAATAGGGACCACAGCTTTTCCAAAGTGATAAGATTATCACTGTTGGTAGTGAGTGAAGGGTCCTATCCGATCATTTTTCCTTCAAAGTAGTCTGGTGGCATGTCGTCTTCATTGAGGGAGACGTGGTCCATATCTTCAATAATGCAATTTGGACAGCTATGTTCAGCATGACTCACCATAATCTTGCACATTTCTTGAAGAAAGTTTGGTGATCCATCATTTTCATTATTCATTTTTTTGTCGCACCAGTGGTCGAGTAGGGCCCAATCCTGATCACGAGTCTTTCTGGTACAGTTGCTGAAGATTATGTGATCTTCACATGGGTAAATCCAAATATTTTCATTCTTGCTCATGGTATCAACCAAGAAATCAAATTGGTCTTTGAATCATTTGGCTCTTCTGAAATGTTCAATCTTCAAGATTTCTTGAGGAGAGATTTCATGAGTATTTTGACTGTTTGGATCAAACAATTTTCTTGTTAATCTAATTTTGATAACATTTTTGACTGGAATGAGGTAATGATCATAAATATCCCATTCAGGAACTGCAGAGAAGAATCTGATATAAATGTTGGTAGGCTTAGTAATTCGAACAAACTCTTCGATTGCTATTTTGATTCTTGCTGGCAGCATGGAAATTTCTCTGAGATTTTGGCTAGGATAAATACAGAGTATATTTCCAATATCATACATATGGCGAATCCAATTTGGTGGTGCTCCAGGATAGAAATTCACCTTGTTATATTTTCCATAGTTCAAAGTCTTCATCCATGGTTTATTACCAATTTCAATAAACCAGCAGGCCACAAGATTGAAAAGACATATTTTGTATTTATATCCTGCTTCATCTTTTATCCCAAAGCATAGGAGATTGTTGCAAAGCTGTATAACATTAGTTTTGTTAATTTCAGATATATCTTGTTTAATAGCTGGTGGAGGTTGAGAGGAGGAAGCTTCTTTATTTTCTTTGATATCTTAAATATTTCGTGGAATATCTCCCTTTTGGAGATTTTCATTCTCCATTTCGTATATTTTCTTTTCAATCTCCTTTATTTTGAGCTTCATTGATTGCAACTCTTGCTTGATTTGCTCCATCCCTGGAAAGGAAATCAAGAAGAAAATTATCTTTACCACGAATATATTGAATATCAAATTTGAAGTTAGTCATCCAAGATTGTATTCTAATTAATGGCTTATTAGCAACATTTGGCTCTAAATTGTTTTTAAGAAAATACTTGACTTGAGTATTATCTGTTCTAATAGTAAATGATTTTTTAATCAAATAATATTCGTATTTAGCAACTCCCTTTTTGACAGCAAGCAATTCTTTTATATTGGAATCATATCTAGTTTTAACATCTTTGAAGGTTCCTGAAGTATAAGCAACTAATTTTTCAGGACATGTTTTTGAATAATCTTTATGACATGGGTAATTTTCTCCATGTTTTGATACTGCTTTTAAAACTGCTCTCCAACAATAGTCAGAAGCATCTGTTTCAAGAATAAAATAGTCATCATCTTCTGCTATAGATAGCTTTGGGAGATTAGAACAATATTTTTTAATGTGTTGACTCTCTTAGTATCTTCATTGGTCCAGTTCCAAACTTGATCCTTTTTTAGTTTATTTAGAAATGGCTTTTTAAGTAAAGCACATCATTCGATAAATTGTTCAGAATAATTCAATAATCGTAGAAAGCTTTGTAGCTGTTTTTTGTTTATTATTTCGTCAGGGAATTCAAGTAATTTCTTTCCAATACGAGATTGTAATTGAATTTCTTCTTCTTTGATGATGAGTCCTAAAAACTCTATTTTTGTCTTAGCTATTTCAGCTTTCTTTTTTGAGAGTATTATTTCATGTTTGTTGATAATACATGCAAATTTTTCTAGGTGTTCTAGATGCTCTTTGTAAGTAGTAGAATGTATAAGTATATCATCAATATATATTACACAAAATTTTTTAATTGGTTTAAATACTTCGTCCATTCTTCTTTGATATATTTGGGGTGCATTTTTTAATCCAAATGGCATTACATTCCATTCGAATTGTCCTAAAGGATTAGGAGTACTAAATGCTGTTAGTGGTTTACTTTCTTCATCTAGACATATTTGCCAAAATCCACTTTTGCAATCAAACTTAGAATATATTTTGCTATTCTGTATGGCTTTTATGAGAATATCTTTATTTGGTAGGTAATATCCATCAAATTTGGTTTTCTCATTTAGTTTCTTATAATTTATAACTATTCTGGCTTTATTTCTCTTTATTTCGGCATGGTTTCTAACCATAAAGGCTGGGCTCCTATGTGGACTTTTACTTAGTCTGATAATTTTTACTTTTAATAATTCTTTTATTTGTATATCAAATTCTTTTATGTCTTCTTGACTATATGTCATGGGCTTGACTCTAATTATGACATTTGGTTCTATTAATTCTATTTTTGCCATTGTTTTATTTACGGACCATTTTTCTAATGGATTTTCTGAAAAGTTATTTCTGAGATTATTTTTTATTCTTTCTAGCTTTTCATTTTCTGATTCACTTATTTGGAGGTTTATACTGTTGTACAATAGTGATTTGAAATTTTCTTTTTCTATTTCTGTATAACATCCACCACGCTGGGTTGAGGATCTCTGATGATTTATTGGTTTTTGAACTATAGATACAGCTTTTTGTATTTGTGGTACAATTATTTTATGGTTACAGGGTGTTGTAAATTCAAATCTTGTAGGATTTTTATATTGTGTAAAGGATGCATAATCTTCTAGGAGGAAGGTCTGTCCTAAAAGAAGGTCACATTCTATTTTGGGGGCATAGTAAAGTTCTCTAACTATGACTTCTCTATTTCCTAGTAAAAATGGTATATTTTCTGCATATAAAGAGTATGGTTCAAATAGGCCACTAGCTGTTTGAGCATAGTATTTCTTTTTAGGGTCTGTTTTTCAGTAGGAAGCTGGTAAAACATTATATTGTGATGTACATAATGTTGATCTTGTATCTAGATAAGCATGAAATGTAATTCTACAATATTCAGGTAGGTTGAGTTTTATTTCAACATAGGGACTTAATGGATTTGTTATGTTCTTGGTTATAGATTTATAACTAATCATCATATAGTTAGTAAATCTTTTCTTTTCACTGGTAATCTTTGGGATATGTTGTTCTTCAAGGTTAATTGTTACTTGTAATCTACCATTTTGAATGCTATACGGTTTGAACATATCTAAAAAGTCCATTCCTAATAGGATTGGTGCATTGGTTTCTATCCTATTGGGATCTTTATGTATAACTATAGTTATAGGGAATTGTTCTCCTCTTATATTGGCAAGTATAAGATTCATTTCTACGAATTTTCTGATTTCATATTCTATTCCATGATAATCTTTATATTTATATCCTTGAGGTAAGTCCTGTTCAGGTAGAATACTAACTGTATTTCCTTGAACATGGATTGACCCTGCTCCTGTATTTATTAGGGCAATCATTTCTTGTATTTGTCCTGTAGGTTTTATCCATTCAGTTAGGATGTAGAATTGTTCTTCTATTCCATGTCTATCTAACTTGGCAAGTATAGGTATATTCTTTTTCCAATGGTTTTTTGGAGTGGATGTCTCTCCTATATAGCTTTTTCTAGGAAGACTGAGACTTCTTCTAGGAGGAAATTTTGCTATCATATTTCCTATTGAATTTATTGAAACATTGCCTTGTACATTATTGGTTTGTCCTGTTTCTCTAATTGTTTTAATTCTTCTTTTGAAATCTAAAACAAATTCTTCAGGGATCTCAATTTCGTGGGATCTGAATTTTCTAGGTGGAATAGCTTGTGCTAATTCCTCAAATCATTCTTCAATTTTTATTTCTTCAAAGCTTCTCCTTATTTCCTGATGGTAGCTTGTAGTAAAAGCAAATATAGATCTTATGGTAAGGCTTACTGCCTTAGATTTTTCTGGCATTTCTAATCTGTCTATTTTATGATATAGATTCAAAGATATATCTATATTTTCATCTAATAGAGATACTGCAAATCCTGTTTTTAAGGTAAATATTAGTTTTTGGTATACTAAATTTCCTGAAACAGCTCCTAAAAGGGCGTCTATAGGATCATGTAATATTCTATTATCCATGCAGAATATATTGACCGGTATATCCATTCCTTGTCTAAAAAATCCTTTCATAAGAATCTGGATTCCTCCAATTTCTACATTCTTAATTTTGTTTCTAATATCTGGCTTTATTTTACTTAATTCTTCGTTTACCCATTTTTTATTTAGTATGGGAATCGTTGTAGATCCTTTTATATTTTCTATATAAATAGGAACTTCATTATGTTTTATAACATAAATAAGTTTGTTTAGCTTTGACAGTATATTCCAAAATGTTTTATTCTTAAAGACATATTTTGATTCAAAGATAAAACTTTCTTCATAATTTCATCATATTTTTCTTCTTCGAATGTAACAGTTTGGCTTACTCCTTCAATATTATCTATGTTAGTTTCTTGTATTTCCATACTTTCTTCTATTCTTACTTCATTCATAAAATTATAATTTATGAACTCATTATCTTCTTCACTTTCTATTTCACTATCGGAATAAATATATATAGTAGAAACTTCTGATTCAGTTTCACTGATTTCATAAGGTTCATATTCTGAATCATATATAGCTTCTTCGTATACCTCTAAAAATTTTGAATTGGTCTTATTTTTATGTTTATCTGGGCAGTTTGGTGCTATATGTCCTGGTTTTTGACATATAAAGCATTTACATTTTTTAATATATTCTTTCTTAGGTATGCAACCTTTAGGTTTCGTTCTCTTTTTAAAAGGTTTCCTATTAGGTTTCCAATTATTTCTTCTTTTTCTAAAATCTTTCTTTTTATAAGGTTTAAGAAATTTTTTGAATTTCTTTTTCTTTTTATATTCTTTTGGATAACATCCCCATTGATGAGTATGAAAGATATCTTGATTGCAACAAAGAGGTTTTTTCTTTGTCATCTTTTTTATTGATTTGTTAACAGCTATTTCTCTACACCATTTATTATTTGTGTTGATAATAAATTGTTCTCTATTGCCAAAAGTATCACTTATTTCTGGATGAGTCATAGCAGACCTAATCTTTTCATATTCTTGGTGTATTTTTATGTTCCAAGGGTAAGGAAGTTTTAGGAACATTATCTTGAGATAATGTAGTTTTTCACTATAACTCATATTTTTATTTAAAGCTTTTATATAGATTTTTTCAAAATCTCTTTAGTATCCTTTTAGCTCACACATATCACAAATTCTTAGATTTTCTAATTCTATTTGTGCTTCTAATTTCTCCCTTATTTCTTTCTCTATACTAGTTTCTTCTGCAATTTCTCCTAGAAATTGTGCTCTTAAGTATTTCTCTAATCTTTTTAATATATCCATAATTGTTTGGTTGTTTAAATGTTCTCTTGTATTAGCTATCAATTCTTCTCCATATTTTATGTTACCTTTTATTTGGTCAGGGGTTTTCTTCCATAATTCTTCAACATTTCCTCTAAAAGTATGTTCAAGAAAATTGAAGGCTGTATATGTATCCCATCCTTTGCTAAATTGTATAGCAAGGCTAGAGACTTTAACCCAAGCAGATATCTTTTTATCTTTATCTCCTGAATCTAGATCTAACCATATTCCTGTTGTTGGTATTGGTTGTGTTAGATTTTCCATAGGACTTTCTTCTTTGGTAGTTATTTTGAAGTTGCCTTTTAATTTGCTAGGACTTATTCTTCTATTTAGGCCTTCTACTTCTGGACTGAATTTATACTAAGTATAAAATTCACCTTCATCTGTCGGATATCTATAACTATCATATTCTTCGTCTTTACTTCTGGACTGAATTTATACCAAGTATAAAATTCACCTTCATCTGTCGGATATCTATAACTATCATATTCTTCGTCTTCTTTCTCTTTATTTACACCACTAGTTTGTCTTGGTCCTTCGTATCTTGGTGCAATGGGTGGTACGGGACCTGAGCATACTGTAGGGTATATTCCTTCAGTTTTTGGAAGTGTAGTAGGTGTAAATGGAGGTTGTCTTACTGTAGGAGGGGTAGTAGAACTACTAACTCCCGTGGTACTAGTATTCATCTTAGTATTTTCTAAACTTATGTTAACCATTTGTATTTTTAAATCTTCTAACATTTTTCTACATCTTCTCCCGATGTTTCAAAGAATTTTTCTTCAAGATCTTGTTTGGTTTCATTCATTAAATTATATACAGATTCTAGAGTTTGAGGTTCTTCTCTAGTATAGATTTTTATATGTTTTATTGTTATTGCTGTTGATATTTTAATATTTTCATTAATTTTTAAAAGATTTTCTGAAATATCTTTTAATTGAGTATTCATATTTGGATTTAAGTTATAAAGTTCAAGTAATTGGTAATATTTATTATTTTGTTCAAGAAATTCTTCTATTATAGTTTCTTGTTCTGTTGGAAATTTTTTTTTTACTTCATTCATCATAACAATATTTTCTTTCATTAATAATTTGTCTTTTTCTTCAAATTGAAATCCTAATCTTTTCCCAATTTCAGTAATTATTTCTTTATAATCTATTATTTTGTTTTCTATATTTATTATTCTTTCTTCTAGAGTTAAAGGTTTTCTTAATATTTTTATTTTTTCTTTTAACTCTTCTAATTCTTGTTGAGTTTTTAATAATTTTATTTGATCATTTAACACTTTATACTATTCAGAAAGTTTATTTCTAAAATTTTGTAATTTCTGTTTATTTGTGTTGTTTAATATTTCAATTTGCAGAATTTCTTTTAGAATTTCTTGATCTTCTTTTCTAATATGTTTTTCTCCAATTAATCCAAATTTATGTATCAAAAAAGTTTTTATCCAATTAATTTGTTCAATTATATTTATTTTTGATATTTTGTTATAATTATTTGACATAATTTTATTTTTAACGGGCTTTGATACCAGTTTTGTGTGCAGAAACTTAAAATCGTAATTATAAGGGAACAATATAGCAAATATTGAAATTTTTTGTATGTTAAGGGTATTTTATGAAATTCTTTATATGTTAAGGGTATTTTAGGTTTTATTTGGTCAAAGGCTCTTTTGAAGATTTAGCAATTCTTGGAGGCTATCTTCAATATATACCACCATAAATTCTCCTAAGACTTCAATTCAGACCGCAGCAATAATAAAAGCGTATATCTACTTTTTTTTCCAATTGCTGGATTTTACTACGTGATCTAGATTAATAATTTACTTCTCAGTTCATTACAATCCACAAAATTAATTAAATAATGGCCAGTTATTTCAAGTATTAAGAAAAGAGGTAAAATCAAATACTTGAACAATTTATAAATCAAAATTTGAGATTCGAAAATAAATAATTAAACTTAGGCTACATCGTTCATCCAAACTATGAATTTAGCTACTCATGATTCGGGAAAAAGAAAACATTAGAAGATTTGAATACATAACTGGGTTCTGAAGAAAAGATGAAAAGATGTTGATTATCTTGCACCACGATATCTTGATCTTCCCGTCCCTATCTTCTTGATCTTGATCGTTTTTTGTTTTTTTCGCCGTTCTTTTCTCCATCTTCTCTTGTGTTCTCCCAAAATTTCAACCCCTTTTGACATATGTCATGTCTTTATATAGTGTTTTACTAAAATTGAAACTCATGTACGTGAAAAGATGAAAAAAAACCCTGATGGCAACAAATGTGGCATATGCAGTGTATGCTAAAGATTTGTGTTCAAGTCTTGGTCGTCACTCGTTTATAAAAATTGTAAATAAAAATTGAATTCAGTCTGCGTAGGAGGAAGCGTTCTTAAGATTAAATTTGAATGGATAAATATGTCTCTATTTTTAATGACTCCAGCTTGACAATTATAAATGAGTTGTTAATAGAAAAGTTGATGTTTGACTTGTGTACAATTTGGTTGATATTTGAATATAAATTAAAGAAATAACATTTAAGTGAATTCAAAAGTTTTGCGTAGAATTAGACAATGATAGAGACCATTTAATATTAATATTCTAGAAAGCAACTTGACTCTATTGATAATTTTCCATAATTAACACATCAACTTCCATAATCTAAACAGCCGGCCTGCAAGTTTGAAAGATTCCACCAGATTTGGTGGATAATTTCCATTACTGGATTCGCAAATCATGGAATGCTTTCATATCGTGTTTGAAACGCAATATTAAAAATAGTGTAAAGTAATATTTTAATTTCTTTTTTTCTTTAATAATGTAAAATGTTGTATATTCTTTAGGAAACCGAGTATTTATATTCAACTACATGAGGTTGCTACTACAACTGAAAATTTTGTAGATTCAAGGAAACTACCTGAGCTTCTCAGCAGACGTTAGTTGAATAGGAATAGTACACCATGCTAGCGTGTCTGGGGATGATCCACATCTCATCTCAGGGTCTAAGTGGCGATGAACATATTGAACTATGCACCTAGTTGAGAGCCTTGCAGTCGGGCAAGGCGGGCATTTATCCTCATAATTAAAAGGAAAAGCACAAATACTAAACATAATACAATCAATGGCTTGCTTCCTTTTCTCTCTCTCTCTCTCTTCCCTTTTCACTCTCGGCCATGCTCAACCTTCTGTAGTAAACGAAAGAACAAATTCTTCAATTTGGCCTGGCCCTATATTCTACCTTAACTCAACCCTGCAATCAACTTGGCATAACAAATTCATCGATGGGAGATTTCAAGGCAGTGATGGATCGAAAACAAGAGCAGTACTCCTAAGACAAATGAGTGAAAAAAGTCTTGCTGTTATGTGTGGATTCTACTGCATTGATACCTGTACCTATTACTCGTTCTCAGTTGTTATTGCTGGTGGAAATGATCTCAGCTTAGTTTGGTCTGCAAATAGAGAACATCCAGCACCAGAGAACACAACACTGCAGCTTACAAGAGAAGAAGGTTTGATTCTACTAAATTCAGATGGCATCAAAATATGGTCAACTAACACTTCATCAGTGTCTGGAATGAATATTTCGAGTTCAGGAAATTTAATTCTATTCAATGATGAAGGAAACCCTGTATGGCAATCTTTTGATCATCCAACCGATACGCTTCTTGTTGATCAGAAACTGATAGAAGGACAAAGGTTAACTAGCTCTTCTCTGTCTAACTGGTCTCAGGGGCCATATTATGCTACTATAACATCAGCATTAGGTTTTGCTGCATATACTGAAGTGAATCAAGGTCCTCCAATGATGTATTACCAGTTATTGCCAACTCAAAACATGGGAAGTGCCAATGAATCGGTATTTGCAGAGTTCAGCCGAGTAGGACTCCTTGTGAACATGGGAAGAAGAGCTCAGTGGAATTATGGTGAATATAATGCCAGCCATTCATCTGACACTGTAATCGTGTTTCTGAAACTCGATAGCATAGGGCATTTAAAGATATACCAACATGATAATGATAGGGGATTGGTCGAGCTTCTTGACATGGTTGGAGAAGATATGGGAGAATGTCAATATCCTCGAAGTTGTGGAGAATATGGCGTATGCCGAGAAGGCCAATGTAGTTGTCCAATTTGCGTAGACAAAATTCAGTATTTCAGATCAGTTAAATCTCAGTTACCGAGTCTAGGTTGTTCTAGAATAACTCCACTATCCTGTCAACAATCCTTTAATCAGCATCAACTACTTGAAATAGAAAATGTTACTTTATTCAATGTGATTGATTTGGGAGCTGCATTTCCAAATATCAAAGATATAAATCAATGCAAACAGGCATGCCTGCAGAATTGTTCGTGTAGTGGTGCCTTTTTCAGTTATCAAAACATTACAGACGACGGTTATTGTTTTTTGCCAGGGAAGATCCTGTCCATCAGAGAATCCAGATTTCCTCGTACTGATTTTGCATATCGAACATATATTAAGGTACAGATTCCTAATGACATATCAGGTACTGTGCCAGAAGCAGCACCACTGTCTCCACCATCTGTAAACAAGTCCAATTTTACTGCAATAATAGCTGGTTCAGGTGCTGTTGCATTCGTCCTTGGCATTTTGATTCTCATCTTGTCATTGATTCGAAGGAGAAATAGTATTGATGACGACGATGAATGCATAGGACAAATTCCAGGGCTGCCAATGAGGTTCTCGTACGAGGAACTACGATTGGCAACTGAGGAGTTT
Source organism: Forsythia viridissima (assembly GCA_030279155.1). Taxonomy (NCBI): domain Eukaryota; kingdom Viridiplantae; phylum Streptophyta; class Magnoliopsida; order Lamiales; family Oleaceae; genus Forsythia; species Forsythia viridissima. Next base: position 48,840,059 of record CM059039.1, read on the forward strand.
AAGGAGAAGATCGGTGGCGGGGGGTTTGGAACAGTGTTCAAGGGAAAGCTAGGAGATGGTACTGAAATTGCAGTGAAGCGATTGGATAAGCTGGGTCAAGGAATGAAAGAATTCTTAGCTGAAGTTCAATCAATTGGAAGCGTCCACCATTTTAATCTGGTGAAATTGATTGGATTTTGTGCTGAAAAAAATTGCAGACTTCTGGTTTATGAATTAATGAGGAACGGATCATTGGATAATTGGATTTTCTTCACAGACAAGAGACCATCATCACATCAGCTCAACTGGCAAACCAGAAAGAAAATTGTGCTTGATATAGTGAAAGGATTAGCTTATTTACATGAAGAATGCCATCAGAAAATCATTCATCTTGATATAAAGCCATATAACATCCTCTTGGACGAAAATTTCAACGCGAAAGTCTCTGATTTCGGGTTATGCAAACTTATGGAAAGAGATGAAAGCCAAATCCAGACAACAATAAGGGGAACTCCTGGATATATTGCTCCAGAATGGAGACTTCTAAGGATCACAACCAAAGTAGACATCTACAGTTTTGGAATTGTCCTCCTCGAAATAGTTTGCGGAAGGAAAAATTTTGATGGGACACGTTCAGATTCTAGTTCACATTTACTTAAACTTCTGCAAGACAAGGCAATGGAGAACAAATTTCTAGACCTGATTGAAAATTATGATGAAGAAATGATGAATCACGAGGAAGAAGTATTGAGGATGATAAAGATCGCAGCCTGGTGTTTGCAGGACGATCACACGAGAAGGCCTACGATGTCCGTTGTAGCGAAAGTTTTGGAAGGTGTAATGGAAGTGGAAGAAGAGAGTATCAGTTATTGCTTCAGTCATGCATTGGCATATCCTGTATTAGCTCCTCCTGATAAGGTTTCTGAACCACCACAGGCTTCTGTTCTTTCTTATCCTAGATGAAATGGTGACTTGAATGTAAGCCGTAAATGGCTGTTCTGATAGTATTGCGTGGTATTAAGAAACAAAAATGAGTTCAAACACAATAATATTTAAGATTCTATCGACTATAATGCGTCAATAGGCTTAAAAGACGTGCTTAATAAGTCGAATTGCAGGTAATAATGCTTATTAATTATCATGTCTAGTCTTAAACAGTCTAAATTGTCATGTCTAGCTAGTCTTAAATAGTTTAACGTATCAAACATGAGTAGATTAAGGTTAGGTTCATGTTCCGTTCATTGTGTATTCGTACTTGTGTATTTTCTAATCGAGAGTACTAGCCAAACATATTTTCTAGGTCGTTTCATTGAAAATAAAAAATGTAAAAGCTATTTTTCTTGAAATATGTACATCAAATTAAGGAGGAAAACAGAAAATGTGAAACTCAAGTTGTTTAGCATGTTGTGACCCAACATAGGCATCAACTTTCAATTTATTATTGATATGTACTTTTCAACCTATCACATTGGATCTTTATTATCCTGTGCCGCCGCAACATGGTGTCTCCACCAGGCACCGCCGGAGGACCACCGAAGACTCCGGCAAGTCCCCGAGATCATCAAATAAAGACTCGTCCTCTTCTCCAATAGGCATGAAGCCTTCCATATCTGAATGAGCCCATGAAGGCCCCACAAGGGTATGGCAGTCCATTACAGTGGATTCCACGTCGGCTAAGCTAACCACCCAAGCTCTCCGTCTAGCTCGACAAAGCCATTATCTGCCAGCTCCAAGTCCGGTTGGTTGGCAAAGACGGCACATTCCTCCGGTGGGAATTTGGCCGGAACTGAGGAGGTAGAGGTAGTGGTGGAGGTGGAGGTGGAGTCGGTGGAAGCAGCCACTGTGGAGAGGTGGTGGTGGTGGTGCTTGGTGGTGGCTAGGAGAGGGTGGTTGTGTTCACCAAAGTAGGTGATTAAGAGCATGGTGGGTTCAAGTCGGCTCCGCTTCACTTGCTTTCTAGCTGGGCACCCTTTTGAGCTGCAACACCTATAATATCCCCTGCCATGCAACCCATGCAGTAAATTACTTGGAAATAACTACAAATTAAACCTTAAAATTCTATATTTGGCCACAAAAGCACAAGAAAATGAAAATTCAGTGAAGATTGACAACTTGAAAGTAACATAGACAACTAGAAAGTAAAAACCGGCAAAGATAGGACTCTTGTATCGTTTATAAAACTATGTTAAATACCAACTCTACCTAGCATTAGAGCGGAAAAATAAAATATGAAATGACTAATATATCCTTGTATGTAACACAGTAACGACATAGATATCTTTATAGTGACTATTCGATGTTTTGAGCTAGAACGACGTAAACATCGTTACAAGTAATCAAAACGACTTTGATGTCGTTATTTCACTTACACAGTATTTTTTTTCTGCAAACAAACGATATAACTATCATTTTAGAAAAACATAGATATCGTTATAGCGGCCGTGGATCAGATTCCATGTTTTTGAGCTAGAATTACGACTAAACTAAAACGACTTAGATGTCGTTATTTTACATTTAGATCATTTTCTTTTTCTGCAAACAAACTAGTGGGATCAACCCACTTGATAACCTTTTTGGAACGTTCGATTCAATATTTTTAGTCAGAACGATATCAATCTCCTTGTCTTTTAATTGAAACGACTTCAATGTAGTTATAGCTATACTTTGTATTAAAACAAGATAAATATCGTTTTCTTAGAACTAGAACAAATCCAATGTCGTTTTGTGGATTGGACTATCGTTTCGCACTCCAGTAGACTCGAAGAATCATTCCTTGGTATAAGCAATACTTTCAAGTGAGAATCGACGAATCGGTTCAAGGGACGTGCCAGTATTGACTACCTTAGAAGTTCCTAGTGATGTCAACCACTTCGAAGTTCTCTGGTGGGAATAAGGTAACTACATTCATCTTTCCTTCATCGTCCGAGTGGGATCTACCCACTTGATAACCTTTTTCAGACCTTCCAACTATGTCGGAGGCATGTCGAGTGGCCATGGACGTTCGATTCGGCTTTTTTAGTCGGAACGATATCAATCTCATTACCTTTAACTGAAATGACTTCAATGTAGTTATAGCTGTATTTTGTATTGTGACGACATAAATATTGTTTTCTTAGAACTATTATGAACTCAACATCGTTCTGTGGGTTGGACTATTGTTTTGCACTCTAGTCGACTCGAAGCATCATTCCTTGGTATAAGCATTATTTTCAAGTGAGAACTGACGAATCGGTTTGAGAGACATGCATGTATCAACACCTTAGAAGTTCCTAGTGTTGTCAACCACCTTCAAAGTTCTCAAGTGGGAATAAAGTAACTCCTTTCGTCTTTCCTTTATCGTCTGAGTGAGATCAATCTACTTGATAACCTTTTTCAGACCTACCAGGTATGTTGGAGGCATGTCGAGTGGCTGTGGACGTTCGATTCGACTTTTTTAGCCAGAACGATATCAATATCGTTACCTTTTAATTGAAATGACTTCAATGTAGTTCTAGCTGTATTTTGTATTGAAACAACATAAATATCGTTTTCCTAGAACTATAACGAATATAATTCGTTATTTGGGTTGGACTATCGTTTTGCACTCCGATCGACTCAAAGCATCATTCCTTAGTATAAGCATTACTTTCAACTGAGAACCGATAAATCGGTTCGAGAGACATGCCCGTATCGACTACATTAGAAGTTATTGGTTATGTCAACAACCTTCGAAGTTCTTCGGTAGGAATAAGGTTACTCTGTTCGTCTTTCCTACGTCGTCCGAGTGGGATCAACCCACTCAATAACCTTTTTCAGACCTCCCAAGTATGTCGGAGGCATGCGAGTGGCCGTAGATGTTCGATTTGACATTTTAGCCGGAACGATATCAATCTCGTTACCTTTTTATTGAAACGACTTCAATGTGTATATATATATATATATATATATATATATATATATATATATATATATATAAATGTTCTTCCAAATGATTTTCAAGTAGAAAAATCAAGGTTACTCGCTCAAATGGCCCAATGCTCAGACCCAGAGATCTTTGCAGTCTTAGCACAAAAAGCAGCCTCTTTGGCCAAGGCTGAATCAAGCAAAGGAGGATCCAAAAATGTCTCAGAAACCGGATCTGACCCATCCAGGACAATGAAGACGATTGCCTCGGGGTAAACGTGGATTTCTTTGAAATGTGATCCATATCCCTTTATCACTACCCTGCAAACATGTAGGGAAAAACTGTAGATTATGGTGAAATTTCAAAATCACTCAGACAACCAGCATCAATCAGCCAACAGAAACTTTCAAAAATTCAAAAGTGATACAGTGCAAAGCAAAAACAGATTCCTTCAAATGTCAAAAGGTGAACAGTTTCGGATACTTTTCAAAAAGTAAACAGTAGAATGGCAGACAAAAGTTGACACTGCAATCAAGAAAGCAAATAAAGCAGATTCCTTTCAGCACCCAAAGCAAGCATCCAATGCGTTTGATTGTCTATATAAGATGCACTACAACAAAGAGGGTCTATAGCGGCGACATATATTGCGACGACAAAAAGTCGCCTCTATTAATTCTACGTAGTAGCGACGACATAGAAATGTCGTCGCTATACCTACAAAACTTATAGCGACGACATATGTCGTCGCTATAAAACCTAACTCGTCGCTGTTGTATAGAGGCTATAACGACGTCTTTCTGTGTCGTCGCTACTAAGATTAGGAAAGGGCGGGAACTAATGGCGGCATGTTGGTGCATATATAGCGACGACATATGTCGTAGCAACTGATATGCTGATGATGATGTAAGTCACGTGAATCATGCATTTTCTCGTAAAGTGTGAAGTGGTCTATAGCGACGACATATGTCGTCGCTATAGACCAACATCAATTTAGGCGGGAAATTTGGCGCCCAATTGTTATATATAGCGACGACATATGTCGTCGCTATAACTATTTTGATTAAATTTGCAGGCGCGTGAATAATTGATTGCCTCGAAAAATGGGAATGATTCTTTAGCGACGACGTATGTCTATAGCGACGACAATGTCGTCGCTATAGACTCTTCTTTATCTTCTTCAAATGTTCGCATTTCTGTATTACCTCTCTGTATTTCTTCCATTTCCGATTTGCATCTCTGTATTTCTTCCACTGCAGCATATCAATTCTTCTCCATCTCCATTTTTTCATCTCCATTTCTTCATAATCATCTCCAATTATTATCAGTACTGTATTTGTAAGAATATAGTATTTTACAAGTATGGATATTGATAAAAGTTGGACAACAATTAGAAATCGCACAAAGTCTACAGAATTTCGGAACGGTTTGCAAGCATTTATAAACATGGCGAGGCCATACGTTAACGACAGAGGAAGAATTAAATGTCCGTGCAAAAAATATTTAAACGGTCTCACACATCCATTGGAAATTGTCGAGGCTCACATATTTCGTAATGGTTTTGCAGAGAGTTATGTCACTTGGATATATCATGGCGAGATTGATGTTCGTACTGCGAATGTGTATAGACAGAATGAGCGAGATGGTGTGGAAGATGAGATGATGGATGTAATAGACGACGTAGTTGGTGATGAGCATGCAGGTACAAGCACCGATGGTTACTATGACGAACTGTTTCAGGCTCTCCATTCAGAATTGTACCCGGGAGTTTCATCATTTTCATCCTTAAATTTTTTAGTCAAGTTGATGCATATTAAAGTTATGAACAAATGGACAAACAAGTCTGTCGATGATCTTTTGAAATTGCTGAAGTTAGCATTCCCAAATATGAACCTGGTTGACTCTCACTACGAAGCTAAGAAGCTGATGACGAAGCTTGGTTTGGGTTACAAATCCATTCATGCCTGCAAGAACGACTGTGCACTGTTTTGGGGTGAACATGCTGATAGACAAACTTGCCCGATTTGCCAGGAAAGTCGTTGGGTTCACAGTTCTGGGAAAGTGAAGGGGAAGAATGTTCCGCATAAGGTGTTGCGATATTTTCCCTTGGCCCCCAGACTAAAACGTATGTTCGCGACGAAGGATACTGCAAAACTTATGAGGTGGCACAGTATAGGAAGGTCTAGGGACGATGATGAAATGCAACATCCCGTTGATGGAAAGGCATGGCGGGATTTTGACTTGAAACATCCAATGTTCGCAAGTGAGATCAGGAATGTCAGGTTAGGTTTGGCCGCAGACGGATTCAATCCATTCGGTGACATGAGTCTGTCGTACAGCATGTGGCCAGTAGTTGTAACAGTTTACAACTTGCCACCGTGGTTATGCATGAAGCCCGAATATCTCATGCTTACTCTATTGATACCTGGTCCTAAAGCACCGGGTAAGGACATTGATGTATTTTTACGACCATTAGTGGATGAGTTGAAGGAATTGTGGGCCGATGGGATTGACACAGGAGACGGTGGAACCAACAGCAAGTCGGTATTCAGACTGCGTGCAGCTTTGTTGTGGACTGTTAACGATTTCCCAGCGAGAAGTAGTTTGTCCGGTTGGAGTGGTCAGGGGTACAAGGCATGTCCGACGTGCAACGAGGATACTCCTTCAGTCCGTGTCATAGGTAAGACAGCTTATGTGGGTCATCGTCGGTTCCTGCCATCCAGGCATCATTTTCGGAGCAATTTAGACTTCGATGGGAGGACAGATAGGCGTCCACCTCCGCGTCGGTTAACGCCTACAGACATTTTAGCACAGTTAAGTCGTGTCAGATATAGAAGTCCAGGAAAGCACCCAAATTACGGTGGCGCTACAATTCGGAGAAGTGATGACGAGCTCAATTGGAGAAAAAAGAGCATTTTCTATGAGTTGCCGTATTGGACTTCCACCGAGCTCAAACATAACATCGATGTCATGCACGTAGAGAAGAATGTTTGTGATAGCTTGCTCGGCACAATTATGGACGATCCATTCAAATCAAAAGACACAGTCAATGCGAGGCGCGATCTAATGCAATTAGGGATCAAAAGGGAGTTGCACTTGTATCAGAACGGGAATAAGTGGATGAAGCCTGCCGCATGTTACACCATGTCGTCTTCAAATCGTAAGAAATTTTGTCAATTTATCCGATCGGTTGAATTTCCAGATGGCTTCGCTTCTAATCTTCGGAAGAATATTGTTCCAAATGACAGCCGTATTATCGGGTTGAAGTCACATGATTGCCATATTATCATGCAACGGTTATTACCAGTCGGATGTCGGGCGTTCTTGAATAAAACAATTTCCACGGTCATTATTGAACTGTGCACGTTCTTCAGAAAGCTTTGTGCAAGAACACTAAAGGTTAGCGACATGATAGCTTCCCACGATCACCTTGTACTCATTCTCTGTAAGTTGGAAAGGATATTTCCGCCAGCCTTCTTCGACATCATGATTCACCTCGTAATGCATTTACCAGAAGAGGCAATCCTTGGAGGTCCGGTGCACATGAGATGGATGTATCCATTCGAGCGATAACTGAAGAAATTGAAGGGCTACGTCAGAAATCGAGCTAGGCCCGAGGGATCAATAGCTGAAGGGTATGTTGTGGACGAGGCATTGACCTTTTGTTCGAGGTACTTCCAGGACTTAGGTACAAGGTTCGATCGACCAGACAGAAGCGAGGATGCTACTGTTCCACAGACACAGCTTTCTGTTTTTCAGTCGCAGTGTCACCCACTTGGAAAGCAATCACCAACAACGTTTCCTACTCAAGTTTGAAATCAAGCAATTTTTTACATCCTGAACAACTGTTTTGAAGTTGAGCCATTCTTGCAGTAAGACGGCGTTAATTCTTGATTATTATGCTTTTATCTCGAATTAACTTTATCATTTGAAACGAACTAATGAACGTTGATCTTCAATACCTTGTTCAGGGAACATAGGCAGGAACTACTGAACAGTGGCTGTCCAAACATCGAAGTAGTGCACAGAAGAGACTTTCACGGTTGGTTCTACAGAAAGGTAAACGAACATCGACTGAATAAAATTGCAAGTTTTCAACATACTTGCTTTCAATAACTGAGAATAATTATTGTCATGCAGCTATATGCAATGCGCCAAAGCCACAACCATCAAGTTTTTCATGAGTTATTTGCGTTGGCCAGTGGATGTTACCAGCAGGTTATGTCATACACGGCTTGTGTTGTCAAAGGAGTTCGGTTCGTGACATATGATCGTGATATTCGAAGAAAAACTCAAAATAGTGGTGTGTCCGTCCCAGGGACTGGGGGTGAGGTTTACTTTGGGCAGCTGCAAGATATACTGGAGCTACAATATGGATCGAAACTTTCAGTCTATCTGTTCTGATGCAAGTGGTTTAGGTGTGATGGGAGACGGATGGTAACTGAGAATAACGTTACCAGTATTGACATCAGTGCAGAGGCGTTCAAGGATGATCAGTTCATACTTGCTAGCCAAGCACAACAAGTGTTCTACATTGAAGATCCATCTCGTGGTCCGAACTGGCGAGTAGTTCAAATTGTCCATCATAGGAGCACGTGGGACACAGTGGGAGCTAACATCACAGAGATTGACCTGCTCCACAATAACAACTCTTCCGGTTTATCTCTAGTCGTTGATCTTGGCAACATAGAGCATGTATCCTTGCACCGCGATGATGATGAAGCTGATGAGATCGATGCATCGGTTATCAGGAGAGCCTCGTTAGATAGTGCAGGAGAAACTTCGTTTATAAACGACGATGATGTTGAAGACGATACAAATGCAGAATACGAGGATGAAGAAACATCGAGTGAAATCAATGAGGACGTCAGTGATGATGACGTAGATCAATCGTATCATGATAGTGAATCAGATTGAAATGTTATTGTGCGTCACTAAATTTGTAATGAAATTACTTTAAAAAAACGCATGTTCAAATTGTTGTTACTGTTTTCGGCTTGAATGTTTGTCATTCATTCATCGGTTCATTGTTATTGGTCAAAACGCGAGTTGAAGGACTTTAGTTGCAAATAAAATTTAAGGAAATTGAAATAAAAGAAAAATTAAGAGGACTTAAGTTGTTTAAAATTGAATGACCCAATAAATATGAAAACATACAAATTAAATATTAAATATTAAATACTAATATTATATAATAATAATTATTATTGATAAGATTAAATATTAAAAATAATTGATAATATTAAAATATTAAATACTAAAAATTATTATTCATAATATTAAATATCATTAAATATGAAATATTAAAAATTAAAAATTAAAAATTCAATATTAAATACTAAAAATTATTATTCATAATATTAAATCTCATTAAAGATTAAATATTAAAAATTAAAAATTAAATATTAAATATTAAATACTAAAAATTATTCTTCATAATATTAAATATCATTAAATATGAAATATTAAAAATTAAAAATTAAAAATTCAATATTAAATACTAAAAATTATTATTCATAATATTAAATCTCATTAAATATGAAATATTAAAAATTAAAAATTAAATATTAAATATTAAATACTAAAAATTATTATTCATAATATTAAATCTCATTAAATATGAAATATTAAAAATTCAAAATTCAAAATTAAATACTAATAATTTTTATTGATATTATTAAATCTCAATAAATATTAAATATTAAAAATTCAAAATTATATAATAATAATTATTATTCATAATATTAAATATTAAAAATAATTGATAATATTAAATAAGAAATTTTTTTCATAATATTAAAAAGCAGGAAAATTAATAAGTATAAAAATTATTGCAATTAACATATCTCCTTCAAATGAGAAAGAAACATTTAATTTTCTGTAATATAATGTCAATAGCGACGACATATGTCGTCGCTATTGTGCTGAAAATTGGGCGCCACCTTTAAGGCGCGTGTTCTAAAAAAGCTGAAAACATGTCGTCTCTATAGGTCTATTTAGCGACGACATATGTCGTCGCTATTGAGTTAGACCTTTTAGTTCACACAGAACGTTCTTATTTTCCATTTCTGCCAAAAATTTTCCTTCTTTCGTTTCTGCTGTCGCTCCGCCGCCGTCTGCCGTGCGCCGCCGTCTCCTTCTGCTGGGCAATTTCACCGTCTCCTTCTGCTGGGCAATTTCACCGTCTCCTTCGTAGTTAAAATTTCCCCCAGGTGAGTTCACTTCAAATCATTTAACTGTATTTGATTCAGAAATTTGTGCTTTAATGTACCATTCCACAAGTTTAAAAATAGTTTAATCAGATTAATCTACTTGGATACAATTCATTTTTTTCCTTAATCAGATTTTAGAATAGTTTAAAAATTCAGTTTGTATGATCTCTTAGTTGACGAATTGAGTGATGAAATCAGATTACTTGAAGTTGAGTTTGTTACTTCTGTTGGAAATTTTGATGAACTTTTTCAATTTTCAGTGTAGCGGAGAACTGGCCGATTAGTTTAGAGTGAATTTCTTCAATTAAGTTTTGATTATAGCTGTGTGATTGACGATTAAATTTGTTTTGATTTAGTTTTTGGATCAACGTCTTCGAAGTGAATAAAATCAGATTTTCATTTAATTTCTCATTTTTTTGGGATTATTTCAATAATTTCACTTCTAGAACATGAAACTTCTTTAATCCTTGAAAACAAAAGCATATACTCTGTAAACATTTTTCTGCTTCGTTTCTGTTTCTGCATAAATCAATCCGAAAAATTAGCTGATTTAGGAAGATTTTTTATTTTGTAATTTTCAGAAATCATTTTCCTTATTATATTGTTTGTAACCATGGTTGAATTTTAAGCTGTGTAAATCTTGGAATTGCAATAATTTGTTACGTTGAATCAATTTATAGATCTTAAGATACGAGGTTAAGATTTAAATGAATCCACATTTTTATTAAGCTTTTATACTATAATGGTTGAGGTAGTATCAAAGTGAGGCAAAAGATGTAAATTCAAAAATTGTCATCATTCATGATCATGATGAATATTTATGCACATGATATGGACTTATTTGAAATTAAAGTAAGTTTAGGGACCAATTTATAATAAAATATAATAAAGTCAAATTTTACCATAAATTCAAAGTGTAGGGACTTATTTGCAATAAAATAAGTTTAGGGACCAATTTATAATAAAATATAATAAAGTCAAATTTTTCCATAAATTCAAAGTTTAGGGACTTTTTTGCAATAAAATAAGTTTAGGGACCAATTTATAATAAAATATAATAAAGTCAAATTTTTCCATAAATTCAAAGTTTAGGGACTTTTTTGCAATAAAATAAGTTTAGGGACCAATTTATAATAAAATATAATAAAGTCAAATTTTCCCATAAATTCAAAGTTTAGGGACTTTTTTGCAATAAAATAAGTTTAGGGACCAATTTATAATAAAATATAATAAAGTCAAAATTTTCCATAAATTCAAAGTTTAGGGACTTTTTTGCAATAAAATAAGTTTAGGGACCAATTTATAATAAAATATAATAAAGTCAAATTTTCCCATAAATTCAAAGTTTAGGGACTTTTTTGCAATAAAATAAGTTTAGGGACCAATTTATAATAAAATATAATAAAGTCAAATTTTACCATAAATTCAAAGTTTAGGGACTTTTTTGCAATAAAATAAGTTTAGGGACCAATTTATAATAAAATATAATCAAGTCAATTTTTTTCATAAATTCAAAATTTAGGGACTTATTTGCAATTTTACAGTAAGTTTAGGGACCAATGTATAATAAAATATAATAAAGTCAAAATTTTCTCATAAATTCAAAGTTTAGGGACTTTTTTGCAATAAAATAAGTTTAGGGACCAATTTATAATAAAATATAATAAAGTCAAATTTTCCCATAAATTCAAAGTTTAGGGACTTTTTTGCAATAAAATAAGTTTAGGGACCAATTTATAATAAAATATAATAAAGTCAAATTTTCCCATAAATTCAAAGTTTAGGGACTTTTTTGCAATAAAATAAGTTTAGGGACCAATGTATAATAAAATATAATAAAGTCAAATTTTCTCATAAATTCAAAGTTTAGGGACTTTTTTGCAATAAAATAAGTTTAGGGACCAATTTATAATAAAATATAATAAAGTCAAATTTTCTCATTAATTCAAAGTTTAGGGACTTTTTTGCAATAAATGGACCAATTTATAATAAAATATAATAAAGTCAAATTTTACCATAAATTCAAAGTGTAGGGACTTATTTGCAATAAAATAAGTTTAGGGACCAATTTATAATAAAATATAATCAAGCCAATTTTTTCCATAAATTCAAAATTTAGGGACTTATTTGCAATTTTACAGTAAGTTTAGGGACTAATGTATAATAAAATATAATAAAGTCAAATTTTCTCATAAATTCAAAGTTTATGGACTTATTTGAAATTAAAGTAAGTTTAGGGACCAATTTATAATAAAATATAATAAAGTCAAAATTTTCCATAAATTCAAAGTTTAGGGACTTATTTGCAATACAAGTAATTTTAGGGACCAATTTATAATAAAATATAATAAAGTCAAATTTTACCATAAATTCAAAGTTTAGGGACTTATTTGCAATAAAATAAGTTTAGTGACCAATTTATAATAAAATATAATCAAGTCAAATTTTTTCATAAATTCAAAATTTAGGGACTTATTTGCAATTTTACAGTAAGTCTAGGGACCAATGTATAATAAAATATAATAAAGTCAAATTTTCTCATAAATTCAAAGTTTAGGGACTTATTTGAAATTAAAGTATGTTTAGGGACTTATTTATAATTTTACAGTAGTTTAGGGACCAATTTGAAATAAAATATAATTAATTCAAAATTATCCATAATTTTAAAGTAATTTTAGGGACTTATTTGCAATAAAATATGTTTAGGGACCAAATTGAAATAAAATATAATACATACAAATTTGCACATACATTTAAAGCTAGTATGGCTGACGTGATATTCGCAATTATGTCATGTGTTAGTATGGCTGACGTGATGTCGCACGGAGGTGATGGTGCAGGAGATCCTCCACAGCAGCCATCTCACCAGCTCCCTTCGGCATGCGAGTCTGGTAAGACGTTTCTTTCAAATTGTAATTATTTATTATTTTATACATATCGTTGAAGAAAATCGTATGATCAATACATTTTTCGATTTTTTCATTTTCAGCACCCCCGCCAAAGCGACGGGGTATATCTCGAGGCATCAATCTCGAGATGGTTTGGCAGGCGAATGGGAAGATGCCACTTCCTATCGCGTTCGACAATGTCGAACGCACAATGCAGCCGATCGGGAATAACGCAAAGTATTTCACGCGCTTGGTTGGGAACCAAGTGAGATTCACCGTGCCCCCGTGCTACCCTTCATGGACAGAGGTTCCAGAGGAGCAGCGGGCACGGTTACGTAGCATTATCGAGGTATGAACGTAAATTAGTTTTGTTATTAGTACACTTCATTAATACTTGTTTTACGACTTGTACACTAACGACTTCTTTTTTCACTCTTGCAGAGCTACTTCGATCTGCAGGGCGATCGGTCGCCCGACGAGTACCGGGCAGTATGTGCCGCAGTAGATCGTCTGGCGGCCGATCGTTATCGCGATTACAAACTCAAGGCGCATAATCACTTAAAAGCGCATGGACCGAGCCGACCATACGGCGAGATGTCCACCGAGGACTGGCAGAAGTGCATTGACTTCTTCACCAGTCCTACTTTCGTGGTAAGTATTGTTTATATATTGTTTACGATATGTTATATACTCTTTTAACTAATACATTTTATTGCTAATCAATAATATGTTATACTTTCAGGACCGGTCCTCCAAAAATAAAGCCAATCGGGGTAAGGCTAAATACCCGAGCGTGCAGGGGTCGAAGAGCTTCTCTGCCACGCGTTACGATCAGGTACAACATATAAATTTTCAATATATCTTCACTACATTACGTAAAAATGTATACTAAATTTCATGTTTAAATTGTCGTAGCGGGACCCCGAGACCCAGAAGTGGCCGGGGATTATTGATTCGTTCCGGACGTTTCACACCTTCCGGGATGGCAATTGGGTGAACCCGCAGGCGGCTGGTGACTATGTGAGAATTTTTAAATTATGTGAATATAATTTTATCTGACATGCATGATATTATGATATTATTATTTATTATTATTTTTTCACTAAACAGGATAAGCTTGTTGAGTTCAGAGAGACTCAACAGACACAAGTCGCCTCCAATAGCGCGTCATTAGACGAGCGTGCTATTGCAAAGGAGGTGCTCGGAGAACGACGAGGTCACGTCCGTGGGGTTGGTCGGGTTCCGAAGGGCACCTCTCACTCGCTCGATTCGACCGCTGCATCGTTTGCCCCACAAGGAACTTCCCATCAGTCCTCTGCAGACCCCCAGAGTAATGATGTTCGATTTGCCATGTACGAGGAGCAGCTACGCCAAATGCAGCGTGAAATTGAGCTTTTAAAAAGTAAAATACCAGCTGCGCCTGCGGATGAGGAGGACGGGGACGGGGACGGGGACGGGAATGGGGACGACGGTTTACAGGGTCTGTAGATTTTTTGAATTTTTTATATATTATTTATATTATTTGGAAAAAAAACATTTTTTTTAAAAAAAATTCATAACGTTTATAGCGGCGACAATGTCGTCGCTATAGGTATTTACATTATTTAAAAAAAATTTTTTTAAAAAAATTCAGAACGTTTTATAGCGACGACATTGTCGTCGCTAAAACTAAATACATTATTTGTATTAGCGACGCCTTTATCGTCGCTGTAATGGATGAACGTGTGGCGACGACACAATGGTCTCTACTAGTTTGTCTATAGCGACGGTTTTTGCGACGACTATGTCGTCCCTATAAGTGCGTTTTCGAGATATGGTCACGACTCTATTGAGACGACAATGTCGTCTCTATAAATACAAATTTTTATAGAGACGACATATAGTCGTCGCTATAACTCTAGAGACACTAACTTGTTGCGGCGACATATTGCGACGACTTTGTCGTCTCTAAAACCTTAAAGATACGACTTATGAACATTTAGCGACGACAAATGTCGCCGCTATTTCCCTCATTTCTGGTAGTGATGACATCTAGTTTTGTATTAGGGAGAGCGTTTTGAGTTGTAATTTTCAAATTCCTTTGTATTTCAATTTTCTCTGAAGTATTTTCCAATATTCTGTAAGTGTTTCAAACTTTTATGAATTAACAATTTCAAATTTTCAAATGGATGCATCAAATTTGTTTGATTGTTCTATTGAATCATTTCATCATATCATTTATTCAAATAATGATCTGTTATTATTAATATAACGACGTCAATGTCGTTATGTCAAATCAATAAATGCGCAAGTTATATGTATTGGAACGACTTCAATGTTGTTATTTGTATCATAACGACTTCAATATCGTTTTGTGAAATTGATATATGTGCGACTTGTTACTTGGTAAATGAAAAGGAAAAAAAAATTATTTAAAAAAAAATTTCACGTGAAGTTGGCTTGGGCGTCGCTCGCCCACTTGGTGGCAGCAGAAGCAGATTTGCTTTTGCTTCTACTGGGCGAACGCCCTGATTAATGAGGCGAACGCCCAAGTGTAAAATGTACTGGAACGACTTCAATGTCGTTATTTGTATTATAACGACTTCAATATCATTTTGTGAAATCGATACATGTGCAACTTGTTACTCAACTGAAACGACTTCAATGTCGTCATTGTTATTGGACTAGTGAGAACCCATTTTACACAGACTTGCTTTCCAATTTGCTGTTCAATTTCGAATATCATAATCTAATGTTGGCTATAAAGATTTTTATCTTCTTATAATTATTACTATAATGGGCCTTTTGATCATCTGTAATTTTCACTGGTAGCGTCTCCACGGTCTAAGAACAAACATTAAAGTACACGTCATATTCATACCACAAGAATAAGCATCAAAGCAATGCCGAGCAAAAAAAAAAAAGAGAAGTAAAATAGGCCAACATTTATTGGTCCATCCATTCTCATTATCTTCATCAGTAACCTTAAAAATCCCATAAATGAATTCTTGTTTGTCATTCATATCAAGCTTTATTACATCAACCTCTTTGTGTGCAACCTTATTTTCGAAGAAGGATTTTAGGACAGTTTTGCGCAACCAATCGTAGGTTGGTAACTTCTCTAGAAATTTCAAGGCTTCTTCATCTTCCTCGGCCCGGTTGCTGCCCGGCGTGGTGGCGGAAAAAAAATCTTCTGTACTCCAAACGGGCAAACATTTAAAATTTGTCTTCAAAGTTACAGAGTGTAGAAGGGGAGCAAAAACCTCTTTCACAATCAGTTGGTCTGTGTCGTTCTTTATCACTCTGAATTTTTTCTTCTTGACAATTATCTCATTTCCTTGCCAGATAATTTCAGGCAACCCCTCTTCCACATATTCCCAACCATCTTCGTTGACTTCATTCTCACATCCAACCTGCTTGAGTAATTCATATCATACATCGAAAGCTAAGCACAATTACTAAATTCACATGTGTACAAACATATGCATGGAGAGATGTCTTCGCTATAAGCAAGAGAATTTCCTTGTTCGCATCAATGATAAAATCTTTATGGCCTGTTTGAAAAAGCTTTTGATAAAAAAAAATTTAGCAGATTTTGAGACAAATTTTTAACAACTATTTTAACTATACCAAGCAGGGACTTGGACTAAATAGTTATGAGACAAATATCAGAAGCAGCAAATTGCTAAAGCACCCAGTGAAGATTTAGATTAATCACATTATGCTGTAGTGCATAATCCATGAAGTGATCAACATAGTAGATGGTCAACCTTCCTTTATTCCACCAAACAGTTAATTCTTACAAAGCAATTCACTCTGATATACCCGGCAACTCAAATCTTCAAACGTTTAATCCAACTGACTACCAATTTAATCCCACTTCTGTTAATTCTACTAATCCAGTTCGATATTAGTAATTAGATTGACTTAAGAATAACAAAGATACATATGAGAGATGGTCAGAAGTACATACCTGACTTTGTTTCGATTTTCTTCTTCTTCAAGAGCTTTTTTTTCTCCTCTTCTTCGGCTTCTTGAGCTCTTTTTCTCTCCCATGCTTCTAGCAAAATCCTCTCTCTCTCTCTCTCTCTCCTCAGCCTGAAGTTGCAGTTGCACCACGGGATAATTGAGTTGAGCTTTCTCCTCTCTCCTTGCTAGCTCCGCCAGCGCCTTCCGCTTCTGTTTACTCTTATCCCTCTTTGCCACTTTTTGCCTCTCCTTTCAGTTCACCATTACACGTCCCGATTTTCTCGAGAAAGTGGAGAAGAAGGTGATTAATGAAAAATACATCCACATGTGCTTCTATGTTTGCTGGAAATCTATTCAACTATCTTTTTGGATTCTCCATAAAGACATGTCTGTTGATGGAGAAGAGAAAGTGGAGAAGAAGGTGATTAGAAAGAGAGATTGTAAAGAAAAAGAAAATGGTGGATGAGAACTCAGGAAGAACCGTGTGAATTGGGGTGTAGAGGTGAGGGTATAAATGTCTTTTCGTTATTTTTTAAACTTCAAAATTTTTTTTTTTGGTCAAAGGCCTTTTAAACAAAAGTATGTTAAAAGAGGCTATGTGAACTCATTCCCCCCAATTAAATAGTTTTGGATCCAAGTGAAATTCTAATCAAAACCTAAGGAGTAAGCTTGCAATTTTTTGTCCAATGAATTCTAATTAGATTAGAATTGGATTCATGTGGCAGAATATACACACACACACATGCAGAACAGAGAGAGAGAGCAGAGAATATACACGCAAACAGTGAAGAAAAAAAGGTGCACGAAGAGAAAATTAAAAAGAGGAAGGAAATGATTGTTTGACAAGAGTTTTCTTCTTCATGTCTTGTATTCCACCATTGATTGTTTGGTGAGATCTTTCTCTATTTTATTGGCTTAATATTTTTTGGGTTCCATCTATTGTGTTAGATGATGTTTATTGTAGTGAGCCAATAATGTGTTGTTGATGTGGTGTAGTAGGTATAAATATAGAGAGATAACATTGTAATATTCATTTGGTTGATAGTAAATTATTGTCGGTTTATCCTGTCGATTTTCTCTTTATCTTAAAGTTTACGACGTTAAAGAATAATTTTGGTGTTGTTTAGCCTTATTCATTATTCTATTGCTTGCATTAAAATATTGGATTGAGTTGATAACATTTGTTTTAATTGCACGGGGAAAGGGAAAAAGTATATTGTTGCATTGTACCTAGTTTTTCCCTAACAGTGGTATCAGAGCCCGGGTTGGGTTGTGTGGATTAAAATGGAGGAGCCGGTTGGTAGTGTTATGATTAGACTGACGAATTATAATTGGGTAACTTGGAAGCCTTGAATGAATGATATCCTTTATTGTAAGAATTTGCATGAACCTATTGAGGGTGATGAGGCTAAACTAGATGACATGGCAGACAAGCAATGGTATACTCAGAATAGAAAAGTTATTAGGACTATCAGACAGTGGGTAGATAATAGTGTATTTCATCATGTGGTACAAGAGACTAATGCTCATAAATTGTGGTCAAAGTTGGAGTCTATGCTTGAGAAGAAAATTGTATCTAAGAAGTCCTTTTTAATTAGAAACTCGGTCAACATGAAATATAAAGTAGGCATGAGTGTGACAGAGCATCTGAACAATTTTCAGAATATCATAAATTAGTTAGATACTATGGATATGATTCTTGAAGAAGAATTGCACATTTTGTTGATTTTGAGTTTTTTGCCAGATAGTTGGGAGATATTTGTTGTGACTGTTAGTAACTCTGCTACTGATGGTGTTTTGACTATGGACTCTGTAAAAGAAAGTATGCAGAGTGAGGAAACAAGAAGAAAATATACAGGTGTACAGATTCAGATCATGCACAGACTCTTGTTATAAAGGATAGAGGAAGGAATAAGAATAGATGGCAAAGAGGTTAGAGCAGGTCAAGAGGCAGATCAAAATCAAAAGACAAAAATGTTGTTTGTTACCGTTGTGGCAAAGAGGGTCATATTAAAAGAAATTGTCGAGTTTGGTTGAGAGAGCAAAATGAAAGTAGCAATCAGAAGAATGAAGATAACAAGAACATTATAGTTGTTGTATCTGATGGTGATGATATACCCTCTCGTGGAGAGCAAGAGTGCCTACACATAGGTGATCTTAGTATTGAATGGATTGTTGATAGCGATGCTTCTTACCATGTTTCTTCAAACATGAATTTGTTTGCTAATTACACAGTGGGTGATTTTGGTATCATGAAGATGGGAAATACTAGTCAATCTAAGATTGTAGGGATTGGCAATATTCACTTGCAAACAGATGTTGGCTGCACATTGATGTTGAAAGATGTGAGGCACATTCCTGATATGCACCTTAATTTAATTTCAGTTAATGCTCTTAATCGGCAAGGTATCACAACAGCTTCGATGATGCTATTTGGTTATTGCTAGAGGGAAAGCTTGTTGCACGCTATACAAGACTTATGGAAAAACTTATAAAAATGTGTTGAATGCAGTTAAAGATTCTTCTCCCGAACTTTGGCACAAGAGGTTCGGCCACATGAGTGAAAATGGGTTGCAAGTTCTGGCTAAGAAGACAATCATTCCCTTAGTCAATGATATGTCTCTAAATCGATGTGATCATTGTTTATATGGTAAGAAACATAGAGTTTCTTTTAGTGGCTCTTTTAGAAGAAAAGAAGATATCTTAGAACTAGTACATTCTGATGTGTGCTCTCCTGGTGATGTAGCTTCTTTGGGTAGAAACAAATATTTTGTTACCTTTGTTGACGATGCTTCTAAAAAACTATGGGTATATCTTCTGAAATCTAAGGACCACGTGTTTCAGTGTTTTAGCAGTTTCATACCATGATAGAAAGAGAAATATGGAAGTCTTTAAAAGGCCTCAGAACGGATAATGGTGGAAAATACACTTAACATGAGGTCATGGAGTATTGCTCAAAATTTGGGATTCGACTTAAGTTCACAGAATCTAGTAGTGCTCAACATAATGGTGTGGCAGAAAGAATTAACCGTACCATTTTTGATAGAGTCAGATGCATGTTGAAGATAGCCAAACTACCTAAATTTTTTTAGGATAAAACAGTTCAGACTGCTTGTTACTTGATCAATAGATCTCCTTCTATTCCTTTAGATTTTGATTCTAGAAAGAGTGTAGAGTGGTAAAGATATATCCTAATCTCTTTTGAAAGTGCTTGGGTACAAAGCATTTGTACACGTGCCTAAGAAACATAAGTCAAAGCTTGATGATAGAGGTATTCCTTGTATTTTTCTTGGCTATGGTGATGAACAATTTGGCTATAAATTTTGGGATTCAGAGAAAAAGAAGACTGTGAGAAGTAGAGATGTGATTTTTTATGAAGACCAGACGATTGATGACTTTAATAAAGTTGAGCAACCTAAGAGACTGACTGCAATTGTTCATGATCTTATTTCTTCAACACCACAGCCTATTGTTGGAGATAATATAGTTCCTACTGATGATGATGTTGATGACATTGTTCATGGTGATATGCATGTTGATGAGATTGATAATCAGGAGGAGCAGATTCTAGATAAAGAAGAAAATGAAGAATCACATGTTAGGAGGTCTACTAGAGAGCACAAGCCATCTTCTAGGTATTCTACTTCTGACTACATTTTGCTTACTATTGATGGAGAGCCGGAGAGTCTTTCAGAGGCACAGATTCACAGTGATAAGTCCATTGGATGAAAGCAATGATAGAAGAGATGAATTCTTTGAGAAAGAATGATACATATGAGTTAGTGAATGTAACAACCGGGTATTTTTCGGCTTTTAAATTTCAAGTAAATAAATTTTTTACTTTCGGCGCCACCACGAACCCCTAGTACATATTAAAATATTTTTTTTAAGTGACATTAAATGTTGCGCGCATTTGCTTTAAATTTTTATTTGACGAAAAGGAAGTATGATTTTATCACCGAGCTTCGTTAAATTTTCTTACATCGAATAAATGTCATTGGTTTAATTTGTTGATTTAATTTAAGCCAACTGTTTAAATTAAATACTAAGGAAAGATTTTTAACACCGATTTCGGCCTATGCTAGTCCAATTTTCAGCAAAAGAAACCGCCCCCTTTTGATGCCAAAAAGTAGTAAGCTTTTAGCACAAAAACGTTTCGCCGTAATTAACACCAAATAGCCCCTTATTCTTGCCAGAAAAACACCTCCAAACAGACCTTTATTCCTTGCCAGAAAACATTCCCAAACAGCCCCTAAACCTTGATGAAAAACTGCCTTCCTAACTTCCCCACAACCACATTTTCGGCCCCCAATGATCTCCACCACTCAAACCATTTCAAAACTCAGCCAAACCCCTTCCTTTTCACCTCAAGAAAACCGCACCTCAGCCTCATTGATCCACCATTTTAACCCACTAAAGTTTCAGCCAACTGCCCCTTGAAAACTACCGAAAAACTGCTCACTAAGTGCTCCTTTATCTCCAGATTTTCGGCCCCTTAAGTCCCAGATTTTCCCTCATTGTTTCAGCCACCAAATCAAATTGTTTAGCTCCCATTTTACCTACAGAATTTGGCCGCCCTGAAGTCCCAATTGAGCTCCATAAATCAGCAGCAAACAGTCCAGAAATTTCTCCCTGTGCACTCCAATTTCGGTCCCCCACAATCAGTCATAAGTTCCAGCTTTTAATTCCTTTAACACTCCAATTTTATCACCTCAATTTCGTCCACACTGCAGCCCAGAAACCAGTCCATAAGTTAAGCAAAAATCCTTCCTTCTTCCCTCAGAATTTCGTCCAGTAAACAGCCCCATATTTCTGCATTTGTCCAGTCCCAAATTTCCAGCTTTTCTCCCACACTTTCGGTTCAGTTTTCGACCAGCAGTGAAGGTTCTTAACCTTGATTTTTAATTCACAAAATTTCCCTATATACATATATATTTATATAGTGTTCGATTTTGGGTTTTTGGAAAGCTGCAGAAACAGTTTTCTTCATCAAATCCTCAACCGAAAACTCGTTTACAAGGTAGTTTTACTTAATGTTTTTACTGCAATTTTAAATGATGTTTTGGAAAAATTATGATGTTATTTGAATGTCATGCAAACTTATTTATGAAGGAACTTATGATAGTGATTGAAAGTAATCACTTTAACATGTTTGTGATTGAAAGAAATCACGAATGATGATGTTATGTGGTGCCGGCTACCATTTTTTATGATATGATGTACGTTTCAAAAATCATGGCATGTCGAATTCATGTTTAAGTAAAATTTTCCACATTTCATAAGTATTGCTACTAAGTGTTTCTCATGAAATACTCACCCCCAAACGAATAATTTTTCAGATTGAACTGATCGGCGTTGATGCGGTGGCGGTAGACTAATGAGCTTGTCATGAAAAGTCTTATATAGTTCATGTTTAGACGTCGAAATGATCGAGTCAATTATGATGTAATTACTTATTTTAAGTATTTGATTTAGTATTTAATTATGTAATATGTACGGAAGTCAAGATGTTGGTTTAATTGCCGTTCAAAGTTTTAAATTGGAAATGTCTTAGATTCATTTTCAAACTTTTCAGCTTACTGTCTCCTTTTCGAAAAATCACAACTTTTTCTACAGTTGAAGTTTTTGAGTGAATTCAGTTTCTATGTAAAGCCCTATATGTGTTCTAATAATAGAAATTGGAATCGCTTAAAAAATCCATCGGATGAATTTATTTAGACCGTTTGAACGGGCTGCCTTAAGGTACCCGGGAATGTTTTTCAAGCATCTTTGGCTATATTTTTCGCCTACCAAATGACGTAGCTAAAGTTTAAAATTTTTACATGTTGTAGTATACAGTCCCAAGTATCTACAGTTTAAATTTCATATTTTTTTGAGTTCGTTTGGATGGTCTAATAAATTGTGGCGACACCTATCACGGTATAGACAAAACTATGAAATTTTGAAGAAAATTCCTTTTCACTTGCACGCTTGTCATTTTTCCGCGACAATTAAATTTTTAAAACCCTTCAAGGGCATGGGAAATATTATTTGGAGTCGTCAAATAAAATTTTAGAGATTATTTTAGTGACCCTCCGGGTTGAGAAAATATGAGGCGTTACAGTGAATCTTCCTAAGTGTAGAAAAGCATTGAGAAACAAATGGGTATACAAAATCAAACGAGACAACAATGGTGATATGATAAAGTACAAGGCTTGATTGGTTGTTAAAGGCTTTGGGCAGAAATATGGTATTGATTTTGGTGAGATCTTTTCTCTTGTTGTGAAAATGACATCTATCAGAGTTGTTTTAGGTTTAGTAGCTAGTCAAGATTTGAAAATGGAACAATTTGATGTGAAGACTGCCTTACTACATGGTGACTAAGAGGAAGAGATTTATATGTTGAAACTAGAAGGTTTTGAACAAAAGGGGAAAGAAAACCTTGTGTGCAAATTGAAGAAGAGTTTGTACAGACTCAAGCAAGCACCAAGACAATGGTACAAAAAGTTTGATGCTTTTATGATGAGTCAAGAGTGCACGAGGACGACTTCAGATTCTTGTGTTTACATCAAATCTTTTTAGGTGACAAGTTCATTATTTTACTGCTTTATGTTGATGACATGCTTATAGTTGGCCAGGATGCAGGTTGATTAAAAAATTGAAAGAAGTATTGCATATGTCATTTGATATGAAGGATTTGAGGCTAGCTAAACAAATCTTGGGCATGGAGATAGTTCGAGACAGAAAGTCTAAGAGGTTGTGGCTATCACAGGAAAAATATTTTGAGCGGATACTTGAAAGGTTCAATATGAAAAGAGTTAAGTCAGTGAGCTCACATCTTGGTGGTCATCTTAAACTTACCAAAAGATCATGTCCTTCGACTAGTGAAGAAAAGAAGAAAATAGAAGTAGTTCCCTATTCTTCAGCAATTGGTAGTTTGATGTATGTCATGGAATGTACTCGACCAGATATTGCACATGCAGTTGGTGTGGTAAGCAGATTTTTGTCTAATTCAGGCAAAGATCATTGGGAAGTAGTAAAATAGATCATGCAGTATCTCATAGGGACTTCTACTTTGTGTTTGGGTTTCGGGGGGAGCTCAGCCAGTTTTGATAGGATATACAGATGCAGATATGGTCGGAGAT
This sequence comes from Forsythia viridissima, assembly GCA_030279155.1. Lineage (NCBI taxonomy): Eukaryota > Viridiplantae > Streptophyta > Magnoliopsida > Lamiales > Oleaceae > Forsythia > Forsythia viridissima. Next base: position 48,864,090 of record CM059039.1, read on the forward strand.
CTTAATAGCAGAAAATCTAGATCTGGGTACTTGTTTACTTTTGCAGGGGGAGCCGTTTGTTGGCAGTCAAAATTGCAAAAATGTGTAGCTTTATCCACTACCGAGGCTGAGTACATAGCAGTGACTGAAGCAAGAAAATAGATGATATGGATGAAAAGATTTCTTGATGAGCTCAATGTGAAGCAAAGTGAGTACACCATTTATTGTGACAGTCAGAGCGCTTTTGAGTTGAGCAAGAATTCCACATATCATTCTCGCACCAAACACATTGATGTGAGGTATCATTGAATTCGTGAAGCACTTGAAGAAAAATATTTACAGTTGGATAAGATTCACGTTGATGAAAATATTGCCAATATGTTGACCAAGGTTGTCACCAAGCAGAAGCTTATGTTTTGTGCCGAGCAGGCGAGGATGAACTTCAAGTGAAATTCTAATTAAAACCTAAGGACTAAGCTTGCAATTTTATTATTGCCAATAAGATTCACACAGATGAAAATATTGCCAATATTTACATTTATTATGTTTTGCCAATATGTGACTAGAGTTTTTATGGTGTACTTCCCTCATGAACTAGAGGGGAAGATTGTTGGGTTTTTTTAATTATTTGACCCAATTGTTTCTTTTAATTAAATGAGTTCGGCCCATGAGAATTAAATAGTTTTGGATCCAAGTGAAATTCTAATTAAAACCTAAGGACTAAGCTTGCAATTTTTGGTCCAATGAATTATAATTAGATTAAAATTGGATTCCTGTGGAAAAATATATATATACACACACGCAGAATAGAGAGAGCAGAGAATAAACACGCAGACAGTGAAGGAAAAAAAGGCGCACGAAGAAAACATTAGGAGGAGGAAAGAAAGGATTGTTTGACAAGAAAATTTTGGGCAAAACTTTTTGAGCTTTCTTCTTCATCTCTTGTATTCTACCATTGATTGTTTGGTGAGATCTTTCTCTCTTTTATTGGCTTAATATTTTTGGGTTTTATCTATTGTTTTAGATGATGTTTATTGTAGTGGGCCAATAATGTATTGTTGATGTGGTGTATTGGATTACCTCTTGATTTAGGGCATAAATCTAGAGAAGAAACATTGTAATATCCATTTGGTTGATATTGGATTATTGTCAGTTTGTTCCGTCGATTTTTCCTTCATCTTAAAGGATTATACAACGCTAAAAAATAATTTTGGTGTTGTTTAGCCTTATTTATTAATCTGGTATTTATATTGCTTGCATTAAAATATTGGGTTGAGTTGATAACATTCATTTTAATTGCACGGTGAAATGGAAAATGTACACCTAGTTTTTCCCTAACACCATATATCTTAGAATTTCCAATTCCAAACTTTACTCAGCATTACGATATCATGGGCTTTGTCGACCAAACCCGACCGTGTCCATTGGCCACCCTCACCATTAATGGCATCTCATATGCCATCTTAGTCTTTGCTCTCCAGACCTACCAAGATAAACTCCTCTTCAATTTCGAAGTCAGCTTTCCTCACTCCAAATAGCATTCCCTTCATCGCATCCTCCCAAATGTCACAAGAAGCATGGACCACCCTTACTATGAACTACACCATGCCCTCATGAGGCACTATTATGCAACTAAAAGGTCAAATCACCATCCTTTCCGAAGGCACTCAAACTACAACTTCATAACTCCATTATGTTAAAATCAAATCAATGAACTCGTCATCTCGTGGATGTGCCTATTCACCATAGGGACTTAATCCTTGAAATCCTAGATGATTCATCTGCCGAATACAAAGATATCGCCTCTTCCACTCAAGCCCATGAGAATCCAATTTCCTTCGATCAGTTACATTAAAAGCTTCCCAATTTGAATCCCATCTTCAACAAGAGGTCACGAAACCAACAATCCCAGCCACTGCTCATATGTGCATGTCGTGTGTTCAAAAAAATACTTTTACGGCGCCAATCAAATTCTATACGCTCGTTGATACGTACAATTTTGTACTTATCTGAGCTCACAAAAAGGGATGATTATGAGTACTCTTATTTGTTTTCAGTTTAATTGCATGTTGTTTTCTTATTATTTTAGGAAATAATCAAATTCAAGTATCAATCTAACAAAAAGACGAAAAAGAGCGCAAATAGAAGAAAAGGGGATGTAATTGCAAAAACAAAGAGACTTGAGGGACTCGGCGTGCAAATATCAAATAAAAGAATCCAAGAAAGCGCCCAAGATAACCATGCGATCGCAATGTTTTCAAAGGGTGCGATCGCAAGTATACATTTTCAATTGCAGAACTTAAAACCATAGAACCATGCGATCGCATGGTTCTGAACCATGCGATCGCAAGGGCATAACGGGTACCAGTTTTGGCAGTGTCCTGATAGGATTAGAATTCTACAACTCCGAATCTAATTCAACTACTTAGCACACGTCTTGGAGTCTTTAGAGAGCATTATAAAAGCCAGAATAAGGTCCAAAAACAAAGGGGACAAATTTTGGGAACAAGATACAAGAAGAGAATCGAAAATCAAGGCACGGGATTGAAAATTCTTCAGCCAGAGTCACGGGTTTTATTTATTTCTTCTTCTTTTTCTTTTGCCGGAACATGATTGACACAATTCTTTTGTTAATTAACGAAATCATGTCCGGCTAATTTACTTATTTCTAGGATGAACGATGAAACCTCATGATTTTAATTAATTAGAAGTTTTTCCGTTTTAGTAGGTAATTGCTTTTGGGTTGATTATTCTTTATTCATTAATTCTATTATTTTAATGCCTGATCACCATTAGAATATATTGTGATCTATATTGAAGTCGAGAGATTCAATATAGATTAAGCACGTGGTATTGAATAACATAGGGTCCAATAATAGATAGAAATTACTATTATGCTTTATGAAATCTATTTAGATGTTCTTGAGATTTTAATGCATATGTTTATGTTCGAAGCTTAATTAGAGATAATTAGTTTCGCATATCGTATAGAATTGATTGGCCATTGAGAGAGGCTTTTGATTATTTTAAGATCACCGATTTTCAATCTAGAGTAATTAACCGCTAAAGTGATTAACGAATATTTGATTTTGGTACATGTAGGTGGATTCGCGAATCCTATTATTAGTAAAAAGCTAGAATTTGTTCTCATAAATTTACTTTATTTGTCTGATAATTTAGATTTAATTGAAATAGGTTTAGATTCACAAACCAAATCAAATATGTGTTTTTCATATTGTTAGAATTTAAGTTATAAATTAATTGGTCAAATTGATATCTAACCCTCGACACTCTATTCATTAATTTATTACTTGTTAACGATCTGTCCACTTACGGATTACTCGTAATGGTGGAGAATATAAAACTCTTGCCTCATTAATTCCTTTCCCAACATGGTATTTCCCCATATGAATCTAAACAATTCCCGAACTAAAATGCTATACAAAATTGTGAATATTTTAAATCAAATTAAGAGAAAAAACCAAGAGAGAGAAAAGAATGAATATCCTTAAGGTCCGTTTGACAAGAATTATAAATTAAAAGTAGTTTATTTCAGCCATGATTTTTGACTTTTCAAACTAATTTTAGCATGAAATGTCTATATTAACTTTGCTGCCCTCAATGCTCAAGAGGACTCTGGTTCTCTTTTATTCAACTTAATTGGGAATTTGGCCTTCCCTCTTATCTTGATTGGGGGTCTTTTCCTTCTCTCAAGACAGTCCTCTGGAGGAATGGGTGGTCCTGGTGGGCAAGGTTTTCCACTTTCCTTTGGTCAATCAAAGGCTAAGTTCCAAATGGAACCAAACACTGGTGTAACATTTGATGATGTTGCTGGAGTCACTACAAAAAAAATACCCATTTGCGACAAAAAAAATGTTGTCGCTTAAATAGAGATTTTGTCGCCAAATTAATTTAGCGACAACAAGCTGTATGTTGCGGACATTGTCGCGCTATAAGTGCCACAGAATATATTTTACGACAACTATCAGTCACCGTCGCATAAGCAAACTTGCAACATTTTTTGTTTGCTGCGAAAAGTATGAAATAGCAACAACATATTTGTCACCATAATATCGTTGCAATACATAAATGACGCAAAAAATTAAAAGGGCAACAAGTCAATTTGTCGCACCGTTTATTCCAAAACACAATTTGCGAGGAGAAATGTTTGTTGCGAAACCTATTTTAAAAGTATAATGCTTGTTACCTATTCTATTTTGCAACAAAACATGCTTGAAGTAATATACATTTTATAATAAATCATGTTTATCGCATAATTTATTTCATAATGAGATTGCTTCGTTGCAGAATATATTATAAGATATTCAATGTTTGTAGTATAATTTATTATGTAACAAGTTGTGTGTGTAGTTAAATTCATTCAGCAACATAGAGAGTTTGTCCCATCATCATTTGTGCAACGATGTATAGTTGTTGCCTAATTTATGTAGTGACTATTTATATAGGTCGCGTATTATAATTTACAACATATAAAATTATTACAAATATTACTATAGTTGGGCTTGCTTATCACTATGAACTATTTGTAAAAAAAAAAAAATTTGACAGCTCTTCCCTCATCTTTGCAGGTCGAATTTAAATATTTTGAAATTTTACGATTCACACGTTACACGCAATAAAATAGTATAAAAAATAAATTCATATTGAAAAAATAAAACCCAATTGCAAGTTTGTGCATACTTATTAATAATTTACTGTGATTTGTTAATTAATTGAAATATTTATTTATGAACAATAGTAGAATAGACTTTTACAAAGACTAATAGGCGACGAATGTGAATATCACTATTTGTTTTCTACCATCCTTACAAGCTAGAGCAATAACAAATATTGGTGTCGCAAATTTTTTTCCTCCATCATAGAATTTTTAGCAACAAATATTACTTGTTGCAAAAAGTAGACCTATTGCATCACAAAAAACTTTGTTACAATAAATAAAAGTTTGTCGCCATAAATTTCCCACCAAATATATTTTGGCGCCAAGCTTCCCATTATTTTTTGGCGACAATCTTTATTATTTGTCTCGTATTTTGATATTTCGCGATAACTTTTTATGTTGCCTTATTTGTTTTTGGTACTTATTTTTTAAACAAAATTTTTGCGACAAACTTTAAAAACGTGTCGCGCTAAATCACTTATTGCGACAAAATTATGTACGTCGTAAAATATCTTGTCGCGAAATAGAGATTTTGTTGTAGTGAGTGGATGAAGCAAAGCAAGATTTTATGGAAGTTGTGGAGTTCCTAAAGAAGCCTGAGAGGTTTACTGCTGTGGGTGCCCGTATCCCTAAGGGAGTTCTTCTTGTTGGTCCTCCAGTTGGTCCTCCAGGTACTGGAAAGACATTGCTAGCCAAAGCAATTGCTGGTGAAGCTGGTGTTCCGTTTTCCTCTTAAGAAGATCAATACTCACTCTCTCTTTTATGACCCCTCTCATCTCTCTTTTTCTCCTTAAAATTAGAATCAGAAAACACAGGAGAATGATATATAGCCAGTTGCAGCTTGTGCTTTGGCTTTTAAAGAATTGAATGCTGAAGAGCTTAACCCATGAAAACGAAGGAGTCTGGTGACATACATATGTGTATATATATATATATATATATATATATATATATAATGGAGGAATAGTTATTTAGGAAGTTAATAAGGACTTGTTTGGCTTGCTTTGTCCTTTCTGTGTTTTTTGTTTTTGAAATTTGTGCCCAATAAAGTGTTGGTTTTCTTGGTTTTTCATAACCAGAACTACTATTTTTTGGGCATTTCTTGGCCTCTACATGCTTGAGGAAACAGAGAAGCTGTAAAACGAGGGTAAAGTTGGAGTCTTTTTGCTTTGTTTTATTTGAAATGAGCAAAAAACATGCTGAATTTAAGTAGAAAGTAGGAGTCTTTTTGCTTTGTCTCACGTTTCGAGCCCTTCTGCATTTGGTTCTTGAAGCAATTTTTTTTTTCTTTAGGTCCTTCATTTTTGTCATTACTTCACAAGATTTTGAAGTACTCTAAATTTAGGTTTCTCAGTTACTCGTTAATCCCTGTTTGGGTGTTTAAATTATTTTTTACGAAATTTTTATCGTCCCCACTTAACCATAATCCTGGGTCCGCCCCTGAATGCAATTATCTAGTCTCACAAATTGAAATTGGAGTTGTACCAAACACTTTTTAGCATTATTACGACTTGTATCCAATTATATTTCACTATTATATGATTTTCTTGTTGCTTGATAAGTTATGTATTTATTAAAAATATTTTAACATTATTTTTTCACAAGCATCGGCCGTTGACTATTTGACCGTTGACCAGTCAACGTCCATCCTAGCTGAACTTCAACTCTAGATCCGACACTGAGTACAAGCCTAAGGGTCTTCTTGGGAGTTTTTTTTTCTGTTCTCACTAGTATTTGGTGGTATCGTTTATAAGAGGTCGAAAAAATCGGTGCTTATTAGTTTTTTGGGGCACTGGTTTTGGATGGTTTAAAAACCACCATAAACCGATGTATTGTAATTTAGAGTGTACTTCTCAACCCCCAAAATCAGTGGTTTTTTGTCGTTCTTCAAATTATCTTCTAATTTTTCCTCACTAAAATAATTATTTATAAATATATCCTAAATCTAAAATACATACTTCATTTTTCCTCCTCTCCAAACGCACATTTTGACATTCTCTCCAAACAATAATTTTTTATGTGCTATTTAAATTATTTTTTAAAATTTTAATATATGGTTATATATATATATATATATATATATATATATATATATATATATATATATATATTTTTTTTTTTTTTTTTTTTTTTTTTTATTCTTTAAAAAACTTTCACAACCATTGGATAATAAACTCTCAAGCATGAGTTTGACTGTTTTAAAAATCTCTACTAAAACCACCTAAACCAGACCCTCTTAAACGTCCAAAACTGGTACTTTGAAAAACCTTTATAACAAGTACTCCAAGCAGTCCCAAAGATTTAGCTGAGCTCTGTACTAGAAAATTTTGAAATGATTATTGACTGAGCTTAAAACAAACTTTTCCTGTCTTGGGTAAACGCAGGCTGGGCTCAATGCATGTGGCAGTTTGGTAACTGGAATTTAAGCATGTAACGATCTTCTGTTATGTTCGTAGTAGTATAAATGAGAAAAGAATTAAACATGCTTGACTTGTGAATGTAAGTGATTGCAATATAACCATTTATCTATTCTGCTTCTTTTAGCTACAGCAACAAACTACACCTTATTCTAAATAAATTTGGGATTCGGCTGTAGGAATCCTTCTTGGTCATTCCCGTTTGTTTGTTGCTTCATCTACTGAGAGATCTAATGTAATTGCATCCTTTACTACTACTACAGGCCAGGATAATTTTAGTCTACGCGCCTCTCTCCTAATTTTATATACTGAAATCACATCACTCTTATGCACACGTGACTCTTTAGGTTGGCGCAAAATATGACCCAAGCACTCAAGTCTTCCTTCCTTATTTTATCCTCAATCGCCCGTCACCTCCACTTGTCGGCATTTATTCTCATTTCTTATCTTGGCCATATTAGTATGTAAGCACATCCATCTTAGCATCCTCATTTTCGCTACATTCATCTTATGATCATCTTGACCTTTTAACAGCTCAGCGCCTGGAGCCATAAGACATAGCCAATCCAATTAGTGTTCTATAGAACTTGCCTTTTAACCTTAGCTAGTGTTGTGGAATATGTATGCTTTTTATTTCTTCTGTTTCCGAGTTTTCTGTTTGAGTTATTTATTATAGGAGAGTTCAATTCATATTTTTCAGGCTATAGATTCATTATTTCTTTCCAAAGCAAGTTTTGCGTACTACATATTCTTTGTTCATAATAGAATAAAGTTGTGCCTATTCATTAAATTTGCTTGTGTTGTCATGCAGTACGCTAACTCCTGGGCATGATCCTGTTCAAAAACTCACTTTGGTACCACGTGGTCAGGCGCATGGGTTGACCTGGTTCATTCCTACAGATGACCCAACTTTGATATCTAAGCAGCAACTTTTTGCAAGAATAGTTGGTGGGCTAGGTGGAAGAGCTGCTGAGGAAATCATATTTGGCAAGCCTGAGGTGACTACCGGGGCAGCTGGTGATTTGCAACAGATCACTAGTTTGGCCAAGCAGGTAAACATTCTTTTCTACTCGTGGTCAAGAATTCTGGGATTCATCAATTACTCAAAAGAGAAGCTAATAATTTAACAGTTGCACGGAAAACTGCATTCCAGAATTCAGAACTCTTCGTAATGCACTCTTCTTCCTTGAGGGGATTGTTTTTACTTTTCAAATATCTTTCTTTTAATTAATATTACATGGTCGTTTTATTAAAATGTTATGTTTCCTTGGTAGATGGTTGTCACTTTTGGCATGTCCGAATTAGGCCCATGGTCACTCATGGACTCATCGGCTCAAAGTGCTGATGTCTTCATGAGAATGATGGCAAGGAATTCAAAGTCAGAGAGACTCGCTGAAGACATTGACTCTGCCATTAAGATTATTTCAAATAGTGCATATCAGATTGCTTTGAGCCACATCCAGAACAACCGTGCAGCAATGGATAAGATAGTGGAGGTCCTTCTTGAGAAGGAGACAATGCGTGGAGATGAATTCCGAGCAATTCTTTCAGAATTCGTCGAGATTCCTACTGAAAATCGTGTTAGCCCTACACCTTCTCCTGTAACTGTATAATAACTTGATTATATACATAACACAGACCATTGTCAAAGTATACAGCCCTCATTGATTTGATGTATTATATCACGATTTTTTGCTTCTTATGATGTAGCAATTCACACTGATGCAAAAGATTTAGATTTATAGCTCTGTTTTTCATGTGAAGATTAGTGTAAACGGTAGACTTTCTTTATTAAACCACTAGTCTTTATTTCATTCTCTTTCGTCATTTGAGTTATGTTTGAGAATGACTTGGCATGTGGGGTTACACAGTGGTGTGCGTTTTCATAGGATGATTCGAGTGTACATAAATAGATACTTTGTTTAATTATGGATACCAATGTCATTTCATAATTGTGTTTTGTGTGGTACTTCCTAATATATGCCCATGCTGATGGCAACAAATGTGGCATATGCAGTGTATGCTAAAGATTTGTGTTATAAGTGTTGTAATATTGTTCAATTTGTTGAAGATCAACCCCAGTCAATTACAAAGTCCAAATCCATTTTTTTATCTAGAAGCTTCTCAACAAATGTGGAAGGTCCAAATCCATTTTATCTAGAAGCTTCTCAACAAATGTGGAAGAAAGACATTTTTAAGGAAAAATTGTAGAAGAATCTAGAAAGGAGAAGTGTGTAGAATGGTGTAGAATGAATGATGAGGACTATAAATATCCTCCATTGCATTTGGGTTAGGCATCCTCCAAAAACATAAGCCTTTGTAGTGTTAGTTTGAGTGTGTGTCTTGAGTGTAAGTTGTGAGCTCCCTATTGAGTGTTTATTTCTCTTCAAATTGTGAGTGGTCTTTGAAAAGTGTTATAGTGTCTTTTATTGTGGGTATAATACAAGTAATTTTTTTACTTGTTTGGGTCAAATATTAGTAAGTTTAGAGTTGTGTACTCTAAATTTTACTCAACACAATTACATAATAAGAAGTGATTTGGATATCAATTAGGTGAAAACAAAACCTGGAAATAAAAAGAGAAAAAACAAAAAATCATTTTGTTTTTTAAAAAGGCTGGGCGATCGCCCGGACCATTCCTTAAGAAACAGAGAGCAAAAAATTTGGCATGGGCGATCGCCCAATGAATTAAATGGAATGATAACAAGAGGGGGTAATAAATAGTTCATAACATTCATAGATGATCATTCTAGGTTTTGTTATATCTATTTAATGAAGCATAAGAATGAAGCCTTTAGTATGTTTAAGTTATACAAAACCGAAGTAGAAAACCAATTAAATAGAAAGATTAAAATTCTTAGAAGTGATAGAGGAGGTGAATACTGCTCTAATGAATTTAATCTTTTTTTTGAACAACATGGCATAATACATCAATGTAGTGCTCCTAGAACACCCGAACAAAATGGTTTGGCTGAGAGTAAGAATATGACATTAGTTGAGATGATAAATGATATGTTATTAAATTCTAAATTGCCATTTAATTTATGGGGTGAAGTTTTATTAAGTTCATGTCACATAGTTAATAGAATTCCTTCTAAAAGACTTAAGGTTTCTCCCTACGAATTGTGGAAAGGGAGAAAACTTAACATTGGTTATTTCAAAGTGTGGGGTGTCTTGCTTATTGCAAGAACACAGATTCTAAAAGGACTAAGTTGGGTCCTAGAGGAATCAAATGCGCTTTTGTAGGATATGCTCAAAACAGCAAAGCATATCGTTTATTAAATTTGGAAACCAATGCTATAATTGAATTCCGTGATGTAAAGTTCTTTGAAAATTTATTATCTTCGGATAATAATTCATTAAGGTAATCTCAAGTGGAAACTCCTAGTTCTACAAGATCACAAGTAGAAACACCTTCCAAGGATGTTGATACAAATGAACTTCGTAGAAGTAAAAGAGCTCAAAAAGATAAAGTACTAGGACTGGATGAAATTGATTCTCAACTTATTTCATTCTATTTGGTTGAAGGAAATGAGAAGAGTGTCACAAGAACTATTCTATATGTTCTTCAAGTTGAAACCGATCCTAAAACTTATCGAAAAGCAACGTCATCAAGAGACAGTATCTCTTGAAAAGATGCTATAAACGATAAAATGGATTCAATTATGTCAAACAATACTTGAGAATTAGTCGATTTACCACCCGACTCAAAAACTATAAGCTGTAAATGGGTATTTAAGAGGAAGTATAATGCAGACGGTACTCTTAATACCTTTAAAGCTAGGTTAGTGGCCAAATGGTATCGACAAAGGGAATTAATAGATTACTTTGACACATATGCACCAGTTGCTAGAATAACATCGATTATGATTTTATTTGCTTTAGCTTCTATTTATAATTTGCATATACATTAAATGGATGTTAAGACGGCATTCTTAAATGGGGATCTCGATGAGGAGGTTTATATGGAACAACTGGAAGGTTTTGTTCTAACTAGAAATGAACATAAAGTATGCAAATTAATAAAATCATTATATGGATTAAAACAAGCACCAAAAAAATGCCATGAAAAATTTGATTTAGCAATAATTTCATTTGGGTTTAAACATAATAGTATTGATAAATGTTTATATTCAAAAGTATATAATAATCATGTTGTGCTTATTTGTTTATACCTGGATGATATGTTAATTGTAAGTAATTAAATGCAAGGTATAAAAGAAACAAAGAGATTTCTATCTTCCACATTCAACATGAAAGATCTTGGTCAAGTGGATACCATATTAGGTATCAATGTTACCAAGACTAGTGTGGGTTATATGTTGAACCAACCACATTGTGTTGAGAATGTGATCAAAAAGTACGATCACTTGAACATCAAAGAGGTAAATACCCCGTTTGATTCAAGTTTGAAACTTAAAAAGAATGATGGAAGAGCAATAGCACAACTTGAGTATGCAAGTGTTATTGGAAGTCTTTTGTATGCGGTACAATGCACAAGACCTGATATAGCATTTGCAATTAGTAAACTTAGTAGGTTTACTAGCAATCCAAGTGAAGCACATTGGAAGGCCATTGAAAGGGTTCTTGGTTATTTGAAGAAAACCAAGGATCTAGGTCTCCATTATTCTAAATTTCCGGCAATCCTATAAGGATTTACCGATGCTAGTTGGATCTCTAATACAAGAGAGAATAAATCCACATCAGGTTGGGTTTTCACTCTTGGAGGAGGTGCAATTTCTTGGAAATCCAAGAAACAAAACGTGTATTACACACTCAACTATGGAATTCAAATTCGTAGCATTGGCTGAAACCGAAAAAGAGGCTGAATGGCTTAAGGATTTAATTTATGAAATCCCATTGGGAGAGAAGAATAATTCTTCTATATCTATCTTGTGTGATAGTCAAGCCACTTTAGCTAGAGCGTACAATGAAGTGTACAATGGTAAGTCTAGACACATGAGTCTAAGATATGACTATGTGAGGAAATTAATTAAAGATGGAATAATTTCACTCACTTATGTAAAATCAAATGAGAATTTGACCGATCAGCTTACTAAACCACTCACAAGGGAGTTAGTATGGACAACAACTAGTAGGATAGGGTTGAAACTCCGTAATTAAATCCACCAAATGATGGCAACCCTACCCGATTATACTAACAAGTATATCTCGGGTTCAAAATGTAACAACAAGTCAATTGATAAGTGGATAGTTTCAGCACTTATACTTTCTTAAACCCTAACCTAGGTTATAAGTGCTCGTTGTCACGGAAAAGGATGGATGAGTTTTTATAACTCTTAATAAAGTTCAAATCTTTGGATCAAGTATCTCTAAAATTGACAAAGATACTGCAAGAACTTTACCTATACGAACTTCGAGGTGGTGCTGCCTCAATAGAGAATTGGAGTTTATCTCTTAAAAGTTAATGAATAGCTAGGAGAAGCGCAAGGCCTTAAGAGTGCTAAATAAGATAGTGTGGAACTTAGAACACATGATGTTTATGTGTGTGATTTCACTAGTATCATCACAAGGAATAACAAGTTCAAAGCTTTCACGCTACCTGAGATTTCGATGATACTTTGTGAGATTTACACTAAGGTTGGATTCAAATCGAAAGATATCTATATTTTATACATAAATGTCGTTCAATTTAAGTTTGTGCTTATTATATAATTGAACAAGTGGGTGATTGTTTTAATATTGTTCAATTACATAATAAGAAGTGATTTGAATATCAATTTGGTGAAAACAAAACCCGGAAATAAAAAGAGAAAAAAAAATTTATTTTGTTTGGGCGATCGCCTGGACCGTTCCTTAAGAAACAGAGAGCAAAAGTCGTGCCCAGGCCAAATTTTTTGGTCGTTGGATTTTGAATTCTGACAGTGTTTGGGTTGATTTTGGCACATTTTGGGTTGGTTTTGGTACATTTTCATGTGTAAGACTTTATTATCTATATATATAGATGGTTTTCAAGTTAAAGAACAAGAGATTAACATCATATACAAAAAGATCAAAACTCAGATTTTCATAGTGTTCTTCAAGTTTCATTCAGGTTCATTTTGCTTGAATTTGAACTTGGATCAAAGGTTTCATCACTCCTACAAACTATTTGCATTCAAAGCTTTCAAACACTTATCCAAGTGACTGCAAATATCGTTTGAAGACAACGATTCATAATCGTGTTCAAACCATCTTTCGGTAAATCAATATTCTTTTTCTTGTTCTCCATCCCTTCTTCAAATTTTATATCATTAAGTCTTGGTCGTCACTCGTTTATAAAAATTGTAAATAAAAATTGAATTCAGGCTGCATATGAGGAAGTGTTCTTAAGATTAAATTTGATTGGATAAATATGCCCCTATTTTTAATGACTCAAGCTTGGTTCAACGGATGCAAGTTGTGACGATTATAAATGAACTTGTGTACAGTAGAAAAGTTGATGTTTGACTCGTGTACAGTTTGGTTGATATTTGAATATAAATTAAAGAAATAACATTTAAGTGAATTCAAAAGTTTTGCGTATACTTAAACAATAATAGAGACCATTTAATATTAATATTCTAAAAAGCCAGCCTTGCACAACTTGACTTGATTGATAATTTTCCATTACTAACACATCAACTTCAGTAATCTAAACAGCCAGCCTTACAAGTTTGAAAGATTCCACCAGATTGACTATTAAAGCCATGATCTTTGGTGGATAATTTCCATTACTGGATTCGCAAATCACAGAATGCTTTGACATTGTGTTTGATATGTAGTATTAAGAAATAGTGTATAGTAATATTTTAATTTCTTTTTCTTTTTTAATAATGTAAAATGTTGTATATTACAGCTCAACACGCGAACACATTCTTTAGGAAACCGAACATTAATATTCAACTACACGAGGTTGCAACTGCAACTGAAAATTTTGTAGCATTAGAAAACTACCTGAGCTTCTCAGCAGACGTTAGTTTGAATAGGAATAGTACACCATGCTAGCGTGTGTGGAATGATCCACACCTCATCTCAGGGTCAAGTGTTGATGAGCATATTGAACTATGCACGTAGTTGAGAGCCCTTGCAGCCCAGGCAAGGCGGGCATTTATCTTCATAAGTAAAAGGAAAAGCGCAGATCTAAACATAATTCAATCAATGGCTTGCTTCCTTTTCTCTCTCTCTCTCTCTTCCCTTTTCACTCTCAGCCATGCTCAACCTTCTGTGCCAGAAGCAGCACCACTGTCTCCACCATCTGTAAACAAATCCAATTTTACTGCACTAATAGCTGGTTCAAGTGCTGTTGCATTCGTCCTTGGCATTTTTATTCTCATCTTGTCAATGATTCGAAGGAGAAATAGTATTGATGATGACGATGAATTCATAGGACAAATTCCAGGGCTGCCAATGAGGTTCTCGTACGAGGAACTACGATTGGCAACTGAGGAGTTTAAGGAGAAGATCGGTGACGGGGGGTTTGGAACTGTGTTCAAGGGAAAGCTAGGAGATGGTACGGAAATTGCAGTGAAGCGATTGGATAAGCTGAGTCAAGGAATGAAGGAATTCTTAGCTGAAGTTCGATCAATTGGAAGCGTCCACCATTTTAATCTGGTGAAATTGATTGGATTTTGTGCAGAAACAAATTGCAGACTTCTGGTTTATGAATTAATGAAGAATGGATCATTGGATAATTGGATTTTCTCCACAGACAAGAGACCGTCATCACATCATCAGCTCAAATGGCAAACCAGAAAGAAAATTGTGCTTGATATAGTGAAAGGATTAGCTTATTTACATGAAGAATGCCATCAGAAAATCATTCATCTTGATATAAAGCCACAAAACATCCTCTTGGACGAAAATTTCAACGCAAAAGTCTCTGATTTCGGGTTATGCAAACTTATGGAAAGAGATGTAAGCCAAATCCAGACAACAATGAGGGGAACTCCCGGATATATTGCTCCAGAATGGAGACTTCCAAGGATCACAATCAAAGTAGACATTTACAGTTTTGGAATTGTCCTCCTTGAAATAGTTTGCGGAAGGAAAAATTTTGATGGGACACGTTCAAATTCTAGTTCACATTTACTTAAACTTCTTCAAGACAAGGCAATGGAGAACAAATTTCTAGACCTGATTGAAAATTATGATGAAGAAATGATGAATCACGAGGAAGAAGTATTGAGGATGATAAAGATCGCAGCCTGGTGTTTGCAGGACGATCACACGAGAAGGCCTACGATGTCCGTTGTAGCGAAAGTTTTGGAAGGTGTAATGGAAGTGGAAGAAGAGAGTATCAGTTATTGCTTCAGTCATGCATTGGCACATCCTGTATTAGCTCCTCCTGATAAGGTTTCTGAACCACCACAGGCTTCTGTTCTTTCTTATCCTAGATGAAATGGTGACTTGAATGTAAGCCGAAAATGGCTCGTCCGATAGTATTGCATAGTATTAAGAAACAAAAATGAGGTGAAACACAATAATATTTAATTCATCAATAGGTTTAAAAGACATGCTTAATAAGTCGAATTGCAGGTAATAAAGTTTATTAGTTGTCATGTCTAGTCTTAAACTAAGTCTAAATTGTCATGTCTAGTCTTAATCATGAGTAGATACACTAAGTCCTACTATTAAGATTAGGTTCATGTTCTGTCCATTGTGTTTTCGTACTTGTGTATTTTCTAGTCGAGAGTATTAGCAAAACATCTTTTCTACATCGTTTCATTGAAAATAAAAAATGAAAAATCTATTTTTCTTGTAATCTGTACAACAAAGGAGAAAAACAGAAAATGTGAAACTCAAGTTGTTTAGCATGTTGTGGCACAACATAGGCATCAACTTTCAATTTATTATTGATATGTACTTTTCAACCTTTCACATTGGATCTTTATTATCCTGTGCCGCCGCAACATGGTGTCTCCACCTGGCACCGTCGGAGGACCACCGAAGACTCCGGCAAGTCCCCGAGATCACCAAATAAAGACTCGTCCTCTTCTCCAATAGGCATGAAGACTTCCACATCTGAATGAGCCCATGAAGGCCCCACAAGGTTAGGGCAGTCCATTACAGTGAATCCCACGTCAGCAAACCACCCAAGCTCTCCGGCTAGCTCGACAAAGCCATTATCTGCCGGCTCCAAGTCCGGTTGGTTGGCAAAGACGGCACATTCCTCCGGAGGGAATTTGGCCGGATGGTGGTGGAGGTGGACTGGTGGTGGTGCTTGGTGGTGGCTAGGAGAGGGTGGTTGTGTTCCCCGAAGTAGGTGATTAAGAGCATGGTGGGTTAAAGGTTGCTCCGCTCCACTTGCTTTCTAGCTGGGCACCCTTTTGAGCTACTACACTTATAATATCACCTGCCATGAAACCCATGCAGTAAATTACTTAGAAATAACTACAAATTAAACCTTAAAATTCTATATTTGGCCACAAAGCAGAAGAAAATGAAAATTCAGTGAAGCTTGACAACTAGAAAGTAACAACCGGCAGAGTTGGGACTCTTGTAACGTTTATAAAACTATGTTAAATACCAACTCTATCTAGCATTAGAGCACCAGTTAAATGAGGATATATATAGTTGATTCTTCCGCAAAAACCGTATCCATGCCCGCCCCTTCTCCTCCGTCAACCGATTTAAAACCGTCCATCTTCTAATATCAACGTCTTCGCCTAAGTTCCGCTAAAACTTACTGCTACCAACCATATGTTGGGTTTTTTAATTATTTGACCCTATTGTTTCTTTTAATTAAATGGGTCCAGCCCATAAAAATTAAATAGGGAGCTTCATTTAAAAGGCCGAGTCAAACAAGACTCTCATTTAAATAGTCCCCACTTAATGTAATTTGGATAAAAGGCCTAAAGATTAAAAAAAATGGAAAAATAAAATATGAAATGACTAATATATCCTTGTAGGTAACACAGTAACGACATAGATATATTTATAGTGACCGTTCGATGTTTTAAGCTAGAACGACATAAACATCGTTACGAGTAATCTAAAACGACTTTGATGTCGTTATTTCACTTACACAGTATTTTTTTCTACAAACAAACGATATAACTATCGTTTTATTTTTTGGAAAAACATAGATATCGTTATAGCGGCCGTGGATCGGATTCCATGTTTTGAGCTAGAACAACATGAACATCGTTACGACTAAACTAAAACAACTCAGATGTCGTTATTTTACATTTAGATCATTTTCTTTTTCTGCAAACAAACTAGTGGGATCAACCCACATGATAACCTTTTTGGGACGTTCGATTCGACTTTTTTAGTCGGAACGATAGCAATCTCCTTATCTTTTAACTTAAACGACTTCAATGTAGTTATAGATGTACTTTGTATTAAAACGAGATAAATATCGTTTCCTTAGAACTAGAACAAACCCAATGTCGTTTTGTGGATTGGACTATCGTTATCACTCCGGTCGACTCGAAGCATCATTCCTTGGTATAAGCATTACTTTCAAGTGAGAATCGATAAATCGGTTAAAGGGACATGCCCGTATTGACTACCTTAGAAATTCCTGGTGATGTCAACCACTTCAAAGTTCTCTAGGGAATAAGGTAACTACGTTCATCTTTCTTTCTTTATCTGAGTGGGATCTAGCCTCTTGATAACCTTTTTCAGACCTACCACGTATGTTGGAGGCATGTCAAGTGGCTGTGGAGATTCGATTCGACTTTTTTAGCCAAAGCGATATCAATATCGTTACCTTTTAACTGAAACGACTTCAATGTAGTTCTAGCTGTATTTTGTATTGAAACGACATAAATATCGTTTTCCTAGAACTATAACGAATATAATGTTGTTATTTGGGTTGGACTATCGTTTTGCATTCCGATCAACTCAAAGCATCATTCCTTGGTATAAACATTACTTTCAACTGAGAACCGATTAATCGGTTCGAGAGACACGCCCATATCGACTACATTAGCAGTTCTTGGTTATGTCAACAACCTTCAAAGTTCTTTGGTAGGAATAAGGTTACTATGTTCGTCTTTCCTTCGTCCTCCGAGTGGGATCAACCCACTCGATAACCTTTTTCAGACCTCCCAGGTATGTCGAAGGTATGCAAGTCGCCGTAGATGTTCGATTTGACATTTTTAGCCGGAACGATATCAATCTCGTTACCTTTTAATTGAAACGATTACAATGTAGTTATAGATATATTTGTTATTGAAACGACATAAATATCGTTATTATTAATATAACGACGTCAATGTCGTTATGTCAAATAAATAAATGCGCAAGTTGTATGTAATGGAACGACTTCTATGTTGTTATTTGTATCATAACGACTTCAATATCGTTTTGTGAAATTGATACATGTGCGACTTGTTACTTGGTAAATGAAAAGGAAAAAAAACTATTTAAAAAAAAAAATTCCTGTGAAGTTGGCTTGGGCGTCGCTCGCCCACTTGGTGGCAGCAGAAACATATTTGCTTTTGCTTCTAATGGGCGAACGCCCAAGTGTAAAATGTACTGGAACGACTTCAATGTCGTTATTTGTATTATAACAATATCGTTTTGTGAAATTGATACATGTGCAACTTGTTACTCAACTTAAACGACTTCTATGTCGTCATTGTTATTGGACTAGTGAGAACCCATTTTACACAGACTTGCTCTCCAATTTACTGTTCAATTTCGAATATCATAATCTAATGTTGGCTATAAAGATTTTTATCTTCTTATTAATATAATGGGCCTTTTGATCATCTATAATTTTCACTGTAACGTCTCCACGGTCTAAGAACAAACATTAAAGTACACATCATAATCATACCACAAGAATAAGCATCAAAGTAATGCCAAGAAAAAAAAAAAAAAAAAAAAAAAAAAAAATAGAGAAGTAAAATAAGCCAACATTTATTAGTCCATCCATTCTCATTATCTTCATCGGTAACAATGAATTCTTTGTTTGTCATTCATATCAAGCTTTATTACATCAACCTCTTTGTGTGCAACCTTATTTTTAAAGAAGGATTTTAGGACAGTTTTGCGCAACCAATCGTAGGTTGGTAACTTCTCTAGACATTTCAAGGCTTCTTCATCTTCCTCAGCCCAGTTGCTGCCCGGCGTGGTGGCGGAAAAAAAAATCTTATGTGCTCCAAACGGGCAAACATTTAAAATTTGTCTTCAAAGTTACAGAGTGTAGAAGGGGAGCAAAAAACTCTTTCACAATCAGTTGGTCTGTGTCGTTCTTTTTCACTCTGAATTTTTCCTTCTTGACAATTATCTCATTTCCTTGCCAGATAATTTCAGGCGACCCCTCTTCCACATATTCCCAACCATCTTCGTTGACTTCATTCTCACATCCAACCTGCTTAAGTAATTCATATCATACATTGAAAGCTAAGCACAATTACTAAATTCACATGTGTACAAACATATGCACAAAGAGATGTCTTCACTATAAGCAATGGAATTTCCTTGTTCGCATCAATGATAAAATCTTTATGGCCTATTTGAAAAAGCTTTTGATAAAAAAAAATTAGCAGATTTGAGACAAATTTTTAACAACTTTTTTAACTATATCAAGCAGGGACTAGGACTAAATAGTTATGAGACAAATATCAGAAGCAGTAAATTGCTAAAGCACCCAGTGAAGATTTAGATTAATCACATTATGCTGTAGTGCATAATCCATGAAGTGATCAACATAGTAGATGGTCAACCTTCCTTTATTCCACAAAACAGTTAATTCTTACAAAGCAACACTCTGATATACCCGGCAACTCAAATCATCAAACGTTTAATCCAACTGACTACCAATTTAATCCTACTTCTGTTAATTCTACTAATCCAGTTCGATATTAGTAATTAGATTGACTTAAGAATAACAAAGATACATATGAGAGATGGTCAGAAGTACATACCTGACTTTGTTTCGATTTTTCTTCTTCTTCAAAAGCTTTTTTCTCTCTTCTTCTTCAGCTTCTTGAGCTCTTTTTCTCTCCCATGCTTCTAGAAAAATCCTCCCTCTCTCTCTCCTCGAATTCTTTTCTCTCTCTCCTCCTCAGCCTGAAGTTGCAGTTGCACCATGGGATAATTGAGTTGAGCTTTCTCCTCTCTCCTTGCTAGCTCTGACAGCGCCTTCTGTTTCTGTTTACTCTTATCCCTCTTTGCCACTTTTTGCCTCTCCTTCCGGTTCACCATTACACGTCCCGATTCTTCGAGAAAGTAGAGAAGAAGGCGATTAATGAAAAATACATCCACATGTGCTTCTATGTTTGCTGGAAATCTATTCAACTATCTTTTTGGATTCGCCATAAAGACATGTCTTTTGATGGAGAAGAGAAAGTGGAGAAGAAGGTGATTAGAAAGAGAGATTGGAAAGAAAAAGAAAATGGTGGATCAGAACTAAAGATGGCAAAAATATCCGATCCGCCCCAAATCCGATGGATACCCGTTCCGAATGGAGCGAAAAATACCTGATCCGCGAATCGGCGGGGCGGATCGGGACAGATATCCGTGATCCGCCACGGATCTCGGGGCGGATCGGATCGGGGCTGCCCCGATCCGCCCCGCCCCGCCCCGCCCCGAATTAAAAAAAAAAATTCAATTTTGGAGTTTTCAATTTTTAATTAAGTAATTGATGTCGTTTTTTTCTTTTGGACATTTAATTAAGTAGTTAATGTATTTTAGAATTTTGTTTAAACTCTATAGTATAGTAGTAAAGCTTGTTTCAATATATTTTAAATTTTTTGAATGCCAAAAAAAAAAAAAAAGAAAACATATATGGATCAGTATACGGATCAAGACTCTGATCCGCCCCGATCTGTATCCGATCCGCCCCGAAAAATGGCGGATCGCGGGGCGGATTTGGATCTCCTACAATTATTGCGGGGTGGATTTGGATCAGGCCGATCCGCCCCGTTGCCATCACTAATCAGAACTCAGGAAGAACCGTGTGAATTGGGGTGTAAAGGTGAGGGTATAAATGTCTTTTCATTATTTTTTAAACTTATAATATTTTTTTTAAAAATTTGGTCAAAGGCCTTTTAAACAAAAGTATGTTAAAAGAGACTATGTGAACTCATTCTCCCAATTAAATAGTTTTGGATCTAAGTGAAATTCTAATCAAAACCTAAGGACTAAGCTTGCAATTTTTGGTCCAATGAATAATTAGATTAGAGTTGGATTCATGTGACAGAATATATACATACACACGCATAACAGAGAGAGCAGAGAATATATACACAGACAGTGTTGAAAAAAAATGAGCACGAAGAGAAAATTAAAAGAAGGAAGGAAATGAGTTTGACAAGAAAAATTTGGGCACAAATTTTTGAGCTTTCTTCTTCATCTCTTGTATTCCACCATTGATTGTTTGGTAAGATCTTTCTCTCTTTTATTGGCTTAATATTTTTTGGTTTCCATCTATTGTGTTAGATGATGTTTATTGTAGTGATCTAATAATGTGTTGTTGATGTGGTGTATTGGATTATCTCTTGATTTAAGGCATAAATATAGAGAACAAACATTGTAATATTCATTCGATTGATAGTGGATTATCGTTGGTTTACTCCGTCGATTTTTCCTTTATCTTAAAGGGTTTTACTACGTTAAATAATCATTTTGGTGTTGTTTAGCCTTATTCATTATTCCAGTATTTATATTGCTTGCATTAAAATATTGGATTGAGTTGATAATATTCGTTTTGATTGCACAGTGAAAGGAAAAAAGTATATTGTTGCATTGTACACTTAGTTTTTCCCTAACAGTAGTATCAGAGCCCGGGTTGGGTTGTGTGGATTAAAATGGAAGAGCTGGTTGGTAGTGTTATGATTAGACTGACGAATTATAATTGGGTAACTTGGAAGCCTAGAATGGATGATATCCTTTAATGTAAGGATTTGCATGAACCTATTGAAGGTGATGAAGCTAAACTATATGACATGGCAGACAAGCCATGGTATACTCAGAATAGAAAAACTATTGGGACTATTAGACAGTGGGTAGATAATAGTGTATTTCATCATGTGGCACAAGAGACTAATGCTCATAAATTGTGGTCAAAGTTGGACTCTATGTTTGAGAAGAAAACTACATCTAAGAAGTCCTTTTTAATTAGAGAATCGGTCAACATGAAATATAAAGAAGGCATGACTCTAACAGAGCATATGAACAATTTTCAGAATATCATAAATCAGTTAGATACTATGGATATAATTCTTGAAGAAGAATTGCACGCTTTATTTATTTTGAGTTCTTTGCTAGATAGTTGGAGACATTTGTTGTGACTGTTAGTAACTCTGCTGTTGATAGTGTTTTGACTATGGACCATGTAAAAGACAGTATGCAGAATGAGGAAACAAGAAGAAAATTTGCATGTGTACAGGTTCATATCATGCACAGACTCTTGTTACAGATGATAGAGGAATGAATAAGAATATAAAGAGGTTACATCCAATCAAAAGGCAGATCAAAATCAAAAGACAAAAAGGTTGTTTGTTACCGTTGTGGCAAAGAGGGTCATATTAAAAGAAATTGTCGAGTTTGGTTGAGAGAGCAAAATAAAGGTAGCAATTAGAAGAAATAAGATAACTAGAACATTATAGTTGTTGTATCTGATGGTGATGATATACTCTCTCGTGGAGAGCAGGAGTGCCTACACATAGGTGATCCTAGTATTGAATGGATTGTTAATAGCGGTGCTTCTTACCATGTTTCTTCAAACATGAATTTGTTTGCTAATTACATAGTGGGTGATTTTGGTATCATGAAGATGGAAAATACTAGCAATCTAAGATTGTAGGGATTGGTGATAAGTACGTTTTGTGCACTTATTCGGGCCTTTAAACTAAGCTTTTATTCCGTCATATTATTGATTTTATACTTAATTTAGTTTGTTATTCCTTATATTTCAGTTTTGGACCCGTTTATAAACAATTGGAGAAGATTGGACGAAAAGAGTAACAAGTTGGCAAATATTTCAAAAGTATGAAGATCAGATTGCATTCACTTGAAGCTTGAAGGACCAAATTAGAGGTTGTGGAAAGTTGAAAAACTAAATTGACCATGACCCAAAGTGGAGGACTAAAATAGCATAACAGAAAAATAATAAGCTGGGCGATCGCCCAACTTATAGTTGGGCGAACGCCCAGCACTGTTTTCCAAAAACAGTATATGATTTCAGTCACCTGAGCGATCGCCCAGTGTTAATTTTTGCCTACGTGATTTCTTTCTTTTTTAGACTTCTAATTCACTTAGGAAACCTTTTGGACCGCGGATTTTGTATTATTTTGGGATCTTTTGGGGACACCATTAGGGACATATAAATATGAGAATATAAACTCATAGTCATGTGTTGAATTTTGGGATAAAAACATTACACAAAAACACCAACCGGATATCAAGAATTGCTCTTTGAAGAATCCAACGAAGATCAATATCAAGACGTCATCCTTTTCGAGTTTTCTTTGTCTCTGGGTGATGAATTCTAGATTTTTTTTCTACTTTTTATTTCTTTATTATTAGTATGCTAGGCTAGTTTATTTAGTGCTAGAATTGTGATGAAACTTGTCGTTTAAATTCTTCTATCTTGATACTTGGCTTTTGACGATTTATTTCAATATACTTTTGAATAATTAATTTTGAATTAATTGCATCTACAACTATATACATAGTAATTGTATGATTGTTGTGGTTTGTTTTACTATCGAAAGATCGAAAGCATGATAGACGCTATTTTAATTATCTTAAAGTTCGATAGCAGATAGAAATATACCGCTATGCTTTAGGTGATCTTTAATTATCCATAAAGACTTTGTATTCGCATTCGTCATAGAGATATAGTCGAGTCATACATATGAATAGGTTTAATTTTATTCGAGAGAAACTGTTAAATAATCTAGGGATATTGACCACCATAACTGATGTAATTTGTCAAAACCAAGAATCAAGATAGAGGAATTAACAATTATAAGTGGATTCGGGAGCCTAGTACTTTTCTTTGTTCAAGTCAAAGTAATCTTCATTAATCTAATTTTCACTTATTTGAATTATAATCATTTAATTGTTTTTAGTTTAGATTTTATTAATGTTTAAATACCAATTTTCCAAAATTCATTAGATTCGGTTAAGGTTATTGTAATTGAAATTGCACTATCTAAATTCTTGTGGGAACGATACTTGGACTCAAAATCTATTTTATTACTTGTGTGATCTGTACACTTGCGAAATATTAAAGACATAAAATTGCTGACAAGTTTTTGGCGCCATTGCCGGAGATTTAGTTTTAGTTCTTTTCAGTTATTTTAACACTAATTCGAATTTTATTTATTTACTTTAATTTTATTATTATTATTTTCTTTAGTTATTTCAGTGTTTCAATTGTTTCTCTTTCAGACCATTGCATGCGAAATGTGAGACACGATTCTCCAATTCCAATTGATCCAGATATCGAACGCACTTTTCAAAGTAGGTAGAGAGAGGTAAGAAAAACACATCAAAAAGACCAAAAACAGCAAGACAAAATGAATAACAACGACGTTGCTCGAGCAAGACAGGAGATTGATGCAGACAATATGCTAGTTAGAGACTTTTTGACTCCGCAGATCATCCAGAGCCAATCTAACATTGTCTACCCACCTTTTGGGCAGCTGAACTTTCAGTTGAAGAGTAACGTCATTCATCTATTTCAGAATGGACATCAATTCTTTGGCAGGACCGACGAGAATCCACATACACATGTTTCACGATTCTTAGAAATGTGTCAACATTTCAAATATCAAAGAATCTCAGACAATGCCATCTAGCTACATTTGTTCCCACATACTCTCCGGGACAAAGCTCTTGAGTGGCTGGACTCACTGCCAATAGATAGCATAACCATTTGGAATGATCTAGTCCAAAAGTTCTGCACGAAATTCTTTCCACCAGCTACGGTTTCTAAGTTGAAGCATGATATATCCATATTTCAACAGTTAGAAATAGAATCTTTTGATGAAGCGTGGAACATATTCAAAAATATGCTCAGGAAGTGTCCTCATCATGGTGTTGGCAAGGGGCAACAAATTTAGTATTTTTATCCTGGACTACTCCTTCCATTTAAAAGCATGATTGATTCTTCATCTAACAGTTCTTTATCTACCAAAAAAGTGGTTGAAGCTTTGGATTTGTTTGAAAGAATAGCTACCACCACTGCCACGTGGCCATCAGATAGAGTTGTACACAGAAGAACTACAGTAGTACATGAGATAGATATTTTTATGGCATTATCTACAAAGATAAATTCATTAGTACACAAAGTAGAAAGTATGTCATATTCAGCCAATGCAGTGCAAATAAAGAAACCAACATGTGAATAATGTGGAGCCAATCATAGTACATCAGAATGTCCTATTCTATCACTACAGCAAGAACCAGTCGATTATATTCAAGGTGGTCAAGGCCAACAAAATAACCCATATTCCAACACATATAATCCAGGGTGGCGAAACCATCCTAATTTCTCTTGGAGATATAATCAGAATAATATCGTACCACAGTTTCAGTAGCCAGAAAAGAGTACATCATTAGAAGACACAATCGGTAAATTTATCGAGAGAACCGAACAGTTCATGAACAAGATAGAGACTAATATTCAAAATCAAGGTGCTTCAATAAAAAATCTCGAGACACAAATGGGTCAGATGGCAATTGCTCTATCAGGCAGAACACTAGGTGCTTTGCCGAGTAATACAGAGGTGAATCCCAAGGAACATGTTAAAGCTATTACTACCAGAAGTGGGGTTCAGTTAACAGAAATCCATGTAAAGAGATCATTTGCAAATAAAGAGGTGGTACATTCACTTATGAGGAGCACGTAGAACAGACTGAACAGACAACAAATATGAAAGAGAGTTCAGGCACA
This sequence comes from Forsythia viridissima, assembly GCA_030279155.1. Classification (NCBI taxonomy): domain Eukaryota; kingdom Viridiplantae; phylum Streptophyta; class Magnoliopsida; order Lamiales; family Oleaceae; genus Forsythia; species Forsythia viridissima. Next base: position 48,890,008 of record CM059039.1, read on the forward strand.
CCACAGGTTAAGGCAACCGTTTCTATCAAACCATATGATCATCCGATCCCATTTCCTCAGAGGTTACAAAAGCACAAGTTAGACAAGCAATTCAAAAAATTTCTTGAGATCTTCAAGAAACTACATATCAACATCCCATTTGCAGATGCCCAGTTATGCAAAGTTCTTAAAAGACATTCTTTCAAATAAACATTCACATGCAAATAGATGTTAGATGTATCTTGATGTTGAAAGATGTGAGGTACATTCCTGATATGCGTCTTAATCTAATTTCAGTTAATGCTCTTAATCGGTAGGGTTATAGCAATAGCTTCGATGATTTGAAATGGAAATTGTCAAAAGGCTCTTTGGTTATTGCTAGAGGGAAAGCTTGTTGCACGCTATACAATACTTATAGAAAAGCTTGTAAAAATTGGTTGAATACAGTTGAAGATTCTTCTCTCGAACTTTGGCATAAGAGGCTCGGCCACATAAGTGAAAAGGGGTTGAATGTTCTGGTTAAGAAGACAATCATTCTCTTAGCCAATGGCATGTTTCTAAATCGATGTGATCATTGTTTATATGATAAGCAACATAGAGTTTCTTTTAGTAGCTAGTACATTCTGATGTGTGCTCTCTTGGTGATGTAGCTTCTTTGGATAGAAACAAATATTTTGTTAACTTTGTTGACAATGCTTCTAAAAAACTATAGGTATATCTTCTGAAATCTAAGGACCAAGTGTTTCAATGTTTTCAGCAGTTGCATACCATGGTAGAAAGAAAAATAGGAAAGTCTTTGAAATGCCTCAGAACAGATAATGGTGGAAAATACACTTAACATGAGTTCAGGGAGTATTGCTCAAAATTTGGGATTCGACATGAGTTCACAGAATCTAGTACTCTTCAACATAATGGTGTGGCAGAAGGAATTAACTATAGCATTCAGAGTCAAATGCATGTTGAAGACAGCCAAGCTACCTAAAAAAATTTTTGGGTAAAGCAATTCAGACTGCTTGTTACTTGATCAATAGATCTCCTTCTGTTCTTTTAGATTTTGATATTCTAGAAAGAGTGTGGAGTGGTAAAAATATATCATACTCTCATTTGAAAGTGCTTAGGTGCAAAGCATTACGTGCCTAAGGAACATAGGTCAAAGCTTGATGATAGATGTACTCCTTGTATTTTTTTTGACTATGGTGATAAACAGTTTGGCTACAAATTTTGGGATCTAGAGAAAAAGAAGACTGTGAGAAGTATAGATATATGATTTTTCATGAATACCAGACAATTGATGACTTTAATAAAGCTGAGCAGCCTAAGAGAGTGACTGCAATTGTTCCTGATCTCATGTCTCCAACACCACAGCCTATTGTTTGCAATAATATAGTTCCTACTGATGATGATGTTGATGACATTGTTCATGGTGATATGCTTGTTGATGAGATTGCTAATCAGGAGGAGCAGATTCTAGATAAAGGAGAAGATGAAGAATCACATGTTAGGATGTCTACTAGAGAGCACAAGCCATCTTCTAGGTATCCTACTTCTGACTACATTTTGTTTACCACTAATGGAGACCTGGAAAGTCCTTTCAGAGGCACAGATTCACAGTGATAAAGTCTATTGGATGAAAGCAATGACAAAAGAGATAAATTTTTGAGAAAGAATGATACATATGAGTTAGTGAATCTTCATAAGGGTAGAAAAACATTGAGGAACAAATGGGTATACAAAATCAAACGAGACAGCAATGGTAATATGATGAAGTACAAGGCTCGATTGGTTGTTAAAGGCTTTGGGCAAAAATATGGTATTGATTTTGATGACATATTTTCTCCTGTTGTGAAAATGACATCTATCAGAGTTTTTTAGGTTTAGTAGCTAATCAAGATTTGAAAATAGAACAACTTGATGTGAAGACTGCCTTCCTACATGGTGACTAAGAGGAAAAGATTTATATGCTGCAACTGGAAGGTTTTGAACAAAATGGGAAAGAAAACCTTGTGTGCAAATTGAAGAAGAGTGTGTACGGGCTCAAGCAAGCACCAAGACAGTGGTACAAAAAGTTTGATGCTTTTATGATGAGTCAAGAGTACACGAGGACGACTTCAGGTTCTTATGTTTACATCAAATCTTTTCAGGTGACAAGTTCATTATTTTACTGCTTTATGTTGATGACATGCTTATAGTTGGCCAGGATGCAGGGTTGATTAAGAAATTGAAAGAAGTATTGCATAAGTCATTTGATATGAAGGATTTGGGGCTGGGTACACAAATATTGGGCATGGAGATAGTTTGGGATGGAAAGTCTAAGAGGTTGTGACTATCACAGGAAAAATATTTTGAGTGGGTACTTGAAAGGTTCAGTATGAAAGGAGCTAAGTCAGTTAGCTCACCTCTTGGTGGTCATCTCAAACTCACCAAAAGATCATGTCCTTCGACTAGTGAAGAAAAGAAAAAAATGGAAGTAGTTCCCTACTCTTCAGCAGTTGGTAGTTTGATGTATGACATAGTATGTACTCGACCAGATATTGCACATGCAGTTGGTGTGGTTAGCAGATTTTTGTCTAATCCTGACAAAGATCATTGGGAAGCAGTAAAATAGATGCGGTATCTTAGAGGGACTTCTACTTTGTGTTTGGGTTTCGGTGGAGCTCAGCCACTTTTGACAAGATATACAGATGCAGATATGGCTGGAGATCTTGATAGCAGAAAATCTACATCTGGGTACTTGCTTACTTTTGCATGGGGGAGGTTGTTTGTTGGCAATCAAAACTGCAAAAATGTGTAGCTTTATCCACTACCAAAGCTGAGTACATAGTCAGTGACTGAAGCAGGAAAAGAGATGATATGGATGAAAAGATTTCTTGAGGAGCTCAATGTGAAGCAAAGTGAGTACATCTTTTATTGTGACAGTCAGAGCGCTCTTGAGTTGAGCAAGAATTCCACATATCATTCTCGCACCAAACACATTGATGTGAGGTATCATTGGATTCGTGGAGCACTTGAAGAAAAATATTTACAGTTAGAAAAGATTCACACTGATGAAAATATTGCAAATATGTTGACCAAGGTTGTCACCAAGCAGAAGCTTATGTTTTGTGCCGAGCAGGCGGGAACGAACTCCAAGTGATTGACTAGAGTTTTTATGGTGTACCTTCCTCATGGACTGGAGGGGGAGATTGTTGGTTTTTAATTATTTGACCAATTGTTTCTTTTAATTAAATGGGTCCGGCCCATGAGGATTAAACAGTTTTGGATCCGAGTGAAATTCAAATTAAAACATAACGACTAAGCTTGCAATTTTTAGTCCAATGAATTCTAATTAGATTAAAATTGGATTCCTGTGGCAGAATATATATATATACACACACAAGCAAAGCAGAAAATATACACGTAGACAATGAAGGAAAAAAAGGCGCACGAAGAGAAAATTAAAAGGAGGAATGAAAGGATTGTTTGACAAGAAACTTTTGGGCAAAATTTTCTTAGCTTTCTTCTTCATCTCTTGTATTCCACCATTGATTGTTTGGTGAGATCTTTCTCTCTTTTATAGGCTTAATATTTTTGGATTTCATCTATTGTGTTAGATTATGTTTATTGTAGTGAGCCAATAATGTGTTGTTGATGTGGTGTATTGGATTACCTCTTGATTTAGGACATAAATCTAGAGAAGAAATATTGTAATATTCATTCGGTTGATAGTAGATTATTTTCGGTTTGCCCCGTCGATTTTTCTTTTATCTTAAAGGGTTTTACGACGTTAAAGAATAATTTTGGTATTGTTTAGCCTTATTCATTATTCCGGTATTTATATTGCTTACATTAAAATATTGGGTTGAGTTGATAACATTCATTTTAATTACACGGTAAAAGGAACAATGTACACCTAGTTTTTCCCTAACACCATATATCTTAGAATTTTCAATTCCAAACTTTACTCAGCATTACGATCTCATGGGCTTTGCTGACCAAACCCGGCCGTGTCCATTGGCCACCCTCACCATTAATGGCATCTCATATGCCATCCTAGCCTTTGCTCTCTAGATCTGCCAAGATCAACTCCTCTTCAATTACGAAGTCGGCTTTCCTCACTCCAAATATCATTCCCGTCATTGCATCCTCCCAAATGTCACAAGAAGCATGGACCATCCTCACTACGAACTACACCATGCCCTCATGAGGCAGTATTATACAACTAAAAGGTCAAATCACCATCCTTTCCGAAGGCACTCAAACTACAACTTCATAACTCCAATATGTTAAAATCAAATCAAATGAACTTGCTCTCGTCATCTCGTGGATGTGCCTATTCACCATAGGGACTTAATCCTTGAAATCCTAGATGATTCATCTGCCGAATAGAAAGATATCGCCTCTTCTACTCAAGCCCACGAGAATCCGATTTCCTTCTATCAGCTACATTAAAAGCTTCCCAATTTGAATCCCATCTTCAACAAGAGGTCACGAAACCAACAATCCCAGCCACTGCTCATAAGTGCATGTCATGTGTTCAAAAAAATACTTTTACAGCGCCAATCAAATTCTATACGCTCGTAATGGTGGAGAATATAATACTCTTGCCACATTAATTCATTTCCCAACATGGTATTTCCAATATGAATCTAAACACTTCCCGAACTAAAATGCTATACAAAATTGTATCTTGTGGGGCTGTGAATATTCTAAATCAAAATATTCAAATATACATGTCAGCGATGATATGTCTTTAATAATTCCACAAGTGTACGGATCGCTCAAGTAATAAAATGGATTTTGAGTCCAAGAATCGAACCCACAGAGATTTAAATAGTTCAATTTCAATTAAACTATAACCTTAACCGAATCTAATGAACTTTTGAAGATTTTGTGTTTAAAGACTAACTAAAATATCAATTAAGAACAAGTAAATAATTATAATTCAATTAAGTAAAAGATTAAATTATGACAATTACTTTAACTTGAAAAAAGAAAAGTACTAGGATCCCGAATCCACTTATAATTGTTAATTCCTCTTTCTTGATTCTTGATTTTGACAAATTACATGAAGATCAATATCCCTAGATTGTTTAACAGTTTCTCTCGAATAAAATTAAACATATTCATATGCATGACTCGACTATATCTCTATGATGAATGCGAATACAAATGAAAGTATTAAATTTCTATGGATACTTAAAGATCACCTAAAGCATAGCGGTATATTTCTATCCCCTATCGGACTTTAAAATAATTAAAATATTGTCTAGCCTGCTTTCGATCTTTCGATAGTAAAACAAACCACAACGCTCATACAATTATTGCGCACATAATTGTAGATTCAAATAAATCAAAATTAATTATTCAAAACTATAATGAAATAAATTGTCAAAAACCAAGTCTTTGGATAGAAAAATTTAGATTACAAGCTTCATCATAATCTTAGCACAAAATAAACTAGCCTAACATACTAATAATAAGAGGAGAAAGATGAGAAGAAACTATGGAATTCATAACCCGAAAACGAAGAAATCTTGATCTTCGTTCTTGGAGAGATGAATCTTTGTCTTCCTTTAGTGTTTCTTGTCATCTTTTCTTCCCCAAAACTCAACCCTTATTATGAGTTAATAACTCATATATATACTCCCATCATTGTGCCCTAAAAAGATCCCAAAATTCGCGTCCAAAAGTTACCTAATCGGAGTTGAATTGAAAAATGAAAAAATCTCCCGTAGCAGAAAAATAGCCTGGGCAAATCCCAAGCGATCGTCCAGGAGCACACTTTTGGCTTCTACTTTTGTCTTGGGTTGCTGGGCGCTCGCCCAGGTATAAGTTGGGCGATCGCCCAGCTTAGATTTTTGAATTCTACAGCTTTTGGTCTTCCAACTTTTCATTAATTTCCATTTGGTCCTTCAACTTTTCATAATCTCCAATTTGGTCCTTCAACTTTTCATAATCTGCAATTGGATCCTCAAACTTTCGAAATATCTTCTAATTTATTGCTCTTTTCATCCACTTTTCTCTAATTGCTATTAAACAGGTCCAAAACTACATTAGAAGCAATAATACACTAAATTAAGTATAAAATTAATAAAATAACAAAATAAAAGCTAAGTTTAAACCCCAAATAAGTGCACAAAATGCACTTATCAATACCAAATCAAATTAAGAGAAAAAACCAAGAGAGAAAGAAGAATGAATATCATTATGGTCCGTTTGACAAGGATTATAAATCAAAAGTAGTTTATTTTAGCCATTTTTTTGACTTTTCAAACTACTTTTAACATTAAATGTCTATATTAACTTTGATGTCCACAATGCTCAAGAGGACTCTGGTTCTCTTTTATTCAACTTGATTTGGGGTCTTTTTCTTCTCTCAAGACAGTCCTCTAGAGGAATGGGTGGTCCTGGTGGGCCAGGTTTTCTACTTTCCTTTGGTCAATCAAAGGCTAAGTTCCAAATGGAACCGAACACTGGTGTAACGTTTGATGATGTTGCTGGAGTGGATGAAGCAAAGCAAGATTTTACGGAAGTTGTGGAGTTCCTAAAGAAGCCTGAAAGGTTTACTGCTGTGGGTGCCCTTATCCCTAAGGGAGTTCTTCTTGTTGGTCCTCCAGGTACTGGAAAGACATTGCTAGCCAAAGCAATTGCTGGTGAAGCTGGTGTTTTGTTTTTCTCAATTTCAGGTTCCGAGTTTGTTGAGATGTTTGTTGGTGTTGGTGCCTCACGAGTCCGCGATCTTTTCAAGAAGGCCAAGGAGAATGCTCCCTGCATTGTATTTGTTGATGAACTCCATGCTGTTGGGCGTCAAAGGGTAACTGGTATTGGTGGTGGAAATGATGAAAGGGAACAGACCCTTAACCAGCTTTTGACGGAAATGGATGGTTTTGAAGGGAACACTGGTATTATTGTAATTGCGGCAACTAACCGTGCAGATATTCTTGACTCTGCCTTATTGAGGCCAGGAAGGTTTGATAGACAGGTAAGGATGCATATTATGACTCTCTTATTTTGATACATTAATCATTAATATACAATACGTTCAATAATTTGACAAAAAAATTAAATTAAAATAGTCACTACTAAAGTAAAAGAGTAATACAATGAAAATGATTTGATTCTATTATAAAACAAACTACACTTGCAAGTATATTGAGGAAAATGCTGAATCTCATATCATAAAATAAATTTCTCTCAAAAGACTGAACATAAAGCAAGGCATTCAATCCACCATCACTAAATTGTTCAAAAACTTACAAAATATCTATTGGCGCAATTCTTACGTGGACAATAAATTCGGCATTCTTCAACAAGGCCTCTATACGCGAAATTCAAAAACTTCTCCATTGTATCTCTATATTCTTTTTAAATTTTATCTTTCGAATTAAATCAACTTCAATCCAAATATAGAAAAAGAGAATAAATTTATTAATAACTATTGTCATGTAACAAACAGAGATCACTTAGTGTATGCACAAATACATCTAAGAAATAATACTATGTCATGCCACGTGCCAAAAATTTTAATTATTAAACTTCAAGTTACTTTAAAACTTTAAATAAATGTGAAAATTACATAAAAATTATAAATTTGAACTCAACTACATAAACATTTTCTACTGTACCATTAGGTTCATTATTGTACCTACCACAAAATTCATGGCAGCCAAAAAATTAATCCTCTGGGTAAAAGAAATTTAATATTGAGGGAGGAAAAATCATTGAATATATATGAAACAAGCTTTCTTTACACGTAAATACATATCAATAATTACATTCTCATGGCTGAATTTTAGCTATTTCTATTATAAACTTGTGAGTTCATATCCTGTACTCAACAAAATGCAGCAGCTTAGCTGCATGAGTATAAATGATATACATTTCCCTGTTAACTTAATTAACTATTTGTATGACTACAATCATCATAGAGTCTGTAGAACTTCACTGTCAGTCTTCATCTTCAGTCTCTGGTGGAAACTTCATCACCTTTACGTGGAAAGCCGCCTACAGAATGCACAGATAATGAGTTGCATGCATATAAACACTTGCATTGCATAAATGCAAACGACAAAAAAAAAAAAAATGAATACATGCAGTAAATTGATCCTCGTTTCTCAATTCCAAAATGAAATTTTTGTAAAGGAATTAAGCAAGCAACAAATGAGGAAAAAAAGAAGAATATTAACCTTTTTATCAGAACCAAATTCGATTATATCAGATGGATGAAATCGAACAGGGAAGTTGGAGACGCTCTATATCGCTTGCCCTTATTACTGCAAATTATTATTTTTACCATAAGATGAAGATCTTTATGAACAAATGACAATAATCATAATCATATTAATCGTAATGAATTAGTAAACTGTCATTTGCAAGTATAATCTTCTCATTACTTACTCGGTGATCCAGGTTCCATGTTCACTCCTTAAGTCAGTTACAAAAAATGCTCCATATTTGTAGCTTATCTGAGCATGCGTTTTAGAAACCTGCAATAATGTGAACCTATTTTTATTGAGTGAAAAATATAGGAAGAAACTTCAAGAAATATAATATAGGAAACAAATGCAATTAACTATGTCACCTGAGAGGATGATATGGCTATTGATACTCCAGGAAAGTTTGTATGTGACATGTTCCTAAGATCAAAAAAGTACTGGCGTTAGCCACAATAGAGTTATCGTGCTGTGATACATAAAGAAATATATTGGGGTTGTTCAACTTCAGTAAATAAATGAGCAAATACACAATAACGCAACCATAGGCATACCCGATTATGCATGGTTTCTTATTCTCTCTGCTTAAGAAAATTGTTTCAGATACATCAGTTGAATTTCCCATAGGAAACAAAAACCAACTGCAAATGACCAACCAATACACCAACATAATGATTTAGTTTCTTGAACACAATTAGATGACTTTTAAATTTGAGGAACGCATGCAGTACTCACTCTGCATGAAGCGCCCGCTCTAGGGCATCGTCATCTGCAAACCATCTTCGTAATTGATCATTGGCCTACAAAGATTAGAAAACATAAAATCAGCTCTCAAATGACAAACCATTTTTTTTCACCCAATCAAGAAGCATAGAGTAAAATTAACTTCCGAGTATGCTGATTGTGTTCTTAGTTTCTTAAGCTACATACTTTGTCTGAGAGTCTGCACTACAACAATCTTCCTCCAAGCTTTGAGCTGCAAAAGGTAAAATCAACTACTTCATGTAGAGTAAATTAATACAATTCACGTGACAATAAAGTGTATATTGTTATGGTGATTTTTTGTATGAAACTTAGTAAAGCTAATTGTCTAACCTATCAAATTCCAGTAAATTATTCTACCAAGTATCAAGATATCAAGATGTGAAAGGACTCATTTTAGAGTAAGTAATTATTGCAAGGAGAATCGGTCAGTTTTCAACTGCACATTGCTATTTTCATAATTGTTGTTTGTAGTGCATGTGATTAAAAGTCTGATATCATATGATACTGAGATAATGGTGAAAGAAGAGTCGTCAACTCTCACCCGTTACCGCCAAGAACCCAATTTAAAGCCCAAAATTCAACAGCCTACCCTCCACCACGGCCCAAGTGCCTACCAGATTTGTCAAAGGCAAGCCCTGCGAAAAAAGAAGAATCCCAAAAAAATCATATTAACACCATTTTCAACCTATGGACAACGATGCCCAAAAAAAACTGAGAAGGAATGCAAATGCATACCAGGTAAGAGGAACAAGTACACAGATTCATCCGCAAACATGACTGTACAAAAACATAAAACTTTTAGTTCCAATCAAATGTCAAATATTATTTGATCTACTGTCGAGTCATGTCTAACACTACATATCCAAACATATTGAGAGCATAAAATTTCCAACAAAACAAACATGGTAAAGTAAGAGTATGGCAGGTAGATCTAAAAGTGCGAACAAATCAATTAGGAAATTCTACAGGACATGGACGAGAATTACCATCTTTGCGTTTATTTCTCTCCGCATCAACAGGAGCAGGTTCCAATTTGTCCATGGAATTTGCAATTAGATCATTCATTCTAGAGATATTCAGCATCCGCATGTGACTATTCTTGTCCTCTACTCAGGGAACATACAATTTTTTGCTCACCTGTAAATAAGAACTTGAATTTGATATTAAATACATAAACATGATCAAACTAATAAACATTAAACATTACATTATAACATGTAATCCAACTCTAGGTCAGGATACAATTTTTTCTCCCAGATTAGAATTAGGTAGCAAAATTAGAAGTGTACCTTGATCTCCGTTCTTTAGAATTTTAGACAACACTTTAGAAGTGTCAACTTCTCTTAGAGCACTACAACTTATATTAGCACACAGTCTCTTACAAGACTTGAACCATGGAGCTTCCAATACAATACTTTGTATTGCATCACATCTGAAACAATCAAAATTAGAAAGAAAAAATGAAAAAACATTTGGAAAAAAATAATACACAAATCAATCACACAAACACATAAGCCGATTAACCACTCACACTTGCCAGTATTATCATTCTGAACATCATCTACATGTGAATAATAGCGAGATTTTTTACCAGTGGCGATTATACCTTCAACTTTTGTTGCCCAGCAAACAAATACATTAGAGCCTAGAGATTTATTTAGTGTTTGGTTTACCTCGAGTACAACAATGACACCAAAAAATAATCTTGGTGCCTTCTGGTCACTACTACCCTTTCCAGCTCGTCTAATCCTCCCATCACGAGTCTCAATCCATAATCATACAGTTCCATCAACATAGCAAATTAACAGCACCGAACGCAATGTCTGTCTGGCATCTCTATTTAAATGGTTTGCTTGTTGATGGCCTCCATTGTATTATGGTAACAGGCAATGGATGGTGCAGCTCGGCTTGTACACATTTAGAATGCTCATCACCTTGAAAAACTAAAACACATTTGCTCGCCTTATTGATTGGGGAAGATGAATCTCAGTTTACTCCACGGTGCAGTTGCTGAAGGTCCTGTTGATGACCACACAGCAGAAACCAGAACTTGAGGAACTTTTGGTTTAAATTTCCAAGCTATATATTTCCCAAGATATCTCATTCTTTCTCCATAACACCACATTGATGCCTCCTGAAACTATCCCATCTCCTGAACCCGTCCATTTGATGGCTTACACCTTTGTAGATTGCACAAGTGTTGCAGTCTGCCTCCAACAAAAAGAACCTGAATATCAGTAAAGAAGTTCGCGTTTGATTTCGAGACAGAGATGAAGAGACAGAGCTGAACATACACTTGACTATTTTAGCAACAAATACCCTAAATGAAGTATGCATGAATGATAGTTAAGGATTAACACATACAAAGGTATGGTGCGAACATGCAATCATACACTTGAGGCATAAAATGTAAGATAATTGGGTCATAATAATTTATTATTTTCGGCATTCCATATAAAAGTTGCAGAGAACATGCAAGATGAACAAACAACAAATAATCTCTATTAGTAGTGCATATATATGAAACACACTTATACTTACATATTACCCAAAATTTATAACTCATCACAGCCTATAATTATATAGCACAAATTTTACAAGCGACATCTATCTTACCGTAGTTCAATTTCCAGAGTTCGGTTTCTCTTTTGTGGTTAGCATTTGAATCATCAAACAAAATCCCATAATTCAATATCTGTTATTATGAACTTGAATTTCGCAGCACTGAATTGAAAACTTGAGCTAAAATTTTGGAAAAATAAAATGACTTGAAACTATATACTAACATTGTCCTTGTTTTAATTCCAAACTCAACTCCATTGCTAGTTACTTTTCCAAATCCCTAATCCAACTTTACTCAGGTGGTCATTTGATTTCTCATTTAAGCAAATATTCGTCCATAAGAAATATTTAAGTTAAATAGTTAATGCTTTTCCTATGATCATTACGAATCTAATATGCATATTCTGAAAAATGGACACTCAATCCATACGCATTGCTATTTACATTTTCAAAATTTTGGAATCATTTTCACCCAGAACTTGCAGACTATTAATTTCTTAAATATTCAAAAGAAAAATCACATTCCCAGTAATTAAATAAAAGAGGAAGAAGCTAATGATCTTTCGAACTCAGCGAAAGAATTTGGTAATGTAAAGATATGGACTTACTACAAGATGTGTCCTCTGAAAATCAACCACAATTTATGTACGACCAACGAACAGCTTCGCGGCTAAGGTTTCTGCAAGAGAGAAAGTGAGGCCAATTCCATTATATACCGCATTTAAAAAAAAAAAGTATAGTACGACGTCATTTTGGACGATTTTTTGAACAGTTACAACCCTTAAAAGGCTCTTATATATTAGTAGTGATATATTTTTATTAAGGATGCGAGTAAATAGACTCTTAGTTCCCAAAAGTCCGAGTCTTTGATCAATCAATGATGTATGGCATACTACATGTGACTTTTGATTACAGCCACAAGGCAGGAGTTTCAGCTGCTTCTGTATGTAGTCTATGACCATGCCTAATTCGGTCTAAAGGGACGATGCTCAGAAAGCAAGTTGGACCAAAAACCATAAAATGATAACAACTACATTACTTGTTATCATTTTATGCAAACAACATAAACAAAAACTAACCAAAACCATAAAAATGACTAATAAATTCAATATCATAACCTAAATATAATAACTTCAACAAAATCCTGTACAAAAAACACAAACATACCTGTAAACTGAAAAAGAGGTCAGGGACAGAAAATATTGGACCACACACTGCAAAAATCCAAAATAATCCGACAATATATGAATTTTTGAACAAATCGGTGAAAAACTCAAATTCTTACTACTAAAAACTTCGATATCATAGCATAAATTTAATAACTCCAAGAAACTTCAACACAAAAATTCGCAACGAACCTGTAAATCGAAGAATGAAGGTAAGCAGTTCACAAAATTGAACAGGGTAATCTGAAAAAGCTTCCGTAGATCTGTAATTCCTGATCTCCATCGGATCTGTGCGTGGACGGACGTGCGCGGAGAAGGCGGTTTAGGGTTGGGAGTACGGGAATGCAGACGGAAAATGGGAAGATAGGGTATGGGTATGCAGACGCTTTTGGGGGAGATTTGTTTTCTTTTTTCTTTTGTCTACAACCAAAACGGCGTCGTTTTGTAAATGACAAAAACGACGTCGTTTTGGTCGTTGGATGAATAGTGGCAGCAACCCACTCTTATATGTTATTAGGAATTCATATAATGAAACACGTTTGCATCCTTCTGCAGGTAAGTGTTGATGTCCCAGACATTCGTGGAAGAACAGAGATCTTAAAGGTTCATGCTAGCAATAAAAAGTTTGATTCAGATGTATCTCTTGAAGTGGTAGCCATGAGGACACCTGGTTTTAGTGGAGCAGATCTTGCTAATCTCTTAAATGAGGCTGCTATTCTGGCGGGTCGACATGGAAAGACAACAATCTCATCTAAAGAAAAAGTAGTAATATAGCACCCACAGTGGGCACTAATTATGATATCCACTGTCCACGTAGTATCACCACATTGGATGTTATATAAAAAGTTCTTGACAACTTTTTAAAAAGCACCCAATGTAATAATATCACTTGGACAATTGGTGCCACTGTGGGTGCTATATCATGTAAAGAAATTGATGATTCAATTGATAGGATAGTAGCCGGAATGATAGGATAGTACCTAGGTTTTTTATATATTAGCAATTTTGGCAATACTTTATCATCTTGCTTCCTAAATAAGGAAGTTAAATCTGGAATTAATCTTATGCTGTGATTTTTGTCTTCTATTATGTGTGGCTGTAAACTAAAAGCTCTGGCAATCTTACTATCACAAACCTGGCCACACCCTAGGCTCCTTATGTTGCAGTTATTGCAACTCGTGTCTTTCTTATACCTAACAAATATCTTATTGGACCAAACCTAGGTACAAGCCTAAAGGTCTGCTTGGGAGTTTTTTTCCCGTTTTCACATGTATTTGGTGGTACCATTTATGAGATGTCAGAAAAATAGGTGCTTATTAGTTTTTTGGGACACTGGTTTTGGATGGTTTAAAAACCACCATAACTAGTTTAGTGTAATTTGAAGTTCTGTTCGAATTCTTGGAACGAAACAAAAGAAAGTTGGGTCGAATGAATAAATGGATAAGTCCTATGGCTTCAATTAATTATGGGAAAGAAAAAGCAACCAGCTTCTGTTCTTAATTTAAATAATTTCTCCAAATTGGTGGTTCTGTTTATGAGAGGTCGAAAAAATGTGTTTATTAGTTTTTTGGGGCACTAGTTTTGGATGGTTTAAAAACCATCATAAACTGGTGTAGTGTAATTTGGAGTGTACTTGTCAACCCCCAAATAAGTGGTTTTTGGTCGTTCTTCAAATTATCTTCCAATTTTATCCTCACAAAAATAATTATTTATAAATATATCCTAAATCTAAAATACATACTTCATTCTTCCTCTTCTTTCCAAAAGTCACATTTTGCCATTCTCTCCAAACAATAATTTTTTATGTGCTACTTGAATTATTTTTTAAAATTTTTGCAATCGAATATATATTTACATTTAAATATATACATACTTCACATTGTTTACACATACTTACTTTTTTTAATATATGGTTATATATGTAATTTTATTTTTTAAAAAACTTTTAGAACTGCTGATAATAAATTTTCAAGTATGGTTTGACTGTTTTAAAAATCACTACTAAAACCACCCAAAACTAGACCCTCGTAAATGTCCAAAACTGGTACTTTTAAAAATCTTTATAACCATACTCCAAAACTCCCCAACAGGCCCTAAGATTTAGCTGAGCTCTGTACTTGAAAATTTTGAAATGATTATTGACTGAGCTTAAAACAAACTTTTCCTGTCTTGGATAAACACAGGCTGGGCTCAATGCATGTGGCAGTTTGGTAACTGGAATTTAAGCATGTAGCACTCTCCTGTTATGTTCGTAGAAGTATAAATGGGAAAAGAATTAAACATGCTTAACTTGTGAATGTAAGTGATTGCACTTGAAATATAACCATTTACCTATTCTGCTTCTTTTAGCTACAGCAACAAACTACACCTTATTCCAAATAAAATTGGGATTCAGAGATCTAAAGAAATCGTATCCTTGACTACTACTACAGGCCAAGATAATTTTAGTCTACGCGCTTCTCTCCTAATTTTATATACTGAAATCACACCACTCTTACGAACACGTGACTCTTTAGGTTGGCGCAAAATATGACCCAAGCACTTAAGTCTTCCTTACTTGCTTTATCCTCAATCGCCGTCACCTCCACTTGTCGGCATTTATTCTCATTTCTAATCTTGGCCATATTAGTATGTAAGCACATCCATCTTAGCATCCTCATTTTCGCTACATTCATCTTATGATCATCTTGACCTTTTAACAGCTCAGCGCTTGGAGCCATAAGACATAGCCAATCCAATTAGTGTTCTATAGAACTGCCTTTAACCTTAGCTAGTGTTGTGGAATATGTATGCTTTTTATTTCTTCTGTTTCCGAGTTTTCTGTTCGAGTTTATTTATTTTAGGAGAGTTCAATTCATATTTTTCAGGCTATAGATTCATTATTTCTTTCCAAAGAAAGTTTTGCGTACTATATATTCTTTGTTCATAATAGAATCAAGTTGTGCCTATTCATTCAAATGTGCTTGTGTTGTCATGCAGAACGCTAACACCAGGGCATGATCCTGTTCAAAAAGTCAATTTGGTTACCACGTGGTCAGGCGCGTGGGTTGACCTGGTTCATTCCTACAGATGACCCAACTTTGATATCTAAGCAGCAACTTTTTGCAAGAATTGTTGGTGGGCTAGGTGGAAGAGCTGCTGAGGAAATCATATTTGGCGAGCCTGAGGTGACTACCGGGGCAGCTGGTGATTTGCAACAGATCACTAGTTTGGCCAAGCAGGTAAACATTCTTTTCTACTCGTGGTCAAGAATTCTGGGATTCATCAATTACTCAAAAGAGAATCTAATAATTTAACAGTTGCACGGAAAACTGCATTCCAGAATTCAGAACTCTTCGTAATGCACTCTTCTTCCTTGATCGGGGATTGTTTTTATTTTTCAAATATCTTTCTTTTAATTATTATTACATGGTCGTTTTATTAAAATGTTATGTTTCCTTGGTAGATGGTTGTCACTTTTGGCATGTCCGAATTAGGCCCATGGTCACTCATGGACTCATCGGCTCAAAGTGCTGATGTCTTCATGAGAATGATGGCAAGGAATTCAAAGTCAGAGAGACTCGCTGAAGACATTGATTCTGCCATTAAGACGATTTCAAATAGTGCATATCAGATTGCTTTGAGCCACATCCGGAACTAGGCCTGGGCGTCGAGTGGGTCGGTTCGGGTATTCCAATACCCGGAACCGTTGGTTCGGGTTCGAGTATTTCGTAAATGGAACCGTTTGGGTCCACGTAATTTTTGGAACCGAACCCGAACCGGAACCGTTGGTTCCGGTTCGGGTTCGGTTCAATTTTTAACACTTTGTTAATCTAATGCACAAAATATGAATATAGCATCCAATATCTAGCAAAATATGTCACAAAATAGCATCCATTAGTTGAGTATAAACATTAAACACCAAATTACATACCCAAAAAACAAACCCAAAAAAAAAGTACTAAATTTTACAAATGCTAAAAATAACATAAAATTTTTCTCTCAAAACAACATAACAATAAATATTATCGAATTTTCCTTCCATCCCGTTGTTTCATTTGCTTCACCATTCATCAACCTTTCAAGACTAGACGAGAGGTGCAGCACAATTTGAGATTTGAGTGTGAGAGATGAGACGAGAGGTGCGGCGCAATTTGGGATTAGATATATTGGAAGTGTGAAAAAGTGAAACTGGATGCGGAGATTAGGTTTAATATTTGGATATCAATTGGGCCAATGACACGATGATTTATTTGTGAACTTTATTTTGGGAATTGGGTAAATAAATTTCAGCCAATTAAGTTTGGGCCTAGGTGGTATGTTTTTGGACGTTAATTTTGAATTTTGGCTATTTTAATTTTCTTATTTAGTTGGTGTTGGGCCATTGAATAAATTGTAAAAAAACAAAATTCGGTTCCAGTTTGGGTACCCACGGTTCTTGTTCAAGAACCAAGAACCGACCCGAACTCGATCGGTTCTCGGTTCTCGGTTCCGGTTCTTAATTTATTTTTTTTGGAACCAGACCGGAACCTTCGGTTTCGGTTAAAATGCCCACCCCTATCTAGAACAACCGTGCAGCAATGGATAAGATTGTGGAGGTCCTTCTTGAGAAGGAGACAATGAGTGGAGATGAATTCCGAGCAATTCTTTCAGAATTCGTCGAGATTCCTGCTGAAAATCGTGTTAGCCCTACACCTTCTCCTGTAACTATATAATAGCTTGAATAAATACATAACACAGACCATTGTCAAAGTATACAGCCCTCATTGATTTAATGTATTATATCACGATTTTTTGCTTCTTATGATGCAACAATTGATGGAAATTGATAAGAACAGTTTTTTTATATTTCTTTTTTATATTGCAGACTAATTACAATCATATATATAGATACAAAGAGAAGAATTAGGGAGCTATTCAAGGCTATAATCTAAGGCTACAATTATGGAGTTTTACAATTTTAAGTTTTCCAAATTTGTCTTCATTTGACAGCTCACACCAACACCCTCCCTCAAGTAGGTGCGTAGATATCTCTAATACCCAACTTGTTAAGTGAGTTGTAGAAGTTTTTTTTGGTCACTACCTTCGTGAGTATGTCTGCCAATTGGTCTTCTGATTTGACAAACGGGAATTGAATAATTTTTTCTTCTAGGTTCTGTCTGATAAAGTGTCGGTCAACTTCAACATGCTTGGTACGATCGTGTTGGACGGGATTATGGGAGATGTCGATAGCTACCTTGTTATCGCAAAACAAGTTCATTACGAAGTTAGGAGCAAAGCCAATTTCAGTCAGCAGTCTTCTTAGCCACAGTAGTTCGCATAGGCCTTTAGCCATTCCTCGAAATTCTGCCTCGGCGCTGGATAATGCTACTACCTTTTGTTTCTTGCTTCTCCATGTAACCAGGTTGCCTCCTACAAATGTAAAGTAGCCGGAAGTGGATTTCCTATCCAAGATATTTCCTGCCCAATTAGCGTCTGTATAGCCATCAA